>JBBBDQ010000190.1:1452500-2140000 GCA_037127315.1 Ascarosepion bandense
AACAGGAAGAGTAAATAACATTTTCATTAATGATTTCTTGAAATGTCTCTTACCCATTCACAGAATAAATGCATTTGTTACAGATCGCTAAAACTTCTTCGTTTCTTACACGTTTCGTCTGTTTTTACTTAGCATCCTTCATTAGTAATATATGTTTAACTTCCATTCATTTATAAATAAATAATGTTTTTTCATAATGTTATAAAATATGTTGCACATAACATGAAAACCAATTAATTCTGTATTCTACTCAGGAAAATTATATTTTGAAATACCTACATTTCAGTTTGTATGAGGTTTCCTTATTAATTAAACATTCAATGTTTCTTGTTCGTTTGATATTAGGTTAGTTGTCGTGAAATGCCTGATTAAATTCTCACTAATTAGAAATCATTTTCACAGTTTGTGTAAAGAGAAGTTGTTGCTAATATGCAATCTTAACTGTTTATTTTTCAACACTTCTCAAAATAATATTCTAATTAAGAATATGTGTTGTCAATAAGAAGTTGCTAAGTATTAACTCTCGGAATGAACATATTAAATCTAAAGCTACATTAACAGCCAGGGAATTAAAATACATTTTAAAGTCATTATTTAAACAACTCTATTTTTTGTCGAAAAATGCCTTTGCACATTTGTTGATTAAATTCTTGCCTGTGACTTTTAAAGAAATTCTCGTTTAATTTTAAATGAATGTTTTCTAAAGTGGATCAAATTTAATTAATTATTCTATTACTATTTATAATATTATTTAATAATTTAGAAGTTAATTAATGGAATTAATCTTAGATTTTATTGAGCAAAAGTTGCATATCATTGTAGTAAGTAATTCATCCAGATTATTCAACCTCAACAGAATGCAGAAAGTACTAGATGGTCGTTTCGTCCTATATTTTGGGCTCATCAGCAGTGCGTATCCTTTACCGGGAATTGAAACCCAGCCAGTAGCCTTATTAAGCGAATGTCAAACTAACTCTACCACAAGTCCCGGTGACGAATAGGTAACAAATTAAACTCGATATAACGCCGCTCATTCACATATTCCGTGGTGGAACTCTGCTGAGCTCCTTTTAACCATATGACTGTGCACCCCCCCCCCCCCGAATCAAGACTACTATCACCAAGCTTCTCACACTGGAGCATTAGAAGCTGGTACAAGCAACGATATATATGAGAAATTGTCGAAGGATCTGAAATGTTAAATAAGTAATTCAACCTCAACAGAAGGAAGAATGCACTGGATGGTCGTATCGTTCTATATTTGGGACTCATCAGCAGTGCGCATCCACTACCAGGAATTGAAACCCAGACAGTTGCGTTATTGAGCTAACTACTTTAAATGCCTCATATTTGTCCAAGGACTAGTCGCTGCTAAAGAGAGCGAAATGCGAAAACGAATGATAACCAAACTTTAAAATGAACCAGGTTTAACGCTTCAACAGCTAAGAGAGGATTGCCAAAAATGACAAAAAATATATTGATGGTTCAAAGCATCAAAGGTACAAAGCGTCTGGTGACAGAAATCAAATAAAAAAGCCCCCTCTCTTCTGTATTTTACAGATGCGGTAGATTGCATTGGGTTAGAAATTATTGGTTCAAATAAAAAATTGCCTTGCGTGTGGAAAGATGGGAACAAGCCAGCTGTATGAAGAAACAAAAACAGCCTAGTAATGTAAGATCTACTAGAGTGGAATATGAAAACAAAGAAAACACGAGGAAATATATAGAATTTGTAATATTGTAATATTGAATAAAAAGATCAAATTACAACTGGATTCATTCCTCTTCACACAATATGCCATATCAATCGCTAAATAAAGTAATATTATTTAGAATAAAATTAATAAAAAAAGTTCAGTCATTATAGGAAAAACAAAACTTTGAATATAATTGAGTACTCAGCAGCTGGAAAATAGAATAGGTTTAGTGAATCATTATTCAATGAAAATTAGGTAATATTTAAACAGCCATCCAAACTGAATTCACAGATTGTTAAATCAGATTCTTTATTTTTAATAACATGAAAATGTAACTTCGGCTTTAAATCTAAATTTAAAACAAAACATGACTGTCTTCATTTCTGACAACTGTTTCAAATCTCCAAGAATAACACTAAATTTCCGAGCACGGATTCAAATATTGATGTTACCACGATGATAATGGAAGAGTGTCCGTGTATTTAGTATGTTCGGATTAAAATCAACAAAATCCTCGTGGATGATTTGTCTCTCAGGCGTCATTTTTGTGGAATCAGCAAGTAAATGTGATTCTTTTGAAAAGTTACTAAAAACCATACCATGATTTGGCCAATTCTTATAAGTGACATTGGGTAGACCGAATTGCTAGAAATCCCTCAATAATTGTACTAGCGCAAAGTTCAAATTATTTTTGACAGACATTTTAAGTAATTTGTTTGAGTTTAAAGATCTTATTACGGAAGATTTATCGCTCTACAACAGAAACGGTAACAAATGTCACCTTATCATAGTTACAATATAATTAGACAAACAGGTATATTTTACGGGAAACACAAATGTGCCTGAGTAGATGACCGCAACAGGGATTTGCTTATCGAAGTAGCAGGCAGATGTTCTCACAAAGTGTTAAGGGAACTATTATCAACAGCTATTGACTGATATTTATCAAAAAAGAATATAAGTAAAATCCTTAGAATTTTGATACTACCGATCTCGACTTCATTCATCTAGACCAAGTTATGCTTCGTGAAAATCTCATACAAAGCATTCCCTTTGTGAAATAAAGGTTTTTGAGTCGAAGCGAAAATGGTGTTTAAATATATTTGTCAAAAGAATCCGAAACTGCCTTCAAGACTAACTTGAAGATAATCAAGCTACGCAGAGGGAAACTCTATTTATTGAAATATTGCCTGCTGAGTTTTATTGCAAGTTTCAAATTCTAATGCAATTTCCCGTGTCATATATCATATTCATGATTTATAATCAGGGGACAATAAATCCTTTCATAGCTACTTGACTTTAAGCCTATTTGATATAAACTTTCAAATATCCATAATGTATACATGACTTGCTTCTGGACGAATAATCCATTATTGTATCAGAAAGATTTTTGAATAACAGTACCAATAATTAAATACCAGATTAACTTCAGGCTAGATTGGTTTTCATTGACCTTTATTATCAAGTTGCATACTTAGGCTAGAATACATTCACAATATATGCATGTTAACAAACATGTTGTTATTACCAAAGTTATTGGTTTGAATTTGCTATATAATATATAATTGCTATCAAAATAGTAACAGTTCCATTGTTTATTTTAGGAACAATCAAAACGAATAAAATGTTCATTTCTGGCGACAAAGTAGAATAAGACTTTTACACTGAGTAAGAGGGAAATTTCTAATCGTTGAATACCTTCGAAATTGTACAGATAAAATATTACATTTTTCTTTGTCAATTCTGGATATATATATCTGAGTAATTTTAAAAATATTACGTATATATTGATATGCAACAATTGACTAAATTCATATGTGCTACTATTGCATCTTTGTTCATTAATTTTCTAATTTTCTAGCTCATATGCTGTGACCTGCCAATTTATTTGAATGACATTATTAATGGAAATTACTTATCAGAGTATATCTTTGATTTAATTGATAAAATGATAAACTGAACGAATGAAAGAAAAAGGGTTTTATAAAATCATCGTCATTATAATGACTGCTTTACTGAAATAAATAAATTTAAAAATATTCTTCGATTTTGAATATTTTCATTTTTATCCTTTTAATTTAAAAAAAAGAATTAACTACATTAATATTCATATTGTAAGCATTCAGATTTGCAACTAGGGATTTTCTCTGTCGTGGAACTTGCAAGTATGTTATTCTGACATAAACTCAAGTATTAAAATAATTTAGAAAATTTAAATCAGAAAACACTGAAATATTTAAGAGTGTTTTTTACTAATTACTGAATTTTCTCTGAAATAACGGTAAATAATAGTTTTGAATGCTATGAAAGAATTCAATATGTATTTTACTATCCTTCTAACGTGAAGCAATACGGTTTCATACTTTCTAAAAATAATTTCTGTCAGCAATGATCTTATGACACAGTTCTCTCGTATTGCGACAAGAGATAAGTTATAGTTTTGAAATCGATTTACGACTAGATTAACAAATATTAAAATGTTCAAGATATGTTATACATATGTAGCTACTTAACTCTTAAAAAATAAATGACAATTTTTTCTGTAGTAAACTATATATTTAGGGCTCCCAAAAGAGTTACATCTAATATAATTTAACACCAGTAAATATCAGAGTACTCGTTCTACTTTGAGGTAATTGAAATATATCTTTGAAATTAAACAATAATATATTATCTGCAAGGCGATGCATATTTGTCGAAAAAAATATTATCTTATCTTCATGAACTTATATTTATCTTTTTCGAACTTGTCATGCCATTTATTTATTTTGGTATACCAACTCAGCACGTTACTTTCTTTCTGTTTATTCAAATTGCAAGGTGGATTTTAAGTATTTAAAGCATTTATCTTAGAGTTTGTTGTAAAACACTACCATACGGCTTATTAGCCGGATTAGCTTATTGATTAAATGGTCCTTAATAGGGTGTTCATGAAATGCGCCTTATTCCTCGGTTGATACTCTTTGCTTCACTTCAATTATTTTCCATGAAATTCTCCAGCAATCATTGCCAATATAATATTAGGATTTGTACTGTAAGAAGATGCGTTGTGGAGCAGTAGATATCGACTCGGAAAGACAAATCGGTGAGCGGACTTCGAAGTTTAGTTGAAGTCCTCGCATTCACTTACGCGCAAATGAACCTTAGAAAATATAATAATAACTCTCTTCCCTCCAGATATGGCTTAAACAATAGGGCAGATTGGATTTTATAGCCTTGGCTGGCAACGAATCTACCACAGAAAGCAATGTCAACCTACTGCTTGATAATATTTTGCCCAGACATTATCTTCCAAAGCGTGTATTACGTATAGGCAATTAACCGACTGACTGATTAGGTTGTAGTTGTAAAACTCTTTCCTAATTTTTGCATTAAAGGTTTCTATGAACGTAAAAGCATAAAGAATTTCTGAATATCATTATTTGCTATTTCAAATCCCAAGGTATTTACATTGTCACTGACGTATTCTCATGAAGTTGATACTCTAAACATATCCAATGTTGCACACAAATCCTTGCATGAGCGTTATTTTTTAAGATTAAATGAACATTATGATTGTGAAAACTATAATATGTTCTATAGTGTACAATTGCCTATATTGACAGTTGATATAAAATTCATTGATATAAATATAATATTGAATTTTTGATTGAAAATTAATATAGTACACTTTGCGGCATGGACATTTTTATGAATCTAGATTTTAACACATTATCAGGCAATGTTAAATCATTGTCGTGAAAATTATATTCAGTTGAATATAAATGAATATAAGAAACAATACATTTCTTACTTATGAATTTAGGAAGACAGAAAAAGTTAAGTATATGTTCAATTTAACTAAATACAATAGAAATCCATTTTAGATTAAAAAAAAGTTAAATTTGGGGAAGAATATATGGTTTACTCTTTCAGTTTTAACTAAAACAACTTTACGAGATATTACTTACCAAATATCAGGTAAAATAGCAGGTATAAACTAGATTCTTAACAGAAAATATCATGTATCGATTATTTATGCGAGTCACTATATATATATATATATATATATATATATATATATATATATATATAGAAAGAGAGTGAAACTGAGAGAGAGAGAATGAGAGCAAGTAATTGTTCCTCTTGATTAAGCCTGATGCATCACAGTGACTAAAGATGAAAAGAAATACTCTTTTACTTTACTGTTATCTCTAAACAATATTTTCTCACATTATACTTTCCAAAATTTCATCTGTTTTAATTGACTTAATGTTGTTTCAGTTGTCTTTTACTGGCATTTGAATTTAAACATAGATTCCCAGTACGGAATGCAAACTATTTTGAAATCCTTCAGTGAGAATATTCCCATATTTATATTGTTCTATTCTCGAAACATTTTGTGTGACATAAAGATTTTAATGTATTTCGGACACATAGAGCTCTAAGCATATTTTCAACAATATTTTAAAAACAAATAATTTTGTATTATTAGGTTCGAATACATTCAGACATGGTTTACTTTGCTGCGCCGAGATATTTTCTATTCACTTATTTCAAACGGGAAGTTTAGCAGATATTTGATAGGATATAATTATGAACCGTCTTGTGCTTGTATTCCATAAACTATATTTTTGATTAAGAAATTATGCATAATTGTTTACTCTATTCATCTAGGATTTTCAGTTAATATGGATAGCGAAATTATATTAATCACATAATTAAACATTTTAACATTCATCAAGATCTTATTTACTTAAATACACTGCCTGGACGAGGACTGCTCTTTCAACTTGATATGGGCGGAAATGTACTGATGAAGGGTATTCACAATTCCAATTTCTTTTGCGAAGTTTTAATTATTTGAACTAAAGTAAGGCGGTAATACCAATACGACGAAGAAGGCTACAGAGAGAAAAGTGAAAGAGAAAACAGAATAGTAAAGATCGGGGAAAGGATATGAGATAGACAATGTTAACAATGACAGAAGATGGCAAATAATTATACACTGAAATATTTTAAGATTGTATTCATCAGAGAATCAAGAAAGCGGAAGATAAATTTTGTTGGCGGCAAACTGACGTTTAATTTATCTATATCAACAGTAAAAAGTGGGGCATATTTACTAGTTTAGGAGTATATTTAAATAATTTTATTGGGGTACTGTTAAAAAACATCATCAGAGGTGTTGCCATGAGAACATTTATAGAAGAAACAAAGAAAAGTCACATGCAATCATTGCGAATGTAACTGATGTGGTAACGCCTGTTCAGCATCGATTACAATTCAGAAAATGTGACTCAGATTTCCTTGTAGTAGACGCAGCTATTTTTTAATGTAGTCGCTCCGCATCAAGACAGAAGAAAATATGGGTCCAAAAAGAAATATGTAAATTGCTCTCGTGAAGTCTAGTCTTAACCATGATTATGGTAGATAAAAAAGATTCTCTCTATTTCTTAAATGAAAGCATTTTAGTTTTGGAAACGTTGAAATTTACATTTCCTTAGAGTTAAAACAATAATATCTGTCAATAAATAATTCCTGGCTTTCTGGCAATGCATTACTAAGTAATTATCTTTTTCTAATGAAAATAAAAATCTGACCTCAGATATCTTTTAATATATGTTTATTAAATTTATCATTGGTGCATGGAAGAGAGAAGAATATTCACTGCGAAAACATCTTTGAAGAAAACAAAATATTGTGAAACATAAAATATTTTGGGTGACTTTAGCAATAATAATAAGGTTTTTTTTTTCTGTAGTAATTGATATTATGACCAAGTACATAACTTCTAAGACAAACCAAAGTGTATTCGTTTTTTCATAACCACAAGAAAAAATCTTTAGATATTGCATGAATTCAATAAATCATCGTCTCGAATATTTCATCAAGTTAATCAAAGATACGCTAATGTTAAGAAATAAATAACTAGCGCCGACTTCTAAAGTTGGCTTGAAAAATATAGCCCTAGCTTTGTTATCAGTAAACACGAATCTGGCAAATATATCAAGTCACTCCTTCCGCTTTGCACTTCATTCTACTTTAGAACTGACAAGTGTCGAAGGAGAGGTCTTTCAAAATATATCTTTGCACTGATCATTGAATGACTTTGTATAATATTTCTCGTTGAGAATTTTTTATCTAATATTTATTACTTGGATATAACACAAAAAGATGAGATAAAGAAGGAAATAATCTTTGATGTTTGAAAAAGATTGACAAGAAAGCCGTTGATGAAAATGGATTCTGATGAGTTTATCTAATGTTTATTACTTAGGAAATATTTTTATCTTATTTTACTGCGACCAAGAGATGAAGATTTATTTTAGTACATTTATATAATAAAGTCACTTGAAGTTTTTACTTTAATATTTTCTTACTTATCTTTCATCAATAGTGCACACTAGAGCCACTCAAGTTAGAGAAATACTGAATGAGGTGTATGATATCGTAAGAGGAAGAAATAAGAGGAAAAAAGTCTTGAAATGAACGAACCTGAAATTGTTCCCGAAGATTTTACAATTTTGTACTGGTAAGTTGAAAGAGTGGGTATGAGGAAAATTTCTGGCAACATGAAGATATAGAAATATTATAATTTTTGGGATGTATATGGCATTTTGGAAATGATTCATGGATTCGTAGGAACTGGTTCAAATAAAGTAGCCATAGATTACAATTAGGACTGCCACAATAAATCGATGAGAAAAGAGGCAGCATGATAAAAATAAAATAATTCGTACACACTAGTGAAAAGAACAAAGGCACCTCCCAACGCCGGAAATACAGGATAGATAAGCTCGAGTTAATATATGGTAGGAATATTTCTATTATGATCACACATGACTCCTGCAAAAATGAAGCATGCATGAAGGAGCATTATTATTTCAGAGGCGATGAATAAACCAAAACATTATATATCCGAAATATAATTATTATTATAATCGGATATATAATTTCAAATAGACGGCATCTTGATTCAGAAAGTGAATGTCAGTAAACTAACCAAGTTGAGAAAGAATGTTTGTTTTTTATTAAATTATAAATTTAATGAAAATATGAAAACAAGTAAATATATTATAGTTGAAACATTGCTATATATATATATATATATATATATATATATATATATACAACGTACAAACATTTTCTCTCATTACCACAGCAGATTCATTACAACCTCGATATTTCTTGGGGACATTATTATTTTCTTCAGGTCTTTTAGTAAACAACTTTCTTTTTCATAGTGTTAATATTGTCGTATTTCTTGCCAAAGAAGATATATTTGCGGGGAATATTACTGAAGTACTTTATTCGAAATAAATATCTACCTCATGTAAACAGAATTCTTAGTAAGACTTACGGCGACTTTGTTCTGTTAAAAACAACATGCTGAGATTCGTTTAGACGCGTCAAACATAATGATTGATGTTGAAGATAAAAAAGCTCTGGCACACCGGAAAGGTTTGAAGATGAATACTTGAATAAGTCTCATGCCAGACGAGAGCTGAAAGTTGCTGAGTCATTAGAAGTTAATCCTACAACAGTTTAAAACGTTTTATAGCATCAGCAACGATTCAAAATCTAAGGCATTGGATGCTGTACGAGTTGAAGCAGAGAGACTTAGAACGAGGTCTTGTGACGTCAACCAATTTTATAATTCACAAATAGACGGCTTAGTCAATCAGGAAGCTCAAACATTCAATGTGACGTGTATAAAAAAGAGGCCATGTTTTTCCGAGTATTGCCCACCTGGTCCGGTTCAGGAGAGTGTATGATTAGGAAGTGTTTAACTTCGACGTTGTTTCATTGAACAGATTAGGTGCTGCGAGGCTAATCTATATCCATATACTAAGACGAACATGGTCGACAGATGCCAAGAGGTGACTCCATAACCAGGAACGTTACCAACATTACCAACAATATCTCGGCAGAACCTCCTAAACTGATGCCAAGAGGATACTCTATATTCGTGAAATTCACGAACATTGTCAACATTCCCACAATTCAGACAATCATTTACCTTCAATTTTAGGATTTTACATGGTATTCTTACGGGAAAACATTATTTCAATCATGAATACAAAAGCTTATTACATATCATAAACACTAAATTAAAAAAATAATTTTTAATTATTTTTGTGTGTACTAATCTGTTTTTTCTTTGCCCTGAAGAGCATACACGAAATTATCAAAAAATGACAGCAATAAAATAATAGATTTAAAGCGAAGATTTCTAAAATAGAATAAAACATTAAATTACGGTTAATTTTCAAGCTTTCTGTGTGCATTAATGTTATATAAAATGACGATCAAATCATTTTTTACTTATGGTTTACAGATAAAATTTATGTAGAATACCATTATATTTGTCATAGAATGTCAACATGGCTATATTTACTTTAAAATATAGCTACTTTAGGGTTAACAAATGCATTTCTGCGATGTTTTATCTTGGCTTATATATAACTCACTTTCAGTTCAGATTAAATATTTTTCAGATCATTCTGCAAACACACTTTGGGAAAAATACATATTAGAAATTATTTATAAAGGATATTCATTGTTATAAAAGACGACTAAATAATTGCGGCAATCGCCTAATATAGCTCAACGAACACGTTTCAGTCAGCTCAGATTTATGGCGCAACAAAATATAGTGAATATTAGAAATATTTGATTTAATGCATTGGATTGTAATAAAAACTAATATAAAAATTTAAAAAAGATTTTGCGTAAAGAAAATGAATTATATCCATGGGGTATCATGTTTTGTGGCGCTTTCTCTCTCTCTTTCTCACTTTCTTTATTTATATATATATATATATATATATATATATATATATATATTCATAATCTACCAACATCATCACAATATGCATGTAACTATTCACTGAAATTTTAAATTGTTTTTAAATTTTCAAGTATATGAAACAAAAGCAGGAATCATATTAAAATGTTTTTCTTTATTTCTTTAGTTATGTACCAACTATGATACGCACTACAAATAACTCTTAATAATGGACTATTCCGATTTGATCAACGACGGAATATAAAAATCGAAGAGATTGTTTGATTTCAGTGAAAGAAAAAAAAAGAAATAATCATTAATTATTTGCAGAAGAAATGAAAAAAATAAGAAAAATAAGAAATAAAGGAGACGTTACTGTTTCACATTTGTCATCGCAGTTTTAATGAAATGAAAAATGTCATTTTCAAATATTTTAATTTGTTTCATCATACTACATTTTTACACATGTTCATTCATTTGAAACGCAAATATCTTGGGATTAAGTAGGGAAAACTTAGTTGATCAAGAAAATATTTCAATCATTAAATTGACAATCAAATTTAATTAAAAAATTCGCATAGAAAAAACTTGAAAATTACACTGTTAATGTTTGAGGGATTTAAGTAGGAAAATATTTTTAATATGATTAATTCAGAATGTTATCAGAAATTATATTTACGTTAGTCATCATAATTTCTAAAGTAGCAGACTTGGATTATGTCATGTATAACATCTGACGCTTTTCAGCAAATTTGTTCAAACGAGGAGCTATTAGAAGGACGTATTAGTCTAGCCGAATATATAATAAACAGTTGTTATTAATTTGTTTCTGATTTTTTGGATGTCTGTTAAAGATAAATATATCAAAAATATATTCATATGTACTGTACAACAGGATTTATTATAAACGATAATTATATAAACGAATATAATATAAATAAAATATCGTGAAACCTGAAGGATTGAAAATGTTTAATCATTTAATCCCAACCAAGACAGGAAAGTCATTTGTATACTCAGTGCTTACAAAGAATAAAAGTGAAATAGACGACTAAGAATAGGGAGGGCTGAGTTAAAGACCAAAGTTGAACAGGGTTTCATAATTCAGAAAATGGCAATTGCCACTACATTTACATTTGAAGGTTTATCGGAAACAAAACTACAAAAAATGAAAACTTTGTGGTAGAAGTGACGGCTTCATTTAGCTATATAAACAGTAAAATGGTGGGACTTAGACAGCTAACTAAGTTCTTGCTTTAATTCATCTATGCAATGCTCCAGACAAAAAAACTTATGATAGAAGTTACAATGAAAATATGTGTGGAAAAGAACTGGTATGAACAGCTCACAACCAGGTTAAATAAATAAGATTTGTCATAATTTTAAGATAAGTAATAACACACAGAAAACAAGCAAAGATAATCGTCCAATACAACGTGATCAAGACGAAAACAATTCATTGGCTTTTTTTAATGACATGGCTGTCCATGAATTTTGTAATGCATCTTTCAAGAAAAGCTATGAAAATATAAGGATCTTGAAGCGGAAATTTATACATTATAGCCCACAAGCACACCAATAATTGTTTTTATATATGGAATCCTTTGATTGAGTGGAAATTATTATAATAAAAAATTGAAGTGATTTGTGTTAACCCAGCCCGAAAGAATGTCAAACACAAGTACAACACCTACATTACAAATCGCGTTATCTATGTAAAATGTGATCATAATATTTATTCTTTTTCTTTTACTAAAACAATTAAGATAAACGCCATGAAACAATTTATCAACATAAATTTTTGAGCTGGAACGATTGCGCAACCAGGAGAAATCATAAAAAATAATACTGCTTCTACTAGTACATTTACTACTACTTACAATAACAATAATAATAATAATAATTTGGTTGAAAACATTTTGGGGGAACATTTAGAGTAGCCCAAATTTATATAATTCTAATGAAGAATGAATAGAACGATAAATTGCAAGAATGAAAATGAAAAACTAAAAGACTGGTAAAATCTAAACAAAAATAATGTCAGGAAATTTATAACTGATGGGGTGACCCCTTTTTGCATATATGAATGGACTTCCCTTAGGTGTACATATGATCCTGCCTATAGAGAGTACGGCAAGGGGTTGAGTGGTTGTCAGAGAGTTATTAAATAGTCAGTTGGTCACTAAGGATATAGATTCTTTATGTGGAGACACCTCTTAACTACAAGATTGTATATATTGATACCTACTAAAAGTATTCCGAGTATTCTTGAATTGACTAACCAGTGTTCCAGTTTGTATATTTTTGTTCAATATAACTTACATTTTCTATCTCCATATCTGTTTTTGTTATTTATGTTTTGTATGGATTCTCAACAAGAATCCACATCAAATCGGCGACGAAGGATTTTGAAAAAAATCATACGGAGAGAATAATAAGATTTCAAATCAGTCGCCCACAACATATTGGCGACAAAAGACTTGAACAAGTTCACGCGGAGAAAAAATCACAATTACAAGAACTATTATTAAAATTAACAAGGACAACACTAGAAAGGAACACGGAAAATGAGAAGAAGATGCTGTGTGGAGCGCAATTGAAACTTTTAAATACTTTTTTGTGGAAGACAAAATATTGGAGAGTATTACAGGCGATATTGAAATATTTTTAATATCGACTGTCAGCACTGTAGTAAAAAACAAAGCACTAAGGCTTTTACTCAGAAAAGTAGGTACGAACGAGCATATTATGTTCGTAGATTATATTCCCCAAAGGAAGACGAAAGATTTAACGTTCGACGAGGCAGTGACAGGCCTCACTGAACTATTTAGCCCCAAAATTTCGTTGTTCCATAAAAGGTGGAAGTGCCTTATTCACAGAAAAGACGAAAAAGCTGGTTATTCTATATTAGCAGCTATCGTCTATAAAACACTGTGACGATTTTAAATTGTGGGAGCTAACCCCAGACGATTTCAAGTGTCTCATATTTGTCCAAGGAATAATTGCTTCTAAAGACAGCGAAATGAGAAAACGAATGCTGGCAAAACTTCAAAACGAGCCAGGTATATCACAACAAATACTGTCAGAGGATTGCAAGAAATGCGCACATTCGAAAGGTTAAAAAATGTACGCTTTTTACTATCCCAATGGCAAAACAAAATTACAATGACAAAGAAAAGAGATACAAACTACGTTTGACTAACATCAAATAAGAAACAAGATCCCACTTCTGCATGTAAAGAACTTCTACAGTGGAAATATAACAATGAAAACCCTAGGAAACATGTCGAACTGGAAATATTGAATAAGAAGACCAAATTAAAATTGGATTCGGGATCAGACTTAACAACAAGAAATTTGCAGACATGGCGGAAGTTGAACAGGCGGACCATTACACATTAAAAAATTGCTAAAAAGTTAACAGGAAAAAGGATTAAATTGGAAAGCGAAATTATCATAAATTTAAAATTTTAAGGGAAGACCAAAAATTAAACATCTACGTTACGACGACACACATGATCTGGTCGAAATGGATTGGATGCAGAAATATAATGTATAGGTTTTGCCCATTAACTCATGTTGTAAAAAAGAATCTGGACTGCAGAAACAAAAAGATTTATTTCTAAGCAGTGACAAATTCACAACAGAAATTGCATAAAAGAAAAATATGCAACCTGTATTTATTACACTAATAATTACGGGAAAAACTTGCAAACCAGTTGAACAAGTGAGACACATCAACCAACAAAAGAGTGAAGAGTCAAGCTACTCATTCTCCAAAAAACGTTGGCGCGATGAAAAAAAGAAATATTTTGGAAGCTGTTGGGAATATTATATCCCAAACTGTTGAGAATATTATATCCCAAGCAAAAAAAAACTCTAGTTCCTTCCAAAGAATGAAGCTAGGGAGTGGGTATTGGGGAGAACCACTTTTTGCATATAAGAATGAACTCGCCTGATGTGTTCATATGATCCTGCCTAAGGATATAGACTCATTATCCGGACATACTTCTTCACTACAAGATTGTATATATTGATTCCTACTAACATTATTCCTAGTATTACTGAATTGACTAACCCGGGTTACAGTTTGTACATTTTTGTTAAATATGACTAATATTTTCTACCTCCAGATCTGTTTTTGTTACTTATTATTTTGTGTGGTTTCTCAACAAAAATCCACAACAGTAACAGTATCTGAATAATGGAAACCTCTATTAAATTAAAAGTTACGCAGTGTTTGGTACACCCTTGATATCATCTAATTAAAACCTAATTGTACCTTGTTACAGTGCTTATTAATAATCGCTATGGAGTCCCATAGGGGCATCAGGTAAGTTGTTGAGAAAAAATACAATAGTAAATCCCCCCCAAAAAAGTTTCCTCAAATTCATCTTCCTCCTATTAACAATAATACAAAATATTTTCTGATGAAGCTGGCCCTCATAGAATCATTTTTGTACTGATCATTGTTAGTTACTGAACGTTGCGCTGAATTTAAACAACATTCCACTAGTTTCCAGCGTATCTTTCTATAGACTAGACGTAGTTTCAATATCTGTTTCTTTTTCGATAATCTTTTAATTTCAGAGACACATACTTATTTCTATCTTTCAGTATCAATTATCTCCCATAGTATGATAAACATATATGACAAAACATTAAATAAATAAATATATAATTATACAAAATAATGTTCTGACTTTAGAAAAAAATTGTAAAATCGAAGTAAATAATTGCGAAGACGTAAAACAAAAAGGCGGCAAAATAATAATGTATTTACAGCAATTTCTGATATCAGTTGATAACACTCTTTAATGAATCCCTTGTTATGCCAACCACTTCGAGATTTCTACGAAGCGACTGATGTCCTTGTTTTAAGTAAAGTGCTCTTCTAAAGAGACGCGAGATCACTTGCTATTAATCACAACGGGCGGCTGATCTAATCACTACGACTTGCAAGTACGTTTGACGAGATAGCATCGTACACGGACCACTTAGGTCTAATTACAGAGTTTGCAGCAGACTAAAAGAAATATGAATATTGCATGGATAGACTAATAACGTTTTCCATCAGTCTTGATCAATATGATTTTCAAAACATGAAAAACTGATAATACGAAGTTAAAGTGCGGCTTGCGTGCTATTCTCTTCGCAATGCAAATCTATTTTTGGTACCGCTTGGGGGTTTGTCTCACAAATATCGAATGAATATCAATATTAGTTAAACCCAGTGTGAAAGTATATACACATTTTATCATTTCCAGTACATACATAAACAGACTGAAGCAACGTTTACATGAAATTCAGTAATATGATAATTAAGCTTTTATTTATATATTATATTTTAATACATTATAATCGATTTTCATTTTACAAAGATTCGGCAAAATATATTCAGATTTAATGCACATTATTAAAAAAGATTGGTCAACATTAAACTTGTAAAAAAAATAATAAAGCATCTACACGAAAGAACAAAATCTTTAATGACATTTATTCAAAGAAAATTAATTTCAGCAAATAATATATTTTTAAAAGTCCGTCTGTCAATTCCTTGATTGATACACGCTTGTGCGATTATATCTCTTTCAAGAGATGATCGACTAGGCAGTTGATTTCCCGCACTAGATTACTTTTACTTTTGGCAATAACTGGTTGCAAAACAAATAAACAAAATACTTATCTTGCTTTTCAGCCCATGTGATAAATTAATATCAATATATATTTTCCAATGTTATCTGTCCGTAAGTGAATGAAAAGCATTAGAGTGGAATTCGAACTAGGCTCTCTGATTTCATATTCGCAGAGGATATTCATTAAACCACAACGCACATATTTATATAGTTAATTGTGTATTGTGATTTAAGTGCAATTTGAATGTATATTAAAGAACATGCTGAAAAGTTGTCGGTTACATCAATTTCTCGAATCTTTAACACATTTATGTGAAAATATTAGATATTTTATTTTTAGCAATTGTTACTCTGTCAGTTATTGTGCCATTCAACGGCCTTACTAAACAATACTATTGGTTTAATAATGGTTTACCAGCAATGATTAAATAGTTTGTTTTATTCTACCCCAGATTTGCGCCAGGATTGTATCAGACACTCATCAAAATATAGCAAGTATTGTTCATAAAAGCAATCAGAAATTTATCCACATAAAAATTGGCATATTTATTGTTTTTTTCGCAATTCGGACCTACTTTTTATAAAATCGGTCTCTATTGAAGAAAAAAATAACTGGATTAGCATTCCCCAATGATTTGTGAATTTACTGATATTTTCTAAAAATAATGCAATCAGAATTGATTTCAGTCAATTATAAATAAGTCCTGAGATTTTTATCCAAATTAATGTGTCTTTCACGGTTAAAAGGTGCATTGTGCAATATACGTTTTTTTTCTCCTCAATAAACGTTGCGTCAATTTACGTCTCGCACTGACGTAAGAAAAAATGTCTTTCTACAAAAATTTCGAAAGAGTTAGTAGTAATTTAAAAAATTAAAATTTAATTAAAAATTGGTCGATCTATCCTGTTAATGATAATATAAAAATTTTGCCGATAAAACTTTGTTTTTATTTAGTTCTGGGCCTTTTTCCTTTATATTATGTTGTTTTTCAGCGATTTTGTGGCGGTACCTACATAAATATTTGCTAAAACAATACACATTGCTTGATTCATTATTACTTATAATATGTTTTGGAAATAAGTATATTCAGTAGCAACATTATATAATTTAACACTTCTTAAACTTAGATATATTTCAGTCAAATTGAAAGTATATTTTTATGAAGAAGTCATATTTTATATGACAATTATTTTAATAATTTAATAAAAACAGAGCAAATTGAGGAAGAAAAACCTTCTTTTCAAGCTTATACTTGAATTCTTGAGCCATTCATAAAAGCAAAAACTAAATGATTACATGACTAAATAAATAATTCAAGAGATAATACTTCCTCCCATAGTCGATCAATTTGCAACTTAAAATTTGGTCAATATTTGGAAAATAAATCTTGCATACAGTTACGATATAAAAAAGACGTTAAATTTGATTTACATTATATTACATTTCATCCATCCACAAGTGGAATAGCTTAGAAATGTGGCATTTATTTCCGGAAATCTGATTCTAATATATTCAATATACACGACGCCTTATAAAAGCGTCTTTATTTTCTGAATATGAATAACGCATTATCTACTCTTAATTCTGACTACTCTCGACATTTGTTACACTTAAAATATTTAAATTGTATAAAACCAATATATTGTCCTTTCATTTTAAAAAAAATTAAACTGTAAAACAATATAAATATCTACATTTTCTAGATTCCACTAGTTAAGAGATAATTATTTACAAATCTAAGCTTAATTATTCAATATTTTACTGATATTGTTATTTTTAATCAACGTTTTTCTTATATTTTTGTCAAGTCTGTTGTATATGTTAAACAATTTTTTTATTTTAAACCGAAATCAATATTTAGTGTACATTTATCGATGGGCCTATTTCCGCAATAGATAAGGGGATTTCAGATAATTGGTAAATGATTGTAAGAAGGCCAGAATATATCCCTTGCAGATTTACACCAATAAACACCGATTTAATGACATTTAATGTACATCTGAGACGAATTAATTCATAAGAAATACTTGATATAGAATATGATCTGACAACGGAATTATTACAATTAACAAACTGTAAAACGATTCACTGGGAAAACGACAGCGAATTACCAAATACGATCAGACATAAAAAATGCTGAAAAATACACATTTTGAAAGATATATGCGTCAGAGTTGAGGCACGTGGACATTCATATATATTTCTTTTCAATACAAGAGATGTCATGATTATATGCATATCTGTCACTTTTCTTCTCAAAGTAACTGATGTTTTTATTACTGGACCTTGTCATTTTTTCCATCCAGTTTTTCATAATTCTCAATAGGTTATTCTCTCTCAATTTTTAATTCTTCTGACAACAAAATATCTTCGTACTCTTAAATTTTCTCATAATTTTAATTTAATATCTGCCCCAAAATATGTATCTGCTTCTTTCGTATTTTTGAAGTCTTTTCATTCTTCTATGTGAAATGTTAATCCATGACGTCTTCAACATATCGGGATCATGACTCTCCATAAATTACTGTCATTTATATATATTATTAGATTTTATCTTTTTGCTGTTGTGGTGATACCGAGTAAAAGCGACGGACCGGATGTTTGCTCTCTAACGACAAAAAGGCAAATGACCAAAAGTCGTCGTTGCGAATCCTGGTCCGCGCAGATGTTCCGGTTGAAAAATAAAAATTAATCAAATATCAAATTTCCATTTTGCGAGCCTACGTGAATTTTATGTACCAGCCAATGGGAAGCCCAGAATCAAATTCAAGTGTGAAATACCAAACGGGCTACTTTTGATCCAAAAAGCATATATAAAAAGCCGAAACAGAAAGCACCCATCAGACAGGCCGACGGACAGACGTGCGTGATTATAATACCTCCCTTCCGAAGTCAAGCGGCTATTATGTTCACCTCCCTTCACCTCTCCTTACTTTCTTCCCTGACTCAAAAGTACTTCTTGACCTAAGGAGCGAATACATCAAAGACATTCCTTACTCACGACGCTCCCAAATTCCTAAGCTTTGATTCTCTTTCAGCTTATTATTTGCCATGAACATCTTAACCTTAGTTTGACCTATATTCAAGCATTGCTTTAATTGTAAAAATATTAATTGATATGTATATATATAAATGTTATTTTTCAACTCAATTTGCTTTTCTTGATTTTATAATGATTTTATGATTTGTAGTGGGCTATTTACCACAAGGCCAAATTCCGTTAACCTGGAACAGTATACAACTACCCTTCACTACAACGGACTCCCACTACAAACAGAAAAATAATAGATAACACCACTATACTGTAACTGTTAAATCCAAATCCGCTATCAATTTAATGGTGGTCTTGAAGATTATACATTGTTTTCATCTGTCTGTCTAACCCTCAATATGTCTTATGTATATCTAATTTCCTAAATTCTATTTCCTCTGTAAACCGTAGAATTGCCATCTCTGCTTTTGATGTTATGTATAAGTGTTCTTTAGTGTTCCAATTTTCCATAAAATCCTGTCGCTGCTCAGATATTCAGTGAAATGCTATAATAAGCATTATTCTGTGGAACCATATTTTGCTTGCCCCAATATTATTTTTGTCGATGAGGAGGTTGTCATGCATTCACAACCACACGAGGACACCAATTTTAGATAACGGGCAATATTTTTTATAATGACAGTTTTCTGCTGTTGTATATAATAACTTTTATCAATATTCCCTCATTTACGATAAACCCATGACATTCTCAAACACCTAAGACTACACATAAGTATGTTTTAATCATTTCAATCACCTGTATAGTTGTATAATATGCAATAATATATATTTGATCATATATTACATAGCATTAATGAATTAAGCATTTATATATCATAGATTATTCTTATCTATTAATATCTTTTTAATTCTTTTAAAGACATCATTTCATAAAACTCTCCATCTTAAGATAATCGTTCCTTTTCATTCTCTTATTGCTATTCTTCCCAGATATCCGATGAAATAATCACTTAAGAAAAGTTTTGGGTTTATTTGGAAATAAAGAATTAATGTCCTTGTCTTCATAATATAATAAGACACGCAAAAAGCATATTTTGCATGAGGATTTAATCTACAAGGAAATATGTGAGCATATTATACCTTGATGTGACAGACATCCTGGAAGATTCTATCAGGTAGGAGACCTTATAACATCACATTTCAACATGTTATTGTGGCATAAATTTCACAAATTATTAAAATTACTCAGTCAAAACTTAAAGCTGTGAAAACCATATTTCGGTTGCCTAAACTTTTCTTCTCAAGCATTTGCAGCCATGGATTGTATATAATTTTCGATAAGAGTGACATACTATTATTTATGAAAACAAATTCCAGCAGTTTTGTCGATCGTTTCTTTATCATATTAAATATATTAAATTTTTGGCGAGTAACACTATAGGTCATGATTCATAATTTCTCGATTCGGATGAAAATAATGGCCACATGATATTCAAAGTACATTGAAAATATTTGGGTGAGTGTTTTTCCCAATAACACAGTGGAGACATTAACAGAATGAACCTTTACTTTGGAAACATAAAACCTTGAAAAGCAGATGATCACGAAGAAATGTATCGTTCACCATTCAATGACATTACAAAGATAAATAATTCAAACTAACTTTGTGTTGGGGAGCAGCACTTTTTGCAGATAGGGATGAACTCGCCTTATGTGTACATATAATTCTTCCTATATAGAGAACGGCATTGATTGTCAAAGACCAGTAGTAGAGTTTTGTAGTTGTACCGCCGATAGTTGGTCTGTAAGTATATATACACATTATCCGGACGTACGTCTTCACTACAAGATTGTATATATGGATTCCTACTAACAGTATTTCTAGTATTCTTGATTCGACTAACCAGTGTTCCAGTTTGTATATTTTTAAATGTAACTTATATTTTCTATATTCAGATCTGCCTTTTCTTATTTTGTGTGGTTTCTCAACAAGAATCCACAACACATTGTTTAAAACATAACCCCCAAATTACCGAACCAGTAACAACCTGTGGGATATCCTGCTGAAATCTGTAGTCCATAATTCGTGGGGATGGCATCACAAAATTAAAATATTCAAAACAGAAACAACTAGAAACTTTAATCTGCTGAACAGGTTAAACGCTACAAGGGTGCGGGAATTACGCCCATATACTGGTATTCAAATCGGCCTACTGAATTGTACAGTAACAAAGCATGTTAAATTAAATACCCAATAATTATTGAATATGAGTGTCATTAGAGACCGTATTAAATGTCTGTTACGACTCACAATATTCCGTCATTAGCATCATCACTATTATCTTTCTGTCTGTTCATTAAATAAAATATTTTTTCCTGTTAATTATTTCATGCTACTCTTCCGTGGTGGATCAAAGCGTGTTTGAAGGTGCCTCTTGTAGATATTTTCTACAGTAGATTGATAGTTCTTTCAGCAGTAGACTAGTTGTCAACGAAAGCTATATAACCCAGTCTGTCCTGCTAGCAACCCTCCGAAAGTTGGGTTTGAATATTGGTTATTTCTTCTAGAGAGGTTAAGATAATAGGCTATAGAACTCAGTCTGTGTAGCTATTTTCCCCTAACCAGAAGAAGAAATAGATTCAAACTTTCTCATGTGTAGTAGTACGTAGGTGAATATAATGTATTCAGATGTAATTTCCGTTTTTTCAGTTCGGGTTGCTATCCATTACAACACAATAATATTCATTCTTAATTAGTCGCGTCATTAGTGTCCAGCTGTTGAATGTTACATCGTACATGTTGTAAACTAAATACACACATAGCCCGTTGAAACGCAGAAGATAATATATCACTACAATCGCAAAAATAGCATGCTACATAAGTCATTGGCATTTATCTTATCCCATATAATCTCTGATTTTAATGACGCCTAGCTGCGTGTAAACTAATCCTGCATTCGCAAGATCCAACAAATATGTTTCATTGGCGTTACCACTTACCAAAGATATTACACACTCCTATTCCGTAATATTCGTTACGTCAACTGTCTACGTTTAATTTCTATGGATGGATGGGTTATTTTCTGCGCTTTTATTCTGATGAAATTTTTTAAAGATTGTATGAAATTAATAATGATTTCTGTTAAAAAAACATGAATATTATTGAGTTCTCATTGTATTTCGTAGAAATATAGTTTTCAAAATATCTTGTATAAATATAGTTTCAAATCTATCTCATAGAACTAAAGAAGGTAACATAATAGAATTGTATTAAATCAAAACAGTTAACTTCGCCTGCAATGAATATCTCCATTACAGTACAACATTACCTTCCAGGTGACAGATAATAATTCTTCTTATCTTTTATAAACGATATTTTTCAAAATTTACGTAGGTGTACATTAATATTTCTTGAAAGACACAATCTGTTATATCAATCATGTTGGCTCTAAAAGAAAATTAAAATTTCAGTATAATTACATTTGTAAGAACGTGTGGTCCTTGAAATTTACTATGCTAAACATGTTAGTGTCCTTCAGTTTTATCATTAATGAAGTTGAAGGAATAAGAAGCTTATGTTTTGTTTAACTTGTACAAAGGATTGTAGTAAAGAAAACAATTTCTAGAATTAAAAATTCAAATTCTAATCACTGACTCATTGATTTTGTTAGAAATAAACCAATTTTCCGAATCTTCTAAATTTGCTTAGCACACAAAACATCGCGAAATTTCACAAATCGATGCAGAATGTTTGTCGTCCATTGGAAAGTCCAGAATCACATCCGAGAGTGAATTCCCAAACAAAATAAACGACGGGCCAAGTTTGACCGTTGTCAGAGAGGTAAGATGAAAAGCGAAATTAATACGTACCCTTGACAAATTCAAGCGATCAGTATTATTATTCTCTCTCTCTCTCGCTCTCTCTCTCATACCTCACCTCCTTCACATTGAGCGATAACTTCAAAATCTATATAACCGAACAATAAACTCTCATACATACATACATACATACATACATACATACATACAAATGTTCTTGCTTCCATACACAGAAACAAACTCTTGCAAGAATTACTACAAAGATTTCAACGAACTGTAGATATTCTTAACCTCAATACTATTTCTTTTGGAACGTTTAACTGCAACCAATTCATGTTATTCTTTTATGTCAATAAACTTATTTTTTAACATACAAAACATATGTTTTATTCTTCCACACATTAGAATCGCCAAACTTTTGATGATAGCGAATAATCCTAAGTTGTAGGATGTTCGATTAAGTTTCACACAAAGTTGATTCAATAAACATTAAACATCTCTCTATTGCTTCAAGATAACCGTAAGCAAAATACATAGCTTACCTTAAATTAAGAGAGTGCCGCCAAAGTAAGATACGCTGTTTACACACTAGTAAGTGAAAACTCACAAAGGAAACTGAAAATAGTCTTAGACTAAGAAGTAAATAACCAAGAAAAGAAGAAGCGTTTAATTATGAGAATAGAAAAATAATTTTCATCAAGAGTATAGAGAAACCAATATGAATCCTACATATTGGAAATATCAAAAACGTCTACGAAGGAGATTAGATTTGTAGATAAATTGCAAATATAAGTGGGCAAATTTAACACATGAAGCTGATGAAGCATGCAAATAGCGAAAATCAGATTTCAGAAATGAAGCAAAGTATCAAGGAAAAATTATTTTTCTTAAAATATAAACAAACAGCTAAATGTACTGAAATGCTATGTTGCATCTAAACAATTATATGACAATGAAAGTAGCATATTCTCTTTGGGGAGGTAAAACATAATTAGGAAATACATAGATGTGTTGGATCCGACCACTACTGAGAATATGTAAGTGACTAACAATATAGATTATCTTACCAGGAAGGGATCGCCATAATCTTACAGACACTTATGTGAAAGCAATCTATAAAATGATTAAAGAAACTTTTTGCATGTACTAGGAAATAAAGATCATTGAAAAATACTGACGGAGTCACAAGAATACAAATTATATTGTTAAAATTGCTTGATGCAGATTACCTCAAATCTTGGCGTACTTATGGATAAATAACTTTGATTCAGCAGAAAGGCGAATATATAAGTAAATATATTTTTCGTAATGTTTATTAATTTTTGCCCGCTTCATATACATAATTGCATTTAGAAACTAATTTATATGTATGATGTCTACAAATTTAGTATTGTGAAAGATAGAGCTAATTTATGTGTACTAAATACAAGGTATTGAAAAACACATTTTCTCATATCCAAGGAATCAACTACAATTACATCATATTTCTACACACATGTGTGCGTTTATCTAACTGTGTAATTTATTTTAATTACAGTTCTAACAAAAAATACAACAAAAACATCGCAATTTGAAATATCTCTCTTTTTCTGTTATATTTTTTAATATGGTGAAAGAATCGACCGTACCTTAAAAAAGGAGAATCTTCTGCTAAAATAAATTAAATTCATTGAACAGAAATTTTAATTATCTTGAAATTACCCTGCAGCAAAATCATTGATTTATTCAGAACAACATTGAAATCGATTTAATTTTTTATGTATAACCAATCCAAGAGTAGCTTCTTGCAGCAAACGGAAATGAATTGTCATCATATTAGCAGCCAGATCGATCCACTGGCTAATGCTTTAATAATTCAATAGACACTTCCGCATTCTTATCAAATATATTTATTAAAAATGATTCTTGAAAACGAAAATTAAAATGAGATAAGCTATGCGGTGCATTTAGCTTGTATATATTTACAATTAAATTGGAAGAAATCAAACATATCCGAACATTCCATACCCAGTATATATATATATATATATATATATATATATATATATATATATATATATATATATATTCAAAAGAAAATTTTGTTTACTAGATTACTTTCTAGTTAACAGTTGATATGTTCTCTTAAATTGTCTTTAATATGTCATTTACTGTTATTTGCCTTCTTTGACACTGGAAAGTAATTGACAATGAAAGTACACCCAATTCATCTTGAATATAATTATTACGCATTTTGTTGGAGTAAAAGAAGTTCATATCTTTGTGCGCAAATTTTTATTATTACTGGTGTCGTATATTTTTGTAAGAATAATTATATGTTAATAGTTTTGAAAATTAATATTGAAAAATGATTGCCCTATGTGTTATAGTTTGCCACAAAATTTTCCTTCGGAGGAAGAATTATATTACTCGCTATTTAAGAAGTTATATATTACAGATATTTGAAACATCTCCAGGCATTGGCCATCATAGTTAAGAAAATAATAGTTCCCATATAATATTTTTATACAGGTAAGTAATATATTCGTTTTTTAACTCCATTCCTGCCGCACACACAAAAAATATTTCCGAGCTTAATGAAACACTTAAAAAAACATTACTCAAAAATAGATTTTCTAAATATATCATGAATAAGCACATAAAATTATGGCTACGAAATATACACGCAAACAGAATTAAAAATAGCACACAAAAAATCCTCATATTTTACTGCCACAACATGCACAAAAATTATAAGCTGTTCGTATTCGCTACATGGAAAAAATTATTAATCATCTCATTATGCATATATATATATATATATATATATATATATATATATATATATATATATATATATACATACACATAACTCTCCATCAATGAATTGAGTTCTTCGGTGACTGGCGAGTGAATACGAATATTATATATAAAGCGATAAAATTTCCCTTTGCTTCTATATGCCTATGGCTTAGGGTTTAGCGGCTCTAACTGACACCAAATTGTTCGAGGACCGATACCGGCCGGAGACAAGTGGATGTCTGTCCACACTCATGAGTTCTGATACAGTGAAACAGGCTTGTATGAGAATGACGAGTACACACACACACACACACACACACACACACACACACACACACACACACACACACACTCCCACACACACACACACACACACATATATATATATGTATATATTCAAATGTAGGTAATAATTTCTAAACTTATACATAATTCATTTTAGATTTTAAGTTTCATTATCAGCCTTTCCTTTTTTGTAATTGTGGCAAATTTTGACATAAATTATGTTTATTTCAACAACCAAATTTTGATTTGAAACGGGAAAATATTTCTAAACATTCGCCAAGCTGAGCAAAAACCTTCATCAGTTTGTACATTTTGATTTATAAATATGTATCTTTACCACAATTTGACCAGCCGTTCCTCCCATCTGTATTTCTAGCATAATACTTCTGTCTTCTTTCTTCTTTTCCCCTCCCCATATTTCTCCTTTCTTAATTCATTTTACTTTCTCCGTCTCATGCTTTTCACTTTCTCACTTTCTGTTAGCTATGTTTTACATTAAACTTTTTCTTTTCGCACACTTTTTCTTTTCACACGCTTTTTCTAGTTTCTTTACCCACTCATACACTCAAATAAATTTTGAATATTCCATAGCAGAAAAGATTGCCATTGAAGAGAAAACAACTATCCGAAACGATCATATGATCGTGAACATTTTATTTTATATATATATATATATATATATATATATATATATATAATTTTAAACTGAAAAAGGATGAGCAAATTAGTAAATTACAAAAACCCGATCCTATAAATATTGATCTCATTAATATTAAAATTCATCTAGTTGGAGGCCTTTCTCTCCTTTCCGTTTCTCTTACAATTTCTATCTCATAGGCAAATGTTAACCTTTGAAATATTGTGTCTTACAGATAAAGTGTAAATTCTTTTGATATGGGGACAGGGATCGCATTCTACATTCCCCCTTTCTTACTTTCTTAAATTCAAAAATTGTTAATCTTACCCCACTTTAACTTCAGTGTATAGATATGTTTTGGGAATTAAAGGGTATAAAAAACTTGTAACACATGTGCATTAATATAGGTTTTGTTTTCTACCGTTGCTAACGAAGCAAGAAATTCCTCGTTAAAATGGCCATCCAACAGAATTAAATTTCGAAGATTTTGTTATATATATATATATATATATATATATATATATATATATATATATATATATTAGAATCACGGAATACTACCGACATTTGTTACTGTTTTCTAATTACAATGTTTTCTCAGATCGACCTTTTTCATTGTGCATAGATCTCCCATTTGTGGAACAGTTTTCAGAAGGGATCTAACTTTGACCTGGAAAAACTCTATTGTGACATACACAAACACACACACACACACAAACACCCCCCTACACACATATATATATATATATATATATATATATATATATATATATATATATATATATATATATGTATGTATGTATTAATATGAGTCCATATAAGGACAATTAAATCATTTCCCAGCAAACTAGGAAAATAAAATAAATGAAAACCGAAAATCTGAAGCAAGAGTAACAGACTGTCATATTTGCAATTGTTTATTGGTATTCTTGTTTAAATACAAATATAGACAGCTTTTCAGGTGATGAAAATATTTTACATAAATTAATGCAGTACCTGGAAACTTAATCGTCAGTGCCGACCGGCGAGTTTTTGTGTAGCATTCAGTTGAAATTATCTGCAGGAAACCAAATTACTCTTCCTGGTAGATGAAATACTGAAAAATGGTTCTCTCAGTCAGTTATAAAGGTTGAAATAACCGCTCTGGAAGAAATACAAAACAAATTATAATAGAGTTTAAATATTCTATGTACGAGATACCAAAATGTGGAATATTGAGCTGTTCAGAAAAGATAAAATATGTTTGTAAAAATGACAAATAAATACTCGGACGCTCTTTTGACAATCTGAAAAAAATAAAATTAATGATTCACTAAGTTCTTAAATGATTGAAATTCAAGAATTTCATTTCTTGTAATAGAAATTAAATTTATTCATTTCATATTCAGTCGTAATTACTATTTTTAAATTTTATTTTTCTTCATTTACTATCATCAACAATAATGAAATAATTGAATCCAAAAAATGTATTTATGTTAGGAAGTTTCTTCTATTAAAAAGTGGATTCATTGTACGCATGGTTGATATTTGTAATTAAATATAACAAATCGCCGATTATAAATAGGTGCCCTTATACAAAGCCCTTTTTGTGTTCGAAGATTTTCGGATGATGCTATGAATGATAACACAAATGTTGACAGATATAATCCTTCATACTTTTCAATGATTAAGAGAAAGTTTTAATAAATGGATAATTCTAAGATTCTATCACCAAATCATTTGAAATTTTAAAACGAAATCCAACATTCTACATTGTTTTTTATCCAAATCTTGGACATTAACATTTTGCAAGAATATATTGTGATTCAGGTCTTTCATCATGTTTGTACAGCTAACTATCCTGTAAATAATCTAAAAATAGATAATGATGAAGAAATGCATCTCTTGATAGAATTGATACAAAACTGTGTACAATACACAACACAGGAAAAAATGATTGATATAAAATAAAAGTGCACATTTTGTGGTCACCAAATAGATGAATAAAATGCTAATTATCTGTCATATTTTCAAAAATGTATATCAAAGTCCATTTGAAAGTATTTTGTGCAAATTAAAGTGATGGCTCATATTGTGTTTTTCAAAGTAATTTGAATTACATTTATAATATTATTCAAATAGTATTTTCATTTTTTTTTAGTAAACAAACTTTTCTTACTAAAATTGATATTTCTGCATGGTACTATTAGTACACCTAACTAAGATTTTCAAAAGTGTAATAGGTTCAAAAAGAAATGGAAATTGTTCAGTTAAATCAAGATGGCATTTAGTGGAAATTAGTTTTATAGTAATATATCATTGATATGAATCGTGATAACTTGATAGTTATAAATTACTTACATTCAATAAAAGTTTTGCAATAAATGAACAGCAATAAAAAGTAAGGAATATTTTATTTATTTCTGCAGTGAATACATTAAATAAAATATTCGGTTCGAAATGTAATGTAAGTTAAAGAATCAGCATAAAACTTTTAAAGGCTTTAGTATACGTTTGAAATCTTGTTATAACAACATGTAACGCTATTTTCAGATGGCTTATATTGAATGTAAGTGATTTTCAAGATGAGAAGAGATTTATCTAAATTTGGAGAATACAGTTATTTCGTCGGTTAAAATAGCCAAAATGTCAAGTGGAAATTAGACATGCAAAGTTATTTTTAAGTGAATTTACAAATCATATTCAGTCAAAATATATCTGAATGCATTTTGACGATATGTGGCAATAGGTCCAAATACGACCTTGGGTATTTTCTCTGAACTAGAATATCAGGGCAGTTGATAGGAGTAGGCAGACAATAACAGAGAGTGAGTTTTTCTCCACTTCTGTTGGAAGTCGAAATTTTTAAATGTAATTGTTTTTATTTCGAGCTTGTAAGAATGATAGAGTGAGAGAATTGAAAACACTATACATTACTTTTCCACTCCCGTCTGGGTGACTGTATAACAAAACAAGCGCGCAAGACGAAATTAGTTTGTTCGGCTCCGGTGTTTTTTATGAGACGTTGTGAAGCGATTTGAATGGCGGATTGAATACGATCGGACTGAAACAGTTCTACTGATAAGAATAGGATGGGACATGGAAATATTGCAAGAGACTGTCTGTCCAAATTAAGCCACTGGAAGTTCAATAACAATCGTTCCGGTATAATAATACAAAATAATTATTATCCTTCTACTGAAATATCATCCAACTGATATTTCTTTTCGTCACTTATTTTGAATTGCTCATACTCTTGTAATTATTAAATATATATAAATGAATATGAATCTACACCGTGTCGTTGCGATCTTAAACCTGGTCCCCATTATATACCGACCTCTCGCTGTCTGAAGCAGCGTCGTCAATTTGTAATAACCGGTCCTGCTTTGGCTAATCCGAGATAAAAATTTAGATAAGTTTGGATTAGACTAATTTTGAGCTAGGTTAATAAATACACATTTTCCTAGTATTTTGTAAATATGATTTGATCATTTTATTTCCATGTATTCATGATAACTATACTTAACTATATGAAATACCTTCATGAACTATCACGCAACAGGACGCAAAATAAAGGTACGGTACCCTAATGATAAGCGCTAATGAAAAAAAAATTAAAAATACAAATGGTATGATACTATGAGACAATTCAATATGCAGTCTATCATGGCCACTCATTTTGAGAAAAAGCGTATTTTAAGAACATGACGGAATAAAGTACATTTATTAAAACATGAAATAAGCCTTAAATATTTAACGTCAATTAAAAAATTTACAGCGTATAATGTATAAAGACATCTACTTTGTAATAACAGTAAGATAACTGAATAAAAATAGGGTACTTGCCGCTGGCCAGAGTGTTCAACTGCCGAACCTTTGGTGAAGAACACCAAATTAAACTTCTTATCAACAGATAATGATGAGAAATATTCAAACAATAGTTAATATATTCAAGTATGAATTAAATCCGTAATTGTATGATCTAATTTATATTAACAACTAATAATACTTTCTTAATCATTGTATGTAAAATTATATTTATAAGTATTCGCATATTTTCAGTATTTTCAAAAGAATAAAGAGCTGAATTCATTTGAAATAATGATAATTGTTTCAAATTAGGATTTAATACATCTTGTTATTCTAACATTCACAAGTAGATAGACACAATTTTATGAACAATGACTTTTTTACTAGTAATTAGAAATAATCTCAATTTCGAACACCGGGTATGCGTTATTGAAACATATTAACTGTTATTATTGACTTTATACAGAAAATAATGCCCGAATTGTAACATAACTCTCTCTGTATCTCTCTGTATAGACTTCCAAATACAATTCTGTTTCTTTGTATCACAGCTCAGCAGTATGGCAAGACATTCTATTTATTCCATCAGGGATCGAACTTGACAGATCTGGTTTCAGTCAGAGAGCCTGCCCCTAAACTGTCTGCACGTTACTGAGAGATGAAGAGATTTTAACGTGATATATATTCACAGCGTATAGATATGCCAGCAACCGAGAGAACTCAATTCCTGACTGAAATGTAATGCATAAATCGCAGAAACGGCAACCATTTTTAACATATTTCACTATCAATCGGATAACGTGTGTGCTATTGTTTGTTTGTTTGTTTGTGTGTGTGTGTGTGTGTGTGTGTGTGTGTGTGTGTGTGTGTGTGTGTGTGTCCAGTGAGAATTCACTGAGCCAAGTATTGCTAAATTAACCTAGGTAGTCACAATTTTTTTTTTCATTTCTGAATACTAATTTACAAATGGGGAAGGAAATATTAGATAAATTCTCAGAATACGTTATTGTTCTAATTTTTTGTCTTTTTTACGGTTCTTTCCCCTTCTCAGCAGTATTCCAGAATAAGATGCCGTCAATACCACCCAAATACTATCACTTTTGGGTTGAAGCATTTTTGTGTGGTAGCTGTGTTAGAATGCACCAGAAAATAAAAGATTATTATTATTATTGTTATTATTAATAATTCTTTTTATTTCTGTATTTATTCATTTCTTTATGACTCCTAACGAGGAACATAAGATCGGAGATGTCATCATGACATTTATCACTGACCGTTTTTGAGAAAACTTAGGAAGAAACCTGAGATCAAACATATTTTGCATAAATAAAAAAGAAGCTTTCGTAAGTACTTTTTTGTCCAACGTTTTGTATTCCTTTGAGACTTGGGCTATAAGGAAAACATTCGATGAGACTGTAGGAACTTTTTCCGATCAATCCATTGGCTCCAACTACACTGGAAATGTTGATGTTCTCATGTAACAGATTTTGTAGATTTAGCTTTCAAGATCTTTGTACCCTGGTAATTTTTGAAGATCTTCAAAGATACATTAAAATTTGCAGGTAGTGCCGTGTGAAAAAAGGTTCATTTTGTTTTTGTCAGCTTTTTTCACCATGTCCACATGATTACCTTTGATTTATCCGTCTGTGTGTAAGTCCTATAAAATTCCTATATATCCTATATCTGTAACCAAGACTTATAGGTGTTCATATCAATTTCTTGGAGATCACTTTCCTTAAAATTTCATTCATTCTAATGCAGATATTGCCCAACAGATTTGCGTTTGTTATTGTTATTGTTTGTTATTACATATTTCACAGAAACTGCATTTTGCGGTAACACAATTTTGCAGTCTGTGTACTTTGTATTTTCTAGTCAGCAAATCATTATTTTCATTATTATTTTCTTTTTATTCGTTTACGCATGTTGCACATTTTTTGCACGCTTTGATGCCGCCACCTGTGAAGAAAGACATTTTTTAATGTTGTCAATGATTAATGTTTCCGAGATTTTCCAAAACACTTCAGTATGGAGCCAAGAGGATGATGTTCATCTCAGCGACAACACCCAGTTCATTATAATTAGCAAGACAGTAAGAATCATGAAAACAAAAGTGAAACAAATATTAAACCTTGAAGTATCGATATCAGAAATTCGAAAAATACCATGAAAAACAGATAGACTTATCTAGCGACTTGAGTTAAACATTTAAACATACTGCGATGTATGACGTTACTTAAACTTAGTTGTTTAAACGGAACAGTTAAACCACTCACATAAATTATTTGATGTTTATATTGAAGGTTAATATAGAACTAACTATTGATTATAACTGATGGTTAAAATAAAGAGACATATGAAAAATGTTAAAAGCATTTCAACGTAAGTGTCTGCAAGAACCTCGACTGGAATTCCGACAAGCAGAAACCTTAAAAAATACATATAAACCTATTATTTGCTCTTATGCTAAACACATGAGCAATGATAACTACCTTTACAGTCTATGTTATTAGTTTAAAATGTATGTAACGCTAATTTTCTTATGCATTTTATCCGGGATGCTCACACTTTGCAAGACTCCAGAGACGCTAGAGGTACGATGAAAAAGAGTATGGAGCATATTTTATGAAGATATTTGGGTTAGATAAATGTTGACAGTAGATTTGAACAGATTAAGTTTCAGTAGAATTTACGAATTTAGAATACGATATGAGGGAACGATGATGTTTCGACGAAATCTATATGACATTCTGGGTCTTAGCAATGAAGGTTAGAACTGGCAGATGATAGGAACACTTTTGACAGAAACAGTGTTAGAGCAGCGAATGTCCTTTGACGCATCGTCTGTGAGAAAATAAATAATCGTTCAAAACGCTGCGATAAAAAGTAATGAACACTATGTGATATACAAGGAAAGTGTCTTTCATTTTCAGTTTCATTTCCTCTGATGAAGTTCCCGTAGAGAATGACGAGGCATTTACTAGATTTTGAATTTACAGGAATAACGAATTTTCAGAATCTTCAGCGATGGTTCGTATGTACTAGTTTGATGTAGTCTGGATTGAATTACATTTCCTACATACTTTGAAGTCATTGGACCTCATTGTGGTAACATTCACTCATCGGGATCGGTGCAAGTTCTAGATTCCCCGGTGATGAGTGAATGACATTAGTATGGTTTTACGGAACTGAATTCTTGAAGCTAGTTTAGAAGAGGTGCTCCCATATATTGTCTTATCTTCATAACAGGTATTTCTGAGTGATTAGAATATACGCATCGGCAGATCATGCATGTAAATTAGAAGTTGATTTAGACATAGAAGCGAACCTTGGAGACGCCGGCTTTGATTGTTGTGTTTTCAATTATCTTTAGAGGGCTAACTCTTAGGAAAATATTATTATTAGGAAGTATATTCTCCTGGTTACCTAGCAAATAAGTTTACACAGTAAATCTATATGCTGCACCTTGTCAAAGGCATTTGAAATAGTTAATGCGACTAACACTGAGATATATTTGTTGTCTCCCTGATTTTCTGAGAAATAATTCTCAGGTAATCATGTGGAAAACTAGATTGAGACATTTACTGTTGTCATTACTGAGAAGACAAACAACCATTTTGATTATTATAGCTTCAAAAACTTTCCTAATAACAGGGAAGGCTGACGGGTCTAAACTAGTTATTATTCAATCTCAGTAAATATAACAATATTGGTATCATGATATATGACTTAATTACAAATGATCGCGTGCATACAGGTGCGTACTATGAGCGTAATTTTAAAGTCATAGAGCCCTGGCTACCAAGCAAAATATAACAAGTTTTTTTCGCTTTGCAATCTGTATCACTGACTTTTAATCATATAATATTTGCCCATTAGATTTTGTATATTTACCGAAACATTTATAAATCTACTTGCGTTGGCTACATAACAGTTTTCTAGAAAGTGTTTTTAATTAAAAATTGAAAAGAAAGACATAGAAGTCTGAACTTAAACGGTTATATCGATCTCTGCACATCTGTTTTTAGCAAAATCATAAATAAATGCTGGGATCGCACAAGAAATTTGGTTTATCTAAGAGATTAAATGTCTGTTGATCAGCTGATGCAAATAGACGGGAAACAATATGGTAAAATCCAAAATTATATTATCCAACACGGGCATTTAAATTTCATATAATCAAAGAGTCAAATGTTATGAAACCAATGAGGCACAACTAAATGCACAATGTAAACGCAAAAAATATAATGTAAATTCTATGATAATTATTAACATTTCCGACAATTAGTTTTTCATTTTTACTTCTCATTAGCGAATAATACAAGTATTAGATTCTACAAAGCAACATGTTTTCTTCCCATTTACCTGTTTCTGCACAGACAGATATATAGAAATTTGTATATCTTTATCTATTTATCTATCTCTCTATCTATATAGTGTTTATGTGTCTTAATTTATATATCTAAATGTGTATAAGTATATTTTAAATTTCAAATCGCACAATGAAGGTAGTATTGAACGGACATGCCTTCCAATACTATCAGACGAAGGCGGGTGTCCATCAAGGCTCTATTCTTGGTTCTATGCTTTTACTCATGTACATTAATGATCTCCTAGGTGTAACAAGATCCTAAGTAAGCATATAAGCTGACGACACTACGGTTTACTCTCGCATCGATCAAAATTCTACCTAGGCTGACAAAGCAAACCTCTCAACAGAAATTGAAAAAGACGTCCAATCCCTGGTAAACTGGGGTAAGAAGTGTTTCATAAATTTTAATAGATCTAAAACGAAGCTGCTATCTATTAACCATCACAGACAATCGGTCCTAACCCCCATTATGATAGATCAGGTCAATCTCCCTGTAAGCAAAACAATGCGCCTCCTCGATTTAATTCTCACAATAGACCTCAAGTTGAATGACTATCCACGATCTATAGCTAAATCTACTGCTAAGAAGTATGGTTCCCTGTGATGGGTTAGGAATTTTTCCTGTCTGAAACAATCATACACATATACATATCTACCAACCACCTTACATTGAATATTACTGCCATATGTGGTAGGGTGCTCCTGCTATACATCTATGTTTCCTTGACAAAATCAAACGGAGCATCTGTAATGTTATTGATCGCGTCTTGGCAGCTCAGATGCAGTCATTTTCTCACCGATGAAATGTGGTTTCCCTGTGTTTCTTTTACAAATACTTTCACAATTTCTGCTCCGATGAACCTAGCTCACTGGTGCCCCCTATATAAGAATTTAATTGAGCTCCAATAATAGGAATTAGGTCCCATCATTTTACTGTGAAAACAATAAAATGTAAAAGCAAATATTTCTCCAGCAGCATTTTTCTCGTTCATCCCGCCTGTGAAATTTCCTTCCGTTATATTTGGTTCCCCGACGGCTACAATCTCCAAGAATTCAAATGTAAATCAATAATCATCTTCTATTTCATTAATCTGCATTCTTCTCTCGTGGTCCTTTTTCCGTCCACTCCACTCTAATCAGTATTATTATCCTTATCTTTCTGATAACCATTAACCTGTCACTTTTTCTCATAATTATACTCCTATGCAACCCCATGCAAACAGTGGCAGTAAAATGCCTAGCTTGGGTCAATATGATTATAAAAAAAACAAAGAAATCAAACTTTCTGTTTTAATGAAATAGTTAGTTATAACAAAAGTGCTTAAAAACTAAGCCAAAAACGAATGGATGTTATTAAGACTTAATCAATACTTGTAAATTGACAACCAAAATTGCACGATGATTATATATATATATATATATATAAATATATAAATATATATATATATATATATATATATATATAATCTTGCATTTTAGTTGTAAATTAACAAGTATTGATTAAGTATATATATATATATATAGTAGATTTAGTACATATATATTTTATTATAAGCGTTTATAACAAAAACATAGTTTACTGCAACGCAATTACTGTTGTGTTTTGGTGCCTGTTTAGTGGTAACTCATCGAGCAGTGTAATGTTTTTTTTTTCTCTTAGGTATAAAATATATATAGAAATTAAAAAAGAACACCGTAATTGTTACTGTATCCAGTGGGTGGAATTATGATATTGTGTCTCAATTAACCAATAGGAAAGAACATCATAATGGATAGGAGGAACCAGTTTATCATTTCGGTGATTAGAGAATTGAGTTATCAAAAATTCCAAGATATGTTGAACTTTTGTTTTTTTTGTCTTAGTATGTCTGCAATGGCGTCGCATACATTCATGAAACTGTAAAATGTTTTGTTTTAATTTGTTTTTAGTGAAAATGATGGAAATATTGATAGAAATTTAAAAGGGTTAAAATGTAATGTATGTTAAAAATATGTAGTAATCTAGTAGTTTATCAATATATTAAAAAGAAATTACACGAAGATAAGAAAATTATTATATTTATGCAAGTGGGTAGATTATTTTTTTTTAATCATCTGACCCCAAGCTAGGCATGCTACTGTCACTGTTGCTCAGAGAGTTACAGAGGGGAAAGTAATGAAAAAGATAAGTAAGTTATGGGAAATATCAAGAGGAGAGTAATAGCCGGATGAGAATAACGAGGATGGGGGTGGAGTAGATGAAAAATGAGAGAATGGATGCGAGTTAGTGAGACAGGAGATGTCTATTGACCTTGCAATTAAATTCCTTGAGATTGTAGCTGTAGGGGAAGCATGTATATTGAAGGGAAATCCACAGACAGATGCTGCGATAAAAGAAGCTATTAGAGTAGATATTGCGGTAACATTTTTCGGTTTCACTGCAAAAGGGTGGGACCTATTTGCTAATCTAGTAGCTCGTGTAAATTCATACCTCGAAGGCACCAACGATCTAAGATCATTAGAACCGACACCTTGAATGTATTTATAGAAGAGGCACAGGGAACGTACGTCAGGCCGTTGGGGAAACGACTGCAGCTTAGCTGCTAAATCGGTATCTATCACATTACAGATTCTACGTTGGATTCTGTCAAGAACCTCGAGGTGAGTAGCAGTGGGACCCGACCAGATGTGGCAGCAGTATTCAATACACAGGCGGATGAACTCAGACTGGAAAAACTTTCTGGCCCTGCACAGCGGATTTAGATTCGATGCAGTCATTTCACTTGAGGTCCACTAAGAAAGTGGGGCCAATGAGGCGTAGGGTTTTACTGTCAGGGAGGCAAGTCTGTTCCATTCAAATGTGGGGTAGGAGCGATTGTCTATTAGGGTTAATAGATAGCAGTTTCGTTTTGGAAGCATTAAATTTTACGAGCAATATCTTACCACAGTCCACAACAGATTGGAGTTCCTTCTCGTCAGCGAGGTTTGCTTTTTCAACCTTAGCAGATTTTTTATCGAAGCGAAAGTAAATGGTAGTGTAGTCAGCGTACATGCATACTTGGGATCTATTTATGTTATACTAGAAAATAATTGAACAATACTTTAGAGTATATATTAGACGGTGTAGACAGATGGAAGTTTCTTCGTTACGATTGCTTCGAGAACATAATGAGTTGACAATTTTCCTGTAAAGATAGAAAATAAATGCTCATGTAAAGAATTTAAAGTTCAGTATTTTTTATATTATGCATTTTACTGAAGGGGTTTTATTGCTATTTTATAAGTTGCAAATCGTTTGTAGAAAGTGATGTACCATTGCGTTACTCCTTATGCTTATTCTTAATAACCGGTATAACTTTTTTACTGTAGGTTTTTTTACGATAAAAATAGTCATATACATACAATGGAGTCAGTTATAACTTTCTGTATAATGGGAACTCAATCGATTTTCGAATATGTAATTTAGATTTTGTAATATTTTTTTCTGTTTAACATTTACTAAAGTAGTATTATTTATTACTCATTTAAGTACCTTATGGCATAACTTAATACAAAACATTTGGTTAAATGGCCTGTATAAAAGATGATTTTTGTTTTTTATTATAACTGTTATTGTTATGGTGTTTGTTGCATCTGATACCAAGATAATTCAGCCACTTTTTAGGGCAATGTCATATATATATATATATATATATATATATATATATATATATATATACGTACATATTATGCATTCATTTGCAGTGCTCATAAAATATATATTCATTAGAGGACTTATTGACCTGACAGTCCCTGCAGACTATAATGTATCATTGAGTATCTTTAAAAAATTAAAAAAATTAGAAGAACAGTTGAACCGGTATCTAAAAATTTCGCACATGAGGATATCAACAATTGGTGTCCCTGAAATGATTGGCTAATTTTTCGATAGTACTCAAAGTCTGAAAAATAAGAGAACATCTACTCAGAAGTACATTTTTATACCATACGTAGGTATTTATCTATCTATATGTTTGTGTTTGAACATTGAGTTTGATTTATTGATTTTTAATATTCTTCCTCAGAAATAGCTTACGAGATAATATAATTCCATTTCTAACCACATGTCTGTTTTTGAGCGGGAAGGAAATGAGTTTGCACCAAGTACAAAAGAAATAGAAATAATAATAATAATAATAATAATAATAATAATAATCCGAATTATATTTAGTTAATCGGTAATATAAATGTTTAAATTTAAATTTTATCTTCAATAGTCTCGACAAAAGTTAGATAATAAATATTACGATAATACAACCGACCTTGCGACCAACAATAGACCACCGACATTTTAATATATATGACAAGATAATTATCCTAAAGTTTGAATTCAGACATAAATCACATTATTACCGCTCGGTGCAGAGAACTTTAAGTAAGCTGATTCTCCGTTATTGGTCAAATTGACCTGTATTTTTTTAAAGTTTTTATGCTATTACTTATATACACATTTCAAGTTTATATTAAATATGTTTAACTGAAAAACCGTATAGTCTTATTTTATGAAAATATATATCTCCCATAAAACAATGTGATGAACTCGAGACGCGAATAGATATCGGCAATGCGAAACCTGTGTTACACTGATGAGAATTTGTCATATGACCATATAGATATATAACCACACACGTCATAGAAAATGCACAGTTTCTCAGATATTTGCGGCGATAATATAAAATACATGTTTTATTAATGAGTCGTATGATTGATCACACACGCAGCCTGAAATAAACATCAAAGTGCCGAAGGAAATATATAATGTCATTATTGAGAAATTAAGTTTTCTAATATCTGTCAGCACAAATTACAAAATTAAAAATATTTGAAGAAGTGGATGTTTTCACTCAATCTCTTTACCAAAATACTTAAGACAAGAATACTTTTTTACAAATAAAGTGGAAAAAATCGGAGGTTTTCTTGGAAATGCTAAAACGTATTAATATTTACCAGACACTTGTATAATACGAAACGACTAATGGGTGTATATTATTTCAAACAGACATACACAAATTATAATTGTAGGGATATGATTAAATCTGTTTGATAGAAAATAATCACGTCAATCATGTGAGGGAAGTTTAGTGACGTCATTTCAATCAATGAGCGGAGAGGCCAATCATGCATATTTCATTGCTATTTTAGACTGGGCATCGTGGACCGAGCATACGAGCAATGATGAGGGGTTAGAAAGAATGGCAACGAAAAGAAAATTAATAGTGAGCTTCACGAAGAGACACCTGAAGTTCCTGGGGCATGCAATGAGGAAGGAGGGCTTGGAGAGCTTGATAATGACAGGCCAGATAGAGAGAAAAAGAAACAGGACGGCAGCAGAAAATATATTTTCAAGGCCTTATCAGGTGGATGACGGAACGGGGGTTGCAAGGTGTAACAGGAGAAAAGACACTAAGAGCTAAAAGGGATAGGGAAGCGTGGAGAATCATTATCGCCTACGTCCTGAAGGCAAAGGGCACATATAAGAAGAAGATATGAGCCTGCACTGAGGTTAATATTTTCTCAAATCCATGATGGCCTTTCCACTTCTGAATATATTTGTTCCGGTTAGAAAGATAGAGCGAGTTAAAGTTCTCAATTATTAAAAAAAAATATATTCTTTTACCTCTAGGAATACATCTTCGGCTGAAAGTTTTAAATGAATAAATTCAGTTTGAAGTTGATTTGCTAAAAAAAGATTTTATAATGTGTTTCTCAGTTTGTCTTGTAGAATTATATAATACATTATTCACGGAGTTGGTAGATTTTGTGTGAGTTTAAATCTCTTTCTCTCTTTCTCTCTCTCCCTCTCTCTCTCTCTCTGTATATATATATATATATATATAACACAACACATCATCTGACGTGGTTATACATTACACACACACACACACACACACACACACACACACACACACACACACACATATATATATATATATATATATATATATATATATATACACTACCGTTCAAAAATTTAAGACAACTAAAAAATCTTTAAAAAGAAATTATGTTTTACAGATTGATTTTAAACTCATCCAACTTAAGGTTACCAATAATACAATCTAAAAGCTTATGGAAACAAAAAGCTACATCCCAAAATTTTATTTAGAAATTTACATTTTTATAAAATGAGACGATTTACACATGATCAAAATTATAAGACCAGAGACAAAAATTCTACGAAATTGTACAAAAAATGTATGAAAATATCTAACAACAAAATTTAATAATGAAGTGTACCTACACTATTTTGATGACTTCAAAAATTCTGTCGGGCATGTTAGAAAAAAGCGTTTCCATTAAGGTGCGGGGGATGTTGCTCCAGCTTCTGAAGATGGCTTCACAAATTTCATTTTTTGTTGAATATTGTTTGACATTTCGATAAAGATCTCTTGTCATCTTTCCCCAAACATTTTCAATTGGGTTCAAGTCCGGTGAGCATACAGGATGTCTCAAAAGATGGACCCCATTTTCTTGTAGAAAGGTCATGGGCCGTCTTGCAGCATGGATTGCAGCATTATCCTGTTAGAATAACCATCCATCCCCATACAAACGATGGCCCTCCGTCATCAAAGATGCCTTTTGTAGCATGTTAACACAGCCAGCCACTCCCTGACGACCCTGCATCACATGGAGCTCCATCGTCCCTCTGTAAGAAAAGGCACCACATACCATTAGGGAACCTCCACCACTATGACGTGCGGAGAAAATTTTAGTAGGTATGTTCTTGTTATACCAATATCGTTGGAAGCCATCAGGACCGTCGAGATTGAATTTTTTCTCATCAGAAAACAGGACTTTCTTCCATTTCTCAACATCCCATGTTTGGTATTCACGACCAAACTTTAAGCGGTCTAACTTGTGACGTGGAAGCAGCCAGGGAATTTGTTTACGCTTTTTATTTACCATGCCTTTTTGTCTTAAGTGTCGTCTGATGTTTTCGGGACTGCAATCAGCACCTGTGACTGCCTTAATTTGACTAGAAGTAAGTCCCCCGTCTTTCATAACAATCCGTTCCTACTCAATGCAGGATAAATTTTTGGGGGCCTACCAGAGGATTTTGCTTTTCCATAATTCTCACTGTTCTTTAGAATGTTGCAAATCACAGTTTTACTGCGATTTACCTTAGCTGCGATCGCCCGCTGTACATATCTTGCTTATGGAATTCTAGAATTCGAGATCGCTCAACTTTGGTAAGTTTGCTTTCTTTAGGCATGGTAACATCTTTACGCAGTGATTGCTAATCTCTAACTGAACTAAAACATTGGAATTGCCATAGCTCTAACAATTTATACCCCTGGTCTTATAATTTTGATCATGTGTAAATCGCCTCATTTTATAAAAATGTAAATTTCTAAATAAAATGTTTGGGATGTAGCTTTTTGTTTCCATAAACTTTTAGATTGTATTATTGGTAACCTTAAGTGGGTGGAGTTTAAAATCTATCCATTAAAAAAAATGTCTTTTTTAAGATTTTACGTGGTCTTAAATTTTTGATAAGGAGTGTATATATATATATATCGTTTGCTATTCGTGTTATTGAATAAATGACATAGATATCGCTGAGAACAAAACCTACATTTGTCATTCATATTCTTTTGGGGAACGTTTTTGTCTGTGAAGTACTGCGTTATTATATTATGAATATAAGCATTTTTATATTAAAGGAATATTATTAGAGAATACATAATTTTTGTGTATCTTTCACCTATTTTATTATCATTAAATTACTAAAGGTAAAAATATTTTTGTTTAGAATATTTTATTCAATGGGATGTGTGATTTTATTCATTAAGTTTTAAGAAATGCATCTGTTAAACAAAATGAATATGCCATTACAGGACAGGCAAATAATGAAAACAAAGTTTCAACACGTAAAACTCAAAAGGATATGAAAACTCCGAACAAATTTCAAATTTATATTTGCACCAACATCAAAGAGGAAAGAGTTTACAGCCCAGTAAAGAATAAATAATAACATACCGGCATAATGGTGTGGAAATTAATGCAAAAGTAACGCTGCAATTATAGTTATCAGAAAAATGTTTTGATCATAAATATAAGTTAAAATCTAGCTCACTAAAAACAAAGTTACTCTCCAATTTATTAAACAATGTCTCTGTATTTAACTTCTCAGACGATATCACTCTTACATGAAACGCATGCTTTATGAATTTTTTGTAAGATTTTCGACATTATCAAGTTCGTATTCACGACTCAATACTGCTCAAAATACCAAATTAAATACACATTTACTTGACTTCTCCTTCTATGTCCCCTGTCCCTCCAGGACGTACGCGATCATGGCTTTACACGTTTCCCTATCTGGCCGGTTAGTGTCAGGTTCTCCAGGCCCTCCTTACTCATTGCGTGTCCCAGAAACTTCAGCTGTCTCTTCCTGATGCTCTGTATTAATTTCCTTTTGGTTTCCATCATTTCCAAGACTGCATCATTGTTCATATATTCGGTCCATGAGGTTTGCAGCATTCTTCTGTAGAACCATATTACAGTTGCTTCACGTTTTTTCTTTCATCTTTGATGGTATTGTTCAGCATTCACTGCCATACTGAAGGACGCATATCAGGTAGCAATTCAGTACTCTCTTCCTAGTTTCTAGCGAAAATGTCCTGATTCTTAATACCTTACGCAACTTCTAGAATGATTCCTTCGCCATGACAATTCGCCTTCGGATCTCTGTGTCGCACTTTCCGTCTTCTGTTATTCCAAGGTATTTACATTTTTGTACCTGCTTGATTTTGGTATCCCCGACCTGTATATGGCATTTTGGGCTGCCCTTTTTACTGATGAACATGCATTCGGTTTTTGTGCAGTTTATTTCTAGTCCTTTCTTGGTAATTTCTTCTGCTAACTTCTGTAAGAGGTCTTGTAAATTTCCTTTCTGTGTCTGCTATCAACACTGTAACATCTCCGTACCTTAGGTTGTTTAAATTGTGGCCTTCGCTTACGAATCCAAGCATAACTTCTAGGGTCCTCAAAATATTCTCGCTGTACAAGTTGAACAGATCCGGGGAAAAGACACACCCTGGTCTTACGGCCATTTCTATCTTTGTATATCTACTCGATTCATTCCCTGTCCGTCTGCAAGCGGTTTGTTGCCCGTAAAGATTCTTTATTACTCTCAAGTCTTTACCAAATATCTCCAGGCTGCCGAGCATATCCATCAGTTCTTTGTGGTGTATTTTGTCAGACGCCTTCGCATAATCAATACAGCACAGGTATATTTCCTTCTTCATTTGTTTTGCCCTTTTTGAGAGCATCCTAATCATAAATATGACATTCCTTGTTCCCGTTTCTTTAATGAAACCACACTGTTCTTCTACTAGCTCTGGCCTGATTCTCTTTCTGGCTCTATTCATCAGGATTCGAACGATCGGTTTTGTTATATGGGTCATTAGAGTGATGGTTTTGTGGAGTTGGCACTCATTTGCTCCTGGCTTCTTAGGTAGTGCTATGAAGACAAACTTGCTGAGATAACCCCACTATTATAAATTTCATTTATTATTTCAGTATTTTTTCTATAACAAATTCTTCTAGGGCTATCGGCAGCTCTATGATTATGCCGTCTGTTTTTGCTGCTTTGTTTCTATTCAGTTTGAGTACTGCAGATTCCACTTCAGACTTTAATATTTCCGGTCTTTATCTTTCGTAATATTGTTTGCTCTATTTTGTCGTGGAAAAGATCTTTTATATATTCTTCCCATCGTTGGAGTATTTCCTCTTTCTCTAAAATGATAGTTCAATCCTTAGCTTGTAGACATCCTGTTGCAGAGCAGTTTTTTTTTGTCCTGTCAGTTTCTTATTTCCTTATGCATATCTGCTTTATTATTCCTGCTCAATCTCGCTACTTCTGCACATTTCTCATCGATACATTCTCTTTAGCCTGTCTACATTTTCTTTTTATTTCCTTGTGTAGTTCCCTGTACTCTGTTCCATGTCTTGAAATAATTTGCTGCCTCCTTTGCAACATGTCCAGAATCTCTTCCGTTATCCACTCGTTTTTCTTTCTGCGCATATTTTCCTTTGGGACAATGTTGTTTACTGATGTCAGTATTACTTCCTTTAGCGATTCCCATTTTAAGTGTCCTTTCCTAGTTTGTTCTTCGTATTTGGTCTTCACGCTGTTAGTGTATTCCTTCTGTGGTTGATGTCATACACGAGTGCGTTGTATATCGGTTTTGGTGCTGCATTAGTCTTCTTCATTCTCCAGAGTTTCACTTTTAATTTCCAGATGATGGGGACGTGATCACTTCTACAGTCAGCACCTGGATAGGCTTTAGTTTGAAATACTGCATTTCTGAATCTGCTGTTAATGATTATATAGTCTATCTGGTTTTTCCGAAAATGATTTTCGTATTTTAATATGTTGAATAGCATTAGAGTTCGTCTGTGTTTTTCCCCGCTTCTTGGACCGCATGGTATCGCAAAAAGAAAATGCATTTCTGCAAATATCCAAATAAAAACGGAAGTTCTCTTTGAAGAAGGACGAAATTTCAAAGAAAATAGCTTCTCTTTACTGGATATGAAATGCTAAGTTATACTAAGATTTGTGGTTCTGTTTTGTTAGAATCACAGGTAAGGGAGAGGAAAAAATACTTCGTTTCAGCGTTTTTCATGCTTTGTTTTCAATATTTGTATTTTTAATATGTTCTGTTCAGTATAATCTATTATTTTCTTTTCCTGTTTTTTTTATATTAAGTTTATAAATATATTAATGGTTAATTTGAAAATGATTTTCGTATTGTAAGATATTGAATAGCATTATAATTTACTTGACTATGTAACAATAAAATTAAATACTTGATTTTACGTTATTTATTACATATACCTTAAATAAAAACTTAGTAAGCAGCAACGATTTATTTGATAATATAGAAAATTTGGTGAATATTTATTTTATTTTTAATATTATCTTACACTCACATTAATGATAAATTCCGTTATATCACATTACTAAAATTAAGCGTCATTAAAAGTCGTGTTAAATTCATTTTTCTTGCTAGTTCTCTTAAAAGTACTGAATCATAACTTCAAGTCATATGATTTTCTGAAAGTCAAATGTCTATTTATATTATATATTTTAAGAAAATAATAAATTATGTGAATATAGTGCATCTATGGAAAATTATATGAAACATTATTTAATGTCATTGTCGCTGGACATTTTTTTTTTGTCAGCTTTTCATATTCGGGATATTTTTGGAAGATACACGCGTATTATAAATTGAATTAATTTTTTAATTATGCTCCATTAATATTATGTAACGTGCTAATAATAAAATCAAATTATTTTTATCAACTTAAAAATAGTAAATATTGCATTTAGTCGGTAAGAAAAACATAATACTTATAGTTTAAACAGTTACATGCCAGTATTTCATATAGGGGAGAGATAAATATCAACAAGATGTTGCGCAATAAATACTCAAGAAATAAACAGTAGTGTACTTGAGGATACTCCAAGAAGCATAGCTATATATATATATATATATATATATATATATATATATATATATATTATCCTATCTTCTTAGCACCATTTGGAGTTACATGTGTGTTTTTATTCCTATGAATTGTTTAACTATATTCCAGCAATTTTCTCTTTTATTTTGTAGTAGCAGTAAATGTAAAATACACAGGTGTTCAGGTAAACATAATTCTAAGTTTTATTTGAAATAGTACTCCATTTAAAAGTATTTTAAACTCCATTTTCAGTTTCGGTACATCTATATTATAAAACATTCATTTTCGAAAAGTGAAATCACAGGTAATTTTAGCGTTCGGACATGGATATCCATAGAAAAAAAATCTAAAATATGCTATTTAAAATATGTTCAGTTATGTTCACTTTTAATTGCGACATTTCCGTGCTATTATCATTAAAGTTTTGGAAAGCAAAATAACTGGGTCACAAATTATCCCAGCGATTGTGGAAAACAGAATAGTAACGTTAATCCCTTATTACCTCAAAGTTAATCGAAACTTACATATCTGCTCAATATAGAAAACATTGAGATTTACTTTATTGATGCTTAATCTGAATTAATGTTTAGAGTATTAAACAACGACAAGAAAGTGAAATTGACTATATACATATATAATGAGATCCATTTTTCCTGCAATAACATTCTACCGTTATTGACTAGAGATAAAGCATCATGTTCCACTAATACATAAAGCTATGGATTTTCCTTGGGTTGACATATCATTGCAGCCTGAGGTACGTCATCATGGTTTAATAGTTAGCAAGCGTCTTTCTCGAGATCAATTGCGACAAAATAGTGACTTCAATTCTCAATTGGTCCCTCATAATTTTGGCCTTGCATCAAAATTATGCTACGCTTCAATAATCTCCATATCGATACTGACTGTATCCTAAGCTATCATCACACGCTCAACATAAATATTGATGAAATAATTTAATTATTTCCGAATTTCTACTCATAAGACAAAATTGGTGATGTTGCAATTTCAATGAATATTATTAAGCTTTATAATAGACCTTGTCAGTTTCCTGGCTTTCCTTCAAATTATCATGGTTGCATCAGAAATATCACCTGCATATTTCTCATATAAATACTTCCCATATAATAGTAAGATATTAATTAGTTGAAGATATAATAAGGGGTAATCATTGTCCGTGATATATTTATGTGTGATATATTTATGTGGCATTCTTCAAGTGTCAAGTAGGCATCTACGCGGATAACACCACAATTTACTCCCGCATCAGTAAGAAATCCGGTGTGGGGACAAACATAACTTTCTGTGGTGGATTGGGATAAGAAGTGCCTTGTAAATTTCAATGCGTCTAAGGCGAAGTTGCTGTATGTCAATCATCACAGGCAACCTTTATCATTACATTGCATTTGACTACATTGTTTTGTTGTCATTTTGCGCTATCCCGCTGTGTGACGTCAAAAAACCGCATCGCAAACTTAAGAACTGCGTTTATTATTTTTGGTAACTATTGCCGTTGCCAAGCGGAGTTTTATGTCAACACGAAATAAAATCGTCGGTGATGGTGGATTTTATAATATTTCAGTTTAAACAACCTCTCTGAAAATGGCTCATGTGAGCCGAAAGCTTAGAAGAAAACCAATAAATAATTATCCAAATGTTGGAGAATTTTTGTCTTTATTTTCAACTGAAATTAAAGCAAAAATACGACGTTTAGAACGGCTCATGATTAAACATAATAGATAGTCATTGTCTCTTATATTTAACAGCATATGTTTAGAAAATTACTTGCTGCCTCGATATACTAAATATATATATATATATAGTATCCGCAAAAAGTCGTTTTTGCTCTATAACAGCTCTTCAATACGAATAGACATCCGATTTGTACTAGTCAGTATTGAAACCCGACCGTGTTTACATCAGTCGGAGACGCTACCCCAAATTCGGCGCACGGAGGAGGAAGGCAGTTTTTTAGATTGATGTATACACAATACCATCACAAGCCACTATATGAGAGTGTTCAAAGTTTGCGTATATAACCAAAAGTATCTACTGATTCTACTTTTTTAAAATCTATCATTTCACTACAGTGCTCAATCGATGCGCGAGAGAAACTGTAATGAGCTTTAATGAAAAAATTGCTGTTATACAGTAGATCACAAGTGGAACGTAATTTTAAAGTGTTCAATATCAAAATTAGTTTTCGGCGTTAACAGAAAAAATGTGAAAGACTTGCAGCTGAATAAAATAATTTCAGTCATCCGATTACAAAATGTTGTGATGGAATTATTTTTTCGACCTACCTCTGGTTCAGGTGATGATCTGTATAGCAGATACACAAATCTAAGTGTTACTGTCTATAAGTGATATAATATCTGATAATAAAAACTGAGTAAATTCGTGAATCTATTAATATCATAATGAATAATAGATATATATTATGAAATTAATTTTCCAAGGGAAAACTAAGCTAAATAAAAGAATGATTTAATGCCAATAGAAAAAAACTGTGTAATGAAGAACATGCATTGACGTGCATTGAATAAATTGAAATAAAGAGCAGGAAAATTTTAAAATAGAACTGGTTAAGTTAACGAATGATAAATGAAAAGCAAGAAATCAATTGTTATCTAATATATGATACAATCAACAGTTACGGAAATATTTCGCATCGTTAGATAAAATCACCGATTATTTGCAAAGAAATATGTATCGAATGAAATGTCTATTGTGAAGCATAAAACAGAGTTGCAACTGAATTATGATTTGAGATTCTCCTGACAATGACCACATATTCCTGGCTTATTTAGAGACATGATTTGGAAACTAGAGATAACTTTCTTAGTGAATGTGCAACCATGCAGTCTGTGGTAAGATAACACGAATTGAAATATCCCTTACTATAACGTAGGTGGCTAGTAGCCAAAAACAATGCAAATAACTTGGTTTCCTCTCTGCAAATATCAAGTAACTCGAATGTCAGATTCCGGGTCGTTGTCGCAGAGAGCAGAGATTGATATCTCGGACAAAGTTAGTGTAATCTAATTAGTTGGCAGATTCCAGTGCGCCGATCACTTTCAAATTTGTTACGTATTTGGGGGATGCGACTGAGACTTGCACTGGACGTATTTTTGCATTTAAGTATATCTTCCTTAATATGGAATATTCCATTTCTCCGAACGTACTGTTACGGTAATGTAATAAATGCAAGTGAAGCAAATGCAAAATCGTGAAAATAATGGCAATTACAGAAATTGAACTCCCGACATTATAGATGTATCTGTCTAAACGAACATAAAACATATTGTGTCATAAAACTTTGTTCAAATATGCATGTTCGCTGTGAAGGGACAGATGCCACAATAAGTTCTAAAAAGTATTTGTCTTTAGTTTCTAAACAACGCAGAAAATCCGAAAAAATATTTATATATTTATTTCTTACATACTGAGCTATAAAATATTTGCACATTATTTTTAATCGTTACTCGTATATGAGATATGAGTATATACTCTGTTAATAATCCAACAGTATATTTATATATTTATTTCTACCGACCTGATTATCTACGACAATATTTGTTACAAAAATCTGTGTCATATAAGGCATGCTTTAACTTCAATAAGAATCATTCTTGGTCGAGTGTTTTAAGATGCACCAGATCAGTTGGTGGCTTCCTCTGTTTTGTTAGGTTTTGCAGATTCAACCCCTGCTATATAGCACAAATTCCTTAACAAAATCTATCTTAAATAATAAGGCTTTTAGAAACAAATAAATAACTATGCTGTTTTATTAAAAACATACTTCAAACAAATAAATTAAATATGTCGTTTGATAAAACCCTTTCCTTTGTTTTCGACAATTTCCGTAACCATACTTATCATTAAGAACCAATGCATATTACTTTCATTGATATTCGGTCATTTTTTATTTGATCAATTATTATATTTATTTGTCACCAGTTTAACTATTGACAAACTCACACATTTACTCATTCTTCATGGGATTGTACTGGGGATTGATTAAGAAAAGGTTTGTAAAAATAATTAAGTATTAAACGATCGATATGATTAATTAAAATTCACTTTCTCATAGGGCATATTGCTTAATTTATGAAGATTATACTTAGTTATGTAGATATTGAGGAATTTAGAATAAGGAACATGCTTTAAAACCTTTTTAAAGAAGTTGATTTCAAAAGAGTATGTAAAACAATAAATAGGTAATCCAATATTTAGATGTACAATTTAATTCGCAAACTGGCAGTGTCTCTCCATATAGGAAAACATCCACAAATTAAATGACTCAAATAAAAGATCTAACCATCGAAATAGCATAATCAAACGCATCCGTAACAGGGTAGAGAACAGGCTTTCTAAACAATTGTCAAAAATAATATTTAATTAAAGCAAATGGATTATAAAGGTGCCATAAAAATAAAGCCAAAAGAACGTTTTAGAAAAAGTTCAAAGCAAACAAACAAAAATCAATAAAAGAAATCCAAATATTATATGGTTTAACCCACCATTTAACTTAAAAGTAGAAATGAAGATAAGACAAATACTTACTTTTTAAATTAATCCAGAAACACCTTCCTAAATACGCAGAAATAAACAAAACATTAAATAAGAATTCAATCAAATTAATTTATGCGGTATAAGTAATTCATATATTTACATAAAAAACAAAATGCTAGAAAATTGATACACAAAATAAAATCCTTGACAATTTAACTCTAGGGAGAACCACAATGTTCACCTAACAGGCTTTTTAATACAGAAGGTGTTAACTACAAAGCAGTGGTACATGATATAAATGGTCAAAGTCAAACATATCTAGTATCTAGCAAGGCCGTTTTAAAATCAGATTGAATAAGCATAGGTTCATATTTAACCTGAAAAATCACAAATATTGCAACAAACTGGGCAATGACGTGTGGAAAATAAAATATAAATACGGAAAAAAACAACGATATAAATTGGAACATATTAACAATAGCCATGCCATAAAACGGTGGTGAAATAGACAAATTATTCCACGAGGAAAAATTGGACTTTCTGTTGTTCGCAGAACCAAATATGTACGAAATAAAATATACTAAATGAAAGATCGAAAATTATGCCCATATGTAATCCTAACAATAAATACATCCTGAAATCATAAAAGCATGAATGAAAAACAGTTAAATAAGTTATCTTAATGCCTTAATACACATACACACACACACACACACACACACACAAACACACACTCTCTCTCACACACACACACACACACACACACACATATATATATATATATATATATATATATATATATATATATATATATAAGACAATGTATGAAATTTAACATATTTCAATTTATTTCTTTAGATTTTAAAAATTTTTAATGAATATTCATATTTGATTAGAAGGTGTCGTCTTTATTTTAAATAATATATTTATTTATTTATTTAGAGGGACCGGCCAGAATATTCAAAAAATATTGTTAGAAAATTTTGTTTCGTAATTGAAATTGGCTTCAGATCTCACAGGAATTGATTTCTCAGCCACTTAAGATCACAAGATAAAATACAGATTAGTTATATGTTCGAAAGCAAGAACGTAGGGCGCATATTTTACATATGAAATAAAAAATGTTATTTTAACAAATTATATATATATATATATATATGGTTGTACAAATTATTTCTATTATAATTACTTATAATAGCAAGACTAATATATATATATATATATATATATATATATATGAGTAATTATAATAGAAATAATTTGTGCAACTATGCTACCCGAAGTTGTCTTGTTTCAATACTATGAATTGTATTTTCTCAGCAAATGTTTGATAACTGTTGAAATCTCCTTTTTTATGAAAATTTAAAAACAATTCCTTACGTTTTTCTTCCTTCTAGTTGCTTAGCCAATATTATGTTTATTTTAGCTAAAATGTTTTGGCCATATATTTAAGATACTCTGGTCGTGGAACTTTATGACACATCTAAGTTTTGATTGCACCAGCCATATACTTTCGCTTTTGTTCATGTTCTCTCTCTCTCTCTCTCTCTCTCTCTCTCTCTCCCACTCTTTCTCTCTCTCTCTCTGTCAAGTTGCGATTTTTAATATTTGAATCATTAATATAACTAAATGAAAAAGGTATATGATTCACTGGTCCACAAAGTATAATTTGCTAGCACTTGTACAGTTTGTGCCTAACGAAAAGATAAAAAACGGTGATTTCTTTAGTAAATGTGTGAAGAGAAATGAAGTAGTAATGCTTGGAATACATGTTGAGCAAAAATTATAGTAAAGTTTTTCATAGTATTTTAAGGTAATGATTTGCCAATAGGTACAAATATTATCTTCTCTGTGTGGAACGGGGAAACTTTAAATCGAATACTCAACTAACACTCATCAGCTGATTATTTACTACAAAGGCTGATACCAGGTGCGGATGCAGCCCATGGCCACTATACTGGGAAATCCGAAAAATTAAACTCGGAAAAAATACTTGTCTGTTTTTCCTAGGACGAGACCGTACCCAGCGGCCAATCCTCGCCTGTGTTACTCTCCGCCCGACAACAGAGATTTCGACTATATAAACCAACGATTGACTGAAAGTGTCGATTTGCGGAGCATTCCATAAGCACTCATCAGATAACTGAAACTTGAAAAGTCTGTCAGACTAGAAATTTAGAGTAATTCCGTATATTTCTTAATATTTTTATATTTATTTTATTTTTTAATTTATTCTTTTAGTTTAACAAGTACCTTCTTTTGAATAGATGTAATCATATATTTTATTATCTTTGAAACTGCACTATATACCTTGGGTTATTGATGACACATAATGTTAGGTTATATTACTCTGCTATTAAACCCTAGTTAAGAAAAATGCACCTCATATATGTATAAACCAAGTGTGTTTCATACAAAGTGCATGCATTAGACTATACTTCAATAAGCAATTTGTACATGGATTCCTAGTCGTTTTGTGATAACAATTTCAAATTCGCACACATATTATTACATGAAAATTGCATAGATAATTAAAACCATAGAAATTTATATTTAGCAGGCATATAATTAAGCAAGATTTCACATAGGAATCATATACATAGCATACATAAAATTACAGCGCATATCTTTTATGCTGTCAATAGAAACATGAAATATTCACTGAGAGGAGCTTAGATATTTATAAAGTTTACATAAAATCTTCTCTTCCACTTTTCTCTCGTTGGTAAATCCTTTTTGTCAAAACTGTTTGTGCATAAACAAAAGTAAATGAACAAAATAAAGATTTAACTCATGAGCAAAAGTCTTTGTTGAAATATTCATGAAACACATGCAGCCTGCATGGATGAATATTTAATGCAGCAAAGCAGATCCCAGACGCCATTTTGTATATGGAGATACGAACTGCTTTTACCCGCTGGCATATGAACATATGCGGACGCGGACATGAACCTATATATATATAAGTCTCAAGATTGCTACGGTTAAAATCTGCATTGAATGACACACAGTAATCAAAAACGAAATAATCGAGAATCAGCAAATTTATGAAAAATATATCTTGATTTTTAAATCAACAACATGAAAATACAATATATATATATATATATATATATATATATATATACTTGTGTACCGTGTGTGTGTTTACAAAATAGGTAAATATATATATATAATTTTTTAATTAATCATTTCACTCCAAGCAAGGAATTCCACTGCTACTATTGCGCATGAGGCTACATAGGGGAAGGTAAAGAGAAAGAGTTGTTTCATATAGGAAATATCAGAGGGAGGGTGGTAGATGGGTAAGGATACGGAGGCTGGAGGTTGGGTAGATTGGAAGAGTGTTAAAAGAATGGATGCGAGTTAATGTGTTAGGAAGTGTCTATTGACCATACATTTAAACTCCTGGAGATTGTAGCAGTCTGGGAAGCATTCATGTGGAAGGGAATTCCACAGTCGGGAAGCGCGAGAAATGAAACGGTTGGAGTAGAAACTGTGGTTGCCTTTTATCGGTTTCACTGTAAAAGGGTGGGATCTAGTTAATAATCTAGTATCTCGTGCAAATATGTAGCTAGGAGGCACCAGTGATCTAAATTCATCGGAGCAGAAGCCATGGAAGTATTTATAGAAGACACACAGGGAAGATACATCGCGCCGGTGAGATAGTGGCTGCCGGCGGTCTGCCAAGTCGGTATCGATCACATTACAGACTTTCCGTTGTACTTTGTTGAGAAGCCCGAGGAGAATAGCATGGGCAGCCGACCAGATATGGCAGTAGTATTCAATGCACGGGCGGATGGTAGACTTATATATGTGCAGTATAGATTCGAACGGAAAAAAACAACTTCCGGGACCTGCACAGAGAACCGACTTTCGTAGCTGCGGAATTAGCAATGGATTCGATATTGTCATTCCACTTGAGGTCCGTTGAGAGTGTTAGACCAAGGAGGCGTAGTGTTTTACTCTCTGGGAGAGAGGCCTGGTCCATGCTAATGGGAGGGAGGTGCGATTTTCTATGATGGTTAATTGATACCAGCTTCGTTTTAGAAGCATTAAAATTTACTAGGCATTTCTTACCCCAGTCCACTAAAGATGAGAGTAAATTGTGGTGTCCTCGGCATACATACCTACTTGGGATCTTATGGAATCAGGGAGATCATTAATGTAGATCAGAAAGAGCGTAGCACCTAGGAAAGAGCCTTGAGGGACACCCGCGTTTGTATGGTAGTTCTGGGAGGCAGGTCCGTTTAAATCCACCTTCAATGTGCGGTTAGATAGGAAAGACTGGATTAGTTCAAAGAAATATCCAGTTATACCATAGCTCCGCAGTTTGCATAGACTGCTAGCATGCCAAAATCTGTCGAACGCTTTACAGATATCCAAGGCAATGCTTCGGGCTTCGCCATTCTTGTCGAATGCCTGGTATATATACTCGGTGATGGTCGTTAGCATATCAGCAGTAGACCTTGTGAAGCAGAAACTATACTGCTTGTCCGAGAGGAGCCTATGTGCTGTGACATGCTGAACCACCTCGGCGTTGATAATGGCTTCGAACACTTTGCCAAAGATCGGAAGAAGGCTGATAGGGCTGTAATTTGTGGGGTCTGAGGGTTCTCCAGTGTTTCTAAATATAGGAACTACAGAGGAAGATTTCCAACAGGCAGGAATGCAGGAAGCAGTTAGGTAGAAGTTGTAGAGCTTAGAAAAGACAGAGTAGAGTTCAGGGGCACATTTCTTTAAGACTGTGATTCCGTCCCCTCCGCTCGCTTTGTGAGGGTCAAGTTTTGAGATTATCTTAGAGACAAGCGAGAGTGTAATGTGGACGTCATTCAGTTGAGCCTCAGTTCTAGGTGAGAAGTCGGGTGTAAAAACTCCAGACGAGTCCAGTCTCGAATTGTTCGAGAATCTGCGGGCAAAGCATTCAGCATTGTCCGCTGAGGAGGTGGGGACCTCAAAATTGTTGATTGGTGGGGGTATTGAAGATTTGCTCTTGTTAAGACTTGCTTTTTTACAGAGTCGCCAGTAGTCTTTGGCGCCGAACTTAAAGGATGCGATGCGTTGCTTCATTCTGGCAACAAACAACATCTTAGCTTCGTTTAGTATCCTTTTACAGTTATTAAGAGCTGAATCGAAAAGGCGACTGTTTTGGTACGACGCGTAGCTACGATAGAGTCGGAAGAAGTGATTCCGGTGGGCAATATCGGCCGAGCAATTGGGCGAAACTATGGAGACGAATGAGATTTAAGCTGAAATTTCCTGGCAGCGATGAAGTCATCGATGCCAGCCTTAATCCAGGAGGAGTCCTCTGATGCACATTCTTCGATGGGAAGATTAAAAACCTTGTTCCATGGGATGTCACAGAGGAAGTCTCTGAATGAATCCCATCCTGCTCTTTGGTAGCAGTAGGATATTCTACTGGTCTGGTTTCTTGGGTCGGGTGGGAGTGGAATGAAATGTTAACGGAAGCTACTGTGTGGTCAGCGTTTCTGAGTGGGGAGAGCCGTCTGGTAGTGCAAGAATCTGGGATGGAAGTGAAGCAGAGGTCTAATAGTGAGTCCCTTCCGTTAGGGTTGTCGGAGAAACGCGTGGGGAAGTCCACCACTTGTGTAATGGATTGGGTGATTGAAAGATTCATGGTGTGGACACCTGCAGAGTCGGTGACAGAGTTCTCCAGCCACTTGGTGTGGTGGGCGTTAAAGTCGCCAAACACAAATATATGGGCAGAGGGATGGGAAGAAATGGCTTTGTCGACATTGTCAGAGATGCTGTCAAGTAACGAACAGTCAGAGAAGGAAGGGGAACGGTAGAAACGAAGAGATATCTAATCGAGCTTAGAAGTGAGAGACGGAAGCACATGAAAGAATGATCCAGGTTTTCAAGAGATGAAAGCCTAGATAGGGGAAGCTGTTCGCTGACATACACACCGAGCCCATGCATATGAACATTGGATTCCTTCCTGAAGAGGAGAATGTAGCCAGGAACGTAAAACTCAGATGAGGGGATAGAAGGGGCAAGGTTAGTTTCAAATAGGACTAAGATATCATGTGAATTAGTGTGAAGGAATGATTCTACGCTGAGAAAGTTAGTGCAGATACCACGTATGCTAGGGAAAGAGGCAGAAAAATGACTGGGTAAACATACATTAATAATTTCAGTTAGTACTAATCAGTATTATTACGAGTTATTATAATCACCAAACATGTCTGAAATTTGAGAAGGCGTACTTTTTCTATTGTTCATTGACGGTGATATATAACGAGTTACACACACACACACACACACACACACACACACACACACACACACAATACACTATAATACAGAAACACACACACAAATATATATATATATATATATATATATATATATATATATATATATTCTGGATATACAGCTAGAAGTAAAAACAACAAAAAATAATATGAAAGTGTGACTAGATTGGATTAATGAAGACGTACATCAACACGTATTGTGCTATGTAAATGAACAAAACTCTCAGTAATGTGTATCTCTAAATTACATTTTGTTCAGACCTACTTATTTAAGATGGGTGCTTCTACGGTCTGCATTGTCGATCCGTAGCTGAGTCGGACTAATACATGTTCGTCTATGACGAGTTACTCCTGTTCGAAACTTGCCGCAGAAGGGATAGTTATTTTCCTTATATACAGGCAGGCAGACAAAAAAAATAAATGTATTATTTAATAAATAGAACGTTCAGTTGTCATGATGTTAAGTGTCAAGATTTTTTATAATTAGACAAACAGGGTTTTCTGTCTTAAAAAAGTCGATATTATATAGATAATACAGAGATAATAGAGATGATATTGACAATGTTTTTCTCTGAACCGAGCAAAATCATGAAGCATTCTAAGTTTACTATAAGCATCCTTAATTTTCAATCTGTTTCCTAGAAAAACAAAATCTGATGAATGTGGACATCATTCTTGCGTTTTCAGAAAACGCTGAAGTCGGCATGTCTAGTGCTCAGTTTAGTTCAAATCTATATATGTGTGTGATTGTATGTGTGTGTGCGTGGGCCTCTAAAAAATTTCAGATATAGTAGATATGAAAAATATTTTTGTGCGTTTTTGAAAACAAGCATATATTTTCATGACACATATACATTTGTGTATGTGTGCGCAGCTGTGTATTTGTTTACATGTTGGAGGTTGTTATCTCAGGTAGATCTGACACACACTAAATTTCAGATATAATATAATATGGAAGAAAACATAATGTAAATACACACACACACACACACACGCACACACACACACACACACACACACACACACACACATATATATATATATATATATATATATATATATATATATATATATTGTCATTTTGTGCTCGTCATTTTAATGATAGCCATGCAATCAGCTTTATTGTAGTTTATGTGTAGTACTTTCTTTAATTTTCTTTTCCAACTTCCTCTAATAGGTTTTGTTTCTTCATTTCCGTCTTAGCTCTTAGCACTGTATCATCAGAATATCTTGTACTTTTGCGATTGTTGAGATCAATTATAAATCTGAGCTCTCAGAATCGTCTTGATGTTTAAGGTGAGTAGGTCTGGTGAGAAGACACATCATTGACTTGCACCCACCTCGATATTTATATATCTGCTGAACTCGATTCTTTTCAGTATGAAGGCAGTTTGCTGCCAGTACATGTTCGTGATTACTCTAGTATATTTCCCGATAGTACTTGCTAACTCTCACGACAGACTTAAAATGGAATAACTATATCGAAACCTTAGCTAAATCCGCTGCTAAGAAGGTCAGTTCTCTGTGTAGTGTCAGAAAGTTTTTCCCGTCTGAAACTATCTTGCACATATATATAAATCTACAATCAGCTCAGACATTGAAAACTGCTGCCATATCTCTTGCTATCCACCTAGAGATCCTTAACAAAATTCAACGGAGAATCTATAATGAGATCGATCCCGACTTGGCAGCACAGATACAGTACGTTTTTACCGGCGAAATTAACTTTCCTCTGTCTTTTCTACAAATACCTTCACGGTTTCATCTTCGATGAATTTATCTCACTGGTGCCCCTATATATGGATTTACTCGAGCCACAAGTTTATGAACTAGGTCCCACTCTTTTACTGTGAAATTCATAAAATGTAAACGGAAATTCTACTCCAACAGCTTCTTTTCTCGCACTTCCCGCCTGTAGAATTCTCTTCCGTTTACTTTCTTCCCTTGCAGGTAAAATCTCACAGAATTTAAATGTAAATCCATAGTCATCTCATATCTCACTAACCTGCATCCCCTCTCTCATGATCCTTTTCCCCTCCACTCCATTCTCATGAATATTCTCATCATTTTCTTACCCACTTCCTGACACCCTCTATAACCTGTCACCCTTTCTCATATATTTCGTTCTTTGTAACCCCTGCAAAACATTAGCAGTAAGATACCTTTCTCGGGTCGATAAAATTATAAAAAAAAATAAGTAGGGAAAGTTTCTATCTACTATCTGAGGTTTACTTTTTCGAATGTCTTTGCCTAGCCAATAAAAATACAGGAACACATTCTACTGCATTTGTATTGCCTTTTCTGGTAACCTTCTAAGCAGAATATCGGATTACGTGTTTCAGTGTCTTTGACAAAACCTTATCACTTTCCTTATTATGCTGTTTGCTCTATTCATCAGAATGTTTATGATAAGTTTTGCTACGTGACTCATTAAGCTGATGCTTTGTGGAGTTCCCATCGTTTACTCATGATTTCTCAGTCAATGCGATGAAAATCAATCTACATCAGTGTTCCGGTATATTGCCACTGTTTTAGATATCATTTATTTTTTAAATTGTGTATACCCCGAAACCTTCCAAGGATTAGCGCATCTCTATTGCAATAACTTCTAGTCCTGCTTCCTTGTTTTATTCAGCTTGCCAGTCAGTTACCACAATGTAATTTGTTGTTTTTGGTTAGTACATATTTTGGTGTATTGTGTTTTGTTCCCTTGTATCTCCAATATATTCTTCCGATTGCTGTAGTATTTTCCATTACTCTAATATGAGCGTTTTTTTTTAAACACGACAACTCTTTCAGATAACAACCAAGACGCCAGAAAGTATTCTTTATGCCTCATCCTTGTGAATAATTATAATTAGCGTTCCATCAAGAGATTCAATACATCTTGTTGGGAAGCATGTCGTTTATCTGTTCTTTTTTATGCATGACATAATTATTTTTTGGGCACATTCTCTCTATTTCTGCAAATTTATCATTGAGCAATTTCTCTTTAACAGGTTTGTATTTGATACTTCTTTCCTTGTGTAGTTTCCTTTATTCCATTATGTATTTTTCTTGTTTCGGTCTCTTTTTTATCATGTTAAGAATTTTATCTATGAGTCATTCATTTTTTTTCTTAGTCTATTTTCCTTTGGGGCGATGAAATTTATTGATGTCACAAAGGCTGCCTTTAGTGCATTCCATTTCAGGTTTCTGTTTCCAACTTACACCTCTTATTTTTTCACATCCTCCGTGTAATGTTTCCTTCAGACTGAGATCGTTCAAGAGACTGTTGTATTGCAGTATAAGCGTTTTCCTAGACTTCTTCAATCTCCGAAGTTTCATCCTTAATTGACATGTAACTTGGATATGATCGCTTTTACAGTCGGCACTCGGATAAGTTTTACAATGTACAACTGCATTCGTGAATCTCCTATTTACAGTCAAGCAGAGGATTTGTTTTTACATGTCACGCCCTAGGCGTCATAATATCTCCATATTTCTTGGGCATTCTTGAAGCCAGGTGATGTTTACTACCTGATTATTCACCGTGCTAATATTACTTTCTTGTGTGTTACACTGAGAGTTGTCCTTGTCCAGTGTGCAGTAGAATAATTCTATTTGTTTCTTAGTGTATTGCGTTTTCGGTGCAGACACAAATATAATATGTTGAAGAGCTTTTCTTTATTTTGAACACGAGAACTATTTCAGATAACTGGCAAGATACCAGAAAGAAATTCATTATGCTACGTCCATGTAAATAATTAGTGTTTATTCGTTTTCTAACAAGCCGTTCTTTTAAAGTATTACTGTAGTTTTGATTTCACCAATGCTTAAATTGACGGTGAAGTCATATTTTTCTTTATCAAGATTTCTTGGATATTTCGTTTAGTTAAAAATAAATAAATATTCTGTTTACTAACTACATCAAACGTCTATTCATATATGGTTATTTTCAAAAAATATCATTAAAGTAATACAATCTGTCAGTTTAAATGATAAAAATTATATCTCATCCTGGAATTACGTACTATCGCGTGCGTGTGTTTCTGTGTGTGCATCTGCGTGTTTGTGTGTTTGTATGATCGTATCAAATCAGTTACATGTTATGTGACTTAAACCTTTCAGGTTTCTTGAAACAATAGATCATGTAGCAATTTATGTACCATTCGCGTATCAATGAAATTTTTCGTTATCGATTGAACACGAATAACGACTGTCAAATCTGTGGTTGACTTGAAGATTGTACATCTTCGTTAAAATAATTCTTTATTTTTCACACCTGTGTAGAGAGATTTCTATTATAACTGTGACGCATGAGAACTTCAATTGAATCGCAAATGCATCTATACGAAATGATGGACCCATTATTTCATAAAACAAAAGCATCAGGTTATAAATATAACAGTCTGTCGGGAAATAATGAACATTTGATTATTTTGATTGACACCGGTATAAATCTAAATAATTGTGAAGGTGAGAGTCGGCAACGTATGATGGGCTATAAATTTGACACTTGTTGCTCGATGAATATACCATGTAAGAATATGCATTGTACACTCTATGGTGAATAAATGAATTGAATCACTCTAAGGATGAATGCATTTTTGCAGGTGTAAGACATATAAAGAGAGTAGAATATGCAAGTGATTAATGATTATTATCGCTGAGCGAAAAATCAGAGAGCGGGGAACAATTTCCTCTCATGATCATTTTATTCATCTTTGCAAAAATATAAATAACAAACGTGTAAGAAATATAATATATCTCCAGCTATAAGATAAATATAATTTCAGATTAGGATCTCTCATAGTTTGCAACCGTTCTTTGAAAAGTAGATCTCTAAATTCAAACTTTGTGTAATTCTAGTATACCACACAATATGCAGTAAACGAAAAAATAATGGCATTTGAAATCACTCTGGGATTATGGTCGATGTCACAGATGAAACTGAAGGGAAATATGAGTATACTGCTTTAAAATTACCATTCTTTCGGCTATTCTGACAAAGATAGTATCTGAATATCTTCTGTAAAATATATGCATGCACAATACTTCAGAAAATCATTTTATACTAAACTTAACAAAGAAAAAATATAAAGGTATTTCTAATTCAGTGTTACTTTGTTCTAAAATGCTGGATCAAAACAAATTAAGCAGAATAAAACGGTGAGAGATCATGTATCCATAATGTAGCATTTTACTGTCACAGCTACACCACCACTTTTCGTATTACATAAATTGTCATTTGCTGTGTGTATGTGTCACTTTCTTCTGTTTTGAATTACCGGATTACTCTCATGATTTTTATACCTGAACCGGTAATAATTGAAAATATGGCTAGTTAGGAGATTTAACGTCCGAAATTTCCGTCTGATAGGAAATTATTATATCTATGTGTCATTTGCTGGCTGCTATAATAGACAGCATCAGCTCCACTAAATGTTTTACTATTATATCACCCATTAATTCAGCCGCTTCCTTTCATAAAACAAACTACGAAATCATCCATCATAACAATGATATCATCATCATTAATCCTATCATTTTATTGAAGAAAAAATCATTCTAGTAAGATAAATAAATCTGAAATATCCGAATTGCGATTTAATTCTTTGTTCATATGTTTTGTCCATGTTCTGAAAACACATATCTTTATTTTATACAACGAAAAATACATTATATTAAAATTTGTCTTTAAATTATTCCATAACGGATTTTCAATTTTGTATCTGAACATTGATGGAAAAATTATTTCTCGTAGACACTTGATATAAGTTAACAAAAATAAAATTATTATTAATTGCAGTTATAATGGGCACCTGGCGGTGTTGTAATGGTTAACAAGTTTGTCTTGCTTGAATCATTAAAATTGAGTAGTAAGTTCGATCTTCATTGGGTGTCCGTTACTTTCGGCCGTGTCCCATGCCTAAGCTACGCTTAGGAAATCACTTTTCTCCAGGTTTGGGGGTTGAGCGCAGAACTAACAGCCCTGAAGTTTAAAAAAACAGTTTGTTACGGAAATCGCAAAATGCTCCACTACACACATTTGGGTGAAACGGAGGTTCTTCAGTTATAATAAAATGTTTAGAAATGACAAATTAGGGTAATTAGTTAAAAACATATATTCGTATATAATTATTAATCTAAAATGCCTCCAGTTTTGGTGCATCTGCTTCAAATGATATTCGTATTCATTACATCATCAATTCTAGCATATATTTTACCTCGAATGATACATAGTGCGATGAAAGAATTAATGTATTCATCTTAATAATGCTGTTAACCAAACTTAAATCTATCGTATTATTATATATTTACAACCTTTGATATATTTAATCTTTTCAAAATCTCATATTTTTAATAAATCACACATTTATTTTTGAAAATTTTCCTAATCAATATGCTTTGTTTATTTAAAAAATTAAATGATTAGTATAAATCTTCAATCTAATTATGCCGTATTTTTCAAAATTACTTGACATTTATCTATACAAAATATGATTAGTTGAAGTTTATCTTCATATGCTATCGATATAATGACATGATTTCTTTTTACTTCATTGTATTTCCTTTCAGTGTTCAAAAATTTTATAATTTGACACTAAAGAAATAAAATGTTGGCGTAATATTCATTATATTTACGAATTTCTTTTTATATATATAAGTCTTTTCCACTCGTAGGTGCTTTAAGCAAATTAAGTTGATTATTGTTTTCTTTCTTGCTATGATTGTATAATTACTATCAAACAATGTGCCTAAATAAATCACGCATTCGCCTGATGATTTTACTCACACTGAATATAGAAATAACGTAAGAAGTGATAAATAGAGAATTTAAATAAGAATATTAAACATAATTGGCAGATATAATTTGTAAAAATTATAGACCAATACCGAATGCGTTAATAAATTTGCACATAGATTATTGTTCTTTATATGGTTAGTATTAATGCAGAAATGTAAGATTATATCTAACTGTGAATTCGGTAATGAATGCCTGATGAATTTCTGGTTTATAAAATATGACACTGGAAGCAAGTCAGTTGTTATTTTAAAGGAGAATAGCGTGACAGCTTGTCTTTTTAATTTAGAAGAATTTCATGAACAAAACAACACATTTTTGGCAATAAGAAAGATACAGTTGATATTCCTGTGACAAATAATGTTAATACGTATTGTAAGAATGCAGCAATCTCAGCGGTTGCAGAATGAAATACAAGTAAAACAAAGATTTAACTACCACACGATTTTATGTATATAGACGATGGAATAGAATGTGTGGATTATTAAGACGTTTTTTAGAGCTACAAAATGCGGGACGCAGTGGAAACCATATTTAGTCACATTCTCTCGGGAATAATTTGTATTTCGATGAATATGTAGCTTTGTGTTAAAACATGGAAAGACCAATTTCATTAAGAAAAATTTAGACAACATAAGTTTTCTTTCTTTTAATATAAATATGTTTTAATATTTATCATTGTGTTTATTTCTTGCAAAAACAAAAGAGTTTGATGAAAATCTTTCTTGCTTTGCATATTAAAATTTTGACTCTAACTCAAGACGAAGTAGTTCATGCCAATTTATAGAAACTCATTTGATATTTGAGATTTATTTCATAAACAAATCGGAAAATAAATATCGGGGTGTTTTTTTTTAATTTATTTAAGAGAACAAAGGAGAGAAAACTAAACAGATAATATTAAATAACTCGCAATATTTAAATCTGAGTAAAGATTTAATAGGCAAAGGTCGAAGGACATTGTTCAAATTTTGGAGCTTATAAATTAAATGCAAAAATATATCTAACTATATTTTGTAGCTTACTCAAAAGTTTCTTTATAATTTTTGACAGGAAAACTCAGTTCTCATGCTAAATAAAGGCGAAACGTATTAAGACAATGCGTTAGAGTTTATCGAACGAAATCAATTTCATAGTAAATAAACTATCTGTAGAAAAATACAATGCAAAAAGGAATACGACTATCAAGAGATCTATTTAATACATGAAATGAGTTGATCTTAGAAACAAATTGCAATGTAAAACGAAACGAAAGGGATGCGGCCACAGTTGTGAAGTTTGAATTAAAAACATAAGAGTCAAGATTATACAGAAAATTAAAGATATAAGTAGTGTAAGAATATAAGTTTGTATGTGTTGGTAAATGATCCGGGAGCAAAGAGGGATGGAGTCAAGTATGTCTTCCAGAAAATAAATAATATTTTAAGACTGGAAGAATTCATTGTAAAGAAACATTTGATAAAAGGATAGCATATCAATCTTACTCTATAGCAGCGAGATAGCAGAAACGATTCTGCTTATATCGTGGATCATCTAGTTACAAAGAAATCGTGACCTAGAAAGATAAGAATACATCAAATGAGTAAGAGAGTTACAATTAATGGTATAATATAGGTGGAAAAAGTTTTGAAAACAAACAGAGACTGGATTAAATGTAAGAGAAATAGAGGATTAGCAATAATGTTACCTGATGAATTTGTACGAATAGATGGAGAGCAGAGACAAGAAAAGATGAAAAAAATTACAATTACAATGTAAATAAAGTAGGCAACACCCTGTAGTGAAGTGTTGTTGACTCACAGGTATTAGGATCCTTAATTGCGTCAGGTTAATAGTTGCAAGTCGTCATACTTGTGGTAACTTTCTATTTAAATGGGTCACGCCATCTTCCATTACCAAAGAGGTATTATTCCACTTTCCTTCCTCAGTACATCTACTGGGAGTTTTTGTCTCCTCATATTTCCACCCCGACATCTTCACAAGTTATTGAGAAAATGTTTGAAATATTCTTTTTTTTCATCCGTTTATTCTTCCCATATTTTTTTTAATTTTCTGAGTCTATACTCTTTGTCGCACATTGATATGACATTTTCTTTTTCAAAACTTTTAGGCTTATTATACCTTTTATTTATCGTTCATTACAACCACATTTCTGTTGTTTCAAATCTTTCTTTTGCCTTGGATGAGATTTTTCAACATTCGCTGCCATATTGAAAGTCGAATTTCACCAAATATCCAGTACTCATTTTTTCGTTTCCAGTGTAAATTTTATGTCTCTCAATATACTACTCATCTTCTGGAATGCCTTCTTGATAATATCAATATATTTTCGGACAACTGTGTTGCACTTTCCATCCTTTTCATTATTAGTTGATTTATATATTCGAACGTCATTTCCTCCAACTGTATTGGGTGTGCAATCGCTGAAATTTTGATAATTGTTGTACAGCCAGCAATTACAAAAAAGAAAATAGTTATGTGGGTTCTTCTCCAAGTGATCTTAAATAGTCCCGATTGTTTGCTCTAGATTTAGCTACACCTGATCGTATTCATAATAATCAACTGATAATTGATCATTTGGTAATATAGATATAGTCGATGTAATGTTACTGATTCAAGAGTAATAGGTGTAACAATTTATACAGTTGTTTACTTCTTATGTAAATGATTCACATCACAAAGATCTCCAGTATTGAGATGATTATGACGAAGCTGATGACGACAATGATTAAGACGATGATAATAATGACCAAATGAATAAACTTTGACTATATTTTAATTTTATTTCTTGGTCTGGGTGCGTTGTTCATGCATTCAATTTTAAAATTGAGCGTTGTATAAATCTAAAGTAAGTATTGCAGAACTAAATGAAATTTGTATATAATTTTCAATTGATTTAATTGATATTTCACAATCATTGATATATATATACATATAAATATTGAAGAATATTATATATATATATATATATATATATATATATATATATATATATATATATATATATATATTATAAATTATGTTTTAGAACATGTACATAATTTCTTCTATAGAAGAAATTATGTACATGTTCTAAAACATAATTTATAATAAATATTCACTGTTCTATACACCATATATCGAACACTGTTTTAAATTAATGTTTTGGACTGAAAAAATAAAATTTTCTTTTTTCTCTCCTCATTCTATACTCACTCGGATATATATATATATTTTTTTTTTATTTATTTATTTATTTATTTATTTATTTATTTATTTTTCAGGCAATCGTGATTATTTTTCCTAGAAATGCCAATATTCTTTTCAAAGTATCAGTTTCATTATTAGCTCTACTATTTATAACATCGTTGCTGCTTTTATCTTCAGTGGATAATATTCTCAACATTTTTTCCTATAGAAACTCACATATCTCATCCCATGATGCTATGACCACATCATGCTGAATTTACAGCCATACATGAAGGTCAATTACATTAAATAAGCATTTTTCTTATTTTCTTTAACATTTCTTTTGTTTTATAATACTTTTCTCAGATGTTGTTAGATATATGTCGCTTTTGAGATGCACACACAAATACTAATTTCCCATAATCTGTACTCTGTTAAAAAAAACATCTAGATATATAATGTTTAATTCAAGGGCTTTTTATTTGTTGATAAATATACATCCCTTCTTCTTATACTTGATATTTAATAATATCATTTCACAAATTTTGTTTTCTTCTGTAGGAATACTATGGTTGGCTTAATTTATTTGCTACGAGCTGCATTTCTTAAATGGCTTGGATTATGTAAACAAATTTGAATAACTTTCGCAGATCTAATTATCTAAGAATAACCACAATTTAAAGACTCTTTCCTTTCACACGTCAGTTTATATATCTGAGTATTTATTGAATTCATGTTCTTCCCCTTTGCAGGTCGTTTTCTCACAGAGAAATAATTAAGATTATACAAACATATTTACAAGATAAATGAAATAGGAAATGAAAAAATATATTTTTTCACATTAGATTTAAACACAAAACAACATAGCTACTATAGTAGAAAATACGCTACATTTTCATGATAACAAGAAAGAAAAGAACAATAAATATGAAAATTAATTTTTAACGATGTTAGGTTTTGCAATAATTGTGTCAATGAGATGTTTAAAAACAAATGTATAGTTTAATACTCAGAAAATAATATGTCAAATTTCTGAATAATATTTACTAACCAATAATTCAGCTGATTTCTCCAGAATATATGCCATTATTAGGGAAGTAGATAAGAATAGATTAATTATTTAATTACTATCCCAGTTATAATGGTTGCTATAAAGTTGCATTTCTTATTTATGGGGAGATGAGTATAAAATGGGATAATATGAATACGTAGATATTTTAGTGATTACACATGAGGGAATTTGACATATGCATATGATATACCTCATTCACAATATTGGTTAGCTCAACTCTGAATGTTAATTTTTTTATAATTGCTTATGTGAAAAAATATATAAAAATTATAAAAACAATATATCTACATTTTAACAAAACGTCCACTGTTTCTCTCAGGATATTTTCTCTCTCTCTCTCTCTCTCTCTCTCTCTCTCTCTCTCTCTCTCACACACACACACACACACACACACACACTCACACATATATATATATATATATATTCTCGCAATTTTTCCTTATAAAAGTATTTATTCTCGCACTTTGCAGTATAGACAGGCGTTGATCCGGTGTAAAGAAAACTTTAAAACTAATTCATAGAACGGAGCTCAAAGTCTTTAGATTTTGGCACAAACGACAAAAAACCGTAAATTGAAAAAAAATGAATGGATGTAAGTCAAATTATTATTTTCGGTATCGATGTCAAATAAGTCATCCGTTGCAAACTGAAATGTGAAGGCTAAATAAGTCTTCTGAGTAAATGGTATCATGTCTGAAACTAAGAAATACAAGTATACCTGCTTAGAGCAAAACCAGAAGCAAAAGCTAAAATAAAATTGCGTGAAAACCTAATTTTGATCAGACCCAATTGTATATCGGGGTATCAATTTCCAATATCGGAGTAAGATAAGTCATCCAAGGATAAAACTAACCTAAGTAATCCATGAAAACTTACCGTGCCCATCGAGAGTAAAATTGGAGAAAATGAGCCATGTAGATGGCTGAATATCGGTTTTTGATCAGTTTTAATAGAATATCGGGAGTATCGATTTCCTTAATCGGAGAAACTGAGTCGTCTGAGAAGATCTAATAATGTTTTAGACTAAAAAAATTTACTTTACCAAGATATAGCAAATTCTACAGCAAGAACCACGATAAAAGGGCTGAAATCCTGATCTTGATCAGGCATGATCAGATATCGGGGTATCAATTTCTGATATCGGGAAAAAACCGTAAAACATAAACAGCCCATGACCTGATCGGAAGCCTAAAGAATATTTGTCTTAAGTTCGGTGAGAATTGGATAAAAATTGTGGATTTGTATGAAGGACACACACACACACACACACACACATATCTTGCCTTTTATATATATATATATATATATATATATATATATATATATACATAAAGCTTGAGAAGCATTGAACGTTTTGTTTATAGATTAGATTTATTGTTCATATTATTATTAATGGTACTTGACTTTTGTAACTGTCCATAATCGCATTTGTGTTTCTACATTAGTTTTTTTCTAAAGTTGACCCTCTTCAGGTGAAGAAACTTGTGACTGTACTTATTGTCTTCCGTTTAATTTCTGATAGACTAAATATCCTGTAAATTTACATATGTTGTCAGCAAGAAACACAATTCATATGCGTGCATTTTCTCTCATTTTTTTATATTTTTTTAAAACTCGCACGTTATATGTCTTCTATTTTGAAAGTCAATCACATTTCGTTGACCAGAAAAAAATTGGCACTGCCTTGCGAAAGTTGACTAGCAGTTTTAATTCAATTCTCGTCTACGAGTCATGTAGTACTTTTTCTTGTTTTTGGGATGACAAAATGGTTAATGAATTTGTTTATCTGCGCGTGTGTGCCGGATTTTTTATGTTGTTTTGTTGAAGGAAGTCTTATATTATTTTTAGAAATATTTTCCTGCTTCATCTGCGGGCATTTGGGTAAATAAACCTTAATCTGATTTTACATCAACTACATTTGTGTAAATGTTGGGCAACCTATAATGTCCTGTTATTGGCTAGTTCAATTTAATGTCTCTGCGGAGCTTTTCATTTATTTAGACCTTCTCTGCCCCCACGAATCTTTTTGATCATTCATTGCGTTTTAGAGCATAAATTATGTTTTCAGAGTTGCAGCACAAATTTTTTTTATTTCGAATATATATGATTTTCCAACTTGAAGTGGTTTCTTTCAATTATTATGTTGCATACCATTTTCTTTCGCTTTGTGACCACTTGTTGTGTGTTGCTCGAATTTTTTCTGATTAGAGATTTATAATTTTTTGGCTGGCAGCTTGCTTTTTAGAAATTTTCATAAAAATTTCTTTTATCTATGATTTTTTTTACAGTAATTCTATGTGTTTTTTTTTTAATATTTCTGTGTTGCTTTTCTTGTGTAAAGATAGTTGCTTTTCAGGCTTTTTTCATGCTTTTTTCATTTTTTGATTTCGCTTAGATGCTAATGTTACTTCTTCTGGCAGTTAGAAACACATTTTTTATTAGTGGAATAGAGTATCCTTTTATTTGTAGTGTTATTTGCTGTTCCTCTAGACGTATTTTTTAAGTGTTTTTTCAAATATTATTGTGCAAATTTTTCGTGTTATTGAGTAGGAGGTAGATGTTGGACAACTTTTATTGTAGTGAATTTGTATTTATATTTCAGTGTGAACTTAATGTTGGGGTGCAAGTTTTGGAGTAGATTGTGCAATATATTTATGTCTTGTCACGTTGTCAAAAAAGATAAAACCATCATCTAAATATCTCTTCCATGATTTTATGACTTCTGTTTTAATGGGGAAGACATAGTGTTTCTCAAGATGAGAAGAGATTTCTTTAAAATTGGAGAATGTACTTTTTTGTGGGGAAAATTAGCCGAAATTTAAAAAATATATATATCATACAGTTACAAGGATTTGGTAGGTGTAAAAAAATTTGGTTTAAAATCTAAGCGAATTTATCAAAAGTTAATTAACTAATCCTGTCACAAAATCAGTCGATGGGTTTTGACAATGTGTGACCTGGGTCAGAATATGGTCTTGAGAATTTCCTGTATACTGGAATAGCGAGACAATTGGTAATAATGTAATTGTTTTCATTTCGAGATGGTATGGATTATACAATGAAGGGAATGAAAACCCTGCACACATCTTTCTACCACCCGTTTGGAGGCCTTGTTTGATAATAGACCCTCCCCTTCCATTCTATTTAAACGTTGAAAAATGAAATTCAATCATTTTTTTCGGCGAGAACACCTATTTAAGTTTAGGTCTCCTTATATATAAATATCATTTTAACGTTTACTTGAGGCATTGACGGTCTGTTCCTTTACGGCTCCATCAAAAGTGAGATGGGCACAGAATGAATGGTATAGTACGTCAGTGTTTTGTCTCCCGACATGTTTGGGTCAAATCCCAAGAATAATCGGACTGATAATGGATTTCGGTTTGCCAATAAATATAAATGGCTGCTGAGATCGGAAACTCAGCGTCTCGATGTGAATGTATGTTTTGCACTGGAAATTCATTTTTAGTTGCAACCGTGATGATATACTGTCTAGGAATGTGCCCTCTGTTCAGCGGGTTTTGATGGACGCCTGAGAGGTGTTTTTCTAAGAAATCCGAACGTGTGTGCTTCGCCTAATTGAGTTTTATGAACCCAGTGACAATTAAGTTTACGTAGCTTCCAGTAGCGTTCTCTATCTATTATTTCAACTTCATTATATACGGGGCAGTTATCCACTTTTTCTCTCCATTAGGGGGTAGTTACGTCTGAAATTTCTATCTCAACTTGTGTTACCGCCTTGAGATGTTTTTGTATCCTGGAAGTGAGATAATAGATGGGGAACGCTCCTGAATATTACGTCAATTTAAGGAATCAGCTAATATGGCAGACTACAAAAACTCCTAAGCAGACCAAGCATACAGATGAATTCAATATAGGAACCAATAATAAGGATAGTCAGAGAAAATCATGAGTGTCAAAACTGCAATATGTGTTCTGTTAAAAATATTAGAGATAGCCAAAAATATAAAAAAAACAATGGTGAAAAACCATTTACATCAAAAAATTGTAATATGAATTTTGCTAACAAATGTTTACTGAACATTATGGTTATAAGACCCAGAAAATTAGTATTTCTTGTCCTTGAGGTCACAGGTACCAGTTGATATCGACATTGGTTCGTTCCTTTGAATTGTTCTAAGGTGTTATGAGTTCAATAGCTGGTCAGAGCAGTGGTGAACAAGGGACTTAGAGGGTTAGAGTGAGATAACTCATGACTACCAAAAGAAGATCTATGCAAAAGTGTGAATGATATACCCCAGTGTACCTGATGAAAGCTGGAGCGTCCAACGGCCGAAAAGTCGCACAAATTGCAAAAACGATGAGGACAATATTCAGAATAATGTATATAGCCTAAATGTTACCTCAACTCAGAATTAAATTTACATTACAAAGTTTAAGTTATCTTTTCATTCTGAGTTGATTTAGCCTGGTGACCATCGTACAGACTAAAAATATGAGCAAACAAAAATATTTCTAGAGGAAGAAAACAAATTTTACACTTATGCTTAACATCAGAACGGTCAGTTTAAATTTTCATAATAAGGATAGATGGCTTTAAACAAACCGATTTTTACGAGACAGATTAAAAGGCTTTTGGGAAGTAAGATAAAAACGCATTACGAATCGAGAGAGTTTTTGACTATTGTTGTCGTAAAATTTTCAGCAGAGATAAAACAAGATGCATAAATAGGAACGAAGAACAGGACATTGTGTTGAACAAGATTTCGACTGTTCAGAATGGATATGGCTCATTGAATACTAAATATACGACTTCTATTATTACTACTACTGATAATAATACTACTAATAATAATAAATACTACTAATATAATAATAATTATAAGAAGAAGAGTAGAATGATATCAGGATAGGTGTTACTTAACATTTTCTAATTTAAGAATTGTTTTTTACTAAATGTTCCATATTTAAATACTTTATGTACTTCACCCTGTGCCAGAAAAGTAAACGGATTGATTACTTTGATAATTGCTTTATTTCTATATTTTGTAAATGAATACGGTGGGTTGCGTATAGATAAAAGATTACTTGTATAGTGAACATCGAATCAAAATTTCTGTTAATATGATTGACTAATCATTGCAGAAAAAGGAAGGAATGTGTGGAATTTGCCTATAGAAAAGCTTAGTGCGATTTGTATGTTGGTTAATTGAGATTTACTGAAAATTTCTGTCATAGAAAAGATAGGATTGTTGCTTTTGTAGGTGACGAACAGATCAGAATGTGATTTACGAAATTAGTGCCCACATAAGCCCCAAGGTTTTTCCTCAGGGAATATTTTTTCATTAATCGATCATTAGTTTCGAGACTGTTATTTTTTACTCCCGACTTAATATACTGTGCTACCTTGCAGCGTCTTTGCTTATTATATACCCACTCCCACGAATCATCATGATTTCGTTCGATATTGATTATGAGATCTATGCTGTAAAATCGAAAATAAAGTTTTATTGTTTTAGGCTTATTCCCATGTAAAATGACACAGAACTACAACATGTAATCAGTCATTTCGAACTGGTTTCAAGTTAGATACAATTTTTTTAAAAATATTCAATAATTTTCACTTTTCCAATATAAGGCCGACTTCTTTTTTCGATATTGAAATATAACTTCTTTCGTAATATTAGATTTAAAATACGCGATGTACAGATCTATTTTATTTCCGTGCTCTAGCAGTACGCAAAAGTAATATCAACTGCTACATTTTAATTGTTTATTTATACTTTGTATTTATTTTTTGCATGTTTTTATTTATTTAGATATTAAAAAAAAACAGAGCATCTATCCCAAAATTATTATCCATATATTTTAAAAAATAAATACAAAATATGTCGGATTAAATCCATTCTTTTTTTTTTCCGTCTAAGCTAGCATACGTAAGAGAGTAGCTATATACATTTAGAAAATCGTTAAGATACGTGTTCTAAAGCACTATACTAGTTTTGTTCAATCAGGACTTTCAACAAAGCCGAGTGATGATATAACGGTTTCCCCTAGTCCTAAAGAAAGGATATAAGCCTGTCAGACGGCTCATATATTTCTAATATGTTGTTCTGCTTAATAAATAAATAAAAATAAATATAAAACACCTATATAAATGTGTGTATCCTTGAAAGTACTGTTTAAAGAGATAATCACTATCGAGGCATGGGCATGCATGAGGAATATATTATGCTCTCATTAGGTTTGAGCTCTCTCTCGAGGAAAATGTAAATTATAAAATTACTGCTGCGATTTATACATAACTCTTTAGCAATGAACTGAGTTTTTTCGGTGAATGACATGTGTACACGTTGCTTATATATAACACGCTAAAATATGCTTTCTCTGATTCTATGATCCTATGATTTAGGGGATAGCGAATCTGACTGAAACCAAATCGGTCGAGTTTCGATCCCGGCCAGAAGCAAAATGGATGTCTAACTACACTGATAGAGGCTTGTATGTGGATGACGAATATACATGCATACATCTATATATATATATATATATATATATATATATATATATATATATATATATATATATATACCTGTGTGTGTGTGTGTTTGTGTATATGTATATATATATATATATATATATATTGAGAGACAGACAGAGTGATACGCTTAGAATAACTGTGTGTAACTTTGTGCGTTTGTGTGTGAGCATAGTGCGATACTATTTGTGTGGTTGTGCTAAGGTTAGTATGATTTAATTAAAGAGACGGTCATACATTCTTTTACTTAAATTTGTTGGTTAGATATAAAGTAAATGAAAATGATTTTTCTATTGTTCAATTAATTTATTTTTTGTCAATTTTCATGATACTAGCGTTCCGCAGGTGAAAACTGAATTTACATATATGGGCATGTTCCTTATATTTTAATGATATTGTTTCCATGTGATTCGTGAACTTTTTCCACAATCAACCGAAATGAAACTGATGAAATGGGAATATTATCTCATTACTGCAGTTAATTTTCTTTGTTACTAATGCTGTTGTCAATGTGTTTTGCCAATAATTGTTTTGTAGAATCACAAACAATTTGAGCGGACATAAAAAAATCACAATAAATATAATTTTTGGATTAGTCACTTTTTCCTTTTCCATAAACCTAACTTTGATGTGATTAAAATTTAAATAAATATTTTTCATCTATTTTTTCTGTTGAACTTTTCTTTGTTAGCACTATTAATTTAAACACAATTCTCTAATAGCAGCTACGTTTCTTACTTTTGATTTTAAATTTGGTATGTTTATCGCAAAAGATATGCTAATAGTTTATTATGTTGCATTTAACGCGAGGTGAACTCTCTTCCGAATTTATTCATTCCTGTCAAATATAATTAATTAATTGCTGTGTCAACATTCGACATATGTTAACTTTGACTCGGTTCTTTTTTCTAATGTCTGTATATTTCACACAAAATACACCTTTTATTACACGTGGGTGTATTTCTTTGCTTGGTGCTAAAAACATTAAAATAAATATATATTTTCATTTCAATATTAGCTGTAAATTTAGATAGAGTAATGCAGAAATGATTTGATAGTTAAAGAAAATAAAAAAACTAAGGCTTAACTAAACAACGAATTTATTGATGTGTTAAAATGTGTAATTCTCTGATTTGAAATTTTGTTGAGTACTAAAGTAAACAAATTAATTGAAATTAAATATATTGACAATCGATAAAGGAAATAATAAAAATTGCTAACCAGAAAATTATACCTGTTTAATATAAACAAATAAAAATATATATCCAATCTCGCTACGTAGAATATGTATACTTTCCTCTGTCACTCTTGCGTTATGTCTCTAATCTTAGTATGAAATTTTTCAACTTTTCTTTTCTCATTATGAGATTCAACTGGCCATTTTACGTGAATTATATATGTCAATTTCGTTTTCATTTTCTATAAAATTATTCACTTCCCACATATTCCTTCTGTAGTATACCAAGCGTAATTCTTTTGAATCACATTTCTGTTGTTTCATGTCTCTTTTTTCAAGATGAGGTTGTCCAGCATTCAATGGCCTAAGGAATTATACTACGCAGAAGTTCAGTACTTTTTTTCTTTGCTTAACATTCGGACTGAGGTTTCAGTGTGCTAATGCGTCTCGGATTACAGTGGTGGACATTCTTTTTTCAAGATATTTCTATGAATGTTGCTTGTTTTTTGTTTTTTTTAAATTTCAGTGTCTCTAAATTAAAATTGTTATGCTTGGCTGTTCGATTCGCTTACAGCAATGCATTATGATGTTTTTCAATTAATATTAGTTCTATGAGTTCGTTTTCCTTTAAAAGTTCTTGTAGATTTTTTCTATGTCTGCCATTAAAACTGTGCCATCTGCATATCATATGCTGCTAATATTTTTGCCAGTATTTAATGCTGTAAAGACGTGTAATTCTTTAATAATTGCCTCAATGAATAGATTGAATAGGTCTAAGTTAAGACACATCCCGTCTTACATCTATTTATATTTTGCTATATTTACTGAGTTAATTTGTAATCAAATGCTGGAGGTTTACTGTCGCATGTGTTCTGTAGTAATCTAATATCACTCCCACATACGTAAAACGTAACTAGCACTTCTGTTAACTTATGTGATGTAATATATGTTTTTGCCTAATTTTTAAACATATGTAAACACGATTATCCATCGCTGTTTCATTATGGGTACAAATATAGCAATTATTCTTCTATCGTCTTTAATACACATGCGATGCTTCGGTTAATTTTTCGTTGTGTTATATTCATCTAAAGTTTGATAATATGTTTTATAATATGTCTTATTAGGCTGATTATCCGATGAAATTGTTAGGACTTTTCCTCAAATTCACCTAATTAGGTTTTCCAGGATATCACCACTTTTATATATGTGATTTCTTATATTTGTAGTCTCATCCATTCCTGCCAGCATGGCTATTACAATTCTACTTGATTTGGAAGCGTTATGTTCAATTTGGACTGCGCTGATTTCGGTTAGATTTTAGTATTCTTATTTTTCAAAATTTCTGTGCATTGGCATTTTTCATCTTTTGGCTGGTAAATTTTCTCCGATTTATTCGTTAAATTCTGTAGTATAATTCTTACTTTAATATCAGTGTTATCTCCTTCCATTTTGTTCTGTTATCTCTCCTATTTTTATTCATACCTTCTTCTTGTGTTGTTGTAAGATATCAAAGAAACTACAATCGTGGATCAATCTAATAGTAGAAAACAAACGACCCTTTCATTCCTCTCCAATGATTGGAGGAAATGTTATATTTTATAAAGACACTAGTTCAAAATAGTTATATTGTTTGTAATTGATTTTTTTCTTCTTTTACTTATACTTTGCAAAAATTTACTATCCGTTCACACAGGCATCTCATTTATTAGTCCGCTGCGTTCCGCTGTCATTGTGGTCTTTTTTTGTCATGTGAGTGTGTAAATGTCTAGATCATCTTTTTTTCTGTATGTTTTAGAAATTATAAAAGTTTCTTTCTGATTCTAGATAAAAGCTCTCTTTATTTCATTTTCCTTAAAATATTATATTACACACATTTGCAGTTCATGAAGATATCAATCTATCTTCACTGTAATAATATAGGATTGCTATTGATAATTCAGTAAATGTATCCCATCGCCTCCAAGGTTTTTTTTATTATTTTCTAATATAATGCGTAGCACAGGGAATATATATATTTAAAGTACCATGGGTTTTTGCTGTCACTCTTTCCACTTTCTGTTAAAACATTTTCTATATATTTAATGTACTGTACCTGCATCATATTGACATGAACAAAGTCAAGTTTTCGTCGGATTGTTTTAAAGCTTATGAACAGCAGAAGAACTTAATCTCAAAATATTTGCAGAAACAGTTTACCACCTAGTATGAAATCATTTTAAATGCAGTGGAGCAGATAATATTACTTGTCAAACTATCATTAGTTACTAATACATTGAAAGTTGCATTTGCTACATACAATAATATATAAGTAGTACGAATATTTCAAATGTATATTTTATTAAAACATAAGAAAGAAATGTGTTTTATGACACGATTACTAGTAGTTATAATATAAAGTATTGCTTAAGACTGAGACCATTGATTTTATAAAACATATTAGACATCTGTATTTAAGTATCTTGACCAGATTATTTTCAATCCTTGGTGGGTATCATTTACCCCAAAACACCCATCTTTGATATTTCACTACACCGTATGTGTTGTTTTGTTTTCGGTCTCGTTTGTCAGACTTCTGTTGCATCTTGGTCGTGGACAAGTTTTCCCAAGACTCGCTGGATGGGATCAGAAGAAATTTTAAGGAATGATTGTCCCCATGACTGTCACAAACTGATTACATTTTGGTTTCGATCCGTAAAGGAAATAATTTTCTGGGTTATTTTCCCTTTTATATTTTATTACTATTTTAATGCCTTATAAATGCAAATGCTAAATTACATCAACTAAAAAAACATTATTTAAAATATATATTTAATATTCACTATCAAAAGGCAAAAAGAAAATGATGAAAGACTAAAAAATCAAAATACAATTATAGGTTATTACATTGTAAAACGATTTTTTCCGTAATTGTCGCAGCATATTTTTAATTAATGTAACAAAAAACAAAAACACAATCGCTAAATAATTATTTGTATATATGTATATTTGTAAAGTTTCATTAGAATCGGTCTGTTTATCAGTTTGTTTTTTGTCATTTGATATTTTGATATTTTGATATTTCAAGACCCGATGGATGGATACTGAACAAATATTCAGCGACTGTTGGCTTCATGAATGGCAGGAACTGGTTAGATTTTTCGGTTAGATATGTTATAAAATTTATTATTTAATTTTCCGTTTGTTTTTACTAGTATTATCTGTATCTTATATTGTTAATTTTCAGTGTCCATTTAATTTAACGAGCGGTTTAGATATTTATTTTTTCACTCATCAGAGAGGAAAAATTAATTGCATTTATTCTCTCCCATCTCTTGCTAAATGCTAAGATGATGTTAGTATATCCTTGGCGGAGGCTTGTTGTTTTTGAATGTTCTTGTTTTATCAATTCATATCAACAACTCCTCTTTCTGAAGAGTTTGCATACGTAATTTATTAGGTAATTTTTCTTTACGCTTCTATTTCTGGAATTCGTAAACGTAGATTCAAAGGATTCTATGAGTCTAAGCACATCAAATACGTTATACAATAATATCATGTGTTTTTCTATTATTTGGGGGCTTTCTCCAGTAGACCTATTCGTTAGTTGATGGTATTTTTTTTATATTCCATTTTTCCTTGTATAATATACATCCTTTCAAGGCTATACCTTATTGCACGTCTACCACATTTTTCCAATTTCCATAGAATCAAAAAATATATTTCCGCTAATTTAAAAGACATATTTATTATTTCGTTATTTATTATTACTTCTGACAATTTTTTGAACACCGATTTAATTTACATTGTGAATATTAATTATGTCGGTGATATGTCTAGCGGTGTTTTGGAGTTTGTGCGAGGTAGTAATATGTGCAATCGAGAAAAATTTAACAATTGCACTTACAATTTCACGCCACTTAGTAAAACTCTCTATCTCTGCAAGATATTGTGATCCGTTTATTAGACAATAAAATATATGTGTATAGATTACCACGGATTAGTTGATTTTGATCAAGGTTATATTTTAGAGGTTGGTAAATTAAATGCGAAAACTCATAAAACATTCACATGCGTTATTTTTTTTTTTGTACCTTGGAATTAACATCCTAAAACAGTGATAGGCTCTGTTTGCAAAAGAAAAATCATTCCATATATATATATATATATATACATATATATATATATATATATATATATATATTTCAAATATAATTGCGAAGAGACATTTCCCATTTTGTTCTGCTGATAATAGTAGATATGGAGCATTTAAACTTACTGTTTTGATTTTTATATTAAACGACGTTTACACTGAAATGACTAGCATCTAAAACATCTAAGTTTTCTTTTTTGGGACCTTAATGCGCTAATGGTAAATCTGAAGGTAGAAGTTTTTTTTTATTATTCCTGTACACGTCATCTTCATCAGTTCAGTTCCAATATACACTTACTTTAAGTAAATTGTACAAAAGCGCTTTCACATTTTGCGTATTATGTATGTAATTTCGAGTCACATGAACGCTTGTAAATTACTAAAGCTTTTTGCGCGAGGTATATTTTTATTGCACTTGCTCTTGACGCTTCTGGTCGATTACCTGTTTTTGTCAATGACATGTAGTAAGTACATAATTCTCGGCAAAAATAACTCACTTTTCCTCACTGACTTTGAAAACGTCATCTTGTCGTTTTTCTAAATGATTTTCACATGACTTATAATACTTGTTTACAGTTTTAGTTTATATATCACACAAATAAGAAACTGCGAAATCAGAATTTGCAAAAACGGTTTCCGTAACATGTTGAAATATAACTTTAGCTATTTTATACCGAAGAGTTGCGGTTTAACTCATAATGAAATTGTGCCCATTTATAGTTGTTAACTCTGAGCATTCTTCAACTTTTATGTGTAAATACATTTCAGAATGATCCAGATTAGAAAAATAATCCACTGTTTAATTTTGCGAAAATATTCTCTGCATATGATAATGTGTAATTATGGAGTTGCAAGCACTTGCTTAGCATTCTTGAAAAAAATGTGTACACAAAAGATTCAATTTTATTTTGTTCTTTATATACACTCCTGGTAACTGCTCATTTTGAATGTTTAATATTTTCAAATACACCTATTTTTTCTATATCTAATTTTTTGTTGACTTGGTCTAATGATGCAAATGGTATACTCTTTTTTATTTAAATATTCGATCTGAACTTTTTTCACTTGAAATCTTACTACGAAATTGGGACACCGAAACAATTTTTTATGATAAATCACCCAGCAAACATGTTTTCCAATTCTTCATTAAATTTTCACACTTTCTTCTTTTCATGTTTACTTAGCTTCTTCCAATATATGTTTATAGGCAAATCCCAAAGCTCAAATTATTATATCCACTCAGTAACGAATAAGTTTCTGATATGCTTAAAACATATACCTTAGGTTTATACTCTTATTGCAGAATGAGACATTAGCAATCATTTCGCCAATAAAATATAATTTCTCACCTGAGACACTACTTGCGAATTTCCTTGCGATTTCTTTCAATGTGGCTTAACTTATAATTGAGATATCACTACCTGTGTCTAGTAATATTTTAATATCGACGTTTTTAATTTTCATACTCACAAAGTTATATTTCTTTTCTGTGATTATTTGTCTGTCGTAATTCAGTACATAATTTTTGGTGTGAGATATTTTCTCGGTTTATATTTACAGTTTAAATTTATATGCCCTACTTTACGAGACATGTAATCATTCGAATTGTTCAAGATAGAGTCCTCTTCAAAATGTGATCATCGACATCTGAATCATGGATTACTTTCCGATTTGCTCATTTTTTTCTTTCGTTCATATCCACATTTTTTCCTGAATTTTTCGGCATCGAGTCTAAGACATAACATTCACTGACATTGTCGGATAATATCTGTTGTGACTGTTTCATTTTTTTATGTTTTGTACGAAGATTTACCCGTATTTCTGCATCTTTACCCGCTGTTAAACCTTGAAAGAAAAGTTTTAAACATATCCGTTGTCAGTAAGTTTAATCTGAATCTATAGAACAACATGTTTAAGATGCCAGCGTGTTTCCAAATTTTTTGTCTTCTTTTTTTACCAGATTCATAAATTTCCAACCTGTATAGTACAAAGAGGTTTTGTTGCTAACATTTTGTAGAAAATACGTAATGGCTTCTTCCATTCAAAATACACCATTCTCATTTATTTGAAAGCATATCCGGCCTATGGGAGAGAAGTGAAGTGTTCTTGGTGAATATTAAAGATAAGTGTACCCAGACCGACTTCAGGATGTCAGAAAGAACATAACTTCTGACATAATTTGGGAGCCTTCCCCCAACCAAAAAAAAAAGAGAACGTTGGTTTTACTATTGACATCAGTATATAGGTATGGGGATTCGGCAAAGTAAAATCCAGTCGATAGGCGAGGTACATTCTTTAACACAGTTTATCTCGACTCAGTTCACAATCTTGTAACCTCTGATTTATTTTTTCAATTTCGTGGATCTGCTCTACTCGACAAAAAATAATAAACTGTTGAGGTATAGAAATTTCGCGTATGACGAAATTTGTTTTTAGTTTGCAAATGTAAAGTATTTAAAACAATAATATCCTGGAAATGAAACATTGACAAATGTTGCAAGACAATATAAAAGGTGCGTATCTTACTAAACTAACAACTATCAGCGCTGAAGATGACGCATACCGAATTCGGATGTAGGTTTCGACAAAACAACACAAAACGGAAGAAACAGTCACAATAATAAAAAATTTATGGTCAACACTATCAAATGCTTTCAATTGATATAAATTAATTAGGCGGCGTCACTGTTGACTTTCTCGATGTTCAAACGACTAAAATAAACGTTGTCCCGAATATTCCTGTCCCTCAAAACAAAAGTTTGGTCAGATACAATAAGACTAGACATGATAGCCTGCTAATGTCTGGCTAAGATCTTGGCTAACCTAACAAGAGGAGTTTTATCCTGCTTCATAGACAAAGTAGAGAATTCTACCATTTTCTTTATCTCTCCAAAATCACTAGATGTAATATCAGATTAAATTTCTCTTAACGTGCTGTCTGTGCTGCTAATCCAGCTAGATTGAGTCCACGATTATTATCAGCAGCAAAAGACCTCATTTTATATTTTAATATATCCGACCACATATCTAGAACCATATTCCCCAAACATTTGACTGTAGCTTTAGTAGCAATTGAACCTGGAAATCTTGCTTACATAATAATAAAGTGAGTAATCTCCAGTAGATAGTAAAATAACCTATGGCTAATCCAAATTTGCACAAACCCTGGGAAGCTTATGTATAAGAACTTCCGACAAACTATTAACTCTACGATAACGAGGAGGACTCGGTCAATGCAGCTGGAACGCACCACACTCTTGGTGTGGGTTTAATAATTGGTCTGCTTTTTACGTTACTTAGTGACAGGATCAATCATTTTTATAATATCCTTAAATAATTTTAAATCCAAATCGCTACTAACCGACCTTACCTCTATAGGATATATATCAGAGTGAATGACAGTATTCCACTCGCTTCGTAAAACTACCCGGTCAAAAAACGAGTAGTTTCATCGAAAAAAATGTCTGGACGATACGCATGGTTATAAGCAGAAAACCTCAATGTGACTAAGATTTGATCATTTATCATAACATTTAGCAACGTAATAACTTCACTTGATCTGCTACAGTAAGAAAACATGCTGCTTTCAGACGCCTAAGTTAATCCTTCTGAGCCACCGTCATATCTTGCGGAATAGAAGAGAAATATCGCAGACAGAATTTCTTCTTGCTATCAAGAAAAATGAATCTCCAACAAAAAAGGTACATCCACCCCAAGATTCTAACGTTCGTAAGCAAACTTTGACCTCTAAAAATCCCATATCAGGCTCTAGTCATTCAATTCTGACGTAAACATGGTTGGTGAAAGGACGTTCACAGCCTCTCCAATGTTAATACATTTCTGGATAGTAAATTCACGGATAATAATGCTTATGTCCAAGGGATGGAGAAAGAAAACCTGGGACGCTAATTGCTGAAAATGTTGCTGGCCTCCTCGACTATACTTTGTTTCTGCCGCGTCTCTCACTCAATTCCAATTGCGAAAAACACTTTTGGCGTACAGGAAATTTTGAAGATTTTATACGTCGTGTTTAACTATTTCTAAATCGATTGAAGATTTGTTCCTTTATTCTATTATCAAAATTCTCGCTGTCTCTGGCTGGGCAGTAGGAATGAATCAGGTGTCTTCCCCTAAATTATATAGTAATTTTGAGACTTTCTTCCTTCTTTCTTTTATTTCGACCGATAGGCTTTTTCTCCTTTGTTAAAGAAAAGCCTCTCTTGTTTCAAGTGGGACTGACTGGGATTAGTTTTTGTGCGTTCAATGCTTTTATCATGAAGTGACTGATCTCGTCTTACCGGCTAATTTGCAAAGGCAGTTAGCTTGTTAGATTTCGGGTCGTTCACAATGATTGTAATTTTGTGACTCTCGGCATCAAGACAATTTGTGAATGGACATCAAATACGTATATTTGGTTTTACAACTGCCCACATATTCAATGAAGTCTTTAGTGATTAAATCAGGAACAGATGCGTGAGCAAAAGTAGATCCCACAGGAGACATCACTTTTTCTTTGATAAGACCATGCGGTTTGACTCACAGCTACGCCAAAGTATTAAGAACGTTGTTTTTGTTTGGCGAAAACTTTTGCTCGAACCCCTGTTGACCACAAAATCTGGGAATTATATTATCAAACTTCTGTAACCCCACGGGATTTAGTACGGGTTCATATTTTATTTGCATTTGTCTTGTCATTTAGGGGGAACTTCGCCGTGCTGATGAGACACTTGTGAGTGAACTTCTAGTATGAGAGGAATTTTCCAGCCGATATATTGTTGATGTTGTTATTTTTGTTAATGATGGTATCAGATATTGTTGATGATTTCAAATTTAATCGAAAAATAAGTCTTCAATATGGGAAAATATTATGTGTAAAACAATTATGTTTGAAACTGGGAAGGGTGAGAACTGAAAATAACATATATTAATTTTTTCCAAAAATGCAGTCAGTAGGAAGGTAGTAAGACATTAACGAAAAATTAAACTTAACAAAAAATTAACATTTCTTTAATCCAAATTTGATCCAAAATTTATACGGAACGCGAGATATTCTCTTCTGATACGTGCTAATACTTGAACTGTTCTGTAGTAATCTAACAATCTAAATTGATTTTAAGATTTTTGTATTTATTGTACTAAATGAAAATCTGTCAAAGTGTGAAATAGTGATTAGAGAATGCTGGTTTCACCTGTAGTATCGATATTTTCTCTACCTGTATTAACTAATCCAAACACTTTGATACAGTTCTTTTTACACAAAACATATAATCTTCACAAATCTACCTTACACAAATACCTTCACGCCACATTTAATCTATGTATTCCGACATAATATATACGGTCTCTGTGAAGATCTCGGATAATAAAAACGTGAAGAAAATAATTTTCAATGTGAAACCTACTCTACAACCAAAAGTATATTGTGTTAATAAAAGGTACCCTCCACAGTCTATTCATGGCAGTGATAACAGCTAGTCAAAAAGTACATTAGATTTAATAAAATCTATTTCATGTATTCGTTCTACAATTACTCACTCAATTACTTATATTTAAACACAATAACAATTAAAAACAGGCACTGGAAACGAAAGGCACCCCGCAGGTACCAGTGAAATAAAATCCCTGTCAAGTAAATGGGGAGAGGAATGAGAATAAAGCAACGATAAGATCGTTAAAAAAATGGGCAAATCACCATCCATACTTTAGCTGATTTAAATAAAATGGGTTAAAGGAAAACGTCCTACGCTTAGCTAACAGTCGACTGGAATGGTAAATGTTTGATCAGGCGGTCAATATCTTTAATTGTTGATCACCCATGGATGATACTTTAAATTAGCCCCCCCATAAAAAAAAATTCGCCAACCATCAACTGAAATTTACTGTAGAGAATCGTTTCATTTTTGCATTAATTTTAAGTTTAAAATGGTACAAAAGAAATATAATTAATTGAGAAGAAAAACTTCTCACTTTCATAACCTCCTTTTATTTTGCAGTCAAAATCATGAGTCTTATAATGTCAAGTAAACAAAAGAACACCTAGTGTTAATTCCTTGTCAGGTGCGGCACAACCATTCTACAGAAGTTCACAAAACCAGGGTATTGCAATTGACTAAAAATAGGGCATGTTCATAGCTTCTCCGCCTCAAACTTTGAATGAGTTAAAATACCGACAGTCTACTCTATAAATTCCTGATCCCTTTCAGTATTTATTTCGCCAATCACGAGAACCTCAATATCCCACAGAAAATAAAACGAAGCTGCTGTCTGTCAAGCACCACTGGCAGGCTTTCCTGCTGACATCAGCATGGACAAACCGGGTCTCCCTGATAGCAATGCACTGCGCCACACCAGCCTCATCCTCTCTTCCGACCTCAGGTAGAACCATTACATTGAATCAATAGTTAAATCAAATGCTAGAAATATTGGGTCACTGTTTCAGACCGGAATCTTTTGTTTTTTGCCGCTTGCGTCCATCTTGCCCATAATACTGTTGATATTTGGTAGGGCGTCTCTGCTATTCATCTCAAGGTTTTCGACAGGCTCCAAATGATAATCTGCAAGTTGATAGGCCCCGACCTGACAGCGAGACACCAGGCAGTTTCTTATCGGTGGGATGTGGTTTCATCTGTCATTTTACAAATATCTTCATTGCTACTGCTTCGACAAGCAAAGCACAGTGACACCTTCTCCACATAAACTTATTCGAGAAAACAGACAATCAACAATGTCCCACGTTTTTCTACAGTAAAATCAATCAAATGCAGCCTTCACTTCTTCATCATCGGTTTCTTTTTTTGCATTTCTTTTCTGTGGAACTATCTGGTATATACATACTTCCTTGACGGGTACACTATCCCGGAATTTAAATTCATTTACTATTCCCATCTGTTAACCACTTGACTACAATCCTTCATTTGTTCTTTACACATCACCCTATGTATCTTTTACTTTTACTTTCTCACCCTATCTTTGCAAATGTCTTCATGCCAGCATTCTTATCATTCTTCTGCTTTTCCGGTGACACCACCTGTATCCGTTTCGACTTTCTCTTCACTCTTCACTTTTAAAATTTAATTCTTTCCTTATGTAGCCCTCTGCTCAGCAGTGGCCGTACCGCCTTCCTTGAGGTGAAACGATTACGAAATGTTAGTCAAATTGTATTATATAGGGAAAGGTTAACCATAAATGGGACTCTCCCAAGCAGAATTGCAGATGTGACAAAGGCTGAATAACCGGGTACCCTATTGGGTGATTTCGCTTAACATTTGTGGCGTTTAACTGCCTTTTAAAATGTTTTAGATTCTGTTGATGTAATATTTTGTAACCTTACTTTGAGAATAAGACTGTCATTATTTCTGCCTTCAGAGACTTCAGGGACTTCGATCTCACAGATTTGGGTAACACGCTTGCTCTTAGTACGGCCACTCATCCCTGTATATCTCCCACCTTTTTGTGACAGGTTATGTGAGCACTTATGACATGTTAAAAACGGGTTCTGCGAAACAAGTAGATTCAGTTCTAGGCTATTTGATTCCAATGTAGGCAGGCAACATGAGGCCTGCTTCTCTTGTCAGAATGATGAGATGTGATCGGCCACGCTATAATGCAAAAGATTGGTATACTACGATGAAAACGACAATGTAAGTCTCCCTGACTGTTTGGAATAGAGCTGAAAGCGTCACGGTGTAACATCAACTTGTGCCCCCAGTCACCAAAACACTAGCCAAGTAGCCATCCTGCAAACGATATAACCCTAAGGGTTCTCCGAAACATAGAAAGAGATCTCGTAGAATATCATCGTATGTATTTAGTGCGTATGTTATTACCTATTTGATTAAATCAGCAGACGTTATATCCGCACAGTTTGCTGGCGTGTGCAACATTATGTCCCATATGAAATAATCTGAACATTTAATGAGTTGTTAATCTTTAACCCCGAGTAATATCTGCGATTTCATCAGTGTGTCTATTTTTGTATCAATAAAATCATTATGGATAGCTTATCGACTACCAAGGCAGATACTGTTCTTTTAGCAATAGACACTTGTGTATCGAGGTTTATCTAAGGATTGCCATCAGTAATCAGATGGGCGTACTATTTGGCTTGATCGACGAATTCCGCCACAGTGATTATGTATTAAGGAGGGATTTCAAAGAAGGCGATGATTCCGCAGCCACTGCACATTTGTCTTTGTCTGTTAAAACAGATGCCATACTTGCACTTCGTTCTTTCTCATTTTCAGTATTTCTGTGCTTTCCTCTACTAAGGGGATCATAGAATTAGAATTTCTATTAAAAGGCCAAACTTCTAAGGTACTTCTCTTTTTATTTTTTATCTCTGTGTGGTTGTTCGCGGGGGTGGGTGGAAAATACCGGATTTTTTTTTGGCTGGTGGATCTACCTTAGTGGCAGACCAATTGTTTTAATAGACCGAAAATGGTCGACCATCTTAAGTTTTTTTTCTTTTTAAAAACAGATTTTATACTTTTGTTTACTTAAGCCCACAATAATTAAATATTTAAAGAAACTGACATTGATAAATGACAATCTGACAATGACAAAGATAAACAAAATAAAACAAATCGAACATAAAATAAAATGCAAAACATAGTATAAAATTAAAAATAAACTTACAGTGAAAAATAAATGAGATCGCCGTCTACTAAATTCCAATGACGAAATAAATACAAAAACAAAACAATATAAAAAATTCGACCGAAGCTGAAAAAGTAAAAAACTGAAAAAGAATACTTCACTCAGCAAAGAAAAAAAACTTCAAATTTAGTCAAAACATAAATAAATCTTATCAACAAAGTGCCTAAAAAAGATTATCCCTCGTGTAGGCTGAAGAGCTAGTTAATCTTAATGTCCTTTTGTTGACTAACTTTAGTTCATTTTTTAAGCTTATAAACCAGTTCATTTGTGCTACAAGTTCTTTCATGTATTATTTACTCAATAACAAATAGACTTGCTGTCGACTGCTGTTATCCCATGTTTCAGATATTCCTTATAATATACATGATCCTACGCGAAGAAAATTGCTTGTTTAATAATAACGACGTTAATATACGCGACTTAAGCTAACTTGAAAAACCATTTTCATTGGCAGCCTGGATGGCACGACATTGATTTCTTCTCTGATTCGTTTTGTTCTGTTTGGTTTCTTCTGCATTTATCAGGTATGTTTTTCTCTCGCATGTGCAAGTATTTACAACAATAACCTGACTTTCCATCAATAATATACATCAATGAAAACAAGCTATGATAGAAATTAATGTTTGCATTAGTAGGTTCTTATTTGCCAATATTTGCTCGTGTAATAATGTTTTGCTCAAAATATGTAGCTTTATAGCAGAGTAAATATATCCTAGAAAGTTCGAAGCTAACAACGTTAATAGCGGATGATTTTGTTTTCACGGAATATTCATCTAAGATGATTCTTTTCAAAATATGTTTTGATTAGATGATTGTATATTCTTGACATAAACTAAACTGAACAATTTAACAGTTGAAAAACATCAAGCATTTTGTCGGCAAGCGGAGTTGCCCAATATATGGGTTATAATTTGGAAACGATAACATAAAGCAAGCTCGAAATATCTGGGAATTTATTTAACAGACGAAGGAATATCAAGAACCAAAATCTGAAGTTTCATTAACATAGTGAACTATGATTTCGGGAAAAATTCAAGAAAAATATTTTAAAAATACAAAAAAACGAAGCTTATGTCTTGAAGCAAGAAGTGATAATTGAAATTATTGTGAAACATAATGAAGGAAGAATACTTGGAATATTTGACACTGAAAGTGTATAATGGAGATGAGTGGGGCATTATAGAATGTTTTAATGAATAAAAAAGCTGTAAAGAATTGTCCCATTTAACGATGTAATTCTTCCGTTATGTTTTTGAATCGTGTAAGCATCTGCAGTTTTATATCTACGATTGAAAATTTTGGTTGAAAAGGATGAACATATATGCGCATCAAATCGTTTCCCGCTCAATCTTCTTTCTCACCGTTGTTTATATACATAATCCATTCTAGTGTGTGTCTTCATCATATATATCGAAATTATTTAACATCTCAAAGAATGAAGTATTCAGTCTATAATATAGAAAAAACAAGTATTCAATTCTTTTAACGTGTCGATTAAAATAGTGATTATATCTTCTAACATGTCGAGTAAATAACTGTTCACGTGTGTAACACGTAGAACAATGAAATATTCAATACGTACGACGTGATGAGTAACGAAACTGTAAAAATGTATTAACAGTTTAACTAAAGAATGTGTCAAATTAGTTCCGTTTCTTTAACATCGAATTACCAAGTATTCAACTCTACTAATATGTCGAGTTAATAACATTTTAAAATGTTTAACATGCTGACAAATGGATGTATATTTTTACTATTATATCGAAAAAATATTCAATATTTCTAACATGGCGAGCAAAAAACTATTCAACGTGTTGATTGAAAATTAAATATAATATGTTCCTTTTGTCAAACAAATTAAACATATCAAACCCTTCTAACATGTTTATTAAATATGTTTATTAAATATGTATACAACACGTCTTGAATAAAAAGTAAATGAACAATTATAATTTCTTTGCAACGTATCGAGTAAAGAAGTATAAAAATATTCTAGCATATTTGAAGAATTATTCAAATTGTCTAATATGTCAAGGACAGAGGTAGCTCAGTGAGATTGGTTCTGAAAATTGAACTGTAATAATTAAGTAAAATAAAATTCCGAATAGTTAAATACAAGTCTGGAATTTTCGGAGAAATAAATTTGCAATGTGTTTTCTTTTTTCGTTTCATGTTCATGGCATGAATCTCTATGGAATGATTACTTTCTGTTCTCCTTTCCACACAGCGTTCGCAAGTTTGCTTAAGCGTTGATTTAAATCACTCGATTGTTGTCTGTAGTAAGTGAGCGCAGATGATAGAATATCACCTTGATTTGCTTGACCTCACTTCCGGTACCATTATGATCTGCGCAGACGCAATTAGCATTGGATAACTGAATGGCGCCTGTGGAACTCGTGACACGCGGCCTTTAGATGAGCACTTGTGTTGGGTTTAGCTTTCAGAAGAAGTGCGTCCTGTCAAAAGAAAGCGAGTGTGATTGAGATCGTTTTAGAGGGAGGAGAAAATCCACGACTACTTCGTATTGTTCTAGTCTATCAAATAAATGTGCTTGTATGTCGACGCCGACAAACGTGTACAAGATAAAAGCGCTGGACAAATGGATGTTGTCAGCTGGTCTGTGTCTAAATGGCATGAAAACCGACGTCTTTTCAATTACGTGAGGCCGACTTCAGTTGAGAGGTAAAATGTAGAGCTTATTCAGAAGAAGAGTACACTAACAATATGTGTAACTATTGCTAACTACAACAGGTTTTAAATCGCTCACAGAAATTTATGTATATACTATAGCAGGCTTTAATTATATATATATATATATATATATATATATATATATATATATATATATAGGTCATTATGAATTCAACGACAGATATCATGAGTAACAAGAAAACTTTTAATGATTTATAATTTAAATTGTGTGAAAAATACATATTGCTCTAAAATACTATAACAATTTAATATATTCCGCAATTAGTATTGCATTTGTAATTTCATTTAATTCTTTACAAACGTTATAGTTATCAGGCATACCTGTATAAGACTTTGGTTTTTTACAACCGTACTGGTTACTTTGTATTTGTTTTCTGTTTTTGCTTATGAACTTTGTTCTCCTTTTTGCATTTTTTCTTTCATATTGATAGTTTAAGTGTCAAAACATTTTTATCGATTATTTGTATTCTATGTTATCAATAACGACTTTATATTCCCCAATATATCAGACTTAAATTACTTTAATTTTGATTTTGTTTCTGCTATATTTTCCTATATTTATCTATCTTTTTTTTTCTTTTTTTTTTTTATAAGCGTTTCACCCCGAGCAAGGCATGTCACTGCCACTACTGTGCAGGGGGCTACGTAGAGTGGAGAAAGGCTGATTAAATATAGGAAATGACAGAGGGTAGGTGATAGGTGGGTGTGGATACCGAGAATGAGGGTTGGGTAGATGAGAGTGTTGTGAGAATAGTTGGGACTTAGTGTGATAGGAGATGTTTTATTGACCCTACATTTAAACACCTGGAGATTGTAACTGTTGGGAAAGCAGACTTGTGGAAGGGAGTTCCACAGGCGGGAAGCGCGAGAAAAGAAGCTGTTGGAGTAGAATTTACGGTTACATCTTATTTGTTTAACTGTAAAAGGGTGGGACCTAGTTGCTAATCTAGTATCTCGTGTAAATTCGTGCTTAGGCGGCACCAGTGATCTTAGCTCATCGGAGCAGAAGCCATGAAAATACTTGTAGAAGAGGCACAGGGAAGCTACATCACGCCGGTGTGAGAGCGGCTGCAGCCGGTCTGCCAAGTCAGTATCAACCACGTTACAGATCCTCCTTTGTATTTTGTCAAGAAGTCCAAGGAGAGCAGCAGGGGCACCCGACCAGATATGGCAGCAATATTCAATACACGGGCGGATGGTAGATTTGTATATGTGCAGAATAGTTTCAGGTGGGAAAAATTTCCGGGCCCTGCACAGGGAGCCCACTTTCATAGCAGTAGATTTGGCAATGGATTCAATATATGTTTTTATTTGTTAATTTATGTGTTTTATACATTACATTGCTCTTTAGTGTTTGATATTATCGACATTTAAAGATAAAAATAAAACAAATTAACTACTTCTCAAATATATAATTTATTTATTGTTCACTATAAATCTTCAAACCATTTTCATATACGGGAAGACAATAGAGGAGATTCACATTCTCTTTTTATTGTAGGCATTTTAATGAGTAACAATTTCGTTCTGGGTATGAGGGTAAACTGCATCAGGCAGCAAAACCTCCGATTGACAGGTTGTGGCCAGTATGGATTCACCTCTTAGTTACTGTCGTTCTCAGATCTACCCTGATCCGGAGTGGTAGCATCCATTATGGTCGCAGATATGGGCAAATTGTTAAACCTGAAAATGGGGCCCAAATACTATGAAAGAATAAAGACATATATATATATATATATATATATATATATATATATATATATATATATAATATACTTTTATTGAAAAATATACATTTCTGAAGGACAATATTACCAACACGATTTTCATGAAGAAAAATTAATTCCATAACACATTTCTGAAGGAAAAATAAAATATTCCCTGCAAATTTTTCTTAATACAAAACAAAATATATTTTTAGTTTTCTAGAACAAAAAAAAAAACAAAAAGAATTGACTGAATCAACCTTCGCACTATAACGGAACATTAAAGTAATTCATTCAATTTCCATTTTGTGGGCATTAAATAACCCACAAATTATAATATACAGTTAAACAAAGCACAAACGCAAAACAAACAATTTAAAGAAAAAAAAACTTGTTCGCTCGAAAATAGTTTTAAACCTCTTTTATGTACTGATAAAACAGAATGTGGTAACTCTTTCCATGAAACAGAATAAATCTTAAACATCTTTATCTGCAACCAAACAATTTAACATATTAAAATTACTTGAATTCTGTGCCCTTACATAAAGAGCAATGTCAATTCTAGTGGTTTTTTTCTGAATATGAGATCATAAATGGAAACTGCACGTCAAGTGATGCCGTTGAAATGATAAGAAAAAAACTTGAAAAAAAGCGGACTAATTTTTAAAAATATAATGTCATTTTACCGAAAGTTACCATTCCATTGTCACAGCAGTGGTCCAAATCAGGGGTATTGTATAGAAAATACATTTAGATATATTCTATATTTTAGAAATACATGTGCTTGTATATGGAAAAACAAAGTACCACATGAGCCGTTTGGTTTAATTATTTATACAGTGCATTTCTCAATTTGCGTCAAGATTGTTTGACCATGTTATTAGGATGGATGATGAAATTTGTCAAGTGATCTCAATTATGTTAAGATTCGTATATTTCATAATGACAAAATACATCTTGGATACAAAGATAAACTGAAAAGTCGTATCATATACATTAGTACTAAAATTTGAAGACTGCGCTTAACAGCAGTAATTGAAGACAACACATGTGTCCATCAGTTAGGAAAACGTGTGACTTAAGATGATTTATACTTACATTATGTTAAGTAAATAGTTATTTCGTTATATATATATATATATATATATACAGAAGCATTATACACAGGTGCACCCAGATACATATATAGATTCATATCTATTTGGAAAAGGCATTTTAACGCCAGCCATGGCAGACAAGATTGTTTTGTTCCCAGAATTTTCTAATAATTATTCCTCTTATTCTTTTTGTTTTGCATTTTGTTCTTCCACAATTTTTTTTTTGCCTGATGTTTTTTCTACGATATTGCAGTCTCTGGTTATTTACCCTATTTCATTGATCACTAATTGAATATTTTATTCTATTCTCTAAGCAGTATAACCAGATTGAAATACACTTCTACTGTTCCTTTCACTGATCTTATGTACTTCTGATTCAACTCCAGTATCGGAAGAAGTGTGGTTGTTTGAGCTTCTGAAAGTCTCATACAAACAATACGCTAGAAAAATTTACCTTTCACATTTGCCGATAGAACATGGTATACCACACAAATTGTTGTTTGCAAAGATTAACCATTTTACAATAGATTTTTTATTCATATAAATATTTAAATAAATAGTAGGTGACAATAAAATGAAGTTCTGACTTTTTTGGTTGTTTTAATGCAATTTTCATCTTGGGAGTTTTATCTTCCACGTGAACCTACAATAATGTCCGTAGCGTATCCAGTCAATCAGTATCCACTTTTATAACGAAAAATATTCTGTGATCACATATTTCATCTTCTTTGAACATATGCACATCATAACCATCATTAGCTGATATTCAAAGGACGAAAAGCGTTTGCTAGGAGACTGTTCGTTATTAAATAATAGTATGGTTTCCTAATTGTCATTACACAAAGTATAAGTTTGGCACTGGATAATAAAATCTTTTTCTAGGACGACCGCATTGGATATATCAAATGTTTTTACAGGATATGGCACACGTCCTTGCTACACGATCTCTACAATTATGGAAACACTCGATTATTTCTCTCAGTTATCTATTTTTCTCAGCAGAAAGATTCATGCAATGCGTTATTATTTCCCATTTAGCTTAGGCCCATAGGCCCATATATAGGCAGCGTACATGAGGGAATCTCAGTTCTACCATGTTTCTTCTTTAATGTACGAATGTTTTGAATTAATGTTTATGATTATAATTCAACTGCATCTCGGTACAGTTCCGAAAATTTAAATAACTAGAGGTAAGCATGTGATCCCTTGACTGAATTTCCTCTATCACCTAAATCAATTATTTGTTCAGCTAGATTAAAAATCCAAGATTTATTTTATTTTTACTGTTACAGATCAGAATGAAAAAGGGGTTATGCTATATTTAGGCTGGAACTATCCAGTTGTTACTTTACAATCTGCAGAAAATTCGAAAGCATCGACTCGGTTTATGGGCGATTATGTATTTTCTATTCTGAACATTCGTATATCCCCCAAACATTTTAGAAGCTTTAGTACTCTATCCTTGTTTCCATGTAAAGATTTCCCATTTATATGCATTCGATAGTGCCTTCAATTTTTAACATCAGATCTAATAATATCAATGCCAGCAACAGTAAACCAAACTATCGTCATAGATTTAGTATTCTATTAACCAAATAAGAAATTTCAACCCGGAAAACGTTTTCACATGAGCCGTTAATTTGTGAAACTTATTCAAAATAAGGATGCTCTTGCGAGAATTGTGAAATTATCGGGTTCTAATTTAGTATTAATTGTTATCTTTTGTCTTAAAAAAGTTTTATAGCTCTTACCGAACCTCTTACATTACTCATAAACTTATTTTTTCGCTAATCGTCTATTCTGTGGCATTCAAGCTTTGATATTGGACCTCTATAACCCTTTGGTTTTCATCCTGAATGTCATCAAGATCAGATAAATGACAAGAAAGAAGTGAGATATTCTGTCGCTTATATTTTTTATTCGTCAATTGTCCAAGAATTTGAATGAGACGAATATTTCTTACATAATATGACTCTTGATATTAGCCATATCGTGTGGCTTTAGTCCGGTGAATTGAAACATGTATTCTTGTAAATCTGCTTCAAGAAGATAATGCTACCTATGATAATGTATTTACCAGACATTTCGACACATATTAACTGAGGTTTGAAGGAAGTTTCCGTTCCGATTTGAAATTTCATGAATAGTTCAAATAGTTCTTAATAAATTTAAGAATTTGACGTAAATTTATATGCCCTGCATTACATAATTGACAGAGTTTCGCAATCTTGAAGAGACAGTATCTTCAGTTTTGTAACCTTTCACATCTGAAACATTGATTTAATATAATTTTTGTACTGTTTTTCTTTTTCTAGTAGGTATGCACGATTTTTAGCCCGAATTGATTCGGCATTACGTCTCAAATCTATTATTATCTGATATTCGTCTGTTATTTTCAGTAGGGTAACATTATTACTTCTTTAAAAATTTTCGCCAAAGTTTCAGCACCGTTTTTTGCCATGTGCGTTGTAAAGAAATGTATATCAACACGAACCGAGAAATCAGGGAGCCTGGTTTTAATTTTAGTAGAATTCGTTGCATTCACTTACGCACAAATACATTTAGGAAAAGTATTAATCCGTCTCTTACCTCCAGTTATGAGTTAAATAATAAGACACATTGGGTTCTATAGTTTTGGCTAGCAACCAGTCTACCGCAGAAAGCAATGGCAAACTACTGCGGAATAATTTTCTGCCCAGTCAGTCATGTCTTTTTAGGGACATTATCGCCCAAAGCGTGTCTCACTTACGACATTTAACTGACTGACCCATGAATAAATTTTAGCAATTTTAACATATTCGAATAGTGTTGTTTAATCTTTGTATTTCAAAATCCATTTCCAACATGAATGAGTAAAAACAACATCTGTTATGGAAATTTATTCTTATCTTAGGAAGTAAGGAGAACATGTAAGACCATCATCTAGAGATGAACGTAGCCTCAGATATGGTATTTGCGAGCGACTCAGGGGAATATTCTGTTTTTATTTCTGCTGTTTCAACAAATAGTGATGTTGCTGTTGTAACCGTTATAGTTAATGAATTTGCGCTATCGCGACCAATATTCCCCATATTTGAATCATTGCTTTTCTCTTTTCACATTTTTCTACACGCAAAATAAAAAAAAATGCCAACATGGTTCAGTTTTTCGTCGTTACTGTTATTCTGTGTGCCGTAGCAAAAACTTCTTTTTTTTAGTTTTTATAACTCAGTATGAGTTTCGATATATTTGTGACACCTGTTCTGACTTGTATGAGTTTCAATCCTGTTCTTGACACCTATATCTCGTTTTCTAACAGTTTTGATATTGGTCTTGATTAGGAGCACGCCTTGATATCTGTAAGAAGTATTCTCCGAAGATTTTGATTATTTGTAGTAATTTGAAAAAAAGAAATTAATCGGATTCATTTAGTCAACGCGGGGTTTTATTTCGTCCACCATCCACCGAAAAAAAAACTAAACACACACACACACACACACACACACACACACACACACACACACACACACACACCAAAAACAAAACAACACTCTCTCTGTTACCTATAGATATGTATGCGTGTTTGTTCATCTCTATTGTATGTGTTAAGAAAAACTAAAGAAATAGGTGATATCTTTTATTAAATATTGAATGTAAATGTGGACATAAGAAGATCAATCTATTTATACGTCTATCTATCGCTCTCTCTCTCTATCTCTCTATCTATCTGTCTCTCTCTCTCTATATATATATATATGTGTGTGTTTGTGTGTGTGTGTGTGTGTGTTTTACAAGTAACACTGAATAAACCCGGACTGTCTCTTTTTCAAATTTCATAATATAAATGTTGATCTCTCTATAAGTCTATTCAGGAATATTTTGTTGTCTCCCTCTCTCTCTCTCTCTCTCTCTCTCTCTCTATCTATCTGTATATATATATATATATATATATATATATATATATATATATATATACATTACACCTATCGTGCAGTAGGCTAGTATTCTTAATCATATGGTATGCTTCTACCTTCTGACCCCAATAAAACATGATAGTGCTTCGAACTGATTACTCAGCCGTCATTTATCATTGATTAATCTTATGTTCAAATCATAATTCTGAGCCAGAATAACTGCGAGCCTTTGCGAGTAGTTACGACTCTATATCTACCGCCTTGTTTTGCTAGAATAATGCATGTGGATTGCAGAATCAATTACTAGCTTCAAGGAACAGGCTGCATTTCTTTCGAGATATTGCAATATCTAATGACCACTGATATACAAACAAATTATCTTTATAGATATATAGAAGGTGGTGCTGAAAATCTATTAGTTTGATCGAACTACTTATAAACCAAGAAACCATTTAGATTTTGAAAATTGCATGGCACCGTTAGTTTGCAATACACTTGATATATCTAATAATGCAAGTCACTTAACTTTTTGTACAATTGTCAGGCTATATATATATATATATATATATATATATATATATATATATATATATATATATATAGGTTTTGCAAAATCTGCGTTTATTCCACTAACGGCTTTGTTATATATGTACATAATATTTACTAGTTACAACTCTCATAATATAGACTATGGATAGATTCCCACAAAGTTTATTGAGTCAATTTCTTTGGAGGCAATGGACGCTGGACGCATGAATGGCAATCTTTGAATTTGTTATAAAAGATAAAGAAAATTCAAGCTATATAGAAAATATTCTCTGGCCAACATTACGCACATTATCTATTTTTCTTATGATTATATTTGGCGATATCGCTCACACAGAAACTTGCATTTAGTACATTTGCAAAATCTCTAAATATCTTTGGATGACAATTTCTAATATGTTTCAATAAGACAATTTAAAAATTGCATCTTGTGCGACAATTGCTTGAAATTCGGTGATCAGTTATCTGTACTTTTGATAGAAAAGATGCTTCAAATAGATTCCTTGCTATTTACAAACGTCCCTGTTATGACTGGTCAAATCTATTCAATATAAAGTCCAGAACAAGACACCAAGTTTTTCCGCGCAGTAAATTTAAGCCATCTGATATATATGCAATATGCAGATTTCGTCTCTTCAACCAGTGAGTTTTCAAATGCTACAAGAATCCACGCCTGTCTAAGCTTCCCCATTTCGAATGCCTATCTGAAATCACTGTTTAAACAAACTGCATTTCTTAACAGAACTGTCTTCACATAGATTTCGTTTCAACAAACTTTTTAACATCCGTAATATTAAATTTTCATATTCTTTTAATTGCTTCTAGAAATTTTAATAAGAATATAATATATTAAACAAGCTATTCTCTTTTCATGGAATTGCAGTTTAATCAAAATACATTTACAAAAAAAAGCTTAGTAGTGTGAAAATTTATATCTAGATTCACAAATTTTTTCCTACATTGCTTAATCTCTTTTCATTTGGGGCCTATGCTTATTCGTCACCAGTGTATATTTTTGTAATACAATTGATATTGTTTTTATTACAATGGTCTTTACTTTCGTCATTTACTTTCTAAAGATTTATCATAAAATGATGTAGGTTGAACGTACATTTGTCCGTGATTTATGCTAATTCAACGGTAAATACAGTATCACGAGAGTTTTATTTCAATAATATCTCTTAAAAATATAGACGCGGTTAAAGTTAAACAAGTATGACGATAATTTGTTGCCCATTTAGGATTAGATGCTCTAAAGATTACTCCCTCATTAGTTTCATAATAGATACGCTACGTATTTCTGTCATTTTTCTATTTGCTCTCGAGCGTGGCATTTTGTTTTGTTTCAAAATTGAAAAGCAATATACGTTTGTATCGTCTGCGTTGTGAAATCCTATTAAAATATCAATTGCATTGTGCAATGAGCTTATCAGTAAATGGCCTAGTAACTAAAAGTGCCTTTTTAAGGTTTATATAGATGAAAGGCATTTATTTGCTGGTACTTTTTAGATAGTTAAGAGGAAGCAAAACATATACACACTCATTAAATCAGTATACTAGTGCCACTGAAAAGCTTCCCCACTGGCAAGATATCGACTAATACTGTGGCAATGGTTAAAGATGTGACTTGCATCATTATATTATTTAAGGAGTGGATACTCCGCTTTCTATTGCTCAATGAGTTACATGTATCTATATAACTACGCAATATATGAGAGAGAAATATATAACGGAAGTACTGTTTAGATTCAGCAGTTTCACGCATGTGCGGCGTTCAGTTACCCCAAATGTATTTAATTATAATTCCAGCATATCCTTATCGCTTGTTGTTTGTAAGAGAGAAAAGATTCTTTGAAAAATGTTACGAAAAACATAGGAAAGAATGTTTACTTTTTTTTTTTTTGGCCACTTTAAAATTATTTTGTACGTTTAAACATGATGCATAAAAATATGAAAGCAGTGTAAAATAATAAACAATTTTTAATATAAAATATAATGATGGCTTTCGTATAGAATACTCAACACATCAATTCTTAATAATCTATGTTCGCTCAGGATGTTGCCAATCATGCTTCTAAACAACTTCCTGCCATATTTATCTCTGAAAAGTATTTTGTTTTTATTATCTATCCTTAATATTGCTAATCTAATTACTATGCTTAGCAGACAGGTTATTTGTTGTCTTCATCGGTCTGTTTTGTTTTCAATCTCTCCTAGAAGTATAATAATTTCAAAGCGATCATAATATTATTAAGTATATGTATCTTTTCTTCAGTTTCTCTCTATCATCTTCGTTCCTCAAATGTTCATTGCGCCGTTCTGTAGAACCGAATTTTTGTTACTTTTTGTATCTTCATCTGTGAGGAGATTGTCCAACATTCTGTGCCATATAGGAGGTCACTAGATAATTATTACAATACTAATATACGAAAATTCTCATTTTCCCAATGATGTATTGTTTGGCGGTAATCAAAACAGAATGGCATAGACGTTATTTAGGAAAATGGTTCGGAATTATAAGAATTTTCATATGACATAAATTTTACTGTCCTACAGAAAATAAAAACAATAGTAGAAAATTATTGTTTGATTGTCAAAGAAAACACAACCTAAAGCAAAATATGCACCAGTAAAATATTTTGGAGTAGAAAAATAAAAACGCTTCTTCTTTTAAAATGGATTATCATCCCTGAATATCATTGATATTCACATTGTTCTATATGTTCTTGTTTATATTTCAATATAACACACATTTGGATGGACACTTGTATGCGAATATAAGTTCTATTTTATCTTTTAGTACATGTATATTAACATCCAACCTCTCTATTTCGACACATACACATTTCCTAATCGTCAAGTCAATATACTTTCAGCTTTTCTGAAAATATATGTGCATACGGAAACAAAGAATGTCTACTGAATATAAATTGCATTTTACATAACTACACATTGTCTGCATTAGTCATGAAATATTTATGCTTATTCGATCGATGGTAGTATTATTTTAAGGCACACAAATTGGCACAAATCTCTCCTTTGCGATTAAATACTCCCAAACCTTCATTTTATGTAGAAAGATTTTTAGTTAAACTCAATCACAAAAAGCACAGACTATCGGGATATATATATATATATATATATATATATATATATATATATATATATATATATATATATATTGTAATGGTTGTTACAATGGTTTATAAATTCATAGTATCATTACAAAATGTTTTCGCGTTTCGAAGGTGCTATGTGTGCTTCGCATCGGGTGATAAGTTGAAATGAAAATTAAATGGCGAAAACGGTTTATTTATGGTGATATGATGTTTAAGTGAACGTAGGGTGGGAGCTTATTCTGATTTAGTCGGTCGTATTGTAGCCTTGGGGATATATGTTTGTGTTAGGAGAGGTAGCTCAGTTTAAGACAGATTCTTTATTTATTTTGTCTGAGTAGTTCTTGTATTGGGTTTTATGGGGAATTTAAGGACGGATAGACATTTTTGTTTATTTTACTGCTATCTGAGTTTGATGGGAGTGGCGCCGTTTTCAATGAAAACGATATCAGTTAATGTGGGGTGGAAGTTTAGAATTATATAGTCGTCCGTTTGTGGTTCTAGATATGCCGCTTTGGGTTATGAGAAGGGTGTGGAGTAGCTTAGTTTTGGACAGGTCACTTTTCGTTTAGTTTAGGTAATTTTATTTTTTTTTTTAAAGCAGTGTCGATAGTTTTTTATTTTTCTACTATTTATATGTGGATGGAATTGCTGTTAATGTTGTGTGGGATTTATTTTCTTTTATTTCTACGTTATTTGTTATTTAAATTTAGAGGATTGATTATGTGTATTTATTGCATTTTGGTGGGTATTGTTTCGTGTGGAGGAGGCATTTTTTTGGATATTTAAATTTTAACTAGAAATATTTGCGATATTTACATAATACTGCTAATTCATCTCTACGGTTTATTAGTTCGCTACTGTTGTGGAATTTTAGAATTTGTAGCTTTTCACTTAAACATAAAGAGCAGATGTCGATAAACGAGTTGCATGTTCTAGTGTTTCTAGGATTTTTTATTTTACTTTGGGTTTCTGTTTTGATTCCTTTAATTTCAAAAAAATATGCAGAAAGGGATATTTGTTTTCAGTATAAGTAGTTTTTGAATGAAGTGAAGTGCATGTACCAGCGTTGCTTAAAAGTGTTCTTAGTAGATCCGATAAAAAAATTATTTATAGTGGGATATATTAAAGGCTCATCAACCTTCTCAAATACCACATGCTCATAATACCCCACAAAAATATTTGCAAGAACAGGACCCAAAGCACTACCCATCGCAACGTTATCCGTCTGTGCGACGTTATGTTGATGACACCTTCTCTTTCTTTGATAACGCTTCTGACGCTGAACGCTTCTAGTTCAGCTAAACTTTTTACATCCCTCTCTTCAGTTTACTATGGAGACAGAGAAGGATGGACGTCTCCCATTTTTAATGCCTATGTTCAGCGACGGGAAGAGGTTTTCCTGGCTTTGCTATTTCGCAAACCTACTTTTACCGGTTTCTACACTAATTGGAACTCATTTGTTCCTAAGTCCCGTAAAATTGGTCTAATAGAAACCTTGTCTTACCGTGCCCTTAATATTTGTTCCCGGAGTGTTTAAGCAGCGATTAATTCGCTTACAAAATATTTTCGAAGGGAATGGGTACACAACTAACGTGGCAAAACGGGTTATTGGTTGTAAGATCAAACATTTTAAAGAACTAAAAGTTGAAAGGCCTTGTCGCTGTCTTTTGTACTTAAAATTACCTGGCTTGGAAGGAAATGTCAAACTGTTACTGATAAAGTTTCGGCATGTCTTTCGTCCGGTTACTTCTCAGTGCAGTTGCGTGTTGTTTTTCAGAAAAGACCTGTGTTTACATCCTTCATTAAGGATATCTTGTCCTATTTTCGGAAAAGCTCTGTTGTTGATAAATTTAAATGCTGTTGCGATGCGGCATATAGAGGACGAACCAATGTGAGGTTGGAGACGCGGGTTGCGCAACACGTCCACGAGCATATACGTTCAGGTAGCCCTCTTAGAACTATAAGAACAACCCAAGCTGTTCTGCGTTGAGCAATTGGCCAACACCTGCTGGACAATCAAGCATGTGCCTCTTCGTATGAGGACTATTGGTTTTCTGTTTCGCACAGTGCTCGATCATCATATCATTTTCGTGTTTTGGAGGCTTTTTGCTTAAACATCCAGTCGCCAAGCCTGTGCAGGCAGAAAGAGCATTTCCTTCGCTCCTTACAATTACTGGAGAGGTTTGGAGTGTATCATTTTTCTCTTTTATTTCATTCTTGTGGAATTATATGTATACACCGCCCCTTACATTTTAATATTTTTTTTTCATTAAAGTTTACTTTTAAGTGCGTTCCATCTTCTCCCAGTATTGTGAGTAGTCCCTTTTGGTTTTGTCCTTTTTCATGACACTTTACAATTAATCCAAAGAAGCCGTTGATAAGTGTTGGCCGAAAGGTTCTTCGGGTTTTGGGATAATTATAACGTCTATTCTTTTTAAAGACGTATATATATATATATATATATATATATATATATATACTGCGATTGTTAAATTGTCGCAAATTCAGATTGTAAATTTGCAAATGCTCTTTATTTCTGTTGATTTTCCCCATTGAGAGGTATGGCGTTTCATCTGTGTAGCGTGTTTAAGAAAAAATAACACCTTACTGGAATTTTCGAAATAGTATCTCTAATACGTATATTCCATAGTGTGTTGATGTAAATTTGAGTCAAGTGCAGAGGATTTGCCAAGAGTTGGATGAGTTTAAGTGCCATCACGAATGTACAACAGCCAGAAACATTCAATCTGATCACTCTGATGAGAAAAAGAAACTCAAATATAATGGTACTTGCCTCAGATTCATGAGTGAATCATCAAGTGTCTTTGCAGCTAGTACTTCCCTCAATCAACAGGATAACGTCTTCAGCTTACCACACGAGCAGGAGAGAACTATCATCGCTGTCAGACAAATTCTACGGCGGCATCGCTCTTCAAATCGGAACCCAATGACTATATCATTGGATACATTTACTTATTAGGATTTATGTTTTTGATAAATATCTGTTAAAATAAGACTATATCAAAGACGCCTCTCCTAATCTTCTTCACCAATTGTAGGTGACGTTTCGGGACGCATTATTCGAAGGCCGCTAATTATTCAGCACGATTGTGTATGTGTGGAAACTACAAGTCCATAGCTTTCACATTTAAAAAAAATCGACTCACCGCTCTCACCTGGATAGCCGGAAAGTGGTGTCCAGTTAGCCTAACCGGACTCTAAATGACTCTTGAAAATCATATCTGGACAATATAGATTTGAGGAATGAACAAACCAATTGTTGATGGCTGGGATGTGCTAATATCCCTTTAGACGCCAGGTGTCTGACATTTTGCAGAGGCCTTCGACCATGCACTTATGATATTATTGTTTGATTAAGAATGACATTAAGTGACGCGACATCGCACAGCGGAATTGACCGCAATGGCATCGTCCGATACGTTCCAGAAAAATTATTGGCTTGGGCGGATGTTCTCCAGTACAGCGATGGCATTTCCAGAGACTTGATCCCGGAATCGCCGGATAATGAATCACATATTTAGTGCTATCCACAGAAATAAAAATCCACTTGCACAGTACACGTTGAATCGATTTATCAGCCCTATCAGACGCGACAGCAATAATATTTTAAAAAGAAATAACAATTTCTGATGTTTAAAGAAATCAACTTTAAGCCACTAAATCAAGTGACAGATGAACCGAGACCTATGGTAAGAAGGTCAGGCATTCTTGTATCATTTTGGAGGAACTAGCTAATAAGATACATTGTTGGATTGAACACAATTCCACCGGGAAAATAGCATACTTCTTCAGTATTGATAGTATACTTTTAAAACCGACATGGCCTTCATGGTTCCGTAGGAACGTATCGAAACGGCTAGAAAGATTTCGATGAAATGCTCTCAGGAAATATTTCCTAATAGCGATGGATAAAATTCCAGAAGATTGCCGAGTACCTTCACATTTCAATAAAAGTAACCCGTGAACAGATGTTTCCAATTTTGCCGCTAAAACGTGACGGACATCTGCTAGCAGCACGTTAAACTTAATACCTCTACGGGAATGTCACGCAAAAGGTAGAGGCATACCACATATATGCCTTTATTGATGCAACGGTGGCGACGTCATTGGTGACCAGGATAAGTTTAGAGAAATAGTTTAACGGATAGACAGGATGGCCTCCCAGCAAACCCACGAGCAGTCATAATAAAACATCTGTTTTCCGACACGCAGAAAATATTCGTCATTGAAAATTCATCCGACAACAATTTCAACGACTGATTCGTGACTACGTTCGTGAAGCTTTTCGAGATAGTTTTACAGCGCGCTTGCAAGGTTACCGCTGAAGTCGCCCGCTTGCTTGTGTTCAAGTACTTTGGGAATAACCTGTAGTATTAAAACAAGAAGCTGTTTTGATAGTTTAGGGTAAGTTCAGAATGACTTTGTAACAATTCTTTCGTCGCCTACAAGATACTGTAGGTCTTGAAATGTTGATCGCATTAAATGCATTATATTTGCAAACACTTAGAGACAATACATCGCGTTCTAACACACTTACGTAATGACAAAGTCAGCGTACAAGTGTAGTAATTACTAGTTATCTTTCATGTAATTGTTGTGGTTCCCGAACTTCTCACCTGCAAAATGGCTTCTCACCAGGTTCTTCATGGAGTGCAACCGGATCCTTCCCTTCTTCGGATAAGCGGTGAGCCTAGATCCAACCTCATCCCTCTAGGAAATCTCGCCGTCGCTCAGACTTTTGCTCGTCATGGTGTCTTTTTTCAAGCACTAAACGGTTAATTTGGTTCTGGTATGAATAGGTGCATTTTGATTGTGTGGGCGTTTGACCCGTAGAAAAAACATGTGATTTTTGCCAGAATGCTCTGAATATCAAACCAAAGACATTCAAGAAATTGCGAGTAAATAGCGAGTGTTAAACGTGGGACATTGTAGTCTTATTGCTGGTCTACCTCCTACAGGTGCACGCTGGTAAAAACCTGAGTGCCGGCCAAGAGAATATGATTTTGTCATCCGAAGACCATAAAATGTCTGTTCTTCCAAGTTGCAACGATTTTTGTCATATGACATCTTTCTCGGACTGCTTTGCTAATGGTGCATATCTTACACGCGAATAAACATCCCACGATTAACTCAGGACCAAAATATAAATGATAAAAACAGTCTCTATGTTGACCGAGGGGCTTTTCCTCCGGGATAGTGTCGTTTGATTTTGTGCTTTCTAAAATCCTAACATCACTCAAGCTATATGTTTCATATGCATCTGAAGCAGCAGAATCTGATAAAGAAACGACACGTCGCCTTAGCTACATATAGTTTGAATGTCCGCGCGTACGTTCGGAGGTTGAAGGCATCCTAATCCTTCTTCATGCGTCTCGCTTTCCGGTCACATTTAAAATTCTCTATTTTATCATACACGCCTTTACGCATTACTGAAATGTTAACTCATTGTTGTAAAATACTCCAGTGCATTTCAGCCGCTGACGCGTCATTCTTCGTGTGAAGTCGGATTACTATTCTTTGAACTGTCTTAGTGGGCACTGCGAGAGGATCTGTCATGTTTACACTGTAACAGTTTAAAAAATAACTGACTTCATTAATCTCAGACTTCAATCAAATACTACATTAGTACAGGTGGTAGTGTGAAAAACGTAAAAAAACATGCTATTATAAAAATGCAGATCATTTTAGAATTATCCTCTTATATTAATATATAGTAAGTTTTATCGATATGTTTTCAATATACTCACAAACTTGCATATATTGCCTGAATAATTTTAAATTAATAATCTTCATTTTCCTGTATGTTACATATATTTCGTATTTTATATTATTTCCACGCCTGTTAGCAATCATATTATCTTTAAATATTTTCAAAAGCACATATGAATGTTAGATCCGCTTAAACGTGCATAAAAATAATGCCTATAATTTTATTATAAATTAAATCGTTCACATTCTTCATATCGTTGTGATAAATATTTTTAAAAACTATTTTTACACCCACTAGAGAATTACTAAAATATGTACAATAGGATTTCGAATACACATGCATACAACATATAGACTTGTTATATATGTTCTAAAATGCTCAAATACATTCGCCTGCATATAACACATGGTCATATGACGACGTCTAAACTGTGAAGTGTAAAAAATAATTGGACCTCTATTTAATGTGTGACACTAATGTATTTCTGTTCTGTCGTTGATGTCAGTCGATCATCACATATCGAACCCAGAGCTCCATCAAATAATGATGAACGATGTTTACTCAGGGAGTTTATTGTCTTCAGCGCTAGTTGAGACTCATCAAACCAAGATATCAAGTGGAAGTCGTGCGTAACATCTATCGCTAAAGATGCTGGCAAATGGTTGATTCCTTGTATAACTACAGCGATTCATGTCATCAATATAATTTGTTTTTCTTTAGAAGTGCCAGTTCAGGCCAGAAATAGGTTGTTGTTGTCATATAAAAGTAGGATATCCCCAGTAATAATTTGAAAGTCTCGATGGACTCGAAAAGGCCTTTCACCTTCTATTGAGTGACAAATTATTTTCCACTGTACACCCCTTTTCTCATAGAAGATATTCTGCTTGTCTCTTGCTAATCTCTTCTTCTTCTTCTTCTTCTTCTATGTGCCCTGTCCCTTCAGGACGTAGGCGATCATGGATCTCCACGTCTCCCTATCCCTTGTGGCTCTTAGTATGTTTGCTCCTGTTGCTCCTGGCAACCCCCGTTCCGTCATCCACCTGATCAGACTCTGCAGATATGTTATCCGCTGCCTTCCCCCTGTCTCTCCTTCCTTCTATCTGACCAGTCAGTATCAGGTTCTCCAGGCTCTCCTTCCTCATTGCATGTCCCAGGAACTTCAGTTGTCTCTTCCTGATGCTCAGCATCAATTTCCTTTTTGTTGCCATTCTTTCTAACACTTCGTCGTTGCTTGTATGCTCAGTCCACGATATCCGTAGCATCCTTCTGTAGAACCACATTTCGGCCGCTTCCAGTTTTGTCCTCATTTTCGATGATATTGTTCAGCATTCACAACCGTACTGAAGAACTGACATCACGTAGCAGTCTAGCACTCTTTTCTTCGTTTCTATTGAGATCTTCCTGTGTGTTAGTATTTTGCTCATCTTCTGGAACGCGTCCTTTGCCATGCCAATTCGCCTTCGGATCTCCGTGTCGCACTTTCCATCTCCTGTTAGAACACTTCCTAGGTACTTAAATTCTTGGACTTGTTTGATTCTGTTATCCCCCACCTGTATTTGGCATTTTGGGTTGTATCTTTTGCTGATGACCATGCACTCAGTTTTCTTAAAGTTTATTTGTAGTCCCTTCTTGTCACTCTCCACTGCTACTTTCTGTATGAGATCTTGCAGTTTCCTTTCCGTGTCCGCAATCAGTACTGTATCGTCCGCGTATCTTATGTTGTTCAGGTTGTGGCCTCCAATAATAAATCCTGGTGTGTCATCTAGGGTCCTCAAAATATTCTCGCTGTATAGGTTGAACAAATCCGGTGAAAAGACACATCCTTGTCTTACGCCTTTTTCTATCTTTGTGTATCTACTGAGGTCGTTACCTGTCCGTATGCAGGCCGTTTGCTGCCAGTTGAGATTCTTGATTATTCTTATATCTTTGCCGAAAATGTCGAGGTTGCCTATCATTTCCATCAATTCTTTGTGTCGTATTTTGTCGAATGCTTTCGCGTAATCAATGAAGCATAGGTACAAGTCTTTCTTCATTTGTAATGCCCTTTCAGAGAGCATCCTAATCATGAATATGGCGTTCCTTGTTCCAGTGTCTTTGACGAACCCGCACTGTTCCTGCCCTATCTCTGGCCTGATTCTGCTTCTCGCTCTATTCATCAGGATTCTGACAATCATTTTTTTGATGTGACTCATTAAGCTGATAGCACTCGTTTGCACCTGATTTCTTCGGCAGTGCTATAGAAACATTACATTTTAGAAAACAGCTCTCTCTCTCTCTCTCTCTCTTTCTGTTTATCTCTCTCTTTCTGTTTCTCTCTCTTTTCGTAATACATGTATGACTTGTAAATTATAATCGAGCAGATTCTTCCGGGAAATAACTGGTTTGTCGAAGCGATTCACAAGAAGATGATAACCATATCGTTACACTGTGAAACTATTCATTACTACACTTCAACTTTATTTTCCACACATATCTAGCTGCGCCTATTATTTTGCAACAATCTAACTTGAGTGGATCCAACGTCTAGTAAACGATAGAAAACAACGTAGAATATGAATAAAAGTAATGTTTGTTATTGAACACGTTGATATCAACTTCTGTTTTATATTTATTTGCTTATTTTTCCTATCTTGTTTATTTAATTGTTACTAAGCAATAATATATATATATATATATATATATATATATATATATATATATATATAATATTTATCAATTGCTTTGACACGTGACAAAAAAACTCAGATACACACAGTACACACAGTACACACACACACACACACGTATATATATATATAGTTAGATAGCTATAATGTCTAGAATCATTATATTGTTAATGAAGAAATAAATATTACTCTGATTATATATATATATATATATATATTATTTTTTTACAATGGTTACAAAAGTTTTAAACAATTGTAAAAAAAAAAATTTTAAGCTCTACTCTGCATCGCGCACTCTGTATAAATGAAAATGCTGGAATAGTGGGTTTTTAATCTACGTGTTCTACCATTATTTTTCATATTATATATATGTCGATGTTTTAGGAGTATCTAAAGATACTCCTATTGTTCATATTATTGCTTTGACAGAAGTCAATCTATGTAATGCTTCTCAAAGTATATATATATATATATATATATATATATATATTAGAGTAGCATTACATAGATTGACTTCTGTCAAAGCAATATGAACAATAGGAGTAAATTTAGATACTCCTAAAACATCGACAACTGATGGTATTAATGCTCCCTAAATGCAGAAATAATTGAAGCTGTTGGATCTAATTAGAATGAATGAATTTGAATATTTTGTATAAAAACTAACTTACTAACATTAAGGCCTAAAATAAACTTTTGGTATTCATTTAAATTTAAGGCAATAATTACAATAACATAAAAACAGACTTGCTGTTAAATGAACAAAATGTATTTGGCAAACTGGAAATATACCAGTTTTGAAATGATACTCCGTGTTGATATACGTCTCATAACAAAAGTACACAGGTGGATAATTTATGAAAGCTTTATTGTATTAAGAATACACTGTTCGAGTGTAATGTACATTTATAGTATCTGTACTCATAAATATCTCTGTCAATGAGTAGAGTGCAGTGCAAGGGGAAATTACACTCGATTGTTCATAACAGTATCTTTGATGTGTACAGACTCGGCAATATTTTTCTCATAATTAAATACACAAACAAAGTGTTGAATATGAAACATGTGATAAAGTTTCATAGCATTTACTGTCTTTCTGGAATTGTTTCACGTGATTCCATACAGGACAGTGTAAAGTTTGTATTTAGTCGTTTATGGGTATATACATTTCATTTCTACAACTGCTAAAAAAGAAAGGTTATGATATATATTTAGAAGAAATCTCCACATGCACAAAGCGCTAAACCAAAAGGTAGATTCTATGATTAGCAAAACATCAAAGAGAGTATACAAAAGAAAATACGAAGTGACGATTGCTGGTAAATATGAAAATGTCTATATAAAAAGCGCAAGAAAGTATAAATCTGTTGAAAATTATATTTTCAATGTTAAAGATAGATATAATAATTAAATAGAAGATATATTTTTGAAAGAAATAGAAAAATAGCAAATTGAATCTAATGCAATAAAATACAAATGTTATAAATGTTTCACACATTAAACAATAGATTAATATGTGGGATGATATTACATAACAGTTCAGAGTACCTTTCAGCATTTCCGACGAAACTTTTGCTGTTTCTTGATGCTTTTTAAACATTTTAAAAAGAATCATTCGCGGTTCTCATACACCTTCGAAATCTGATGTTACTAGATATTTTAATTTTTATACTTGCTTGATATTGATATCTTCATTTTGATTTCTATATTGTTCTCTTTTTTTTACTAACATTCTCTTACCTTATAATTCTTCCTATCCTCTTGATTATTAAATTATGTTTATGTTTTTGTAATTTCCTTCTTTTTCTGATATCAATTTTGCAATATATGCGTATCTAATATTAAATTGATGGATACCAATAATTCAACTTAGTACGATTTCTAATTTTCAAAATTACACCATATTAAAACTTCAATATGTCCGATGGGAATACATATCATTTTCTTATAAGTTTTCTATATTTACGTATTTAATTATTGTGTTTGGTTGATTATTATTACAAGATATTGCGTTCAGTTTTAGTGGACAACCCATACTTTTAGGCTTGTGTTTTGCTATGTATATAAGAATTTGATGTTACTAGAACAGAGTGATTTCTAATAAACCGAAATTGTCACCTTTCTTTACAAAATCAATAGATGGAATACTTTTGGCAACCTAAGAATGCGTTAAGCATTTTGTCTTCTGTTCCAAGCAAGTCGGTACTGCCACAAGTAAGCAGGTGTTTACAGCGAAAAATGAAAAAGAAATTTCAGAATAAGAAGGATTGAGAAAATGGCAAAAACATTCCTTGGACCAGGAATACAGATGGAGGCTTTTGATAAAATATATTTGAAGATTTTAGTTATCAGAAATGCAAGAAAACAGAAGGCAGTTCTAATATTTTCAGTTCTGGAAAAAAAACTATAAACTAGAGTAGAAATGACAGGTTCATTTAGCTATTTGAGCAGTAAACGCGTGGGATATTGATACTAAATTAGTAGTATGTATAAATTAATCTAGTTGGTGTAACAGGGAAAACACTTGTCAGAGCAGTTAACATGAAAATATTTGCGGAAATGTCCGAGGGATGCCAACTCACGTCGGTGAAAACTGGTTGAATTCAAAATGCCAAGTCAAGGGCGAATTACATTAGATACTCCTTACATTTTTTAGGAACGGCGATTGATAGACGGCACACCAGATTAGATAAGGCAGCAATATTCACAACATAGATGAAGAGTAGATTTGTAAAACTGGAAGATTCTCCCTGACGAGAAAATTCCGATACAACATAGTGACCAAACATTCCTTGCAGAAGATGCAGCAACTGATTTGATATAGTCCAACCATTTCAAGTCAGTTGAAAAAATTGAACCATGTAAAAAAGTTGGTCAGAATATTTGCCATGAAAATATCCAAAGAAATGTCAGAGACAAGCCACGTCAAGTCGGTGAGAAAGTGACTGTAATCGCGATACCTGCTCATTTTAAGTATAATTTAAGGCGTTTAGAAATGCAAATATGAGAACATATCGCCCATATCATATGACGTCATTTGCCGTAAATCTGTTATTTATTTCTTCCTTTTTCACAGAAATAATTTAATTTCGACGCATTTGGTTGAAGCGTAAATCTAATTACTTTGTTACCTTCCTTTCTCAACAGACAACACTTTCTCTCTTTCACAACTATTACCGAGCGATTGTCTGCTAAAACACTGGCTAATCTCCACAGCCGCGAAGATCTTCGTCTATGGTTGGTTGTTGGCGGTGAGATCCATATCGAGTTATTGATTTTGGCAGTTGAGTGGGTATTTGACCCCCGACTCGAGAGCAAATAATGTTTGTTGCTGAGTAACGAGGAGAAATCTTTTGGCAAGGGAAGTTGCTATCGAGTCGCGCCTCCGTCGATAAGTGGAGGTCGGCTAAAAGTTTTCCGGTGTCGGGATATAGTGTGGCGGAAATAAAAATAACTTTCGCTTTTGTTTGGCAATGTTTTTTCGATTGTTTATTCGGATGTGTCAATTATTAACTCGGTTAATGGACGGCGTCTTACCTTAAATCAATTCCGCATGGAATATTAGACGCGATGTGTTTGCAGATAAATATTTTTTTTTAAAAAGTACTATCATGATTATTATTAGAATCATAGAGACAAAAATGCTACTTGAAATGAAAAGACATATAAAATTAATGGAGATTATTAATGTATGAAATTCTCTAGAATTACGAAGATGTTCCTTGTTGAATTATTAAACATATCAGTGAAATACTAAGAAAGTCTGGCTTAATCGTAAGAGTAGCTATATTCATCTTCATGCGCCATGTCCCTTCAGAACGTAGGCGATCATGAACTTCCACTTGCCCATATCTCTTGTCGCTCTCAATATATATATTTTTTGGTATATCTCCCAAACCCCGCTCAACCATCTCTTTGTTCAAGCCTATTAAGTATGTCTTGAGTCATTTCCGCTGACTATTGTTCCTTCTATCAGTCTTGTGAGCATTAAATTCTCCAGGCACCCTAACTCATTTTTCTGTATATTTAGCGATTATTTGTGTACCAACTGTTATGACCTGTCCCATATAACCTATATTAACTTGTATATATAGAAGTTACATACGTTTTCGCACAAAACTCATTTTAATGAAACATTCTAGTAGCAGCTATATATGTAAATGAAATTAAAGTTCATTTCATTCACTAGTTTGCTTGTATGTAGAACTTATGTTTTGCGCATCTTTTCGCTCGACAATATTATCTACTCTCATATGGAAAATGGAACCAAATAAACATTTTCACATGTGGTATTTTTAATTAAAGAATATTGTAATATAGATTCAAGTATAAAATTATTTTTTACATTTTGTTAATATGGTGCTTTAAGTGGCATAATGATGTACATTCGATAATCTAATATTTATGCTAAATTTATCTGACACATTCTTGCACTGCGGCTAAATTGTACTACTGATGAGGACATTAATTGTAATCCAAACAAGATATGAGTGTAATCAACAATATGCGACATGGGATATAAACATGTATATTTTAGCAAGAAGACTATTCTAAAAATTACACGCATCATGAAAAACGGGAATTATTTTTAATTATAGGAACTGAGAAATAGCGTCGTTTAATGTATTTGCTTTATATTATCTTCATCAACTTTATTCTCGATGGCGTCAGTTCTCAACTCGGTATATATGCTTATGACATGGCTATTTACTCATGTTTAAATAATGTCGGATAGATTGAATAAAGTAAGACTTGCAGCTGGAATTTAAAACTTTATTCAATTTGTTAATAGCTGCTGCAAAAATTGGCTTGTAAATGTTAATATCTTGAAAACAAAATTACCATATTTATTGATAAACAAGAAATATTTTGGCCTTCCATCACTATGGTAATTTCAAGCAGCGTAATTCAATGTGTCTCCTTGATCGCAGAGTTCTACTAAAATGAGAAGAATTTATTATATTGAATTAATTTCCATGATACCGTTCATTGTAAGGCGCTAGACAAAAATTCTAGCTATAACCTGTCTTGTATGTTTGTATCTCTAACAATCTGTCCGTGAAATTAATATTTCACTTGTTATTTTGAGATTCTATATAAAATCCTAAACGTTTATTCAACGGTATCGGTACTGACCAAGCATCGTGAATTCAGTCAGTTACCTATCGTTCTGATATGGTTTCACTGATTCCTTTTGACAAAGTTTTTCATGGAAATTATTCAAATGATGTCTACAACATGTTGCCTTAATGTCAGGAATATTAGCCTTCAGCTAAACTGGCAAATAAACCTGATCATTTTAGCGGTTAAGCAGCTAATATCCGTAATTTCCCTTCTAAAATATTCCTTTCTTATATTTCTCGTCTGTAGTTCTTTCTTCCCATTTCTTGATTTTTGACACCAACGTTATTCAAAAGTTTAAATTCAACATGTATATCCATCTTTAAGTTTCTGGATATTATTTTCTTTTTTGCCCATTTTCCTAACTAGCGTTTCGTCACATTTTCCAATTCTTGTAAACACTTCCGTATACGTAATATATTTGCATTGCTTTGATTGAAATGGTAACTTAATTCATAATGAACACAAAGAGAATCAAATTCCTTTGATGATTCAAAAAAACTCTTGTTGCGAAAACTTCGTCGCCAAATTGTTGTGAAGAATCTCATTCGTCAAGTCGTTGTGGACTATTTAGGCCAGGAAGAAAGACACAGAAAAAGAACGTAGGTTCAAAACAGTGTATCAGAATAAGAGAATATATATACAAATACGAATAAATAAATAGAAGTGTAACTTCGAACAGTATAGTTACGCTGCGTCACGACTGTGTCTTGCCTTCGTCCCCGGAAATTACTCAGTTTATTATTAATTGACGGTGGAATAGTCCATTCCTATAGACAGAGTAACATAGTAATACCTTTTCTGATAAATTTTCATTATTTTGCACGTGCGAATCTCATGTTCTTTTGAAATTTGCTGGAAGGTAATGATACGAAACTTCTGACAGGACCCCACTAGTATTAAAAAAGTATATTTCAATCGATGCAAACTGAAGCTGCTGTAAATAATTATTGCCATTAATGAATTGTTGTCTAAATTTTGCAAATATTAAGTTAGCATTAACATATATATTAATCGAAATTTTACAAATATTTCTTGAAATATTAATTTTTTCAATATAAATGACATTCGTTTTAACCATGGCCACCAGAGAACTTCGAAATCCCCTGCACCTCTTTTGGATGGTTTCTTTTTTCGGGTTCTGGATGCTGCAATAATGTTTCCTTCAGTTAAGCTTTAGTGTTTTATAAATCTTTGATGATGTCTCGATTGGCTGTGGAATATATAAATAATAGTCGATTTGAATATATTCTGGAAGGATAGGTGACAAGATACACAGGGTGTTTGCCGCGTATGGTACTTCTAACAATCATCTTCGTGACCAACGACACTACTACCATATAAAGGCACTGGAAGTTGTCCTTCATGTTGAATCTGAGGCCTAGTGGAATGATGAATGTAGGCATCAATTTGCAATTACTAGTGACTGCTCCAACACTATGATGCTGACTGGACATATCATCCAACTCAGCGAATCGTCTGCCTCTGTTCTCAGATTAACACCTAAACATGGAAATGTTCGTACTGAAAATATGCTAAGCATGCTGTTTCTAAATATCTCGTGAATTGTACAGTGCCGAAGTTAGCAGAGTGCAACTTTCGCCCCCTCCCCCGAACATACTGAACCCACAATAAATGGTTCTAAAAAAAAACTCTTGTAACGCAGATTTTCCGTGATCAGTAAAAAACGGAATTGGCTTTTTGAAGCTATATATTACGAGCATTTTCAGAACGTTTAGCTATTTTTATTTATGTTGAATATAACAGATATCTATAAAATATTTCTCTCTCAAGTTCATTTTTTTTTTTAATTACAAATGATTTGCAGCCTCTTCGGGAGAGAAAAAGCAAGACGGGGTGATAGATGTCTATTTCAACATACAAGTATAAAAATAATTTTTCAGTTAATCTTAATAATTATTTTATTTTTTTTAAAAATTACAATAGATCTGCGGAGACAAGGCACCTTACGGCTTCCCGGGGACTTGCAGCACCTGGGAAACTCGCGGCCCTCTGCAATTGCAGGGGACCTAAGCATGACTATTGAAGTGAATGGAGCAATGGTGCACTTTTTCTGACTGACCTTTCTCAACTGAGCTTACTATACAATGTAGTCTACAGAATATAAATTAAACAATGCACATGCAAAAAATTAAAATAAAATGTCCACAATCTATCTATCGCACATTGTATATAAACGATAAAACTTCAATAATGTCAAATTCATCACTGTCAATAAATTAATTAGAAACCAACGGAGAGTTATTTTGGATGAAAAACATAGGTTATATATTAAGTGATATTCGAACAATATACTAATAAGGAAAGAGAAATATAGCATAAATTTTGTTTATTATTTCAGTCTCAACATTTTGACATGCTTTAGTAAATTTGTTAACCATGTTAAACATTAAAAACCATGTTAAACATTAAAAAAGACAATTAATGTTTTATGTCGAAAATAAAACATTTCACATTTTTTCTCGATAAATTGAAATTACTTCATCACGCGCGGACTCTATTGGCAGTAAATACTTTTTTTAATTTCAAGTAAAATAAATTTACAAACACTGTTTTAGATTTCTTTCTTCTCAAGGTTTAATTAAGCTGGAGAGGAAAATGTAAAACTATCGTCAATTTTGCAGTGAGATTTTATTTTGGGATTCTATCAAAATAATATTTCTAAAATAGTATAAATTAAAGTTCTGAAAGTTTAATTGTATTATTTACGATTTTATATAGTAATATTTATGTAAATGAACAGGAAATTAAAATAAGGGTTACATAGAGAAACACTTTCAGATTTATTTCTCTTTCATAGCGATATATCCTCAGCACTTGAAAACTTACAATTTCATGAAAAATTACGTGATTCTTCCCCATTATAGTAGCCCACATCGTTTACGTAGTAATTATTTTGTCATTCATTTTGTTAGTTCATTTAAAAGAGAAATGGAAGATGAACTACTCATTTAAAATTTATTTAGCCATATAGCGATTGAATGGGTGAGTGACAACAGGAAACGATGAGTATGTATTTGAAAATGAGGAACATTTGAGACGTTTCAAACAATAGCGGAGTAATGAAATATCACCTGTTGTAAAAGAAAAAATTGTGAAAGAACATATGAATGACAATACTACCACAATAACTATTACCAACAACACCAAAATCACCACCACAAAACAACAACATTAATAATAATAAATATAATAATAATAATAACTATAGATATGTATGACATTTTTTGGATCAATTAAGGTTTAGCGAAGGAAAAGTTTATTTTATTATAGTGGTTATTAATAAGCGAGGGTTAGATGGGATCAACTTATATGTTACTACAATGATACTTATTCTAATAATACTAGTAATAATAAAGGGGATGACTGGGAAGATTATTACCAGTCAAAAATAAATAAAGTCAACAAAGATTACTGGATACGCACAACAAAGGAGTGATGACCAAGATTAATGAACAGCGCTCGAAATTGATCAATAAAAACGTAACTGTGTTATAATATATTTCCCTTTTTTATCAGTTTTGGAAACATATATTCTTGAAAACACTGTTTGTAATCTGCGTTCAACATAGCTCTCTCTCTTAGTCGATTCTCTGTGTCCGAGCTGGAAAAAACCCAAACGAAGCTTTGCCGAAGAGTAGTATCTTGTCTGTGGAGAAAAGACAAGAGGCCGACCATACCTTAACTATGGTCTACGAAATATTTTTGGCAGAGCTTATAGTTTTAATGTCCCTATCAGGGTGGTAAAGAATATATGTTCATTATAGCTCTTTTTGGGTTGAACTCTATAGCTCAAATCTGAAAGGAACCCAGACAAGGGTTCACTAACTTTAAAGACTCGTCTGGAGGAAAACGAACAAGAGCCCGACCACGCATTAAACAGGGTCTCCAAGATATTTTGTCCGAGTTTAAAAGTTCATACATCCCGCAAACAACTCAGCCTTGCCTCATCCTGCATTTGTAGAAATGTAGGTGAATATCATTTGAGTAAAGCACTCAATGTGTCGGACATTTTGCATTCGGGCAGAGAGGAACTCAGACGGTCTATGCCGAAGTACAGAATTTAGTAATGAGAAAAATAGACAAAATATTATGCGGAGTTTCTGGGAAATTTGTACGCGTTTGCAATGTTCCATGTAAAAATCAGCCTTGTGCAACATCACGCTTTTATATTAGGGTGCAACTTTTTGCGTTATATATTTATTTATTAAATCATTTCACCCCGAGCAAGGCAGAAATGCCACTGATGAGCGGGGGGGTTACATAACTGTAAAAAGATTAATTAGAAAAGAGTGAGAAGTACAAACTAGTTAGAAAGGAGCAATAGAAAGCTGAGAATGCAAGTGCGATAAGAGATACATTGGTGGAGACAAAGGAAAGGATATACGGGGGTGGGGAGAGAGCGAGAATCCAGTGGTTAATAGATGAGTATTGACTTTGCATTTAAATTTCTGGAGATTGTAGCCGTCAGGAAAGCAAGAATATGGGAGCGAGTTCCACAGGCGGGAAGTGCGAGAGAAGAAGCTGAAGGAGTAGAATCGTCGACTGCATTTGGCTAACCTGAATGTGAATGGGTGGGACCCAGTTGCCAATCTGGTTGCACGTGTAAACACCTGTTGAGGAGGCATCAGTGACTTAAGTTTGTTCGAGCAGAAGCCATGAAAGTATTTATAGAACAGACAAAGGGAGGCCACCTTTCGTCGGTTGGGAAGTGGTTGCAGTCGAGCCGCAGATCAGTACCTATCACATTAGAACCTCTCCTTTGGAGCCTGTCGAGAACACTGAGGAAAACGGCAGGGGCGCCTGACCATAAATGGTAGCAGTAATCCATGCACGGACGGATGGTTGACTTCTATATATGCAGGATGGATTCAGGCGGAAAAAACATTCAGGATCGACATAGTGACACAACCTTCTTAGCAGTATATTTAGCTCTGAATTCAATATAGTTGTTACATTTGAGGTCTGAGGAGAGGTTAAGGAGGCGTAGTGTGTTGCTCTCAGGGAGAATCGTTTGGTCCATGATTATGGGAAGTAGGAGAGTTTGCCAGACAACAGCTTGGTCTTAGACGCATTGAAGTTGACAAGCCACTTCTTGCCCCAATTCACCACAGAGTGTAGATTCCGTTCAAGGTCAGCAGCGAGATTATGTCTGTCCGCCACGACAGGTTTCTGACTGGTGCGGGAGTATATTGTGGTGTCATCTGCGTAGATGCCTACTTGGGAACTGATCTCATTTGGGAGGTCGTTTATGAAAATAAGGAAGAGCGTCGGGCCCAGGATAGAGCCTTGTGGGACACCAGCATGCGTGCTGTAGGATGAAGACGCATGCCCATTCAAAACGACCTGCATTTTGCGGTTATTTAAAAAAGATTGATATGGTCAAGCAGGCGACCGGTAATACCGTAACCCCTTAGCTTGCATAGGAGGCCAGAGTGCCAAACCCTTTCAAAAGCCTTGGAGATGTCCAGAGCAACCGTGCGAGCCTCGTCAGACGCATCAAGGGCCTGGAGCATGTACTCCGTTACGGTTGTTAGCAAGTCGGCCGTGCACCTGGAAAGGCGGAAGCCATATTGCCTGTCAGAGAAGAGTTTGTGGACAGTAAGATGTTAAACTATTTCAGCATTGATTATGGCCTCGAATACTTTCCTGAATATCCGTAGAAGACTAATAGGGCGATAGTTGGATGGGACCGAGTGTTCACAATAATTCTTAAATACAAAAAATCAGGAAGCAGAAAGGCAGTAGTTAAACAGTTTAGAGAGGACAGGGGAAAGTTAAGGAACACACCTCTTAAGGACTATCACCAGGATTCCATCGTCTCCACCCGCCGTATGGGGGTCGAGTTATGAAATTACTCGGGATACTACTGTCGCGGTAATATATACGTCATGCAGTTTGGCCTCAGATCTAACGGGGCAGTCGGGTGGGTGTACTCCAGGTGAGTCAAATGTGGAGTTCGATGAGAATCTGCGGGCAAAGCATTCAGCTTTGTCCTGAGATGACGTGAGAACTTCAAATTCATGGATGAAAGGAGGCATTGAGGACTATTGTTCATCACTCGTTTGCAAATCCTCCAATAGTCCTTGAAGCTGAAATTGCGGTCAGCTCTGCCCTATCCCATTCTCTCAGCAAACAACCGTTTGGCGTCATTTAGGGTTCTCTTGCACTCATTGCGAGCAGACGTGAAAAGGCGCCTATTGTGATCAGATGACAGTCTCCGGAATAGACGGAAGTAATGGTTCCTGTGGGCAATGGCAGCTGAGCAGGCAGGAGAGAACCACGGAAAGGAATGAGGTTTTAGTCAATACATCCTGGCTGGTATGAAGGCATCAATGCCAGCTTTCACCCATGTCGAGACCTCAGAGGCACAGTCATCAACTGACAGATCGAACACTTTTCCCCAAGGGACGTCGCAGAGGAAATCGCGAAAGGCATCCCAGTCAGCTTTTTGGTATAGGTAGGAAGTCCTATAGGTAGGGGGCTCCTGGGGGGAGTGAGAGTGGAAAGAAATACTGAAAGAGACAACAGCGTGGTCGGTACTGACGTCAGGGCAACTCTGCGAGACTTGACAGACGTCAGGCACAGAGGTGAAACATATATCTAGTAGTGAGGAATGACCCGAGGAAGTGCTTGGGAAGCGAGTCGGGAAGTCCACTACTTGCCTAAGGGATTGGGAAATAGCGAAGTTCATGGCTTGAATGTCCGCTGAATCAGTAACAGCGTTTTCAAGCCATTTAGAGCGATGGGCGTTGAGGTCACCGAATACAAATATGCGGGCGAATGAGTGATAGGAAATAGCCTTATCTATGTCGTCAGCAATGCTATCTAGTAGAGAGCAGTCAGGAGAGGAGGGAGAACGGTAAAGAAAGAATAGGTAACTAACCGAACTGAGGAGAGACAGGCAGAAACATATGTATTGGTGGTCCGTAGATTCGAGTGAAGTCACCCTAGCTCTGGGGAGGTGTTCGCTGACGTAGACACCCAGCCCATGCATGTGGACAGTGGAATCCTTTCTTAAGAGGGGAAGATAACCAGGGATGGAGAGGTCAGAGGAGGGAATAGTTGAGTTGAGGTTAGTTTCGCAGAGCGCAAGGATGTCAGGGGACTTTTCATGCAGGAACGCGTCTACACTTCATTAATATAAATAACCATCGGAGGTTTGAAGCTACCCTTTGAAGTCTGCGGCCTAGCAGCTATTAGAATGCCATGCCCAGCACTTTTCAACAATTTAACACACTATTTTATCCCGGATGTGACTAATACATAGTGATGAATATAAATCATTTATCAAAACAGAATTTACTCGAATATTGACGGAATGTATGATCGAACCAAGTAACTGGTCGGAGGAGATCAAGATTTCGTAGTCTCTTCTAAGGACAGAAACAATCCCATGGTAATATGCTATACCAAAATGACCAAGCTCTACACTGCTGGATGACTAGTATCTTCCAGTAAGGAAATGGATAATTGAAAAATCAGTCTATTTAGTATAAAGAGCATATTATCCGATTGCTATTAATCCCAGCGATAAAACCATATACGTTACTCTTCTGTGTAACTAACGGAATAGTTAGCTTTCAACGAGTGATAGACAATTTAATAAACTACAAGACATTTTTGCTTACATCGATCATGTTATTATTTGCGTAACCATCGATTTGGACATGGCATAAATCTCATATTATTTTAGCAGGCTGTTAAAAAATACAAGCTAATGTATTCATTCCTTCAACTATGCATGTCATTTCAGAAGTAAAAATATAAAACAATTTTCATGCATAATCATAATTTCATGCATAATCATGCATAATCAGAATAGTATAAAGACTGATACGGAACGTCTGAATTCATTACTCAGCAATTTGGTCACAAAAGTATTAAAATCGCTACACCGTGCAGTAGGAAAGTTCGCAACTAATACTCACTTAATAGCGCGGGTTTCAGGAAAATCTACCCTATAACAACTATATCAGATTTCCCTCACTTTGCTATAGTAGGGAAAGAGTTTAACCTGTTAAAGGAAAGCATAACGAAAGCATCCATTATTAAGTGTGATCAAAAACTAAATCCGGCAGTAGAGAAGAACGCCTCAGAATCTGATCTAACCGATTCAGAAAGTTATTTTTTCTTGAATCAGAAACCTGATTCATTCAAACGGTAAGCATTCTGCAATGGAGAGAGAAGCGTATGCAATTCACGAATCTCTAAGGAAAGAGAAGCATTATTTGATTAGGATGTACGAACCTGTACGGCCATTCCTATTACATAAATTGTAGCCGTGATTAAAAAAATAATATAACCTTCAAGGCAAGGAACAGTGCGTGATGTATATTGGAATAATCTGGATAATTGTTGAATAAGCTGCTACTGATAAAGTCGTGGCTGTAAATAACAGGGAAAATTATACCATGAAAAGATGCATTCTATTAGAACGATGATGTGCACAGTCATTAACGCAACGCGTCATGAACGATTCCTCAGTTTTCTAAGAAAATTGACTTGAGCGACTTTACCTGATAGCTCTCGAACTCGGGAATGATACTACTAAAAAGACACATTCTACTAAAAAAATTATCTAAAGGCTGGTGGATCAATTGGAGCTACTGTATGTTAATACCCCTGTAATCGCTTGTCTCTCTATAGGATAGCTGGAAAAACACGGTCTCTCTAAAAGATTTTGCTCCAGCAGGCGACTAATCAGGACACAGAGCAAACGTGGAGGTTGTATTCTGGTTATTTCAACAAAATTTAAAAATAATAATTATTCGGCAATAATAGTTCCACACATGTTACCTTCTGCTTTTTTCCAAGATACTGAGAAATTCTTGATCTCTGATACTTCGTGTAGCAATATAAGGATTTCTTGGAAGTGACCACAAACCAAATATTGATATTGCAGCTGATGAGCAAGTTTTTCGTAGTCTACAATAACATAAATCAAGCTCAAGCGAGTAGAAGCTCATCAGGCTTCTTACAATACACCACGGCGTCGCAGATAGTGAAAATGCCGGGTCGATTCATGGACTACTTTCATCTGCAGAAATACAGCAGTGGAGAATCTGGTATGATTTGTCTTCTTCATTCATGGATTTTTGATGAATACATATTTTCAGAAGAACACTGAATATATTCCGAGTGGCTTAAAGCTTAAATTTAAGCCAATACTAAATATTTATTACAATACTCTGACAGTAACGTAATAAATGAGAATACAGTAAAACCTTTAAAAACAAGAGAAATGCAAAAGAAACAATCTCAATGCAAATTACAAGGGAAAAAGATAAACAATCAAGGAAGTAACAATTTTAGATATAGATATTGATAGGGCATATAAACAAAGAATCACGACTGCTTTTTAATCTTAGAATAATTTTTTAAAAATTCTTTGTTTAAATTAATTAATATATAGAGCTATGTATTTGGGAATATTTTTTCTGAACTTTAAAAAGAAGTATAAATTTTGATTTTATTCTAATAATTTGCAAAATACGTTATTAGATGCAAAACAAGAAAGTGATATAAAAACGTCCAGTTTAATTTTCATCTGTTTGCTTTCCTTCATATTCATGAGTCGTTGCATAGTTAAAAATAAAACTTAAAATTAAAATGTGTTATTTAAATGAAACATTTTATGATCTTTTAACAGTTTCTTAAATGAATGTAAAATATAAAGAAAATCATTGCAATTTCAAAACGGGAGTAAAGCATGCAAAGTGCTGATGACTTGAATTTGAGAAAGTACAAGAATAAAAACAAAATAAAAAATAGACACCGCTTTCGACTGCGTCATAAATCAAAGACAGATAATTTTATGAGAAGTACTATTCAAATAATAGTTCCACACATATTACCGTCTGCTTTTTCCAAGATACTCATGAAAGAGAATAAAAAAATGAAAACGGGAATAATTCTGATATGATCTTAGAATTGACACAAGATGTAAAAATTCTTATTTTATTATTATCTATTGTAATATTTTCTAAAATATAACAATAAGTTCTGCATTCGGAATTTAGGAAAATGTGGAAATCATGAATTAATTGATCTGTTTTTAAATGTGTTTTCCGTTTATAATACTAACGTAATTATGAATTAATTAGTTATCTCAGAAATCTCGAAATAGCTACGCCAGCTCATGTATAAATCAACAGTAACAAATAAATTAATGTTTTTACCTTGGTATTGTCTATCTTACCTATGCGAATAAGCTACATATAGACACTGCTAGGAAAATAATCTGGAGCGTGGAACAAATTTTTAATTGCTGTTTAACCTGGTTCTGGGTTGTATCACCTGCTGCTGTTCCAGCTATGGGCAAACCTTAAACCGTTAAATAATGTCAATACAGGTAAATATAAAAATAAGTTTTTGAATATTGCTAGTAATACATTTTCTTATTAAAAGTACAATCAGTAGAGCTAAAATACATATTTTAATTAGCTCTGTGGCTTATTCAACAAGGGACTCTGAGCTAAAGGGGAGGTAATAAATATATCTTCATTAAAACTCTCTCTGGGTTGAACGCTATGCTTCCTGGCTGAGAGGAACCCAGACAAGTATTTGCATTAGGAAATTTGGCTGAAGGGTTTGGATCTGCCACGAACAGTATATTTGGCAAAAACAAAAACAAATTTGGCTGAAGGGTTTGGATCTGCCACGAACAGTATATTTGGCAAAAACAAAAACAAATTTGGCTGAAGGGTTTGGATCTGCCACGAACAGTATATTTGGCAAAAACAAAAACAAATTTGGCTGAAGGGTTTGGATCTGCCACGAACAGTATATTTGGCAGAAACAAAAACAAATTTGGCTGAAGGGTTTGGATCTGCCACGAACAGTATATTTGGAAAAAACAAAAACAAATTTGGCTGAAGGGTTTGGATCTGCCACGAACAGTATATTTGGCAAAAACAAAAACAAATTTGGCTGAAGGGTTTGGATCTGCCACAAACAGTATATTTGGCAAAAACAAAACCGAATAGAAGCTCACAAAAAATTACAATTTATACATTAAATAACCCATATTTGTCAATATGAAGTAAAAAGCCCTTTTATTGCAGATATAAAATGGTTGAAAGTTTTAAACAGTATAGCTGCAATCATCTCTGAATTAAGCGCGATGGATATTTTATCGTCTGAATTAGGTAAAGGAAAATAACAGAGATTTCACATTTTAACAGATATATTTACCAAAATTGCATAAAATGTGCCTTTAATTATAAAAGAGTAAATTATTCAACCACGGCTTCCAAATCATTTCGGTTACTGTTGCATTTTCTTGGTAAAATTATTGAATTCTGCCCTAAGCATTTACCTTCATGGCACCTTTTACGCTAAAACGACTTTTCCTGTCATCTCGGTCAATTGCGCATCAGGCATAATAATAACGGATGTTGAGGATTTTGGTGTTCAGTGGCCAGATATATGGGGTGATGAGCCATGACTGTATTTCCAAACATCTATTGCATTGTGCAGTGTTTTGTTGCCAGATACACTGTCTTCTCGATGCTTTCCTCTTCACGTAGTGTATCATTCTCTCATCAAGACACTTGATGTGGCCTTTTGTTTGAGTCTGAGGCCCTCATCAACACATTCGGCTGTTTTTTCTCATAACAACGATCAGGGCTAGTTTTCTGTGTTGCTGTACATTCGTAACGTCATCAAATGTACAGTTTCCGGTGTGAATGCTAAGCATGACGTTTCAAAATATTCTGGAGGATTGAATTGCTTTATGATGCTTTCCTGTTAGATGGTGCCCAATTTATCCTACTATATTATGAAGTCGACAAAATAATAAAAAGCACTAACATCTCACAGTTCGAGAAATTAAAAAAATATAATATAGTAATAAATTACCCCATGAATAATGATTAATAATCTATCTATCTATCTATCTATCTATCTATCTATCTATCTATCTATCTATCTATCTGCGTGTATTTAATACATGTATAAATATATGTATGTAATCTTAATTCATTGTATAACGCTGTGTCTATTCAAAATTAGTTATTTTACGTACATATTAATGTATTTATCTATTTCAAACAATATACAAACAAAAGTACGTGTTAATTATATTCGAAAATTAAATAGTAGTATGCAAGCATTGATCTAATTCATATGTCGATTATAGCATCAAGTTTCTAATCCATACGGACTTCTAGAAAATGTTTGAGGACAAAGAAAAAGGATATTGAAATTTCTTTTCAAGAGCCTACCTATACCAGCGATTGTCAAATATCGTTCCGTATACAAACATTATCGATTCACTCGGAGATAGACATCGCTTTTACTTTTTAGTCTACAAATAGTCAGTATAAAGGAACTGCCTCTTGATTGTCAGAGCATAATTCAATGCTGACTAATATTCCAGATTCTCTATTTTCTTGAACTTCGGGCCCTAAATTCGAATATACATTAGCCAAAAAAGTGCATGTGTATATATTCGCATATATAAATTTCTAAATTAATATAAACTGTGTACTATTGTTTAAATGAAGTACCAGTTAATTGTACATGAATACGTCAACTTAAGCAAAATTTTATTGATTCATCAACTTTTTAACATTATATTACTAGAAAAAGTAACACGTTTTCAATTTTAATACTACTTTGTTGTAAACGTTATTATTGATATAATTAATTAAATAGATGAATATATTTGGCCTACTATTAGCATCGCTGTTGCTCGTGAGAGTCCTGGAGAGCGACACAAATCATTTTTCCCTTACATTTTAAACTGAATCTAAACAGAGAAACTAAATCGAATCGATAGCTGCATCTACGGCAAAGAAATCTCTCCTGTCAGAATGTTTTTGACGTCAGAGATAAATCTGCACATTTATAAATCTAACATTCACCCGTTCATTGAGTACTTTCTTCATATCTGTTCTGGTGCCCCTTATGTTCATGTCCAGTTTCTTGACATCTAAATAAGGATCTGTAAAGTAATCGATCCTGACTTTTTTGCCGATGTGGCATAGTTTCTTCTTCCTATTTCTAGAAATATTTTCACGGCAAGTGCTCTGACGAGATTTTTTCCACTGGTGCCTCGTTAGCATAAATCTAAGTGTCCTACTGGATTGGAATCTAGGTCCTACCCGTTCATTTTTGAAATAGCTAAATGCAACCGCTACTTCTATTCTAAATGTCTCTTTTCTCGCACATTCCACCTGGAGAACTTCTTTCATAATTTTATAACTACAAGATTTAAATTTAAAATCTATATACATTTTCAATTGCCATATTCTATCTACTTGAATCCCATTTATCTCTTGTTCTTTTCAAAAGCCACCATATAATCAGTATTTTATCAATTTATGCAACCCCCTGTGTAAAGTAGTATTCCTAGCGTTACTAAGGATAACATAATAAAGGAACTTTACAATTTTAAAATGAAATTGACTATTCATAATATTCTATTAAGTTTGAGAATGTAGAAAATTACTATTTGCTCACCCTGACAATAGAATAACATCAGCGTAACGAGGTTAGAATATGTTTAGACAGAGTAATAAATTAGTTGGAATTTGAATTTTAGAAAAGCACTACTTGCAATTTCAAAAAGTTTTGCAGGACTACTGTATATATTCAATAGGGCTACTTTATGAAAATCCAGTCAAGCCATTATTTTTTCCGAAATAGTCACGAACCTACTTAGCAATGACTAACTTGAGTGAAATGCACATATATAATTTATGAATATATAATGTATTTTTCTTTAAAATTTAGACGTTTCACTGAACAAATATTTTGGTAGGAATGTGATCTTCTAAATTTTTCTTAGATTTAGCAAAAAGCCGAAAGTGTGTGTAATTCCAGTGACGATCGAAATCAAATTTCTCTTGTAATTGATATAGCAAGAGAAGCTTGACACGCCATATCTTGTGTAGAGTGTCGAACGAGGGAATGTTTTTCAGATAGACACTTCCGGTTACAATGAGGGTAACGTCAGCTAACATGAAAACTTATAGTAAGCTTATTGTAAAGGAAGTCAGCTTATAGTAAAGGAGAGGAAGATTTCGTTACGAGTAGTTTAATTATGTGTCGCGAACTATTCTGATAGTTTATAGCAAAATGGGTTGTATGCTTTGCGACACTACCTACTATATTCACCATTATCGTATTAATACATGTGATTTTACATTTTATCACTAGCCTCTGCAATGCGACGTTAAGCAAGAGCAACAGTTGATGGGTCGCCTGCCTTTGGTCTTGAAACGCAATCTGATACATTCGTGCAGCCTAGTGTTTATTACCATTCATGGGATCCAATGTACAAATCATATCTGCCTGCTCATGTTATGAATATCCTGCCATTGCAAACGCAACATTTTGCACCTAACTCAATATTAAACACCTTCAATTTGGAGAGAGATTATTCACAAAGGTACACGAATTCAAATATTTTAAACTTGTTTAAATAACAAAAGATCGCTATCTAACATAGATTTTATCTAACTTAATAGCAGAAGCAACGCACAATCAACAGAACTTAATAATCAGAACAAACAAAGCAGAGTAAACTACATAATAACGAATAAAATGTTCATGAATTAAATTGCTATCCAAAATCTTTATACAGTAACTATCGCTGAAGCAAGAAAATGATTCATAGTTTATATATATATATATATATATATATATATATATATATATATATTCTTGAAATCTCTAAATTGGATACATTTCTCATCTATTAGCCTCTCCACATTTAGAGACAAACCAAGTCTTTTCTAAATTTTTGAAAACACATAAACAGAATGATATTTTGCTTCTTTACCAGAGAATATCCAGTTTTCACTTAAATACGCATACAAGATATATGCATTTTCTTGCTGTCTAATTTTTCTCTATCCCTTCAAATATTAATTCTTCTTCTTCTCTTTTACTCATGTACTATCAGAAAAAATAAATAAGTGAAAAGACTCCATTTCTGTCATTTTTCTTACTAAGGAAATACATTTTCGATTACTACTATCACTCACACTCACACAGGCACAGTGAAATAGAGGCATATTTACTCTTACACAAATTCATTTTACTTCATAAAACTGAATTTAAAAATGAACTCTAAAAACACAAACACTCGAAAGAAACACTTTAAGTAGATATTAAATGCTTATATTTTCAATCAACAAAATAATCTTTCAGTTAACTTGTTAAATAAATATTACATTTATCTTAAAAAACGAAACCGTCTTGTAGCATTTTTTACAGGATCCTTTGATAGAGTTTCTTTGAATGTCGCTGGGTTTGCTTATGTTTAACACAAGACATTACTGATCATAACTGGTCTGTAACCACATTATCAACTCAACACAAACTAGAATGTGTAGCACACCTAATTTGAAGAGATAATATTGATATTATCAACATGTTCACAGCCCACATTACTTCAAAGAAAACAATTTATTAAATTTTTGAAATACGATAACAGCTACTGCAATTGAGAAATCTATTTTCTTAAAATCTATTTTAAAAGAATGAGTTAATAAAATTCAAATGATATCATTGTTAGCTACTTGATTCAGAAATGCTAAATGCTTACTTGACCGGAAATGTCTAATAATATCATTCCCATCACCAATGTCTACACTGATATAGAAATGATACGTATCCTTATGAGATTATAGCAAAGACACTAGATACTAATATTTAGTCTCGCAAAAGACTGTGTGAAATTATGCAAAGCGCACAATACTCAGTAGGCGACTTTATTGTTCTGATTGGTTTCAGTCGACCATTACATTCCGTTTCCTCTTACCGTCGACTCTTTAAACACAGGCATTGCTGTATGTTTGGAAAACCATCTTTTAAATTATCTATCAGATCCATCGTGTATGACCTGGTATTCGTCCGTGAAATTTCTTATAAAAGTCAATTTTATGTATTTATTATTGCCCAGTTAACATTAAACTAGTTCCTTTAATGAAAGGATTTTTCCTTAGAGATTCTTGAGAGAACCTATTTACTGTTTTATTGTATACCTAATTTCTTTTTTGATTCCTGCTATTCCAGCCTATTTACTTTTTGATTTCTTAAAACCTGATTTGGTTCACGTTCCGCTCCACTAAACACGTTTTTAAGTTGTTTTTTTACTCACGTTTTCAATGTTTTCATTTATTTAATAGTTCTCTTTACAATTTGACAATGTATGTAAATATTCTTTGAAATCTTCACCGTAGACATTCCCACATTCAAGAAATTCATGATATTTCATTGCCAGGTTTTAAGATATATTATTGATAAGAAAGAAAACACTGTTGTTTATATATTCCAGAGGATGTAAACTAATATTACTTTCATTTGTTTTATAATTTCAGACTGCTATTTTAACTTAAGACTACCTTAAAAAATCCTTTTTGATGTCTAAATTAATCGTTTTCAAATTCACAACATATTTCAAACAATCCATGTTATAGAACTTTCTGTATTTGCATAATTTTAGTTGGAATGCATGTGTCTATTAAAGAAAATATATATCTCACTAAGATATATACACATTTTCTGATTAGCGAAACTTTCAAGTAATGAAATCAAATCAATTACGAAATACAAAGTTAAGCACAATGGTTATTCAACAACGACGTGGAAGATAAAAAGTCGTTCTATAATAATAAAATTTTAAGAAAGAATAAAATATTTATGAAATAATATAGGGCACTGAATTAATTATAGCTTATTGTATACGGCAAAAAATTACAAAGAGTAAAAATGATTAAAAAATATCACAATACATACATTTTGCATGAGCTATAAACTAGCATTTAAAGTTAGCATTATCACATTAAAACTAAGTTTAATGTGAGAAATAAACTTTTACTCTTCTAGATATCACCGTTTTCCTTGAGTATATTAATACCTATATCCAGTAATGTTTATTGATAGCATATATACTGATCATAGATAAGAATAGTACATTACACGAATAAATTGTATTCTGTTTATACATTTATACTTAAAATATATTACGTATATTAAATTACCCTGGCAACGTACTTTACACAGACAGAATACGCTTTAATAACAATGTTCTACACGCAGCATATTACAGCCATTAGTTAAAGCTTGCTCCTGTGATATTGTTGCTTTTGTTCAAGATGAGATGCCAGAGGTTTTGTGCATTCATTGTGTGATACATAGGCAATATATTGTGGGAAAGCCTACCAGTACAAGTTTTCATCATTAAGCATAATCAGAAATATAATTAAGATAAAGCCAAATGCAAAAATGGAAGAATGCTTCTAACGCCATGCTAGAAAAATAATAAACATTTTATTAAGTTATTTCTACAGACAGAATTTATTTGGCAATCAAATATAAATCTTGGTAATGTTTTATGGAATTTTATCCGTGTATTATGTTGTTTATTGAAAGTTAACTTGAAATTATTATTTATTAATGAATAATGAACAAAACATTATGAATATTACTGGGTATGTAGTTTTAAAATCAATTAATATTTTCTTTAAATTCCTTTAATCACAATTCCTGAAATATAGATTTACTGTCGTTTTAACAGAAATATATCAATTATAAACCCCCAAAAACTTATTAATGGTAAACATTTCATCATTCAGAAATGGAGTATTTGTAGATATGACTACTATTTTGGTAGTAATGAGAATGTGAAAATTGACATGGATAAAAGATTTAACAATATTAAAAATTCATACTTGTAATTCGTAGATATAGAATTATTATAATATGGATGTTGTCTTATTTGACGAAACAAGTCAATATGAATCGAAAGTAAAGAAAATCATGAAGCAACCAACTCCGATTTTAATAACGTTGGTAACCATAAAATGGCTGAATTGAAAATATATGACAGATGCACAAATATATTAAAACAGCATGCAATTTATTCTAAAAAATATATACTCCTTATATTGTAGAGAAAAGTGTACCTGCTGTAAATTTTGACTAGCATCTCGAATGTGCATCTTAGTGCAATGGATATATGCTGGAAATGATAAATCGCAGAGCCAACTTTAAATTTCAGTTGAATTCGTTGGTTTCATTCGAAAAATCTTCCCTGGGAAATAAATTAATACGTCGCTCCTACCTCCAGCAGTGGGGTAAATAGCAGGACATATTGTGAAGATTATTCCAAAGCAAAAAAGACAAATGAAAATGAATGAATGACAAGAAATTCTCAACATAAAAACACAGAAAGCAATATCAGTATACGTCACAGACTATATGATTTTTTATAAATAAATGATGAACAAATAAATGTGGGCTAATGTGAAATTGCTTGTGAGTAATTAGAAAGAATAAGTATCAATGATAAGGCAGATGCTCATAAACATAAGAAATAAGTACAAACGAGTATACATGCTCAAAAACACAATGCATAATATCGGAAGACGCGACACTGATAATATATAGAGAAAAATACTTCAGGGTTGGAACAAATACAGTGGAGATTTCTTCACACCGAAATGATAAAACGGGCAATAACGACAAATAGAAGGATCATGAATATTAAAATCCGAAGAAAATCATCACAGACTAAATTAAGCAGAAAAAACAAAGGGGAATTTTAACAGAAATGATGACATAATCATAGGATTTCGTTATTGACAATATTATTGATATGTTAAATAGATCGGAAATCGTGTGTTCATCCCTTTTCAAAGGACTGCCTAAGATGATGAATGTAATTGACTGTGAACTTAATATTTCAATCAACCTATCGAACTATATGATGAAACTTATAATTTGAATTCTGGGGAATAATTATTATGATTATGATTATTAGAGCTGGATTAATAAAATAGCATTTCAGGTTTGTTAAAAACACTAAGATATTTATGGGTAAATTTATATAAGAAAAGGCAGTGAAAGTGCAAAATTATGTACACCTATATTTTATAGATTATTCGAAAGTGTTTGATGAAGTTCATGACAAAGTTTGGACGGAAAGGCAAGGTAAAATTAACATATTAAAGCTATTACACTAGTACAGAGATGATCGCTTACATGCGCATACACTCTAATCAGTAAAAATACAAGAACAGAAATGGTTGCAAGACAAGAACGGGCCTTAAATCTATTCAACCCATGCAGAGAGAAAATTCTGTGAGAGGCTACATTATTAATCGACACACACTCTAGGCGGCTCATGCTTGGTAGATTAGCCTTGTGCCAAACACGTATGAAGTCCCTACAATTTAAATATTAGAAAGCTGAAGGTTAGATGTTGAAATACGGAAGGTTAAAATATTCCGTTTGTACAATAAAGTAAAGATTTATTACGTGAATATCAAAATTGTAAGAAGAAAAAGAAGTGAAATTTTATTAACTGAAGAAGAATATATGTGTTAGAAGAAAAGTTTTCATTGAAGAAATATAAATATAATTAATTTGCAAAGTAAATTGTAAGTATTAAAAATGCCCCACCGAAGTTTAGAGTTCTTGTTTCGATAGTAGGAGAATGTAATTTCTTTTCCTTTTTTATTAGTTTGGCGACAGAGTGAGACAGAAGAAATAAAGAAATAGTACTCATCGCAGACAAATTGTCCATGTTGTTGTTTTTCTTGTTTTCTTTGGCAGTGTGGTGTGAAAATAAAGAAAAGAAAAATTGAAATAAAAAGTTGAATGAACCTGTGATGCGATCATACGTCTGAGTCGGCTTCTTGAAAATTCTTTTGTTAGGTAGCCACAAGGTGTATCAGCTAAGCTTTTCCATGCTGGACAGATTTTGACCGGTCACCGAACGTGGTTTAAAAAGTGAAGTTTCTCATGTCATCGGCTCCTTCGGTCATTTTCTCTTTTAGGTGTGAAAACATTTTGACTGAACTGATATATCAATTTTCGATTTCTTCACCAATCAAGGTCCAGTATTTGCTTTTCATACTGTCTTGGGAAATTTGCCTTCGTCTGGGTTATACTCAAAATGCTTTTACCTGTTTGAATCCGATTTTACAGGTGTGCAATTTTACTTTGAGTGTTTTAGTTAGTTGATGGATGATATATGAGTTTTATCCTATAAAACAACCTTTTCTATATATATATATATTTACGCTGTTTTGATGACAGTCTCAGAACAAAGCATCCTACAGAAGTTAGTGTAACATAGGGAGAATAAAACAATCATTTGAAATCTGGGGAATGCGAGTAAGTCAGTAAAAAAAGAGCTGAACATGAGAATTACACATCACAAACTCCAGAATAAAAAATACAATAATTTAAACATTTGTATCTTTTTAAAATAGAGTGTAAAAAGTACTACATTGAAATCCGAATGATAGTAGAATATACACTCCAAGGGGTAAAAATTGAGGAAGCACAGGGAAATTATGTAAGTATTATGTAACACTAGTTCTCTATTATTTTTATATACGAGACGTTTTCGTTATTGATGAAAAAAGACTTGACTCAAGAAATATATAGTATTACAGAACGATTCTGATAATCAAAGGACTTGATATATGAGCGTCGACGCAGTTTAAGAGAAAAAGAAAACATAAAAGTTTTTTATAAGTAAAATCAGACACAGACATTGAAATTCACAGTTAGGAAAAAGGGCTTGGAAAATTTGATACTCCCCGGCATACTGAAACTGAAAAGAGAAAATGACATACTAAAGAAACATATGTAAATTTATTTCAGGACATATATTAGGACAGAAAACGAACAGAGAAAATGTATGAACTAGATAAACACCAATGCCCTGAAAGGATACGGCGCAGAGAAGAATAAAACTTTTCTTGGTGATTAATAATGATTTTCACAGGATGAAAGAATAATATTTTTTCAAAGGATATACAAAATATGTTTCACTTTTTGAGTGTTGAAAGGACAATATAGTGAATTGCGTTAAGTTCGGAAAAAGATTAATAGAACAGTGAGCTAAGACACTGGAAAGTTGACATGAAAATAAGAAGATTAACAGATTTTTAGTATGCATTATTTTAATATATGAATTAGAGTGATACGGGAAATTTGTTGATGTGTCAATACGAAATTACTCGAAGATTCCAGTGCTGTAATTTTAAAAATAAATAAAACAAAATGACATTCCTGTATGACTTTTAGTAGAAGGTTAAAAGAAATCGTATTGATATATGGGCTTCGCTTGTTATCCTACAGTTTTCTAGAAAATAATTGAAAAATATTGAATAATGTCTCCGTAAGATATTTCACACTTCACTGATCATCTATTTGTTGTCTTATGACTTTGTTTTTCCTAGTCAAGTTACATTTTCCTTTATATTTTAAACTAATGTATCACGTTTGTTTCTTCGATTTGATGACACAATTTACAGTTGAAAAGCTGACACCAAAAATATCGGTGGTATCTCTGTAAAGCTACCAGTGTATTCGTGCAGCGTTACAATTTTCGAAAACTACTTTGGAGTAAACAATGGCCGTAAGAAAGTTGACATTCGACACAATAGTTTTTCGACGTTATCAAAATTTGGTGCACTCACGGATGACGCAATATTTCATAATACACCCGAAAATCGTTTCATATTAATGCACAACACTGCAAATCAACTAATCTGTGGAAAAGTAGAAATCGATTACACTCTGCCATTCCAGTGTGTCTAAATATAACGGCATCTGTAAAGAAAGAATTTAAATCAGTTGTTTAAATATATTTGCACAAGGGTGTATATGAAAATAGAAAAGAATTATGATTCAGAACTCATTTCAAGAGATGTATGTATGTATGTATGCCGCATTCACCCTAGTCGGGTTGAGCGGGCTTCCTCCCTGACGGAGCAAGTCTCATTGGGATTTGTTTAAGGGCAGGGTCCCAAGTCCTACCCTGTTATTTAACCCATAACTGGAGGGAACGGACGGATTAATACCTTTCCCAAGGGTACCAGTGCGCAAGTGAGTGCAGTGTGCTCAACTGAAATTGGAACTCGGCTCACCGATTTCCCCCTCCAAGCCGACATCCACCGCACCACAACGCACATTTCAAGAGAGTATTGAAACCATAATCCAAACAGGATTTCGGATGATGGAATACTAAAAATGCTGCAAATACAAGGTTCAATGACTAAATTGTCGTCAAAATTAAATACCAATGAAAAAAAGACTGATATCTCATTTTAAAAATACTATTTAACGGAATTACACAAGCATACCTTGAAATACTAGAGATAAATATATAATATCATGGAATCGACAGAAGTTTTAACCACGGTCTCCAGAATATTACCTTGTTTAATGTAGTGAACATTGTCGTAATCCTTTCCTTCACTTTATCATTGCTGTTAAAACAGATTTTGCTGGCGTCTTCTTCAACTACGCCTAACACGTAATAGTCAAGGCGGTTGCACTCCGGGGAGATATTTAGACCAATATAAGGCATTATATGACTGCAGAAATTGTGACAACAATGAATGTATTCTCCTGCTAGTGTGGAATGGGACAAATTCGTGTTGCCAGACATAGGTTCTTCCAACAGATGTTTTCTTCATCCAGTGCATAACTACCTCTCAATTCTTGAAACACGCCCACTGTGTGAGGCCCGCTGGGAAGATAAATAGAAGTATGTTTCCATCACTATTGATCATTCCAAACAACTTTAAAATAAATATATACCTCATCCAACGCTTTCCGAAACCTCTGAAATCTTCTTGAATCGAAAAACACGAAAACTAAAATACACGTATTGGAGTTTCAGTGCGAAAACCAAGCAAAACACCAAGACAATTCTAAATATTTAGCGAAGTGAATTGAGTCATGGTGCTTTCTTCTTTCGCAGACAGTGTCCATCTGATCCGATTATACTAGACAATATATGAAAAAACAAACAAAAATACGCTGATGCTAGAAATTAAATGTATAAAAACGCAAACATTTACCAATCGAACCCTGTATAGGTTTATCTTTATGTCTAATATTTTGAACAATAATAAGTGTAACATCATATTTAGATGATATTGTGTATATGTATTCACTTATATTAAGTTATTCTTAAGTTGGTCATTTCATATGTACATTTTGCAAGCAAAGCACCCTTATCCAAATGTTGTTTTCATGCCAAAATGCACTTAAACCTCTGAGAGAATTGCTTTTTTTCCCAATTTGACAAAATTGCTTGAACACTTTTAACCGTTCACTCATCTGCCGATATAATAAAATAAATGCCTCTGAAACATAATTAACTATAACGTGGATAGTAAACAATTTTAAGTCAATGAAATTTATCGAATCATTGAGATTTCTGTTACAAATTGTAGAAGTTAATGGAAAAAATCAATAAGCAAATATTTGGGCATCATTATTTAAGCTGCCAGTACTGCTTTCAGCTGAAATTCATAAAATATTTGTCTTAAAATACTTTTTAAAGAACACAGGTTTCTCAAGTTTTGTTGACATTATCTTAGTTTTCAATACTGATGGTAGATTGTTTCTCTCTAATGTCGTGTGGAATTTTAACTTAAAAGCGAAGGAGTGAAAAATATGCCAAATTAAATGAGTCAAAATTAATCATGTTTTACAGTGTTGTTCAACATATAGAAGGACCAGGTGGCATTTGTGTTAGAGCATTAATCTAAGAAGTATAAAATATGGATTGAAATGATGAAACGGACATCCTATTCAAAGCCTCTTTCACAGAGTCGTGCTTCGCGGGAAGAAGGTTTTTGAGACTTTATTCTCACCGATATATTAAGGACGGAATTTGGCTTGCAATTTTTATAAGAGGCATGGTGGTTCATAACCGTGAATGTCAGACCTGTTGGAACCATGGTAGTAGCGATAGATCAGTGAGTAAATAAGAAATTCATCCTGGGAAAGAGAGGATGAAGAATAGAAAATGATAATTCACCAGATATTTTGAACTTAATCAAGACTGAAAAGTAATGTCTGAGCTGTTTCTTTCTTCGGCCTGATTTGCCTCTGATAAATTTAGAGGACAGCCTGGGAACCAAGTTATTAATATAGCCGATAAAAGGTCCGATCACTTTACCTACATCTAGAACGATGTATAAAGGAAATCCACAAGGTTGTGTGTGATTCTGAGGATCAATATCTTCGCAAGGCGCGGTGCCTCCTTGAGGGGTTATCAGTTCCTTGTGACTGGTGGTAGTCCGGTGCCTGATCGGTGGTGCTGGTGGAATATAACCCACCAGTTTTTTATCAACTGCGATGTTATCGTTTGATAAAAGGAAAAGTCACCTGCCAATCTTTGATCGTCGATAATTTTTTAGGTACGGCAGTACATCGTTGTATAATCGATATTGAAATTTATAAATCGTAGTATATTAGTTGGAACTTTATTGTACATCAGAAGAAAGTACGTTCGAAAATGTCCATTGGCTTACGCCCATGTTGACAGACTGGGCCGCTAATGTTAGGCACTTACGAAATAACTTTAGAGATTTACCCAGTAAGAATGTTTTATAATAGAGAAAACTCTTCTAGTAAGTGAAGATAGTGTGTAAAATTTATTCCAACTTATAGCGAGTAGATTTGTACCAAAGTTTGAACTATGCCTTCGTGATATCAGATGTTATGGTTATTGCCTAATGTGAATCGTTAAGTGATTCAATAATCTTTTGTATATTGTTGGTTTAGATGTCTGCATGGAAACTGCGAGCTTCAGAAACCGTACTGCTCGTCGCACAAGAAGTTGTTGCTATCCAAGTACTTGAATGTCAATAAGAAAATATAAAGAATTTAAGTAATATTTTATTTCGGTATATTGCTATAATTCTTATTTGATCTGAATCCTAAAAATATATTGATACTAGTTTTAACAAGTGACAATTTGACGGTTTTCTCATATTAATGTCATAATAATTCTTTTAAGAATCCTGTTTCTTTCTTTTTTATTTTCTCATTGAAAAGTTGTAGTATCGTTTTACACTATCCACTTGAGTAGAGTTATTCGTTAAAAACTAACAGACTTTCACGGTCGTGCGAACAAAGAAATACAGAAAAAAGCACAATTATTATAAGATTATATTAAGCAAAAGTGCTGGCATAATAAAATGTATTACTCTCCAATAAATTATTAGCAATATTTTTATGAGTATAAAACTTAAATGCAGACGCTCCCATGATATATTTAATTATACCAACTGTTGGGGAACGCCCCTTTTTTACACAATAAATGGAATCGTCTAAAATATACAATTAATCCTGCCTATACAGAGAGCGGAGTGGAAAATAGTTCTAAAGAGTTCAGTAATGTAGTTGGACAACCGCTTAGTTCGTCAGTAAGAATATAGTCTTACCCGGTTTACTTCTCATCTACAAGATTGTATATATTTGATTCTTACTACCAGTATTCCTAGTATTTTGCTTAATCTACTAACCGTGTTACAGGTTGTATATATTTTGATGCATAGTAGATATTGATGTTATCTTCACATACCATTATCTGTCATGTGCACTAAAGCATTTATTATTATCTGGCTGTTAGAGATTTAGAACAATATCGTTTTTATAAAAAAAGACATAATAAAAGTGCAGTTATGATCGTGATTCTGAACGTTATTTTACACAGCAGTCAAGCGGATAGAACGATAAAATCCCTGTATATATGTCGTCTTCACGAGGTCTTAAAAAGTATGAACTGAACATAAGATTGGTATCTATCAAAGCCGTTTCAGAAATCGATGAAGAGTTCCATTCAGCTTCGAGAAGAGACAGTGCAACACAAATATAGTGTTTGAGAGAACACACACATATATATATATATATACACCCACGTGGACACAGATATACTATTAAATATACTTAATTAAATTCAATTATTATTATTTATGTTTTGTGTGAACCAGATTATTTTAGGTTTTTTTTACAAATTTGTAAATTGAGTAATATTAACTTAATAATGAAAAAGATGACTAAAAATATGCTTATTTTGCTACAGCTTACAATTTACAAAACAATTTACCTAATAAAACAAATTGTTAAAACAAGACATAGCTGACAACGAACGTCCACATGTCGTTGGCGATAAAACATTAGCTTATGCTATTAAATATATATAGTTTCCGTTTAGATTTCTTCTTTTAGTCTTTCATTAATTGTGTCATTTTCAGAAGAAACTATAGAGATTGAAAAAATTTTACAGCATCGGGAACGTTCCCTGAAAACATACTGTCGAGTATATTTATATATCAACAAATTTATGATTTGACGAAATATATATATTAATAATTTTACTGTTTTAAAATTAATTACTGATAAGGAAATGTAGACACAGCATAATAAAGAAGTTACATAAATTTCAAAGTGATCAACTTTCTTACATCAACTCTTCAAACAAATATGATGGGACTGAAGTTTCGACGAGGAAGACACAAGTAGGAGTAAGTTACGCATGTGTGCATGCCATTTCAAAACCCGTTGTTCAACCATTGGAAGAAAGATTACAGTTCATTGCAGTAACATACATTTTGCATTATATTTAATAGAAGCCTGTGCTTTATTAAATTCTTAATGATGACCAATTTTCAACGCAAAATGGGGAATAGTAGATTAAGTAAAATAGACTAACCAAGTAAAATAAATAACTGCCAAAATACATTTAAGGATATTTAATTTGTTCAAAATGCATATGAAATATGACAAAGTTGTATAAGCAATAGCCATGTTCATCATACTGAAACCTATAAAATATTCATTGAATATGTTAACCTATACATGTCCTCAAATGCATGAGTCAAAATTATTATTCTTTCTTTTATGTACCTTTTCACTTCATAAACTAGGTGATCATTATCTCTACTTAAAAATGTCTTGTCATTTTTAACGATATTTCTCTTGGTAGCTCGCCCGAAAACCTATCCCGACATTCGCGTTGCTTTCCCCTGTCTCTTCCTTCATTTCTAAGTCTCAGATTTAAAATTGTTTCAGTCTACCATCCCCATTGCGTCAACCAGAAAATTCAGCTTTTTTTTTTAAGAATAAGATTTCTTTTTCTTTGCATCATCTCCAAAATCTTTTTGAGCTCACGCAAAATGTACATTTATTCTGTACTCTCTCTCTCTCTCTCTCTCTCTCTCTCTATATATATATATATATATATATATATATATATTTTACCTCATTATTGTACCTAACTATTCTTATAAATGATCTGTGTATCATCACGCGTTACAACTGGCTTCCAAAAATGATGCAATTATCTGGCGTTTATGCAGGAAATCATAGATGAAAATGTGATCCAAATGATTGTTTTCATTCAGATTCTGTGATACATAAGCGGTATTATGCGTTCGTGGATCGTAAATTATGAAAGGTTAACTCAGGATGGGGATACTAAAATGAAGCAGGTACGGAAACTTAAATATGTGTTCAAACTTTGGGATGAAATTTCGACACTTAGATCCAAAGGAATATTGACATGACCAAGAATGCATTCTAAAAGAAGATTACAATATACAGAGAAAGAAATTTTGTAGGAAACTAAGAAAATCTACAGGATAATTATGTAAATTTTGTCTTTTCATATGACAGCGAATGCAGGAAAATCTCAAAACTTGAACCCCATAAAGCGAGTGGTGGCGACAGAATCCCGGTGATAGTCATTAAGAGGTGCGGCCCTGAACTCTCCCCTGTCCTCGCTAAACTGTTTAACTACTGCCTATCTGTTTCCTGTTTTCCTGCATGGTGGAAATACTCTTCAGTCGTTCCTGTATTTAAGAATTGTGGTGAAAACTCGGACCCATCCAACTATCGCCCTATCAGTCTTCTACCGATATTCGGGAGAGTGTTACCGGCCATAATCAATGCTGAAATAGTTCAACATCTTAATGCCCACAAACTCTTCTCTGACAAGAAATATGGCTTCCGCTTTGCCAGGTCCACTGCCGATATGCTAACAACATTTACGGAGTACATGCTCCGAACCCTCGATGAGGCAGGCGAGGCTCGTGCAGTTGCTCTGGAGGCTTTTGACAGGGTTTGGCACTCTGGCTTCCTTTGCAAGGTACGGGGTTACGGCATTACCGGACGCCTGCTTGACCTAATCCAGTCCTTTTTAAACAACCGCAAAATGAAGATCGTATTGAATGGGCATGCCTCTTCATCCTACAGCATGAATGCCGGTGTCCCCCAGGGCTCTATCCTGAGCCCGACGTTCTTCCTTATTTTCATTAACGACCTCCTAAATGAGATCAAGTCCCAAGTAGGCATATACGCAAATGACACCACAATATTCTCCCACACAAGTAAGAAACCTGGCATAGCGGACAGACTAAATCTCGCTGCTGACCTTGAACGGGATCTATACTCTGTGGTGAATTGGGGCAAGAAGTGGCTTGTCGACTTCAATGCGTCCAAGACCAAGCTGTTGTCTGTCAACCATCACAGGCAACCTCTCCTGCCTCACATAATCATGGACCAAGCGATTCTCCCTGAATGCAATACACTGCGCCTCCTCGGCCTTACCCTCTCTTATGATCTCAAGTGGAACCGCTACATCGAATCCATAGCTAAATCCATTGCTAAGAAGGTTGGGTCACTGTGGCGATACAGGATGTTCTTCCCGCCTGAATCCATCCTGCACATTTACAAGTCTACCATTCGACCCTGCATGGAGTACTGCTGCCATTTATGGTCAGGCGCCTATGCCGATCACCTCAGTGTTCTCGACAGGCTCCAAAAGAGAGTTAGTAACGTGATAGGTGCTGACTTGGCGGCACGACTACTGCCACTTCCCCACCGACGAAATGTGGCTCTCTTTGTCTGTTCTATAAATAATTTCATGGCTTCTGCTCAGACGAATTTAAGTCACTGGTACCTCCTCAACAGGTGTTTACTCTTGCAACCTGAATGGCAACTGGGTCCCACCCATTCACAGTTAGGTTAGCCAAATGCAGACGACAATTCTACTCTTGCAGCTTCTTCTCTCGCACTTCACGCCTGTGGAACTCGCTCCCATATTCTTGCTTTCCTGACGGCTACAACCTCCTGAAATTTAAATGCAATGTCAATACTCATCTACTAACCACTTGTCTCTAGACCTTCCCCCAAAACTTATATCCTTCCCTTTCTCTCCCCACTTGCAACTGTCATTACACGGCATTTTCATCTTTCTATTCCTTCTTTCTAATTGGTTTGTAATCTTCTTCTCCCTCCTCTAATTAATTTTCTTTCAGTTATGTAGCCCCCCCCATATCAGTGGCATTTACGCCTTGCCCAGGGTGAAACGATTAAAAAAACAAATACTTGAAGCAACTGAAATCTGGTAAAACAGGTGGCTGTTGAGTGTATCGTATCAGAACATGTGACCAACGAAAAAGTTTTGCCGAAAATAAAAACGAAAAGAAAACTTATAATTAACACTAGATGAATGAAGTTTCATGGATAAGTAATGAGGAAGCAAAGCTTAAAAAATTAGATATTCACAGTGCAAACGAAAACAAAAAGAGAGATTGAAATTCAAAGATAGATCAATTTGATGGGCTTGAGGAAATGGATGGCTTGAAGAGACATAAGAAATTGTTCGACGAATTCTCGCGTATTGTAAATCAGGATAATTTAAATCAGTGATTTGTTTTACTTTTTATTTGTAATGGGCTGTCTGCATAAAAGTTCTTTATCAATACGACTGCAATTAACAATAATAAAATTATCGAAACATTTCCTTACATTTCTATCAGCTAAAGCACGATCATTATACGAAAAACCATATATATTTCTTTCATTGACGGTAACAAAAAAGCACGAAGGGTCTCAAATGCACTCTATAATAGTTCAATTATAAAGGTATGCAACATTAACATGAATAATGTGATGTTAAACTTTCTTTCTCAAGCTATAGTTTCAAGTGTTATCTTATGGCACATGTGTGTGTGTGTGTTTTTTGTTTTGTTTTGTGTGTGTGTTTAAAAATGTAATGAAAATACCTTTGTAAATATTGGATGCGGTTTGCTGAAAATCAAACAAAATAAAAAAGTCCATATGATCTTTCGTCCAAAAGACGATCGTCGTACCTCAAAACAGCAACTTACAGCAAATGTTCAAAATTTCCTTCATTTGCTTCTACACTTGCATGCAGGTCATGGATTGGCGAACTCTTTCAAATGTTTCTACATGGTAAGGAATGCTTTCGCAGATACTCATGACAATTTGATATTTACTGTGTGAATTATTAATGTGAGATGCGTATACTTATTATTGTAAATGATTCTAAACATAAAATGAGAGAAGATTGAAGTCGGTGAAGCAGGTAAACCTTTGAACGTGTTACTCTATGATCCACTTTTTAAAATATTTGTTAGTCAATGCATTAAGAACAATATAATTGAAATGTGCTAGAACCCAATTTGTCAAGAACCACATGCGTTTTTTCATTAGTAGTGCTATATCCTCTAAATGCCTAAAGTGTGTACATTTTAAACTCGTTCTAGAAAGCTTCTGCAAGACACGCTGGGAGAACATAATGACATCAACTCAGTCAAATACAATTGCAGTCCATACAGTAATCTTGATGAGATGTCTAACCTGTATTGTACAATGTGTATTAAAAAATTCCAGAAACATTTGATATTCAAATTGTTTAACGTATCTCATCTAAAATGTGCCTAGTAGTATGATGCGACTATTAAAAGATAGGATTTTTTGCAATAAACCATCGGCAAAAGTTATCAGAATGGTGAATAATCAGAAGATGACACAGGTTAGAAATGATACTAACATAGGTGCTGTTCTTGAATTGCAATCCATGAGATACTACGCCATTATAACATGCTTGGGCCACTTGCTTTCTGCTGATATCGGTAGAATATTTTCTTAGTTGTCAGATATAAGAGCTGATTTCAGTGTTGCTTGATCCTTATTTTATAATTCCACGGATTCTGTTTCAGAAACGCTACGATAAAATAACAAAACGTTTAGATGACTCTGAAGTTTTCGGTCTTGAAACGCAATCAGATGCAGTTGTGCAGCCTTGCCTTCATAAATATTTATGTGGCTCTTAGTAAAAATCCTATCTGCTTCTCAAGATATGTATATCGTACCATTGTTAAACAGAATATGTCTCAGTTAATTCGCTTCTGCAAACGTTAAACGTTGAAGACAACCTATTCAAAAATGCGCAAGAATAAGGAATGTAGCCTTGTCTAAATTGCAACTGAGCAGAATATGATGTATAGTATATTTAACTTAGTAACACAAAAACGAAGTTATGCAGACCTAAATTCATATGAACTTTTGTCTTTGTTTTATTGTAAGGAACTCGCCAACAAATAATGCATGAAATATTTTGGTACTCTATGCACATATAAAAATGTGCGTATGTATATATGTGACAGTGGGAATAAGATAAGCATAAAAATTTGATAAACTAAATAATTTTCGTAAGGTTGATATTGTAACCGTAATGTTTCCTATAATATTTGTTATTTATTCAGAAAGTATTTAATAATTTATTTCGATCAAGCGAGCAAGACAATTCTTGATAACTTTATATGGGTTTACATTAGGTTACACTTTTCACATATATATATATATATATATATATATATATATATATATATATATAGGTGTGTGTTTAAATATTTATTTGTTTGTGTAAACTAGAGGATATATGAGGGAATAAACGATAAAGGAAGAAGGAGACTTGAATGGTAGCAAAGAAATCATGCGTTACTAAAAGCACAGCCGTGCCTGTGGAGGCGCCGGCATAATGATGGATCGCAATTTTGAAACAGAATTGATCAACTGCTACCGCAGATCAATGTATTCTATTTTGGGTGTTGCGCTTGAACCAGCTAGGATTGAATGTGGGAATGGTAAGGGTGATATCCGCACCAACATGTCTGCCAATCCAGCTCGAATTTGCCCTCTGATCATTGATTAACATTGCAATCATAGCGCTTATTCTTATCCAACGGAAAACATTGCAGCCAATTTAAATCATTTTTTGTATATCATATTTTGGAATCATCCATCCCACTCTCCATCCATGTATATATATATATATATATATATATATATATATATATGTGTGTGTGTGTGTGTGTGTGTGCATAGATAACATTGCAGCAATCCCTGTTTTATATAAGTTTCGTTTCAACTGACCAACAGTTGTTAAATTTTTTATCAATTGACATGTGATCATATAAGTTTATGTTTCTTTTCCGGAGATAAATTGTAAATAAATGGTCTCAATATTCTTCAAACGCATTACAAAGAATGAATTTTACTTAACATTTAACTAAATATATAGATTATGTTATGAATTGTTATAGATTTATACGAATGTCCAAGCATAATGTGAAATTTTTCCTTGTTTAAAATATTAAGTGCTATTTTTCTTTTATATTAATAAATCTTACATTAATTTTAGCCTTTTTGAATGATCCTATTATAATTTTTAACGATGGGTGATACGAGTATTCATTAAAAATAATTATTAAACAATAATAAAGTTTATATATATATATATATATATATATATATATATATATATTTATAATTCACGTTGTTACGCAACGTTGACTTCAGAATTAGAGAGGAAATTTACAAGGTATGGAAACACTTTCAGCCGGGTTATTCATGTTACTACAATATACTTTCTGTAAGTTTACAACCGGGCATCACTCCGGAACTTCCCTCTATTAAATTAATTACATTCTGGAAATAATATTATTGCTCATATTTCTTCGTAGCATAATCTGCAGACACCGTTGTAAGGTTTTCCTTTTTATAATATGCCCTATGTTATATCAAAGATTTTGCCGCTTTTTCTTTCAATTTACTCAGTATACACTGAGACATTCCGGTACATTTTATTGAATGAACAACATTCAAATTAAGAATACAATACCCAATTGAAATAGATGGATTTTCCACAAATTTCTAATAAATATAAGGTTTAGTATAAAACAAAAAACATCATCCAGTGTATTTACAGGAACACTGACACAACTCCTCAAAATACGCTTAAAGAAATATAGTTAATAATTTGTACAGAAAAAAAGAAGTAATGTCTGAGAAAACATGTATCATTTTAGTTTTACATACTTTCCTTTCGTGTCTATTCCTATATAGATATGTATACGTGTGTCGTGTGTGCATTTATATATATATTTGAACACAAAAACTTATTCACCTACTCAGCCACATGCATGGAAAAATACAAATATATATATATATATATATATATATATATATATATAAATAAAATTTATTCCTTATTCTTATTTACGAATGTTTTCGATCATAGCTTCACAAAAATGTTCAGCGATTTTTATCTTATATATGTCTGATGTTTTCTATCACTAATTACTCAGTAAATCCTTCTGGCCTTCTCACCTTCATTAAAGTTTCAAATTCACTAAGCTTTTCTAACATCTACGCATCGTTCATTCAGTAATGAATTAGAACACTCTCACTACTAGCGTATGAATACACGGTATACCACACTAAAAAGTCCGCTTCTTCAACCGAGCACCTATAACTCAGTGGTAGAATCGCCGACTGACGCCAATTCGGTCGGTTTTCAATCCTGAGTTAAAAGCAATCGGCTGTCTGTCCATGCTGATGAGCTGTGATACAGCGAAACAGAAATGTCTGCTAAGCTAATATATCTTTGAACACAGAAAAACTTATTCATCTACTCAGTCACATGCATGGAAAAATGCAAAAAATTATATATATATATATATATATATATATATATATATAACCGTGAATTTGTAGACAAGATTTATTCTTTTTCTTATTTACGAATGTTTTCGATCATGGCTTCACAAAATTTTCAGCAATTTTTATCTTTCCTATGTCTGGTATTACCTACTTCTCAACAGGATGCATAAAATCCAAGGACAGAACAATCATATTGGAGAAAGAGGAAATATTCCAGCGAGGGGAATAGTTATATAAAGGTTCATATTTGTGACAGGCGAGAACAACCAAGAATACACACGGGGCACTGATGGACCGGAAATATTAAAATCTGAAGTGGAAGCTGCAATAGCCAAACTGAACAGAAACAAAGCAGCGGGTTCAGACGCCGTCATAATAGAGCTGCTGTTAGCCCTGGAAGAATATGGCATATAAAAAATTACCGACATAATAAACGAAATTTATAGTAAGCGGAATAATAGCAGACGACCTAAACAAGTCGATATTTATGGAACTGCCAAAGAAAACAGGTGCAAATGAGTGCGAACTACACATAATTATCAGCTTAATGAGTCACAATACAAAACTGATTGTCAGAATCCTGATGAATACAGCGAGAAGTAGAATCAGCCCAGATATGGGACAGAAACACTTCTGCTTCGTTAAAAAACTGGAACAAGGAACGCCATATATTTTTATTAGGATGCTCTCCGAAAGGGCAATACAATTGGAGAAAGACTTGTACATATGTTTTATTGATTATGCGAAGGCATTCGACAAGATACGACACAAAGAATTGATGGAGTTGCTCGGCAGTCTCGTCACTTTTGAGAAAAACATCAGAGTAATAAAGAATCTCTACTGGCAGCAAACGTCCAAGCATACGGACAGGAAACGATTTCAGCCGATTTACAAAGATAGAAAAAAGAGTAAGAAAAAGATGTGTTTTTCACCGGATCTGTTCAACTTGTACAGCGAGAATATTTTATTGGAGGCCACAACTTGAACAACATAAGGTAAGCAGATGATACAGTGCTGATTGCAGACACGGAAAGGAAATTACAAGATCCCCTACAGAAGGTATCGTTGGAGAGTTACAAAAAATGACTACAAATAAACTCAGCAAAAGTCATCAGCAAGAGGTTCAACCCAAAATGCCAAATACAGGTTGGAGATACCAGAATCAAGCAAGTACAAAAATTTAAATACCTAGGAAGTGTTCTAGCAGGAGATGGAAAGTGCCACACAGAGTTCCGAAGGCGAATTGGCATGGCAAAGGACGCGTTTAGAAAATGAGTAAAGTACTAACACACAGGAAATTTTCACTAGAAAGAAAGAAAAGAGTGCTGGATTGCTATGTGATGTCAGTTCTTCAATACGGCAATATCGAAAATGAGTACAAATTTGAAGCAGCGGAAATGTGGTTCTACAGAAGGATGCTGCGGTTATCGTGGACTGAGTATCCAATCAACGGTGAGGTGTGGAAAGATTGGCAACAAAAAGGAAATTAATACTGAGCATCAGGAAGAGACAACTAAAGTTCCTGGGACAGGCAATAAGGAAGGAGAGCTTGGAGAACCTGATTCTGACTGGTCAGATAGAAGGAAAAAGAGACAGAGGAAGCCAGAGGATGACACATTTGCAGGGTCTGATCAGGTGGATGACGGAACGGGGGTTGCGAGGTAAAATGGAGCAAACATACTAAGAGGAGAAGGGATAGGGAGATAGAGATAGGGCACATAGAAGAAAAAAATGATGTCTGGTATTTATCAGCAATTCATTCTGGACTTCCCTCTTCATGAGAGTTTCAAATTCACCAAATCAGTTTTAACATTATTTTTTTTTATCATTTCACCCCAAGCAAGGCATTCCACCACCACTATTGCGCATGGGGCTACATAGGGGACGGTAAAGAGAAGGAGTGCTTAGACATAGAAAATGTCAGGAGGAAGGTGATAGATGGGTAAGGATAACGAGGATGAGAGTTGGGCAGATGGGAAGAGTGTTTGAAAGAATGGGAGCGAGTTAGTGTGTTAGGAGGTGTCTATTGACCTTACATTTAAACTCCTGGAGATTGTAGCCGTCCGGGAAGCAATCATGTGGTAGGGAATTCCACAGTCGGGAAGTGCGAGAAAAGAAACTATTGGAGTAGAAGTTGAGGTTGCATTTTTATCGGTTTCACTGTAAAATGGTGGGATCTAGTTGCTAATCTAGTATCTGCCAAGTCGGTATCTATCACATTACATATCCTCCTCTGTACCTTATCGAGAATCCAGAGGTGAATAGCAGGGGCACCCGAACAGATAGCAGAATTCAATGCACAGGAGCAGTATTCAATGCACAGGAGGATGGTAGATTTATATATGTGCAGGATAGATTTAGACCGAAAAAACTTTCGGGCTCTGCACAGAGAACCGACTTTGATAGCAGCGGATTTAGCAACGGATTCGATATAGTCATTCCATTTGAGGTCCGCTGAAAGTGTGAGACCAAGGAGGCGTAGTGTTTTACTCTCTGGGAGGCTAGCCTGGTCCATGCTAATGGGAGGGAGGTGAGATTGTCTATGATGGTTAATTGGGAGTAGCTTCGTATGTACCTTGAAAATTAATATTGTCACTTTTCTGCTAAGATTTTTCTTTGGATTTTATACAACATACTTCTGTTTCCATTTTCTTTTATTCAGTAGGCCTTTCAGCATTTTACTGTAGTATGACATTTTTGTAGTTTCAAGTAATTGCTTTATCTACGAGGAGATTGATCAAAAGTCACTGTTATATTAGATGTCTCATATTAAAACTGAGTTCACAGAATGTTACTTTGTTCCTAAGAAAAAACTTCATTTGTTTATTCATACATATAAAATTTTCTTGAACTTGAATATGAATGTAATCGAAATATTTTATACATGTTCTTTCCACTTTATATTTTATACCTTCAGGCACTCATTTACATAGGCGGCTAGTGATGTTCAATTTAAATATAAATGTTAAATTAATATAAACTGTAGCATTCAGCATAAAATCTATAAGATTAATCATATGGAGAATGTCAGAAAATGAATCTTTAAAAATTGTATCAAAATTCATATCTATCTATCTATCTATCTATCTATCTATCTATCTATCTATGATTTTTATATATGAGATACGAATATTAAACAAAGTAATATATTTTGTAATTAAAATAATTACAAATAATAAAAAAAGTTCTAACGTGAATAAATATAGCGTGATTTCTGTAGTGATGTTATACTGCTTAACGACTTACAATGAAAATCGAACATCAGCATTAGTTTTACGCGTAAATGTCGAAAGCAGAAATCTAAAGGTATCTTCATTAGTGCTTGTTGAATACGACAGTAATGGGGATTATTCACTCATGAATATCTCATGCATTTACATAATGCTAACACTTGTAGAATTCACAATGTATGTGCAAAGGAATATTTATTGTCAGAATAGGAGCAATATAGTAGAGTAAGTATCGAAAAATTTTAACTAATTTAAAATGACAGCAAAATTGAGGATCTGTAAAGCACTGCAGCATATAAATATTTGTTTTTAGGAAAATCTCTAATAACATAATAATAATAATAACAACAAGAACAATAATATTAATTACTATAATAATAATAACAATTTTTACCTGTAAAAAAACAAGCACCAGCTAAAATTAATGCAGAAATTTGCAGAAACATTTTGGGAATAAAAAGCCAAATCCAATTTTCACTAGACCTGGCAAAAAACAGTAATTTTGTATTCCGATTGGAAAGAAAAAGAAAACAAACGGAACTTTTGTGTCAGTGTGAAAAAAATTTCATTTCAATGAAAAGTGAGCGATTCACAAATTTGAGAAAAAATTAACAAGCTAGTGCATAAAAATACCCAGCAAAAGAAAATGCACGCATATTTTTAAAAATTTCACCGAGCATTTGTTTTCGGCCGAGGGAAACGCAAAAAAATTCGATTAGTAAAGCCATAAAAATATTCGCCAATTAAATGGATCTGCATTAGACTCAAAACTGATGTAGCGCCACAAACATAATTAACAAAACGTAAAAAATGATAAATAATGATAATAATAAACAACTACATTAAAAAGTTCACGATTTCTCACAAGTTTTTTTATAACAATACCTCCCATTGAATAATTCCCTATTTTGTTTTCAATATATATATATATATATATATATATATATATATATATATATATATATATATATATATACACTAGCAGTATAGCCCGGTGTTGCTCGGGTGTAATGAAAACTTTAAAACTAATCCATGGTCCTGGAGCTCAGACACTTTGGACGTTGGCAGGAGTGACTAAAATGCAATAGTTGTTTCCAGTTAAAGCGAAACCTTAGACAGAAATAAAAATGAATGGATGTAAGTCAAATTTTGATTTCCTGCTATCGATATCAAATAAGTCTTTTTGTCGTAAAATGAATTTTGAAGGCTAAATAAATCCTCTGAGTAAATGGTATCATGGCTGAGACTAAGAACTACAATTATACCTACTTAGAGCCAATTATTCTGCAAAAACTTAAATAAAAATACAGATATACAGGCAGATAAACAGACACACACTAATATCCTGCCTTATATATATGTATATTATCGATTTTCTGCACTATTGTAAGAACTTCAATCTTGAAACTTCAGAATATCATTTCTTATGTCTTTGTCTATGAGTGTATCAAATTTGATTAAAATCGGAATACTCCTTCTATAACCCGATTTCTTCGATTTTCGATATTTAACGGAGGTACCTCGACTCACGTACTAGCTAAGAATACTCACAGTCGCTTATAGTGCAACTGTGTAAATTTTAAAGAAAATCAGTTCGGCTGTTTTGGAGTCTGTAGGTAACGGACACACATACACTCACACATACACAAACACACATACAGAGACAAAGTTTCATTTATAAGTAAATTTATATATATATATATATATATATATATATATATATATATATATATATTAAATATTAAATTATTATATATTAAAAGGGAATTTCAGTAATTTTTTAATGATCTGTATATTTTATCCCCAGTCAATTGTCCGACATTATTATTAATATTTTTTACGTCCACAGTAAATCTTTACTCGCACAGAGTTTTAAAATATAAATAATGTTTTTCTGTTTATATATATCTATATATCTATATATATATATATATATATATATATATATATATATATATTCATTTATTTTTTTGTGTGTTTGTGTGTGATTGTGCGTTCGAGAGAACGAGAGTGGAAATATATATGCGTCAGTACTCTCTTGTTCATAGAGTCTGTCCCTCCTCGGAAACTTCCATTTTCTTTAACACTAGAGATATTTCACCTTCCACCTCGTTGGCTTCATATTACATAAACATAGCCGGATATCAATCATGGATGAGAAAAAAAAACTGAAATGAAACAAAATAAAAAAATGTTAAAACGTTCTCTTTAATCTTCACATAGTGTTAGTGTGTATAAAGCATAGCAGACAGTCATATCGATGTTTGCATGCGCTTATTTATAAATATAGCCGAGTATCTGAATTTTATGTCTGCAGGTTGGCAAGAGAATGAAAATCAATTATGCCCTTATATAGTTAACTGCGCGTTTCAGAGAACGTAAAGACATATAAACAAACGTACATGTAGAAAAAGTGTTTATATATATATATATATATAAATGAGAGAGAAATTAACAGAACGGGTCAAGTAAATAGAATCTGAAAACTGAGTTGAAATTTTGCATGTTTCTGGTCATGTTAATATCGCACAAATCCTTATCTGGAAGTCATAAATATGTATCTTACTTTGTTCGATGTACATTCAAGCATTTTCAAATGTTCTTTTTGTAATACTAGAAAGTATACGCTTTTGGTTATTTGAAATGTGCTTAACTACTAAAGGTTTATATGCAGTATCTCGCAATAGTTTTTATTTCTTCGAAAATAAAATTTGCGGAAACCCATAAAATATCACAACACGATGCACTCAAATTAGTACGATCGAATGCATGAAAGTAGCAAGACCGAAAACAAATTACTGGAGGTGTACTTTAGTCCACAAATCATTTTATCTTGTTTCCTTCGAAAGAAATCAGATGGAACGTCATGTAATACAAAGATTCTCCTTCCAATGAAAAAGAAAACTAGCATATGCATATTTAAACTAAAAAGATATATAATATTGCTAGTTTTCTATTTTGTAAAACATTCATATTTTCTGTCGCTTATGACTTCGTACACTTCCGCCACGTTCAACGACAGATATTGAGGATTTTGCTTGCATTGATGCCCTATTGTTGTTTATATATATATATATATATATATATATATATCGACTTCTGTGTTGAATGACACAGTTTAAAAAATCTAACATTTTGGAAAACGTGTTCTGTATAAAACTATTTGCGTTTATTTTTAGGTCACATCTCTACCAATGTAGTAATTAACCCTTCTGGCTGAGCTACCTAACTATCGATACATCTAAAAATAATAAATATTTAAAGATATTTATCAAGCGTAAGTTTATGTTTGTATATATAATTGATACTTAATTTCAAATGTAGTGTCATACAAATATATATCTGATATATCTTTCTCTCTCACACAATCTTTCTTTATATATATATATATATATATAAATATATATATATATATATGGATAGAGGTACGGTTTTCGGCATCCATTTTAAAATATATCTCGCAGAAAAACAGTATTGTTGTGAACCATTAATTTTTTTTGTAGTGATTTTATAGCGGGTATCTTTTCTCTTATTTCATTTGTATTGAGGAGTAGTAGGATTCAGTAGTAGGTTAACGGAGTTTGGCCAACTATAATTCATAAATAATTATAAATTTAAGAAAGGCAATTTTGAGTGTAAACTAACACTTATACATATATTTGTGCGTGTGTGTGTGTATGTGTGCTCAAATTTCTATGGAGCGTTACTTTTTATATCGGTATTTTACTCCATACATACCAACAATATATATATACATATATATATATATATATATATATATATATATGTGTGTGTGTGTGTGTGTGTGTGTGTGTGTGTGTGTGTGTGTGTGTGTGATATTTTTGTGTGTGTTTATATTAATTTTATATTTATTATTATTATTAATATTCCGTATCTTTCTTTCCAATGATATTATATATGTCACCTATATTATTAAAGAAGACCATTATACAATGTATTTTTCTGATTTAATATAGAAAGAACATTTTTTCACGTTATCGTAGTATTGATGTATTTGAGAGTAAATATTGTTGTGTTTAGTAATGTTTTCATTATACTGGTTTATGAGATCTGATGAAAAATCATCGGGACTTTTTTTTACATTAACTTATGAATTGTGAAGTCTCTTGACACAGAATCACCTTTTTCTCTGTCGCACCTGAAAAATAATTTATAATTTTTCAGCCCACTTTCGTTTTTTTAGTCACACTTGAAAGAAACATCCTCACTCTGTTTTCTTCTCACTACAGAACTTTCCTCAGTTGCAATAACCCTAATTGTTTCTCAACTGCAATTATTCCCAATTTTTCACGCCATGCAACCTTTACGTATTTACAGAAATATAACGTAGATGAAAGAACAAAATTTTCAAGATGTCGAGGAAATCAAAAAGAATGTTAAGAGACAATTTACCAGAAGGCAAATATATTTTCCAGGAATAGACTCATCAATAAATAAAAGGCTGGATTATGTGTTTTGCTTCAGAATTAGAATATTTCGAACGAAATTATTGCTGAACTGATACCTGTCTTTTTGCTCAGACCTCTTATGAGTACGTTTCTTTTTTACTACAATCTTCCCCGCTTACAGGACACTAAGAATAGTCGAGGTACGGTTTAAAATCTAAGAAACAAAAGGCATAGTATTCGATGAGATTTGTACTGTTAAAGATTGTAGTAATCGTTAGCATGCTTCAGTTTACTTCTCAAAATTGTAGCATTTCGGGGAAAGAATTATTTCACTAGAACATTCTTCTCGTCCATGGAATACGAGGGCAATGCAAAGATTTCTTTACAATGTGTGTGGTATAACAAACCTCGCAGCATATGGACATGGAAATTGTTGCACTCTATCGGGAATTGAATTTCAAGACCTTTCATCACATACACTTATGTGGCAGTAGTACGACATTGTAAATCTATTCAGGCTCTTGTAAAACTAGATGATAGTAGGATAAAGTATGTAATTCCTAGAGATGTTCATGGAATTACATCTGTTTTTTATTTGTACTTGAAGTCTTATTTCACTTTAAGTAGCATTTGGAGATAAATGCATGGATCTCACTGAGAGAACATCTGCTCATCTTGAAAGAAGATCACTTAAAAAGCAGTCTGTTTTGATAACACTTCACCAGTTTTTTTTTATTATTTTTACATTGAATGTGACCAGCAGTATATAGTAAAGTGAAATTGGAGATCAGCTTCCAGTAACCGGTTACTTAGAATTTTGGAGGTATGCATATATAATCCACTATATAATGTTAAAATATCACTAGTGCTTGTACATAAAATGTGAACAGTAAAATCTTTCCCCTTGAATTGTTAAAGAAAAATGAGATTGTACATTAGCGCGCAATCTCTGGTCATTTAGAATTAAGGAGGTACAGCCATATACATTTGTATTTTCCGCATAAATATCCAAAAAACATTTAGTATCCTCTTAGACAAAATATTGATGCAAATTACAAACAAGCTGGAACGAAAATAGAGACTAGTTTGCATTGCTTAAATGAACATCGGATGATAGGCTTCTAGCAGCTACATACATACATGTTAACTGTGAAGAATAATCACATGATTACATAGCTGGAAATCTAATGCAGTGGTTATGTCTACCTTATGTTTTTTCAGATGCCTTAGATAGTTCCCGAGAAGTATATATTGATAAGTACTTCACTGATTCTGTTAGTATTTTAGTCATATCAGAGATGGAACGTTCTGATGAAATTTTGTAATGCTTGTTAATGAATTTGATATTCCTTGTTGCTGTCTATTGCCTTAGTGATGGGACGATCCGGAGACAGCATGAGTGTTCATTAGAATTCTCTAAAACAGGGAATTTACCTGAAAATTCAAGCAGGCTTGGGGAGGCTACCCACTTCATACACTTATTACATAGCTTTAAAAAGTTTGCAGATAGCTGAAAACCAATATTCTTAAACACTATGATGTTATGTGAACCGGTTGCCATCTTATGGATAAAATTTTGTTAACTCTTTTGACTTTCCTGGGTGTAATTAAAATATTGCTTAATATGATCGAAGTGATATGGTGGAAAACGGCAAGCGAATGTTCTTCTAAATCTAATTTACAAGCAAAGATCATAGCGAAAAGATTTGCCATCTGATAGGGATGAGCGATTAATAACATGATATACATCGATATATTAGAAGATATTATATGTTTAGAAATTGATGCTATGAGAAATGATCATACATTCATACACTGACATACGAAATGTTTCCAGCAGTTTTATATCCACACTATTAGGAAAGTGAATCGTAGCAATTTTACGAACTCTCTTTGATGTTACAAACAGACGAGAACATAATCGCTGAAGTTATGGATGAAAGACTTAACTAGCTGCGCTCCAGTTCGTAGAACTAGTCTCTTGACGATGGCATGCGGAGTGTTCAATCATGTAATGCAAGGTTGTCCAGCAAAAGCAAATTAGTATGCTGGACACCATCAGATGGAAACAGTAACCCCTTACTGAGTTACATTAAAGCGCAAATACAGTTAATCATTTTAGTAGCAAAGGTAATTTGCAAATAAAATCATTTTGTGAAAGGATCAACACAAAACATTCTTGGCCTCTCTCGCACCAAAGTACTGATCAGGAAATCATGCTGTATAATTCCTATTAAACCTCTTACGTTCAGCAACATACGTAAAGAAAACACTCGAAATTTCATTCTATAAGCGAAAACGTTCTATATAATAAATACCTATATGCTGAAATCCTTATATGCGAACATATGAAATCTATTTATGTTTCTGTCATTTATGTTTTAATTTGTCTGACACTAATTTACTACAGTTTTATAAACCTTCTCTGTCTGTCTGTCTCTTCTCTTTTTCTTCTTTTTCTCACACACACAATCTTTATTTCATACCAGCAGTGAATCTATAATTAGCGCATATTAACTGTCCTTGACTGAAAGGATAATATAGGAACCACTATTGACCTCTGAAGACGCTAGAGAAAGATTAATTTGGCTCTAGATTAACGTGGGATTATATTAAATTTTATTCACAAAATCAGAGAAAAAAACGGAATTATCCTGAGTATGAAAATAATAAAATGATCCCAGTAGAACTCTGATTTCCGAAATTTTTTCACCTGGTATGTTAATAGAGTTCCAACAGATAGAATAGACACATTATTCGATCATAACAAGATAGACATATAACCGAATGGGAATGTTGTAAATTAGTAAAATCACCAAATGACTCATGAGATTGACATGAAATATTTATGTACGTGAGTTTGGTGACTTGCGAAAATAAAATTCAACAGTCAGTCAGTTAAGTGTCATACGTGATAAAACACTTGGGCGATCATGTCTCAAAAGAGACATGACTGATTGGGCATATGATTATCCTGCAGTAGGTTGCCATTGCTTTCTGCGGTAGACTGGTTGCCGACCAAGGCTATAGAACCCAATCTGTCCTGCTATTTAACCCATAACTGGAAGGAAGAGACGGATTAATACCTTTCCCAAGGGTATTTGCGCGTAAGTGAATACAATGGATTCAACTGGAATTCGAACTCGGCTCCCTGGTTTCTCGTTCCGAGCCGATACAACACATTATTAAAATACAACCGATTTTATGCGGTCAATTGTGTTGGGCAAACCTAGTCAAATAACATAATTGTCTGAAGAAACTATCACCTTGTAAAGTATCCAACTTCCAAAATTCCAAAATTGGTAGGCCCTCATTGCGAACATGGCAATCAATATATTTTTCTATTTAGCACGATTATAGCCAAATCCACAACGTTCCACCAAACTTCGAACGGGGCTAGATAGGAAGAAATGTTGTCAGCAGTTTGCGTAGTACTAGAGGTGTCATCTTCTAGAACTTCTTATAAATAGGCGAAAATACGTTAGTCGGTGTCACAGATGCGAAGACAAGTACGGTTTACAGCACTAGATGAACTGACTGATATCGACGTATGTCTCTAGACAAATGACCTTAATTCTATCGGTAAGTCGCTGTTCATCGATCGACATTACATTCCCCTGTCAAGCCATGTGGGAAGTGTAAATTCAATCGTACTTACATCAAAATTCTCAACGTTAAATAAAAAAAAACATTCAGTCACTTTTATTATATGCCGACATAGCCTATTCGCCTTTACTTAAAATCTCAAAAGACGTTCATTTTAATTAAAAATTCGAATTGAAACCCTGCGAAGAAAGCCGCAGATCATGTAAAAAGCAGATGGTTATATCGGGCCGCGATTCTGTGCGATATTTCTCATGATAATCGAATTTGCCAATGATGAGTTGTTCACTACATCAAAGATCTGAAAATGATGTCTTTCACCTGAGAAAATATTCAAATATTTGATATTTTACTATTATGCCAATTTTGTTCCGGCTATTGTATTAAACATTTTAAATAGCCCATAGGCTAATGATGTAGAAGTAAGGACAAAACTGACAATGGACTTTCGGTCAATAAATAGGCCTTGATAATTGTAAAGCGTTTGATATATACTTGCATGCTGGCCTTCTACAAAAGCTAAGGGACTATGTTATAACTGGATGATTTATTGATCTTATTCAGTCATTCATTTGAAAACGCGTAATGGAAGGTAGTACAGAATAGGCATGATTCCAGATATTATCATACGAACGCTAACTTCTCTCAAAGCTCTATTCTAGGTCCTACATTTTTCTGATCTTCATCAACTATTTTCCTAATGTAATCAGATCTCAAGTAAACAACTACACTGACGAAACCACCATTTACTCCCGCCTCGATCAGAAATCTGATGAGACTGACAAAGCGATATTTGCCGCTGCGATTGAAAATGACCTCCGATCTGTTTTGAACTCTGGTCAAAGTAGCTCGTTAATCTTAATGCTTCCGAAACGAAGAAGCTATCTTTTAATCACCATCGGTAATTGCCCTTGCTCCGCACCCATTATCAGAAAACCTCAAGTGGTATGACTACATCGTATCCCGAGATAAATCTGCTGCTAAGAAGGTCGTTCTACTTCGTGAAGCGAAGAAGTATTCCCCGACTGAATACATACAGCACATATATAAATATGCCATCAGTCCGTGTATTAAATACTGCATCTGTCACATCTGGTCGGGTACTTCTGCTATTCACCTCGGGATTCTTTATAAAATTCAACGGAAAATATGCAATGTGATCGATCCGGACTTGGTGGCTCAGCGGCATTCACATTCTCAGCTACATAATGTGGCTTTTTTCTGATTTTTCTACAAATATTTTTATGGCTTCTGCTTCTACAAACTCTGATGCCTCCCTGTGACTCACAATTATGTCCCACCCTTTTTACAGTGAAACCAATAAAATGTAAATATACATTATTCTCTATCAGCTTCTTTTTTCACATATCTCACCTGTGGAATTCCTTTCCGTATAACTGCTTCCCTGATAACTATAATCTCGAAGAATTTAAATCTAAGGAAATTTGCCATCTCCTATCTCTCTGTCTCGCATTATTTTTCTCATGTCCTTTTCCTCGTCAGCTCTATTCGCAACAGTTGTCTCATCGTTCTCTTACCTATTCTCTGACACCCCTTATAAATTGTTCCACTTTTTTTATCACTCTCCTCTCATGTAAACTCCGGACGCACCGGTGGTAGTAAAAGTAACTTCAGTCAGTTATGTGCCATGCGTGATACACGCTTGGGAGATCATGTCTCGAAAGAGACATGACTGACTGGGCAGAAGATTATCTCGCAGTACATTGCCATTGCTTTCTGCAGTAGACTGGTTGCTGAGCAAGGCTATAGAACGCAATCTGTCCTGTTATTTAATCCATAACTGGAAGGAATAGACGGATTAATACCTTTCCCAAGGGTATTTGCGCGTAAGTGAATGCAATGAATTCGGCTGGAATTCTAACTCGGCCCCCCGATTTCTCATTCGGAGCCGATATCCAATGCTCCACAACGAATATTGGGGTGAAATAAATATTTAAAAAAAAAATATCTGATCACATATGTCATAAATATTTAAAAAAGAAGCGAATGACATAGATTTATATGTAAGATAGTTTATAGAGTGTTAAATTACCTAGAATGAGACAGTGAATTGACATATCAAAGAATTCAATATAATCTTCCCGCATCAATTTAGCACGAAACGTTAGTCCAAGTAACTGACCTGGAGATTAGTATCAGTCAGGCTTATGGAAATTTAATATATGGTCACTCAGATTGTCAATTAATTCTGAGGGTCTTATGTTCTTGTTAACAACAGACTAAATGTCATTTTCTACATCAGCCGTCAATTTTATCTAAGCAAGTTGGTTGAACTTGTTATTGAGACAGTAAAAAATGAATGTGATATCTGCATTCCAAATTGAAAACTGTGCTATCAACAACGCCATTAACCAAGAAGGAGCAAGGATAGAGCCTTGGGAAATACCAAGGTGTATGAAATTTGTTTGTCTCTGCAATTTCAATATTTAAAATATGACAAGTAAAATTTGAAGAATGTAAAATCCACACATATCTTCACACACACACACACACACACACACACACACACACACACACACACACACACACACACACACTAGCAACGCACACGCACACAGACACGCACACAGACATACACATAGACACACATACCCACAAACACATATATATAATTATATGTTAATATGAATTAATTAATGAATTATAATTTATAATTAATTTAATTTAATTATAATTTAATTATAATTTATAATAATAATTTATTAATAATCAAAATTAAACAACATTTCTAAGAAAAACATAACCATGTCGGTAATATCAGACAGATTTTAGTCAACAATACAATAATCCTCAGTCATACACACAGTAAAAAGAAACTACATTAAATCCAAACAACACACACTTAATAAAATTTGCATTTGAATATATTGTTCTGTTGTCATTTCTAGCTATCACACGGTGTGACGTCATAGAACTGCATTGCAAATTTGCAAACTGCGTTTGTTATTTTTTGTAACTATTGCCGTTGCTTAGGGGAGTTTTACGTCAACACAAGTTTAAATCGTCGCTGATGGTGGGTGTTATTGTGTTACCATCCTTATAACTTCTTTGAAGATGGCTCATGTGAAACAAAAGCTTAGAACCAATTTAATAAAAAGTTATCGAAATGTTGGAGAATTTTTGTCTTTATTTTCAACTGGAATTAAAGCATATATATATATATATATATATATATATATATATATATGAAAATAATTACAACTTTTAATACTTCATTTTAAATCAGCGTATAAATATGAAAAAAGGCCAACGGGTATTTATTATTAATTATTAGTTTCAAACTTTGAATATCTTGAATGTTAAATGCTTATTTTGTGTAACAGGTTAAATTAAAATCGTTAATATTTATGTTTTTTTAAGAATCTTTTTCTGAATAGCTGATGTTTAAAATATGTTTAATATGTAAATTATATTTACTAGTACTCGAATAAACATTAAAAAGATAAGATAGTTGGAGATCTTTGGTGACAGGTATGTGTCATATCCTTTTCAGATTTTCGGCTATATCACCAGAACATTTTCTTGTTCCCTTTATTTTTTTAAAATTTTTAACTTCTATTTATTTTAATAATTTTTGTTGGTTCTTTGAAAAGAAATCCACTAACGCTGCGTCCGTCTTACCATCTTACCACCCCACCACACTTTAGATTTTACAAGTAGTCCGACCAATTTACTTCGTGCTGCCTTAATGAATCCTCGTGGAGGAGGCAACGGTATACCACTCCATCGTTCATTCCGCGTATATTCATTGACGTTTACATCAATACGACAAACCCTAACGGTGTGAAGTGGGTTAAGCCTAAAGACCCTGACTTCTCGCCCGTTAAGATTCGACACGCGCTACATGTGTAAACGGATGTCATCCTGCGACTGTTAGCATTAACGGTCTAAAGGGGACAAATTTCTACAGAATTCATCACTCAGCCGGAATGAAAGGACACGAGCGACAGGTGTCTCCGGATATTTATCCTGCGATTGTTCACAACAAACAGAAAATAACTCTTGGAATATGGAATGTTAGAACATTGAACATCAAGGGACAGCTGGGAAAGGTAAAGCAGCAGATATCTAGATTGAACTATAACATTCTAGGTGTATGTGAATTGATGTAACCAAACAACGACAACTTCCTTAGTGACGAGCAGAGAATTATATACACAAGAGGTAAATATAATGAAAATGGAGTCGCTGTTATACTATAGAAAACAAGAACATGCCTCATGGGTACTGCCAAATATCTGTAAGCATTCTAGTAGGTAAAATGAAAAGAAAGCTATTCAATATATTGGTAGTAGTCCTATAAGCACCAGCATCACAACGTACAGAAGAAGAAATCGAGTCCTTTTACTACATGCTAGATAATGTCAAGGCACAGTTTAATTAACAAGAAATCAGAATTATCAAGGGAAAACTGAATGCCAAAATTGGCCAAAGAAAGAAGGTGAAACGCTAGACAACTTCAGACTAAGACACTGCAATAGCCGTGGAGAGAAATTAGCCTAATCGTGCACAGCGAATTACCAGATAATTAGCAACACCTAGTTGCAAGAGCACCCAAGGAAACTACGGATATAGAGATTTACCAGAGGACAAACAGAAAACCAAAGTGACTACATTATTATCAACAAGAGATTCAGAAATGCACTCATTACTGCAAAGTCTACTCAAGTGCGGACTGCGGAAGTGACCACCTGCCAGTCGTATGCTAACTAAGCATAAATCTAACATTAAAGTAACCTAACCCAGCTCTAAGATTGCAGTACTGTAGACTCATGAATGATCCGAACCTACAGGAAATTTATACGGAGAACGTGAAATCGATATTCGAAGGACATCGGCGAATGACATCATTCCTCAGGAAAAATCACACCAGAAGAAAAACGAGTGAATGACCTATTATTGGTCTGATGCAAGAGAGACAGAGAGACAGACAGACAGACAGACAGACAGACAGACAGACAGACAGAGACAGAGAGAGAGAGAGAACGATGCACAGATATGAAACGGAATATAAGCGATTACAAAAGAAATACGAAGCAAATGTAGACAGGTTAAAGGAAGATGGCTCAACAACAAATGCGACAAAATAGAGAGAAACACAAAACTACGAATGGACAAGAATTATTAAAAATCCTAAGTGGAATCGGCAATGGCCAAACTGAAGAGAAACAAAGCAGCTTGACCTGACGGGATTGTAATAGAGATATTAATGTCCCTAAAATGCTTTGGCGTCGTGAAACTAACAAAAGTAATAAACGAAATCTACAGCAACGGTAATATACTGGAGAGCCTAAGCAGATCAAACTACTTAACTATTTAAGAAGCCAGGAGCAAAAGAATGTGAGATCCATTGAACAATCAGTTTATGAGTCACATAACAAAACTCATCATCCGGATTCTGATGAAGAGATCGAGCAGTTGAATCGGTCTAGAGATAAGAAAGGAACAATGTGGATTCGTTAAAGATACCGGAACAAGGAATGCAATATTCATGCTCAGAATTCTATCTTAACGAGTAATAAAAATGCAGAAGGAGATTTATACGTGTTTTATAGACTACGCAAAATCGTTTGAAGAATACGACAGATGAAGTTGATAGAGATGTTCAACAACATCAATATATACGGAAAATATGTTAGGATAATCAAGAAGCTATATTTGTAGTAAACCTCTTGTTTACGAATATAAGGTGAACTCAACAGTTATGCAAAAATTGAAAGGGGTGTAAGACAATGATGTGTTTTCTCACCAGATCTTTTCAACCTGTACAACGAAGCGATTATGAGAGAAATAAAAGCCTTGCGCTGATTCGTCATTGGCGGCTACAATCTCTACAATATCCGATACGTAGATGACACTGTACTGATAGCAAACATAAACCACAATTAAACTGAATGTATGGTCATCAGCAAAAAAAGAGAGACTTATATGCCCAACTGCAAGTTGTATAATCTAAAACAAAACAAGTAAAAAAATTCAAATACCTGGGAAGTGTTTTGACAAAGGATGGAAAATATAACACGTAGATCCAAAGACTCATTGGCATGGCTAAAGACGCATTTCAGAAGCTAAGCAGAATACTGAAAGTCAGGAAATTTCCATTAGAAACAAAGACAAGAATGCTGGATTGCGATGTGATAACTATTCTTTTGTACGGAAATGAATACTGGACGATCGCATCAAAGATGAAGGAGAGGCTTCAGGAAGCTGAAATGTGGTTTTAGAGAAGGAAGTTGTGGATACCATAGCCAGAGCTCATGTGCAACGATGAGATGTTGGAAAGTATGTAAACGAGAAGAAAACTAATAATAAATATCAAGAAGAGATAAATGATGTTCCTTGAACATGTAATGAGGAAGGAAGATCTGAAAAACGTGATACTGGCAGGTCAGATAAATCGAAGAAGAGACAGAGGAAAATAGCGGGAGACGCACTTGTTAGGTTTTAGCAAATGTTTGCAGGGCGGGGCTTACAATAGATGCAAAGAGAAAATTATTGTGAGCAACAAGGGACTGAGCCAAGTGGAAATCCATGATGGCCTTCGACCTGAAGGGACACGGCATATGGAGAAGAAGATTCACAATTGTCATATGGTGTCCTCGATTTTTTTTCTATAAGTTTGTTTGTTTTTTTTGCACTGATTAGAAGATATTTGATAGATTAACAAATTAATTCTTGCAAATATTATCAGATTTGAAAAATATTTTTATTCGCTTCAGTGTCCTACAAAGAAAGCACAAAACGTATATATATATATATATATATATATATATATATATATATTTAATCTCTTCTAATTTCTAAATTTGTTCCAACATTTTTTGCCGTTTTGGAACGAGCATTATTAAGCAAAATATTGTAGAAAATATAATAATTAAGTAACATATATTCAGGCGCTCATCAATAATTGCAATTGTTTTAATTATTTTGAAGTTTGTCTTGCGAGGTCAATTATGAACGACTTGTTTGGTCGATAGTGCATGTGTGATTCATATTTCCTGCCTTGTGTCATCTATAATTTATAGTAAGTATATCGCCATATTGAATCATTCAGTAATATATATTTTAAAGACAGAGAATTTGGATATTGTCGACTATGAATTTATGTAAGAACAACTTATGAGTTATTGAATTTCGTTTAAGAATGATGATAACTATAAAATAATTATGTGAAAGTACATAAACAGATATCATTTTAGACAACACAATAAATTAACATCTTCTATTTGAATTTATATTATGTAGCAGTAACTCGAGTAGGATGAAAATGCCTGGAAGAAAACCCAGCTTCGTCTTTTGATTTCATGAAAGAATTAATTATTTTCGTAACTGAATTACAAGGGTATAAATAATTTTGAAAATTAGACAATTATAAATATTGACAGCAATCTGTCAATGACAACGAAACATTGAATATAAACCTGTGAAGAATTTACGTCTGAATTTTTCTAAAGATATTCCAGAAATTCACAGGCAATTACAAATATAGAACATCAAAACAATAACGGAACAAAGGCTTTTACGAATGCTTACTGCTTTGTGTGTTTTCTTATAGAAATCGACAGTTATTCCAACGCCGTTGCATGTAAAACGATTTTTTCTCAAAGAAAGCCATTATAAGAAATATAATTGCTGCTCAGTATTTACTCATTTTGCATAGGAAACCTATACTTTTATTGATTTCTTTATTTTCCTTCCTTAACATATTTTTTACATAGTCTGAAATACTTACTCTCTAGGATCACTTATAGTTGATATTTTTTCTTTAATGGATATGGTTTAGACGGTTTTTTCTGCTACAACTACTACTTTGCGAAAGAAAATTAGCTTGCATGCGTCAGTTGCCATCGTTTGAGCAATTACATATAATGTGAGATTTTATATATTAGTATTATATTCAGTGAGAATGTTTTAGTAGCAGGGGATCGCAACCTATCGATGTAATATAGCGGTATCACAAAGGCGGTGAATGTCAGGTAAAGAAATTTCTTTCTTGTCAAAATTTAGATAATGGTAAAGTTTATAGCGTTTATCTCCATCCGAGAAGAATGAAAGACATTTAAAATGGCTTAACTGAAGTATTGTAATTTTGCTATTTTTTACAACTGGCGGTATCCATATTTTAGTTTTCTCTTATGTGCCAAGACCTATTTATATGTGATTATGCTCAGTTATGATAAAAGAGTCCTGCGACATTGTTCCTTTGGATAGAGATGGTAATAAACGTTATTTTTGGTCAAGTGATCCCAGCACATACAAGCGAGAACAATGCATGCTCTCTGTTTTTTGCAGGTATATATGTGAAAGAATAGAACTTAAAATGTCAGGAAAAATCTACTGACAAATAAGCGTGACTGTCTTGGAAAATTTGTTATTGGATTATTTTTTTTGACAGGGTCTAATGCAATGTAGGATATGAAGTTGTTCCAATTAATTCTGACATATCGACATATTGATATATCTAAAAACACTTCTGTGGCGATCACCATATTGCATTAGTATGATTTTATACCGATACTATGTTGATAACAATGCGTTTATATCGTTTTTAATATTCTCAACTAATAATAAATCTCTTTTCTAGAAATTCACAATAGAATCATTTCATTCGTATATATCAAAGTTAAAAACCATTACAATTAAAAAAGATTACTAGCGAAGAATCTGGTGGTGACAGCTGAAAGCACTATATTACGGAAGATCATATCAAATATCTAAATGTAAACAAAAATCTTTTGTCAGCTTGAAATTTTGTTGAAATAATGTTTATTACATTGTATCATCTTACTGTGTATTTTTCCTTTTTTAGAAATCTACTTCCGCTTTACCAAATATGGTTTCTCATGAATTCTTCTCTCAGAGGAAAATATGTCTACTATAATTTAAAACGTGTTACCTATTTTGTTTGAAGATAAATAAATGCAAAAACTGAAAATGGTAAATGAGTATAAAGGAAAATACATTTCCAAAATTTCAAGATTTAATCAAATTAATAAAATCATTAAATTGGCCTTCATAACAAATGTGATTGATCAACAGAAACGTTAACTTAAAATCTCAAGGCTAAAAAACTTAGTTCGAAGATCTGTCCTGTCTTTTAATCGCAAAAAGTTCTTCTTTAATTTCACTAGGATATAAAACATATTTTAAAGGAAATCTGTCTACACAAAAATTGTCAGTTTAGTATTCCTTATTTCATGCAGTATAAATTCTATTATTCTGATAAGCCAACCGAAAATATGTGTAGCAGCCTACACTTCTTTCAATATGTGATTGGAGAAACTTGTTTAATTTTTTATGATACGAAATAGCCTCCCCTAACATGGAGAAAGTATGTTCCAATTTACTTTTAGTGTCTACAATTCTTTTTTAAAAACTTGAAAGATAGTTGATATAAGCAAACCAAATATATAATAATCGCTTACCTGAAAGCTTCAGTAGAGATCTGGAGAATATGATAAAAATCAGTAGAGATGCAGTACAGTGATTGCTGCAAATAAATATTTAGTTCTAATTCCACTGCAAGTCTTAAATATACTCAAAAGTAATATCACGTGTGACACTGCATGGGACGACGTTGAAAATACCATAGAATAAAAATATGAGTACGTATAAAATTTTAGAGAATTTTGAAAAAAATAACACATTTTATGTAACATCAAAGTGAGCAAATCTAATTTTTCAAGCCTAAAATTTAAGATGGGTTACAAAATAGACACACACAGGTGATACTAAATATAATATGGACAAAAGAAAACAAAAGCTGGCCTACTAAATAAGATAGTGAAATTAATTCGCAGAATATGCTTTTTGAATTATAGCGAAAAAACATATTTTACAAATCGATGGAAAGGAGTGGAAGGAATATAAACATCATGATGACCAACATAATGAAGGAACAGGGCACATATAAGAACGTAGCAAAACAAGATGTGTAATCTTGAGTGGTGTGTGATCCTGTTTATTACGTACGGAGTACATGTCATCTAGTATCTATAAAGAACTGCAATTAACTTGATATAAGATTATTTAATACTTTTTCGTGAAAAAAGAAAAGCACTGTATACCTGCAATTTGAGATGACAAGATAATGGTCAGAAAGGATCTGAAAATCATTATAAACAACGAGTCATTTTTTCAAAAGTCAATAATACAGGTATGAAGTGATTAAATGTGCGTTGTGGTGCAGTGAACATCGGCTTGGAACGAGAAATCGGATAAACGAGTTCAAATTTCAGTTAAATTCGTTGCATTTACTTACGTGTAAATATCCTTGAGAAAGGTATAAATCTGTGTCTTCCCTCCAGTTATGGGTTAAATAACACTACAGTTTGTGTACTATAACTTTAGCTGGCAACCAGACTACCACAGAAAATAATGACAGACTATTGCAGGATAATCTTCTGACAAGTTAGTCATGTCATTTTCTTGGCATGAACATAGAAATGTCTATTACCTATGGCACTTATCTGACTGAGTGATTTAACTATATTCAGTCAATTGTGTTCTTATCTTCTATTCGTAAATTAAATTCAACAGCACTATTAATTTCTCACTTTAAATTCTTGTGCCGAATAGCATGTATATATTAAAAACTACTTTTATCCACTGAAAATTACACTCGTTTCTGATTTTAATATTCTGATAAATTTTCATTATTCGGTTAATAATTAAATAAGCGCATGGCGAGTTCTATAACAAAAATATGTGTAAAAATTCTTCTGGTGCATCATTGAATAATGGAACTTGACAATTTTAACATAATATTGCATTATCAATCATAACTATCACGTTATCTCTCTTCTTCGTTCATATCATTCCCAGTTTTTGGAGTTAGTTTTCTAATATATTCACAGGTTTACTTGTCTCCTTTTTGGTCGCAATCGGTCACGTCTTTTTCTCTGCCGTTAAAATGCATTTACAAATAATATTTAAATTCATTCCTTATATCAAAAGTGCGACACACGTATGTACCGAGGTAGGTATTACTGTAAAGAGTGCCACTTGTTATGTTTTTACAGAAATAATTGAAAGACCGATTTGTAAAAGAAAATTATAAAATGTATCTTTCATTGTTGAAAGAGGATAGTGATCAAGACAGCAAAAAGCCTTTTGAAAACATTATTTAAAGCACGAAAACGCTATAAGTACGACGGTGCTCGCCGTCTTCAATTTTGATATAATTGATTATATATATTTTAATGTAATATCTTTTCGTTTTGTATTTTCTATCTTACGTTTTTTCTCTTATCATGCGTGATTGTGTTTACACCAACATTTCTCCTTTTTATCTGTTATCCCTGTGTGTGCGTTCATATCATTTTCTAAAGCGTGACACACGTAGGTGCTAATGTATTAATATAATGATACATATGAAAATTAACCTGTAAATAGATTCTTTTTTCTCGAATACTCATTAGAAGAAAATCAATAATACAACCCACTCAAATCGTACATTATTTTTTTATAGACCGGATTTAGTTCCCGCCTTTCCTCCACTTCCTTCTTCCAGGGAGAATCTTTGCAAAATCCGTTAAGATCAACATCTCTAACATTATCTTTAAGAGATAATCAATTATTGAATATCCTAAGCGCGGATTGGCAAAAACAAATCTTTGAAGTGAATGTGAATGAAAGATCAGTGAAATCTATGAACAGCCTAAAATTAATCATTCATCAAATCTGAGACGTCGATCGTCAACATTAACATGAATTGCATCATCACAGTCACAAAGATTTGAAGAACCAGAATTTAAACTATCGTCAACAACTCACACAAGAACTTTCAATGATATTATGAACAATACTATCATCATAAGAATGTGTAAAATTTGTATGGTTTTTATTAAAATGAAATTATGTGCAAGGTTATCAAAACCATCCTCTCCCATGACATAACATTAACTTACAGGATTATTATATTTTATCTTCTATATCAATTTAGGAAATGGGAAAATCTTTGTCCTGTCAGCATTCCGTGGTCGAGGTATCTTATAGTCATTTACTATCAAATTATCAATTATTTGAACAGCACATTATTAAAGTATTTTCTTGTGCTGACATACACATGAAAAACACGGTATATATATATATATATATATATATATATATATATATATATATATATATATATATATATTACTGGCATTTTTTCTGATTCTCTTGACTTTTCTTTGTACTCAAATTTACAAATATTATTTCTTCATTACTTTCTCATGAAATACTAATGTTATATATCGACAAACAACAAACACGCATATATATAAAAATATAAAGTTATACTTTTATTAATGACGATGAACCGTGTAGAATAGGGAACAGAGAATTGAGAGAGCGCGCTTCTAATGGGTTGACGGGAGTGTAGTCTTATCTGTTGTGTCTCTCATCACCGGCCGATCTCTGTTGCTCCTCTACTGGCGAATCCTTATGCCTAGGTCTTTTTATAATCTTCCAGAACCGGGAATTTTTCTTCCGGTTTTGCCACGCCCACGCACGCTCACGTAATTCTCAGAGACACCTGTTCTGTTTGCCTCTGTAGTTATTTCCGCTGCTGCCGGAAATAAGGTCAAACGACATCCGTTCCTTTCAACGACCGGAAACACCCTCGCTTGCATCAGCCTTCCTCGGGTGGGGCCAAATTGTTATATTACATTCCTCGCCCTCCCATTTTCCAAAATGTTCACCTAAGAACATTTTAAACGCAACACCATCACACTCCTCCCTATGCCACACAAGCCTGACAATTGTATAAAACATGTGCACGCCAAAACAACAAAACATGTGCATGCCGAAACAAAAAACAACAAAAAATATATAGGGGAGCCTACATCGGCAACCCAACAATGTTCGTGTCCATCGTGAAAATTGTTCTATCAGCTCGATGTTTCATTGTTCTTTTTTTTTTTTTTTTTTTTTAATATCCATTTTCACAGAATTGGGCAAAGTTCTTAAAAATGTTCATTTTCTTTCTCGACTCTGTCCATAAGCGTAGACGCCTCGATGCACGACCACATGATCATAGGCGGTAACCGCGCCCCAGTTTCTAAACTGACATCGAGTAAATGACCTTTGACCAACACCATGCGTGTTTCTGCTCGAGTTTATTGTTACACATGTAACTTCATTTAATTTAATTTAATTTCAAACATACTATGTTTGAACACAGAAAAATGGCCATTATCTGCAGTACATATCATTCATAGTCTGACCGAGAAATGTTCAATAGAAAATGAAGAAAATTACCCTGATTCCAACGTTAATCCGCATGCAATTTACTTGTGGAGGATTAGAGGTTTCATCTATATAAATTTAGTCTAAAAAAATGGACCCGTGACTCGTAGTTCCTTAGTTTGTACAATGTTTTCTATTCCTTGAACTACTTCCTCTGGATTCGAATCCAAGCATATCTGATTTGTTGACATCTCTCTGTTTAACGCAGAGACATTTGAGTGTTGAACACCCGTTGACCCCGGAGTACTATTCACAACGGATGACTCCCTTTCCTTTCCCGAAGCAATGTTGCTTCTTTCGCACTTAAAAATCCGCTTCCTAGCTATTATTCCAAGGATTATCATAACGCCGACTATGCCAGCAATGACTCCTATCGTCAACTTCTTCGGGAGTTCTTCATATCCTTCACTAAATTTTTCCATATCTATCTGTTCCAAGGTATTTACTAGTTTGCGGATAGGAATCTCCTCCATATCGCGCAATTCTACCGGCATGGTGTCCACTGAAAAATTGGGAAATTTCTGCGTAATTGGGGACCAAACCACTGAACCAGAGACGTATAATTTACTTTATGCTTTAGATACTATTAATAATTTTCCACGTTTGTATCTTCCTAACTATTTCACTTAAACTATCGTTAATCCTCCCACTGCTTCTTTCCCAATCCTATAGCATATCAGCCAATAAGTCTACAAGACTTTTCAGTTGTTCTTTCTTTTTGTTCCGATCAACTGTGGAATCTGCAGGTCTATCCGTGTCAATATAAAGTTTTCAGAAATTAATATTTTTTTTTTTTTTAATCATCTCACCCCAAGCAAGGCATTCCACTGCCACTATTGCGCATGGGGCTACATAGGGGAAGGTAAAGAGAAGGAGTGGATAGACATAGGGAATGTCAGGAGAAAGGTGATAGATGAGTAAGGATAGCAAGGATAAGTGTCGGGCAGATGGGAAGAGTGTTTGATAGAATGGGAGCAGGTTAGTGTGTTAGGAGGTGTCTATTGACCTTACATTTAAACTCCTGGAGATTGTAGCCGTCGGGGAAGCAATCGTTTGGAAGAGAATTCCACAGTTGGGAAGTGCGAGGAAAGAAACTGTTGGAGTAGAAGTTACGGCTGCATTTTATCGATTTCACTGTAAAAGGGTGGGATCTAGTTGCTAATCTAGTATCTCGTGCAAATTCGTATTTAGGGGGCACCAGTGATCTAAGTTCATCGGAGCAGAAGCCGTGAAAGTATTTATAGAAGAGACACAGCGAAGCCACGTCTCGCCGGTGGGAGAGAGACTGCAGGCGGTCTGCCAAGTCGGTATCTATCACATTACAGACCCTCCTCTGAACCTTATCGAGAAGCCCGAGGAGAACAGCAGGGGCACCCGACCAGATATGGCAGCAGTATTCAATGCACGGGCGGATGGTAGATTTGTAAATGTGCAGGATAGATTTAGACGGAAAAAACTTCCGGGCCCTACACAGAGAACCGACTTTCATAGCAGCGGATTTAGCAATGGATTCGATATAGTCATTCCATTTGAGGTCCGCTGAAAGTGTGAGACCAAGGAGGCGTAGTGTTTTACTCTCTGGGAGGCAAGCCTGGTCCATGCTAATGGGAGGTAGGTGAGATTGTCGATGATGGTTAATTGACAGTAGCTTCGTTTTAGAAGCATTAAAATTTACTAGCCATTTCTTACCCCAGTCCAATATGGATTGGAGGTCTTTTTCAATCTCGGCTGCAAGTTTAGCTTTGACGCCTACACCAGATTTTTGTTGGAGGCGAGAGTAAACTGTGGTGTCATCGGCGTACAAACCTATTTGGGTTCTTATGGAATCAGGGAGATCATTAATATATATCAGGAAGAGTGTAGGACCTAAGATGGAGCCTTGGGGGACACCTGCGTTTGTATGGTAGTTCTGAGAGGCATGTCCGTTTAATACCACTTTCATTGTGCGGTTAGAGAGGAATGACTGGATTAGTTCAAACAAATGTCCAGTTATACCATAGCTCCGCAGTTTACATAGAAGGCCAGCATGCCAAACTCTGTCGAACGCCTTAGATATATCCAATGCAACGGTTCGAGCTTCGCCATTCCTGTCGAGTGCCTGGTATATGTACTCGGTGATGGTCGTTAGCATATCAGCAGTAGACCTGGTGAAGCGGAAACCATATTGCTTGTCCGAGAGGAGCCTGTGTGCTGTGAGATGCTGAACCACCTCGGCGTTGATAATGGCTTCGAACACTTTGCCAAAGATCGGAAGAAGGCTGATAGGGCGGTAATTTGCAGGGTCAGAGGGTTCTCCAGTGTTTTTAAATATGGGAACTATAGAGGAAGATTTCCAACAGGCAGGAAAGCAGGAAGCAGATAGGCAGAGGTTGTAGAGCTTAGAAAGGATAGAGGAGAGTTCAGGGGCACATTTCTTTAAGACTATGGTTGGGATTCCGTCACCACCGCTCGCTTTGTGAGGGTCAAGTTTTAAGATTATCTTAGAGACAAGCGAAGGTGTAATGTGGACATCATTCAGTTGTGCCTCGGTTCTAGGTGAGAAATCGGGTGTAAAGACTCCAGACGAGTCCAGACTCGAATTGTTCGAGAATCTGCGGGCAAAACATTCAGCCTTATCTGCTGGGGAGGTGAGGACCTCAAATTTATTGATTAGCGGGGGTATTGTGGACTTGCTCTTGTTAAGTACTCTTTTACAGAGTCGCCAGTAGTCTTTAGAGCCGAATTTAGAGCATGCTATGCGTTGCTTCATTCTGGCAGCAAACAACATCTTAGCTTCGTTAAGTACCCTTTTACACTTATTACGAGCTGAAGTGAAAAGGCGCCTGTTTTCTTCCGACGCATAGTTACGATAAAGTCGGAAGAAATGATTCCGGTGGGCAATGGCAGCCGAACAAGCAGGTGAGAACCATGGAGACGAATGAGATTTAAGCTGGAATTTCCTAGCAGGGATGAAGGCATCAATGCCAGCCTTAACCCAGGAGGAGACCTCGGATGCACATTCTTCGATGGGAAGACTAAAGACGTTGTTCCAAGGGATGTCACAGAGGAAGTCTCGGAACGAATCCCAGTCTGCTCTTTGATAGCAGTATGATATTCTACTTGTCTGTGTTTCATGGGTCGGGCGGGAGTGGAGTGAAATATTGACGGACACTACAGTGTGGTCAGAGTTTCCAAGAGGGCAGAGTTGTCTGGTAGTGCAAGAGTCTGGGATGGAAGTGAAGCAGAGGTCTAGAAGTGAGTTGCTTCCGTTAGGGTTGTCGGAGAAACGCGTGGGGAAGTCCACTACTTGCGTAAGGGATTGGGTGATTGAAAAGTTCATGGTGTGGACACCAGCAGGGTCAGTGACAGCGTTCTTCAGCCACTTGGTGTGGTGGGCGTTAAAGTCACCAAACACGAATACATGGGCAGAGGGATGGGTAGAAATGGCTTTGTCAATATTGTCAGAAATGATGTCAAGTAACGAACAGTCAGGGGAGGAAGGAGAGCGGTACAGAAAGAAGAGATAGCTAATCGAGCTGAGAAGTGAGAGGCGGAAGCACATGAAAGAATGATCTAGGGATTCAAAAGATGACACCCTAGCTAAAGGAAGGTGTTCGCTGACATAGACACCAAGCCCATGCATATGAACATTGGAGTCCTTCCTGAAGAGGGGAAGGTAGCCAGGAACGCAGAACTCAGATGAGGGGATAGAAGGGTTAAGATTAGTTTCACATAGGGCTAATATATCAGGTGAGTTATTATGGAGGAAAGAATCTACGCTGGGGAAGTTGGTGCGGATGCCGCGAATGTTAGTGAAAGAGATGCAGACAGGTTTATATATATATATATATATCTTCAAAAGATATTTTCCAAGTCACATAAATGAAAATTCACAGAGGATGTTGAATTGATGGGAACCTGCACAAAAGCATAATTCACAAACATAGAAATGTAAATCATTTTGTAGTGTACAGTCATTGAAAAGAAATCCAAAAAAGAAAACCTAACACTGCACAAACCAAAGAAAACATTGTTATCAACCAGTTAATCCAATTATCCACTTTAAAGAGTAGAAGAAACTTCCTTTACATGATTTTACATTTCACTTACTCAATAAAAGTAAGATTAATTAAGCAACATACCAGTAAACTCACTTCACATATATGGTAAAATATTAATAAAAAAATAAATCATTAACTCAGATGTTTTATACTTACAGATAGGTAAATATCTCAACTTTATTCCTCCCGTCAACCCCAACCTATGCGCTCTCCGCTAGGCGTACTACTCTCTGCATGTAGTCCTGTACCCCCTCCGTTCTACCCTTAATGTGTTCGACACCGAACAATCCACATTTCTCAATTCTAGGGTCAGATCGGCAAAAGTATGCAGTTCCATTTTTTTCTAACTAGACTTATTATAAACAAGAGCAGAACACACACACTATCAAATCAAAGAATCACCTACCTTGGCTGATGTCTATAGTCGTGCGGCTGCTTCTATTTTCGTCTTCTTTTTTCTTTCTATCTGGTAGTTTTAAGTCCGTTGAATTTCAATCGTCGCCGTGGCAACCAGCTCGCATCTAACTGTTTTGTTGTCTCAAAACAGCAAGTCACTAGGCACCAATTATGGGTCTCAAAACAGCATATATATAAAAATATAAAGTTATATTTTTATTAATGACGATGAACCGTGTAGAATAGCGAACAGAGAATTGAGAGAGCGCGCTTCTAATGTGTTGACGGGAGTGTAGTCTTATCTGTTGTGTCTATCTTCACCGGCCGATCTCTGTTGCTCCTCTACTGGCGAATCCGTTTGCCGAGGTCTTTTTATAATCTTCCAGAACCCGGATTTTTTCTTCCGGTTTTGCCTCGCCCACGCACGCCACGTAATTCTCAGAGACACCTGTTCTGTTTGCCTCTGTAGTTATTTCCGCTGCTGCCGGAAATAAGGTCAAACGACATCCGTTCCTTTCAACGACCGGAAACACCCTCGCTTGCATCAGCCTTCCTCGGGTGGGGCCAGATTGTTATATTACACTAACCCCAGGTTTGTAATGAATATATTTACTACGAAGATACCACACTGAAATACCTTTTCCCGTCTATTTCCAGAAAGCAATCAGCACTGAGACTATTTGTTACATAGATGGATGACCGCTTGTCAATACCATGTCATAACAGATTAAAAATGGAATATTGGAAGACGATTTCCATTTGGTTTCTTTATATTTACTTTCGAACAATTCAACTTGGTAAAAGAATGGATCCTCCTATTTTCTTACAATTATGATTTAAAAAGTTAGTAAATCATTATTATGATCTACAATCCAAAAGAATATCATAATCCACAAATTTTTCGGGTAAAAATAAACTTTGAAATGCTGGTATATCATTAAATATCAATATCTTTTTCGCAGTTTCATATTTTCTACGTAGTTCTTATATTAAATAAACATATTTTTAAACAATATATTCAGTAATTTTATTATTGGTTTTCGTCGTTAGACACATATTTGTCTCTTGCAATCCATCCTTTATCTAAAAAGGGCTTTTGCAATATTCGTCTCCATTTAGAAGATTGCGCATTAACAAAATTGAGTCTTTCTTTGAAGAACATCTTCCTATCCCTCAATTGTTAACTTAACATTTGCCTGACATCTGCTTCTATTCCTGTGTTTGTGGATGTGATTTCAATGTCACATATACTTTTATTACAATATTATTACTATATATTTAGATTGCTTCACAAGAATGAATGTAATGTTTCTAATGCACAGAAGAAACATTCGTTTGTCTCTGCTGTTGTGGATCTAGAAATCTGTATATTTTCAGTGAGCAATTAGGCCTGTATTGCTTTCCTTGGCAAAATTCTGCAAAGATCACACAATATCACTTCAGGTAATGTGCCATCATGTATAGTTTATTATGAAGATATTTTCAGTTTATAAGAAATTTCTTTAGTTTTCTAATTCTCTTATTTGGATTCACTTGTACACTAATTGTTTTGTTGAAAAATGAATTACATTTCTAAACCTCTTTCTATTTTCGGGCATTCACTTATCCATTTTCGTTTAAATATGCATGCGTTTTTATTTCATGCAATGGTTGTAAAAACAAATAACTTCTCTATATAATCAAACTTTCATTGTATTCAAAATCCATCTTTAAATACCTTACACAATACCTTTGTAGAATACATGGAACCTAAGTGTAATTTGTTACAATTTGATTTAATATAGATCAGTCTTTTCGAGGTAATATTTCTTGTTCTAATTTCTTGAAAACATCTACATTGTGCTTCTAAAATTTTTTCTGCAACTAGGTCTGTTCATTAGAATCCTTATGATAGCCTTAGTAATAACGGGTGTCACTAACTATTTATATGAAAAGACATAACATGTTATTATATGTAATCATAACATATATTTATTTTCAGAACTAAGAATATTACAGGCGAAACATTTACAACTGAAAAATGAATCTGAATAATAAAATTGCATTTGAGATGGCAATGAAACTTTTGTAAATCGAATAATTTCGTAAAAATCAGTGTTTATATGTCCGACACATAATTTCTGAAGTGACATCTCAAGACTATTTTCAGTCGTAATGCATTCATGAAGATATATGAAACAACAAATCCAATTCACTTCAGGTTAAGATATGTACGAAAATCAAATATTAAACCTGAGTTCATAAACACATTTCATGGAGAAATTTAAAGAAATAACATGTCTGTATAATGAAGTAAATAAAATATATTAACACAGAAAATATTTCATGGTTGAACACATATATATTTTTAGTGTTTTATGTTTGTGCTTTGTGTAAACCCATTTTTGAATAAATAAAAATAATGAACTTTCAGATTTTTAAATCTCAACTTAGGGCAATATGTATATAACGAGTAAACTATTCAATATATGTATATATCTTCATTCAGAATGATTTTATTCTCATTTAGGCATATATAATAATTTTGGTATGTACTTGATTTCTAACGCGTATAATTCTTTATTACAATTACATCTGAAACTTGTTTTTGTTGTTAAGGAAATCTAGTGTCAATATTGTGAGCTTGTATCACAGTACTGTTCGTTATTTCTATATATATTTGTCGATTTTTTATATTATTAGAACTCTTCCCAAAATATTTTCCCTGATTGTTGCATATTTTCTTGTATTATGAGCTTCTAATTATTGTTTTGTACATTCTCTCGAAGAACACATATTCTATCTTGATACTAAATTGGTTATATGCATCGTGTTTTATTTTTATACCGTATTTATTGCAAGTTTAGACATGACACATTGAGCCATTATTATTTTACCTGGATGCAATGCTTCATAACGTTTTACATAAAATTCCATATTATATAACACACACACACACACACACACGCACACACACACACATATATATATATATATTGTTGTTATTATTAGCTTTAATATTACGTTCAACTTATTCGTCAAAACAACTCATTAATCTTAAAGTGATGACATTAACATCATCAAGTTTCTTGTCGTTACCAAATGTTTAAAATTATGTAGTAATTATGTTTTTCATATAATAAATTCCGAAGTTTTAAATTAACTTTATAGAGATTACAATCGATGTTTGCCTTTAACATAGCTAAATTATTATTACGCAGTCAGATGATTAAACAAAATCGTTGAATGCAAACAATTCAAATTATCTTCTCATAAATTGGGCCATGAAATGAAAAAAAAACAATAAGTCAAATATCTATAACAACATGGGCATCTCTATTTCTAGAAAAATAAACAGATCTTTAAACATATTTGGTAGACTTTCATATGCTATAGAATTTTGAATCTTGGGTAATTATCATTAGTCCACATCTTTAATACAACTTCCAGCACCAAGTTCTCTATGATTTAAAGCTAGTGAACCTATGATATACATATAACATCAAACAGTGTACAACATCCTCAACATAATTACCAACAAACGCAATATCTTACGTGTCGTTTAACAGCTATTGCGTTTTTTGTACAACTAATATATATCTTTTTTAAATTACTGGCTATGTTATATATTACTACTTAAATATTGCTTGTGGAAATTAGTTTTTATTAAGATAGTTAATTAAATGAATCAAAATATGCTAACTCAATCAACGATACCTAACTTAATTTTAGGACGGTTTTATGATCAATCAAGCAATGTTACCAACGAAGTGAAAACAAAATCCAGATCATTATAAGATTTCCATAAGATTGATCTTAGTCCTCTAAAAGGAAAATAGAAAATATGGTGCTCAGTGCATGTACTTTTTGCAGTGTTACTATCGTCCCGGCTTGTACACAAAACTGAAATGCTTACAGTTAAGTGAATGGAAGAAAACTTAAACAAATATATTTGAAAATAGTTGGGTTTTCCTGCAGGTCACTCTGATATTGAACTATCTTGCATAATAAACAAGCTGAAATTGCCACTTACATCAAACTTTGAGAAACATATATCCAGATAAAATAAATTCAAATGGTGTTGGATGACTCGAAATATATCGTAATAAAAACATTAAATCTTACATTAAAAGAGTGTTAGTGGAAAATCAGATAGACAATAAAAAATGCTACGGAAAATCTAGATTTCAATGAAGTCATCGGATAAATCCAAGCAGAGAAACAATGTTAAAATAAATTAAAGGCGGTGCTGGTCGGAGAATTGTGGTAAAGATAGACGAGACATGGTCATCCAAAATATACGGAACGAAGAAGAAAACAAAAGACTCTTAAATGGCGTACAGCAAACAAAACAAGGCCAATAGAAAAAAAACTGGAAGGAGGTTCAGCAGAAATCATGTTCTTGGAATGTCATTTGCCAGAGGGCTCCATTCCGTTTAAATTTTTTATATGTTCCATATATGTAGTGCTATCATGCAAGAATTATCTTGTTAAATGTAGGAAAAATAGTGTTACAACTTCAATGGATGTCATACCTGGTGACACAATCCTCTTTGGATGAACAGGTCAAAATTATGAAAAAATATATGAAGTGTAAATCATATGATTCAACCCAGAGAATTGTTGCAGACAAAAAAATTTACGTCAGCTCAAAGCAAACGAGAAAATATCAAACTATACCCGAGAAAATCACCTTAGATCTGGTGTCATTTGAGCGATATCTGCAAACTTACCTGGTTAGCCAAATGATTACCACAAAATAATATTGAATAAGGTTCTGCGACCAGATATTCGTTTTCTATCAATGGTGGACTATAAAATCATCTTAGTAGAATTAACAGTACCGTATGAAAACCAGATAGAAGAAACCACGAACATAAAATTAAAGAAATATGAAAATCTAAAATCGGTGCTTGTAAAGAAGTGTTTAATTTTATTATTACAGCAGTGTAAATTAGATCAAGATGATTCGTTGCAGGCATTCTGTACTAATTTCAGGGCCACGTTGGAATGAAGGGCGAAATAGGGCTAAAAATATAGAACGTCTAATAAGTGTTACTGAAAAAAATTCTATGTATATATTGAAAAAAAAATTCCGTCGTGTATTTCAGCAAACAAGACACAACATGACTGATCGTGAGTGCTTAATAAGGTTTACTTTATATTCTCGGAACGCGTGTTTTGTCGCTTTATCGAGATCTAATTTTGCCGTTACATATCTAAAATACTGGAGGCTATTCGTGGTCGAGAGGTCTAAGACGTTACCGGATTAAATGGTAGCTTCCCCATTATAGATAAAGGTCGCAGATATCTAAAATAGTATATCTAAGATACACTAGAAATACTAGTATATCATTATAATGAGAGCTCACACCAGTGAGTGTCGCCGTTGTGAATGTGAAACGGTTTAAAGCAAGGCTGCGAAACAGTGCGCATTGTTACCTGATATACCCAAAGTAGTTTAAATGTAAATTCAAAAGACATTCATAAGAATTTCAATAAAATGATATGCCGTACAGTGGCTCTGTGGAAATATCATGAAGAGCATTAAATTTTTAGCTCGCTTCTGATAAGTTTCATTTATTTTCAGTAATTTCCTCCTTAACATACAGCATTTTTTCGCATTTGTTTTGTCACTATAAGTTTCAGAATGAATGTCAATCCAACCATAAAAATAAAAAATTCCGTAAAAAAAAAACATTAAAAAAAATGAAATCTTATATGTAGTTATTTATTTAGATTCTTGAATCGAATTAATTTTTGACAGCAAATTTTTACCTAACCGTTGGATTATTTATACCAATAATTGCATTTCCAAGCATGGATTGAAATATATTCGACATTTTCACTAAAGTCATTCTGAAAATAAACACAAAATTTCATACGAAATATAGTTTCCTACAAGAAAAGTAGCTGATATTTTCTGTGCCGAAATAGAGGTATTATTTAAGATATTGTGTAATTATCGTAAAATATAACATCATTGGTTATATCAAAGAGACTTTACGTAATAAGAATTATGTTTGGACAGGAAAAATCAGGGTAATTTAATAGTTCTTAATAAAAAATATGTAGAAAATAATTGTACGGTAAATAAAATTAAAGTGTACTTTAAATAATAATAAACCAATAATAATCCTATTTTCGTAGTTAAAGATGAAGGGTGAAACATATTCAAACTGAATTGGAATACGAAACACTAACATTTCAATAACAGAACTAAGCAATAATTTCTGAATTATCTGTCTATATTTCTAAAAGGCGGTATTACAAATATTTACACTATTTACTTTGTTCGGAGGTTTGCCCTCATTTTCGTTGCTATATTCACGACATTCCGACAGGTGATGTGGATTTCGAACATAAACACTTTATTTCCTGCACCAGTGTACATTGTGAGATGCCTCTTTCGGACGCTTCACCATCAGTTTCTTTCTATAAGTAAACTCTCCAAATTTTTTTTGGTTCACAGCTGATGTTGCCAGTTATTGAATTCAAAACTCAAGTCACTAAATTCTGCTAATAATTTTATCCACTGGGAACTTCAGCTAATGAATTATTGAGTCTTATAAATCTAATGTCTCATTAACCTTTTTTACCAGAACTCAGATTAGAAAATTTTATTAATAATTTCTTCTAGCAGTCCGTAATACTAGTTCACATATTATATTAATTTTTATGCTTGACAGACTTCAATTCCCACCATTCATAGTGTATAAGAAGAAATCGGCCGCTGTATGCAGCATCGATAAAAATTCATAACTGACGACCCAGAGATATATGAACAAGAACCTCTCTGTATAACTGTGCCCTTCAATGTAACATCTACATTGGGTAGATGACAGAAACTGCGAGAAATTGGGATGTAAGGATGAAAGAGGATAACAACATTCAAAAAGAGCTTATGTCTGCCTCCCTTATGTAAATGTATTACAAGAAAAACACAAAAAATCAGTCACCCGATAAACATCAGTAGGGTCTTCAAATTTATTAGAACACTTTGCAGACATTCTTCCGAATAAAACCTCCTAAAAATGATAACATGATTAAGGACTGTTTGCGCTATTTCATGCAGCTACGGTAAGAAACATAAATGAAAAACAGATTTCCACACAAGATAACACTGTTAGGATTCCATAAAGCCGTATCTCGATGGGGTATAAAAAATCTGACATAGCTGACCGCATAGGGACTGAAAAAAGGAGTTTCTTAACTTCGTAGATTAAGTTAAGCTAATAGACAGAATATCATTGAACATTACGAAAATAATGAGAGCCGTGCATATTCTTGGTCATATAAATTTCTTTAGACAATCAAGCATAGAAATGAATACAATAGTGAAACCAGTTATACGTAGTACTAGAAACAAATCCATAATAGCAATAAAATCTTAATATGAGCTTTGATAAAAATTGTTAGTTTAATAATTTCAAAAATCTCCTACACTGATGTCCTCAAACAGACATGAGCCAATGGATAAGATCGTTGAATGAGTCAAGTAACTTGACACAAAATGTTGTGAATTCAATAGCCGGCTGTAAAAAAAAAAGAAAAAAGAAAAAAACTTGGGTGTTTCAGTTAAAGAAAATAACTGATATTTAGACGTCCGGAAAGAAAGTTGTATGGTACATGGAACAAGAACTGTCTACTACGGTATACGAAAAGATAGGTTTAGTTCGAAATCTAAATCAACAGAATAAGGCCAGTCAGAAAAATACTTGAATATATCATCGAAGATTATGGCAACGGTTTGAACGATTTAAATAAAGTATATAACGGCATTATCATTAACCATCGGTATTACTAAAAATTAAGCAGTAAAAAAGAATGCAATAACAATAATGATATGCATTATCAACTGAAACACAGTTGGTATTAGTATTAACAAGACTATCGTCGAAAATATCAAAATCTGTAGTATCACACTGACCATAATAGTCCTCATTTATAATGATTACGTTAATGTCTCTATTGAAATGTGCGCTAAATTGATCGCTTCTCACACCAACAATATGATATACACATCTCGCAGTAGGCATTCGCTTATTAGTTTGATAAAATGATCTTACCGGTTTAATAAATGGCCAACAAATGTCTAATACAATTCAAGTAATCATTTAATGGGTTGACATCCTATTCTGAGTATTTCGTTTGCTTTCGATATAATATTACAAATTTCCTTTTAGCCTCCGTAGAAAAGTATTCAGATGTTAATACCGTCACTTAGGTTTATATTTAGAATTTAAGTATAGTTTCCCGTGATGTCCTAAGTTGATTGTAGTAGACGGCATTTTTTTGCTTATTAATGGTTCTCTTCACAAATAGATTATATATTTCGTTATAATTAGGAATAATTGAAATTATCCTGAAGATTAATGCGTTAGGGCGTCCAGATTTTTTTCTTTTCAGGTAGTGATTTCAGGAAACAGAATATTTTGAGTTCAATTTCGAAAGACATTCATATTCCCCTCGTATTAATTTTGAACATTTTTTAATGTCTCTTCTGTAGGTTATCTTTTTTATTATTGATTTCAAAAAACAATTCGATTAAATCTAGTCCCTGTACAAAAAACTCTGATATTTTCACAAACACACACACACAGACACACGCACGCACGCACGCACGCACGCACACACACACACACACACACACACACACACACACACACAGAGATTGTTTTAAATCATAAAAAATGTATATAATATTATGTCTCGGAGGCGGAATGAGAAACAAAGTCAGTTTTTGCCAGCAGGTTTCTGAGCGCTGTTACATGGGCAAAAATTATCCAGGACCGCATATGCGGCATCAGATTCTGATTTATTTTCACCACCATAGGATCTGTTCATAGACATAGCACAGTCTCGAGCCTCCTCACCAGAGGAAATATTCAGACAAGCTCAATTTCAAGCGGAACCCTGAATATTCACCGAAAGTTCCACTGAAGCGTGACGGAACAACATGGCCTAGCTTAAAGTGAAGAAACTGAGAGAGGATATCGTGGTCACCGTTTAAATATTGCCCAGTCCTATATACGCCGAATCAGGCTCTGATCCTTACTATTCTCAGTCAAGTCTCTGTCTGTATACGGAGTCTTTACTTAGCCGAACTTTGTCCGAGGACAGTGAGTTTAACTGACAGAATTGTGTTTGAAATCAACATATCTTTTCCTGTTTTACTTTTTCTTTTATCTTCCAGTGTAACTGACAGAAGGCTTATTATATTACATTATATATTGTAATTTATATTTCACTAGTTAATGCTTCGATCACAGTGACATCAAATGGTTTAATAGTTTTCCGTATCTGTCTCGAGGAAAATCAGTATATCCTAAGTTTTCTGTCGGTTTGTATTCCATTCTAAAACTGAGAATTTTCGAAAGTTATCGAAGGTTAGTAATTCATTGTTTTATGCGTAGAATAAAAATGATAATATGTGTTTTTGGTCTGTCGGTAAAATAAAAACATTTTTACGAATTTGTGAAATTTTTTCACTGCAGATATTATTGCTGATGGCCCTTCTTTCTATCTGATTGTAGTTTTATTAGCAGTAGTAGCAAACGTGAAGCATGAGCGATAACATTCATGTTACCGTCATAAACGTGATGGAATATTATTTTTCCTGTACCAGCGTTATTAGCATCTGAACAAAGATGTTTTCTGATTTTGCATCCTAAATTCGCTAATAAGTTTGACGCCTGGATTTGCTTAATAATTTTAAACGCTTCTTTACACCCATTAAGTAGTCTTGTACTAATTTACGTCTTGATTAACTAAATTCTTCAGTGGAGCTCACATATTATGTATGTAATTTTGGTAATAATTTGATGTCCTAGAATTGCTTGCGGCCTAGTCACAATTGTTGGAGAAGGCATATTCTCAATTAGATTTATTCTCAACGAATCTGGTTGATGACGATTTTGCAAGTCATTTATGCTAAGGCAAAGATTTCATATATATCCGTATTTACTTTGAACCCGTACACACATATTCTGTAAAACATAATGTTGTATGCTTGATATGTTGTTCTTTGATGAACTTCCAATCTAAGTACCATGCAGTTAAGAAACTACGAAATCACAATATTCATTAATATAGTTCATAGCTTGTTGAAACATGGGTGAATACATATTTATCTCAGAAGAAAGTCAGTTTAACTCATGCAATTTATTATGCGTATAAACCGTTGTTAACGCTAAAAATGCGTCTTCAACAAATACATCTCAGAATGGTCCAGTTTCTAAATAACGTTTCCAACATTACATTTCGCAAGAGATTTCTCTGACCTTCGTAATGCGTAGATACGTGATATTAAAGATTTATTTAACCGAGTTCAAATATTAACTGAAAAATGATTTTCTCTAACTTTACAGCTGATTATGCCTATTTTGAATTGCGAACGTTTTCAAATATAGTGAGCCTAGTTCTTCCTAGATTTGATCCAAGGTTGCGAACAAACAAATCTTCTGTTTAAATACCAGCGTTTAACTTGAAATTCTGTTTAGAATTTGGAATACGACACAAGTTAAACCACCGAACACAAAAGAAACATTATTCATTTTAATATTATCAGTGTTTTTGTTAATAATTCATTTGTCCACATATATTTTTGCAATAAATATTTATCCAGTCAGTACCGAAGACGTCCATAGTATTTTTAACACATAACATGATGACGTTACACTCTTATTACAAAATTTCACAAATAACAAAACTTTTGTCAACCGACACGCCACATTCAATTTTCATTGTTAATGAAAATATCTCCGTTTGCTATTTTCCATGTGGAACCATTGATTATGGTGATATAGAATCAAATTTTCTTTGTTTCATGTAATCATTTTTCCGTCTAAATATTTTTTCCTGTGAGAATTTTTCCTTGTCCTAGTTATATATTTTGTCATTGAATGTCCTACTTTTCTCCACTTAGAATAATTTTCATTCGTTATTTAGCACTTGTTTCACTGATGCAATCTTCAGCATCAGAAGCATGTATTATTTTTCCTTTTCAACAATGTAATTTGACCTGCTCATAAACGCATTCTTCTTCTACAATTTTATCCGTATCCCATGTCAGACTAAGAATTGCATGACAGTCGCCTAATATTTATTGTAATGTTAGATTTGTTTATTCTGACCTAGTTTTGATAGAATTCTAGCAGGCATTTCTGGGTCTGTTTTTTACACTAAAATGTAAATTAATCATTTGCGCGTCAGCTCCTTAGTTTTAATATTTTACACTCCTTTTTAACAAATCATCATCAATTTTTTTTTAGATTCAGCACATTACAAAACACATCATCTGGATTTAGATGAACAGGGAGCGCATTGGTATTGGCCCAGAAATAGGACAAGAACATTATAACTTCGTTAAAAGTACCGGAACCATAAATGTGATATTCCTGCTCAGAGTACTATCTGAACGAGCGACACAAATCCAGAAAGACATTTATCTCTGTCTAGTAGATTGCCCAGAGGCGTTCGAAAAAGTACGACAGAAAAAAATGATAGAGATGCCCGACAACCTCGACATTTTCAGAAAATACGTTAACATAACCTTGAATTTATATTGGCAGCAAACCGCTCGTGTACAGATAGGAAGTTAACTCAGAAGGTATGCGAAAAATAGAAAGGAGCGTACGAAAATGATGTGTCATTGGATCTCGGATCTTTTCAACTTATAGAGCGAGGCAGTTATTAGAGAAATTACAGTCTTGACGGGATTCTCCATTGGCGGCCACAATCTCAACCGCATATGATACGCGGGTGATACGGTGCTGACAGCAGCTAAAGGAAAATGCAGGAACTTCTACAGAAAACAGCATAATAAAGTAAAAAACAAGTAAAAGCATAAACTAGTAGAGTAAAAAGCATAAACTCCAAGTAATATGAATATATGCTCATCAGCAAAAAGAGGAAATCAATATGTTTGAGAAACTAAATTAAAATAAATAAACAATTCAAATACCTGGCAAGTGTTTTGACGGAGATTGGAAACTGCAGCATGGAGATCTAAATATGCATATGCATGGTCAAAGACGCAATTCAGAAGCAAACTAGAGTACTGAAAGACAGGAAAATTAAAAACAAAAAAAGAGTATTGAATTGCTAAGTGATATATATCCTTCTGTATGTGATTGAATGCTGCAGATACCCTCAAGGATGAAGAAAAGGCTTGAGGCATCGGAAATGTTGTTTTACTGACTCATTAGAATAGAGTACGTGTGTAAAAATGAAGTGTTGGAAAAGTTTAAAACTATAATATAAATCATACTTAACATCAGGAAGAAACAAATGAGTTTCCTGGTACAAGTTTTGGGGGACAAGTGCCTGGAGAAATTATTACTCACATAAAGAGAAGATGAGACAAGCGAAAGCAGTGCGAGAACATCTTTATAAATCTGAGCTAATGGAATGTAGGAGAGGACATTGGAAGAGATACCAAGATAAAAAGATTCAAGCTGACAAACGACAGAGTCAACTATTGTTAATAACGAACTTATCTCGCTAGAAGTTCTAGCCATAATATTTACCATTTCTTCAAGATCAATTTTTCTTGGCGTTCACAGTAACACAAAATAAAAGTATTTTATATATTTTACTAATTTTAACGTCACTCACCAAATATCACACGTCTTTCTATTGTCTTTTACCTCATTGCATTATTCTCCATAAATTTACTCGTATTTCTAAAATAAGCAGAAAAGGGCAATTCAGTCATATGAAGAATATTTGCCACGCAATCAGTTGTAAAACAATTTGAAAAAAAATTCGATTTCTTATGAATGACTTTTTTATTATTCTATTGTTTGTTTGTATTTTTTCCGTAGATCCAACATCAGCTTTTGTTGCTTTTGATGTTTTTGATTTCTACAATTTGATGTAATCTTATTTCCATACTTAAACATATCAGTTTCTCTTTCTTTCGTGCCATCAAGAAATACACATTAAAGCAAGGATGGATGATGTTTCCTGACTGGCCATATAAAAATTTCAATGTTTGTAATGTCGAGAGTAAGCCCACAAACCTTTAAATGCATTTGAGATTCATTTCAGGAGAAGTAAATGAATTCTTGGTTGCGACCTACAAGAGAAAAGTTGTCTGAAATCATATAGTTCCGGCCCATTTTTTCTGTATTAAATTTCTGCAGAAAGTTAATTCAGCTTCTTTTGCAAAACTAAATAACATTTATCCCATCGATATCTTTAATTATACATCAACATAGTCTAAATTTGCAAATGAAAGAGTTTCTAAATATCAACCTTCATATATCTCATTCGATAAATCAAATGCCACAGTGAAATGGCCATCGAAATTCACAGAGACTTTCATTCAATTATCAAAATATGTTTTCGTATTAATTGTTTTTTTTTTTTTGGGGGGGGGGGGGGCAAACAAAATTTTAAAATAATTATCCTGAATTTATATATATATATATATATATATATATATATAGAGAGAGAGAGAGAGAGAGAGAGAGAGAGAGAGAGAGAGAGTGCTGGATGCTTTTGTTAGGTTTTGAAATGTCACTAAATATTACATCCACGTTCCCCAGTATTCTATACAACATTTGTATGCAAAATTTCATGTGCACGATGCCTCGTCCGGAACTGAATGCACATTGAAACTCGAGTAACATTAAACCAAGCAAAGAAGAATTCATCCAATTCATGACAGTCAGTAAATACGTTACCCTCAAATTTTAGAAAAGAAATCCCTCCAGGATTATCTTCTACTTTAAATGATGTGCCCCTAGATGTCATAGGTGATCATGGCACTCCAGTATTTACTGTCTTTCGTAACCCTTAATAGATTATTTCTTTTCGAAATTTCATTTAACTGCTGTACTGTTATCCATTTATTCAGACTCATTATTTTGGTTTTACGTTGTTTTCAATTGTCTAACTTGCCGTCAATCTTCTTTATAAATATAAGATTTTTCAAGCCCTCTTTCTTTATTATATGAACTAACAAATTCATTTCAGTTTCTTGATATTAAGTATACGTTTCCGTTTTATTTGCATTTTGTATATAAATTCGACGTTTTTCTCATATTCGGTTTATTCTTTCTTCAACATCGTTGTGTAGAACGATATTTCAGTACTTTCAACACGCTACATTATTTCATTGACAGTGTTTAACATTCATAAGAAAACAGATTTCACATGCAAGTAGAGTAATATTTTTTCTTTCTAATGAAGATTTTTTAACTCTGATTAGCTTTAAGAATACATCTTACGTTACATTCTTTCCTCTGTTAAAAAAACTTTCCAGATATTTAATTTTAATTGTTTTATTGTTGAAAGAGAATCAGAGAGAGATGAAAATAGATATAAATAGTTTATGGCGTATATGCCTTTGTAGTATTATAGTTTAGTAAAATATAATTCCAACATGACAAACATTATTGTTATGTATGCACACACACACACACACACACACACACACACACACACACACACACACACACACACACACACATATATATATATATATATATATGTTGGAACAACCCCAATTATACTTTAGAACAAACTACAAACTGATAAAATTTTGGTGATGATGTTAATTATCATCATTACTGGCTACCTGAGGAGACATTATTTGTCGAAATAAAATGTACAATTTTGTAGCAGTTCAAATGTTCTAAATTATCATTAATAATAAATGATCATTGCTCTATTTTATATTGGGCACTGTTTTAAATGAATTTTTTGAATTTTGAAATTATTTTCTTCGTTCCTTATTCATTTGATGTATATATATATAATATATATATAGATATTTATATATATGTGTGTGTGTGTGTGCGTGTGTGTGCGCACGCATGTGTGTATTGTTGTTGTTGTTGTTGTTGTTGTGTGTGTGTGTGTGTGTGTGTGTATGTGTGTGTGTGTTTGTGTATCTGTCCGCACATCTCTAAATTCTGTTAATATATTTCAGTCAGTTTGTTATGAAACTATGTCTGGCGGACTGCCTCTGATCTGACCCCACTACTCCGCTGTTGTTCACAGGCAACTTCCGCCCCTCACCCTGAGTGTTGGCATCTGTTGTAGTCCAAAATACGGGCTAATATTTAACCCGAAAACAAAAGTCAAATTTATAATAAAATTATCAAATACCGTTTTATTTCAAAATGACAATAAATGCAACGCAATTATTTTTTTAAAAGCATCTTATTTTAGAAAGTATATATAATACCGTTTATAATATACAAACTACTTATATGTTTATTAAAAACATATATTTACCCTTAAAATATAAAATAATGTACATATATCTGTATTTGAAGGAATAAATATTGACTACAGAATATTTAGATTTCGGCATTAACTAACCAGAATATGTTGATTTGCCACTAAACAAAATCAACCAACTAATCAACTTGTTATGAGTCGAACTAAACTTGCCTGTTTGAGAGATATATTTCTAACAATCGCATATACGGGTGTTTCATCTTCCTGTCACAACTGATTTTATAGATATGGTTTTATATATCTCACATTGTATTATCATGTTTCTTGTTAAGAAAGTTTAGTATCGTACGATAGCTGACGAAAATAAAGCGGAAGTAAAGAAAAGGAAATTTATGAATTTTCTAAAACTATGCAAATTGGTTAATAAGTTGAAACTTAAAAATGTATATAATTAATACTAAAACTGTAACTGAGCATTCATTAAACTATTGTCACGTTAAAATCTAATAAAATCTATAAAGGATATACAAAATCATGTCCATATTTATAAAGAAACTGTTGCGGTGATTCATGTAAATGGCTTTTTAAAAATCAGAAAAGTAAGCACAGAAGTTACAATTAATTGTTTCTAATTGTAAAAAATTAACTTATATATCCGCATACACATTCATCCAGCTTTACATTAAAATGTACTAAAACTATTAAGTTACATTGGGCGAGCCGCAATAATTTCGTCAAACTTTGAATGAAAAAATGTTTAATGACCAGCCATAATGTCTTAGTATATTTTATTAGATGTAACTAGAAAAATATATTCCCCTGCCATACCTCAAGTAATTGTGAAAAATATCTCATTATTTTTTCTAACATTATTGACTTTCCAGTCTAATAGTTTTACATCAGTAATCAAATCAGCCCTAATTTATGCATATTTATTCGATATCTCTGTCATAAACTGACTTACAAATTTATGCATATATCTTTCAACATTATCGTGATAGAATATCTTGTGTTTAATATGACTTACATAATTTAATTATTTATGTTAAGAATTTAATTAACGTATAAATATATTCAATAGATAAGTAGATATGAGCTCAAGCTTTATGTAATGATAATTTTAAAAGATAAAACGTAAAACGCATGAGCAGAGACAGACAGGCAAAAAAAAAAAAAAGAAATAACCCGCACCAAGCAAGAAAGGAAGTAAGTCACAAACACAGTATATTGTTCTATTTTCAGTTCCAATCAAAATTTACAATTCTGCTTTTAATTCTGCGACAAATTCAATGCAGAAAGAAAGAATTAAAAGAAAGGTAATGCTCAATGGGCATTCAATTTCTTTTATTTAAAATTAGTTAGGTTATGCAACATTTGAACACCTGATAAAATTACCGCAGTTTTATTGTTTCCTAACAACCTAGGTGCCGCCATTATGCCGAGAATCTTCCTGCGTGTTCGACTGAACTCTTTGAAAGAATCTACTTCATAGACACCATCTAATGTCGTTACGGAAACGGAGAAAAGGTATTGACTCTCATTGTTAAAACCAGCTAACACTTTGAGGTATTCTAGACGAGAACATGAAGAAAAAAAGAAAATTAAAAGATGCTTTTTTTAAAGCAGTAAAGAAGAGAAATGGGTGGAATCAAAGGGTTTGAGGTTGTACGAAAAGATTGGCTTGTCAGACAGAATTACAGACGTGGTAAATTCTTTCACTGCAAAAAAATTAAAACTTTTCTGGCCTCATATTGGAAAATAAATTGTGAAAGAAAATCATGTAATTTGGGAGGTTTTTAAGTTGGATTTATAATGTTACTGTTTAATAAATGTACATTTTGGATACAGTTTTGAGACGATCTACACCTGAATAAATTCCTGACTAGAGGATAGCATTTTAGCTTGAAAGAGCCAGACTGCATCCACTGTTGATTTCTATACACGATCTCAGTATCTCCATAAATCTTCTGAATATTATACCGACCAAAATTTAAACATCTATACTATAAGTCAATGGTATCTACGCATAGATATATACAGAAATTCAGAAATAGACACACACACACACACAGAGACACACACACACACACACGCACACACAAACATATGTATATATATATATATGTTTACAAATAAATAAGGAACGAAGATAAAAATTAAAACAATGAAAACATTAATATAAACAGTGCTCAAAATAAAAAAATATATTGAATATGTACTATTAGTTATAGTTTAGAACATGAAAAACTACAGACTACTACAAAATTATACTTTTTGTTTAGATATTGCGAGAAAAATGTCTGAACAGGTAAAGAATAAAGATGGTAATTACAAACATTTTCAATTTTTGTACATTGTAGTTTGTACATGTTCTAAAATCTCTCTCTCTCTTTCTATATATATATATATATATATATATATATATATATATAAATAGAGAGAGAGAGAGATACAAATTTAATTATAAAAAAAATTAAACACGATACTTAAAATTAATATATATTTCTAGTCGTACACGCATGTACGCAAGCACACACGCACACACGCACACACACACACACACACACATATATATATATATATAATTTTAACGTTCGTTTAGTCTCTTAACTTACAACATACTACAGCTTATTATAGTAAAATGGCGAAAATCACAAGAAATCTTATCACTAACCTTTATGATAATTTATTTTCAGAGGCCATTTGGGTCAGTCACCAATTACTTAACAATAAACTTGGGAATCATCTTCAGTGTAAATCTTCTATTTGTGAGCCATATGGGAATTTTCCTTTCTTATAATATTTGCTTTAAATATGTAGCATTTTCTCATGAGTACATTCTCGTGAATATTTACTGAAACAGAACGAATAATATCTTCCTAATATATTTTACATTTTACCTGACCAATTATATGACGGCACTTGACATTGTTTTTCTCTTCCGATTGCATTTTCTTTTTACGTTTATACTAAAGTATCTATTTGTTTCTACACCTTGTTAAAACGACCAATGTTTGAAAGGCTAACACCAAAAATATCCGTGATACCTATGTAAATTTTGATAGTGTGTCCGTGCACTGTTACAAATTATGGAAACTTTCTCCTGGTAATGTCTATCACATTTAATGGCTAAAGAAAATTTCATCGATGGTCGGGACCATAGTTGTTTGGTGAAGGCACTATATTTATGTCTAATTGATTGCAAGAATGACTCGCTAGCTAGAAGGATTAGAACTGAGTAGTGAGTTCGATTCACAATGGGTGCTCCATGCTTTCGTCCTTGTGTTAATCTAAGCAATGCTTAGAAAATCATCTTAGTGGCTGCATGTGATAAATATTTGATACAATAACGGTTGCACCAATATTTTTCGATGCCGAAAATTTCAGAATTCACTTGGAAAATAGATTCTTAATTTGCATAACAATTCAAATGTCCTAATCTGAGGAAATCTAGGGAAAACCATTTTCTTCTCTTACTGCAGTGTGTCTAAAACTGAACGGATGCTGAAAAAAGTAAAACAGTTGATTTAGTTAATTAAAAAAAAACTGTGTTGCTGTGAAGTATTGTAGCAATAGCAATTTTATCATTCACGACATCACGTTTTCTTATTGGCATTATCTTTTGGATTTATACTCGTGGTACCGCAAGGAGAACAATATATATATATATATATATATATGTGTGTGTGTGTCTTGTGCATGTATGGTTGTGCATGTGTGTATATGCAGTGTTTTTTGATTAGTTAAATGTGTAAATTTATTGTTTACTTGATTCATTCTTCTTCTCAATTCTTTATGAACGTAAAGAGATTTGAGAATGTAAAGTTAAGATAATTCATTACACATAATTTGATTCAGTTGAAGATTTCATCCTGATTATATATTTCTATTTGAAATGTGTTATATGCATGAAAATTAATGTCACATGATTTCCGCCAGGCGAATTTAGGAGTGTAAAATTTCCTTGGAAAATAACAGTACGCTACACTGATAAACACTTTAACCGCTACACATGAAGAGACCATACAGAATACAAGATCACATTTAACATGAAATAGTTATAAATCTCATAATATGAGAAATAATAAAAAAAAATTAATGGCAATTACATTTTATTATTATGGGAATAAAGCCGGTGTGTTTATTTTTCACAGCAGTTTGAACATAAAATAAACGTTGAATTAAAACACAAAAATGACTAATAATGTATATCTAACAAATATTTCAGATTACAGTTCATTACATTTTCATGAAAAAATATTTACATTTTTCTTTGTGGAAGAAACTCTTACATGAATAAAATATAAACTCATTTATAAGAGTGTGGAAGAATATTTCAATAACAAGAAAACCAATTATCGATTCAAATCGACAAAAAATAAATAACAACTAGAAACTAAACAAAAATATGTTATGCTACAAAAATACCTACATTGCAAACGTTAGATCATAAATAGTATTATAGGTTCGCATGAATAACTTACTGTCTCAACACGAACACTATTATTTTATCAATGACACTTTTTTTTAACTTTTTTTACCTGTTTCGGCTATTATATTAATTCTTCGTGATCTGAGTCTATCACACACACACACACACACACACACACACACACACACACATATATATATATATATATATATATATATATATCGATGGTATTGAGATCAACGATGAGACTGCTGGTTTCTTTGTCATGATAGCTTTAAAAAAATGCTTGCTGAATATAATATTCTTCATTGCAGGGGATAGAATTTCAGTCGCGTAATAACTCGTTTACAAGTGAAGAATATTCAGTAGTTCTACATTGTAATAGTATATATATATATATAATGGATTCTCCCGTCGCGTTCAACGTATGAGGGTCCAACCTTTTTCCAGCAAGACAACCACACAGAGATTTGTTTATAGTGGTGAAGGCATTGTGTAGTACCATCCACACTTCTTGGAACTGCTGATAACAAACAATTGGTGCAGATGACTGCCACAAATCGCACGAACAGCAGACCTCAATTATTTAACCCATAATTGGAGGGAACGAACGGATTAATACCTTTCCCAAGGGTACCAGTGCGCAAGTGAATGCAGCGTGCTCGACTGAAATTGGAACTCGGCTCACCGATTTCCCCTTCCAAGCCGACATCCACCGCACCCCAACGCACATCCGTGAATGCTAACAGCACCTGGTATTCCCAAGTGGTCACCCACCTAAGTACTGACCAGGCTCAACTTCGGTTATCGAGCGGGAACCGGTGTATCCAACGTGACATGACCGTATATATATATATATATATATATATATATATATATATACATATATATATATATATATATATATATATATATATATATATGCATGATAATGTAATTATTAATCTTTTTCCGTTAAAATATTTCTATGTACATACGTGCACAATCCTGTATGCAGTTTATGTCCAAATCGAAGACATATCCATCATAAACTGTGTCTAAAGATTGTTTGACAGTTTTAACGCATCCTGAAATAAATTTCTCTCTCATAATTATCTGAGAGATCCACCTTTTCCATCTATCATTGCGCTTTTATCCCTAACTTTCTCAACTGACAAGAGGTGGAAAGACTATATTGAATCCATTTATATATCAGCTCCTAAAAAGAGTGTTTACTGCGACAGATAAGACAAGCTTTCCTACTGGAAAGTAACCTACATATCAATAATTCGTATATACTTAGAATATCTTTGCCTGACTCATCTACTATTAACCATAAAGCTCCTTCATAAAATACAAAGCTTAACAATATTGTTGGTTTGGATGTTGGGAGGCGATTCAATCACTAAGCCTCGGCCGCCAATTTGCCGACCTTTTCCCTGGTTATATGTATTTTCTTGGTAATTGCGATTGTTTATCATTTCAAAATTAACGATTCTATTCTCAATGATTGCTTTTAGGAGTAATCATATTTATGTTTATGATAGATATTGCAATGTCACAATATATTCCCATACATTTTATGTTTAGTCTGAAATTTTCAGACAGCTAAACCATGAAGAATGAAAACACTTATTTTCGCATCAACAACAATTGAAGACCGCCGATTGAGCGCTGGTACTACTCAGCACTCGAACATCTTAAAACGGGACGAATCCACACCCGAGAAACATACATCTTTATATAAAAAGGTATTATGGTTTAAGACATTAAATCCTGAACAGTTTGTTTGAAAAGGCATCTAAAAAGACATTATATAATATATGAAATATATTATTAATTATATTTTTAAAGTAAACCAAAAAAACACTAGATTATTTTTGATAACATTTTATAAAGTGTCGATCATTTTACTGAGAGTAAATGACGTTAATATTCATTAAAATAATGAAAAATAAAATAATTTTCGTTTTGCCTTTTAAAAATGATTAAAACGTGTGTTTAATACATATTTTTTACATATCAATTTCATTTATTTAAACAAATTCCTTTACGACTTATATTATTATTAAATTATTGTGTAAATCTACATTAAAGATTTAATAACTTAAAACATTTATTTTTTATGATTTATGGCTTTTTGCAGCAAACTGGTAAGCATTCCTGGAGTGGCCATTATTGCATGATAGTTACACTTCAAAGTAATATATAGTTGCCATCCAGAATCGATGACATATTTATTTGTTTGTTGGCTCTGTTACAGAGGTTAAAGAAACAATTATCTAGTATCAATATTTCTCGAGAGCAAGTCCAATATATACTTTTCTTTATTAAACTATGAAGGAGATGATATGATGTTCAAGAACTTTGCAAAAGTAGCGCCTAACAGCAAAAGAAAAACTATACAAATATTTATATATAAAGAAAATGGTTAACATTTCCTTTAATTTTCTACCTCTTCAATTACATATACATACGTATATGCACACATACACACACACACTCACACACACACGCACAAACTCTCAGAATCACACACACACATATATATTGAATATAATATTAAATCACCTAGCAATGTAGCATAAATAGCACCAACACATATTTCATGAAATTTGTTTTCATGTGTGTGTGTGTGTGTGTGTGTGTGTGTGTGTGTGTCTGAATTCACCAACCAAATCTTTTCTAAGCGAACAACACTTTTTGTACATAATTATTCCATCGTCAAAAATTTAATTGAAAATTCGGAGTGCACAGATATTTAAAAAGTTAACTTGTTCACTGTCCGTATATATATATAATTGTTTTTCTGACAAATGGAAGCGATTTGCAAGACTAAAAAACATTCGCGATCCAGTGCAAAAAATCAATTTGTAACATACAACGTGTGTTAGCACGTGCACTACCCTGTCTTCATCAGCTGCCAATCAGGGGTTATGTCACTGTTTCGATGGCAGGATATGGAGATAAACTTGTTGGTTGTCCCTCTTGTATATTCTCATAAAGAAGTAAATAGAACGATCGTTCTTCTTTGCAGTTTGTCTAAATTACAATAAAAGTTTAAGTTCTGATCAGCGCCAGTCATTCAGAAATAGAAACAGCACAGACGACAAGCTGAAATGTAACGGGGAAAAACTTCAAGTCACACGGGCATTCTCTTCTTTCATTTTCTTTCTCGTTCGCTGATTCATTTTAATACTTCTTCTTCATTCAAAATTATTCTTATCAAATAAACCCCCATAATGCATACATACGCATTAACACATTCCAACGAATTACTAGTAAGAAGATTTGTACGAATTGTTGATATCTTTAACTTTGTTATTTGAACTTTTACCTACTACCTATTTTTGTTATAATTTCCTTTTAACAAATTTCTATTTTAAAATGCAAAATGTATATTTCATCATTCCACACTTACTCACACATTCCAACATTCTGCTGCCAACCAAACTTCTGATGAAAACCTTCAATTGGTGTCACCCGACGGCTGAAAAAAAAAAACACGCAACATGCACCCTATATTTTTACTGGTGAATCCCGACGCGGAAAAACAACCTAATGGAAGGATGCATCTTTTTTTGCTGATCCCCAAACCCAGCAAGGAAAATGCAGTGTAAAATTTCCTACTACCTCAATGGTGAACACCGACGCCTCAAAACAATAAACAAATTAAAAAGAAAATGTATAGCACGCCGGAAAAATATAAAACATGAAAACAAAAACATAATACATATCTCTACATAAAATGGCAACTCACATTCTACAGGACACATTTGTTTCCGTCTTGAAAATTGATTCATTTTTCTCTGTATTCTTACATTTATCAAATGTGAACTTTGACATCCGGAAAAACTAAACATACCTACTCTTATTGATTTCAAACAAGACGCTTAAAAATTGAATCATGGAAACACATTTCAGCCCACAAAAATAAAAATCTAAAACAACAAAAACAGCAAAAAACGAATACTACAATTTGGAAAAGCGATAACAGATACCATTAAAATAATTCAAAGCAGACTACATCAAATGGAAGTGAAGTTCTGTGGGATAGGAAATTAAAAATTAAAATCACCCTTCTTTACTTTTCCAAAAATTCAAAGTGACCTGTGAAATTCTGGTTTTCCTAAATAGAGAAAAGGATTGACCATGTGCTTAAAGAAAACGTCAAACTGTATTTCGCAAGTAGATGTTCAATTGAATTTTATGATCAATGGACTGGGATTTGCAAGACTAAAAAGACTTTTGCGATTCAGTGCGAAAAATCTAAATTACTATGTCTCAGGTCAGCGTCAGTCAGTCAAGCATGGAAATAGCACAGTCCACAAGCTGAAATGTAACGGGTATAAACTTCAAATCCCCCGGGCTTTGTCTTCTTTCTCTTTCTTTCTCGTGTGCTGATTCATTTTACTTCTTCTCTATTCAAATCATTCTTATTAAATAAACCCTCACATGCATACGTACTTACGCATAAACTTTTTTCAGCAAATTACTACTACGAACATTCGAACGAATTCCTGTTATTTTTAACTTTATCATTTGGCCTTTATCTACTTCCTATTCTTGTTGTTATTTTCCTTTTAATAAAGTTCTTTTTTAAAATGCAAAATGTATATTTCATTCTTCCACACGTATTCACCCATTCCAACCTGCTGTGGCCAGCCAACCTTCTTATAACATCTTTCTGATGATGATAATGAAAACAAACTTCTGATTACTCTGGATAAAACTTGTAAACTGTAGGATGTCCGGTAATATATGACACAAAGCCGAATTAATAAAATATTAAACCGCCATATGGCTTCAAGATATTAGTTTTAGTCAACATTAAATTAGAAAAGTACCCAAGTTTTATTAAAATTGGTTCAATACATTCATAATTTAAAGCTTTTGAATACAAGTAATTCACAAAATGGCGACATGACCTTTTAACAATCGAAATTTTAGAAATTAGAGATGAATTACTTAATGATATTCATATATATTCATCCAGGTTTGGAAGATCCTACATTGTATTTATAGATATAATTACTGGACATTATTTCTGATTTTCCATCTAGCATGTTCTTTTTGGTCGGGAAACAACATAACGGCTCACTTTAACTTGTCGCTGTCTGCAGATAGGATGGTTTAGCTTTTTTTACCATACTCCATTTAATATCAATATTTTCCTTCATTATATCTCATGAAGAAATGCTGAACATGGACATGCACAGTTAAAACGCAATGAAAAAAGTAAGGCTTTGGACAGTTTCCATGGAAATAGTAAAAGAAGTACTGGAAACATGTAAAATATGAAAGCAAATTCTTCTAGTCGGCTATATTTTATAATGGATCTATTTTCATAATAACTTTTTTCCAGAGTGTCAAATATTTGTATGTTTTTTCTAAGGTAATTAAATAGAATTTATGTGACATTACTGTGAAGGGGTATAGTTGAATTTCTATATATCAGGAAAATATATCTATAATTAGTTAAATTAGTGATACATCTGACATCATCACCTTAAAACATTTAAAAAATTATGAAAATATATAATATCTATTACATGAACAAAATATGCCCTAAAATGGATGTGAATCGTCAAAGAATGACAATCATAGAAAAATATTTTGAAATATCGGAATACATATAAATAATATTTGAGATAATCGAAAAATTATATGATATACAAAAAAAATATTTTTTTAGGTTAGGGAATATTTTACCCTAAGATTTTAAATCCACACAACAAAATGTAAAGTTTAACTACTTAAATGACAGTCGTAGAGATCATATCTGATGTTTTGTAAAGCGAATAAAAACGACCATATAAATGGAAATATTTTAATGAAAATATACATGATCTGAAGCCTTCTTGATTTTTCACGTTAGTATAAATACACAGAGACACATATATATTGACAGACCTAGTAACGCCCCCTTCAACTTTATATATTTGTTCAATTCTTTCCTTTATATTTTCCACGATTTTATCCCTATTTTCACAGTTTGTTTAAAAATAACTAATATTTACATTACTTAAATTAGTTTATTAGTGTTTCCGATTTCTTATTTACAACTACTTTAACAATACCTAAATATAATTCAAACAGACAAACCTTTAATTCGTAAGTTTGCGTGTGTCTTTGCAGACATATGTATGCATGCGTATATATTTGTGTATTTAGTTACTGCCATATTTTCGTGAACTGTTTTTCAAATGTCTATCTATATATGTTTTCCTATTCTTTAAGCCTGTTACAGACAGACAGACAGACAGACATACAGACAGACATTTGAAAACTGTTCTTACTATATATTTAACTTAATGTAAACGACTTAATTGCGTCATTGTGATTTCTGATCTTGAAATATAATTTTAATTATTTTTTGGCGTTGTTTCCTTCTCACAATTTCAGTATCTTATTCCATTTTAGTCTTTGCTATTAGCCTAACTAACTTGTACATTTAATAAATAAAAAAAATTTACGTCCGATTTAAAGCAGTATCAGCCAAGAGATAGGACAAGAACAGTGTGGCTTCGTTAAAATACCGAAACTAGAAATGGGATATGCAGGCACAGGCTGCTATCTAGACGAGCAATACAGATGCAGAAGGATCCTTATCTGTGCATTATAGACTACTCAAAGGCTTTCGACAATGTACGACACAAAGAATTGATAGTGACTTCCGACAACATCAACATTTTCTGAAAAAAGTTGGGATAATCAAGAATCGATATCTGCAGAAAACCGCTTGTCTAAGCATAGGAATTGAACTCAGCAGGTATCCTAAAATAGAAAGAGGCGTAAGGGAATGATGTGTTTTTTTGCTGTATCTATTTAACCTGTACAGAGAATCAATTATGAGAGAAATCAAACCCTGCCAGGATATTTCATTGGCAGCCACAATCTCAATAATATAAGATATGCGGATGAGACGGTGCTGATACTAGATATGGAAATTAAATTCAAGACCTTCTACAGAAATTTCCAATGAACGTAAGAAGAAAAGACTGAGCACAAACTTCAATAAAATTAAATGTATGGTCATTGTTAAAAACAGAAGCACAATATGCCAACGACAATCGGAGTATAAAAAATAAAACAAGTAACGAAATTCAATTAACAGATGATGAAAAATATGACATACAGATCCAAAGTCAAGTTAGCATAGACAAAGGCGCATTTTTTAAATTAACCAGAGTTCCGAAAGACAGGAAAATTTCATTAGGAACAAACAAAGGAGTGCTGGTTTGCTATGTGATATCTGTCCTTCTTTATGGAAGTGAGTATTTGACGATTTCATCAAGGATGAATCAAAGGGTTGAGGTAGCAGAACACACACTTAAGATCAGGAAGAAACAAATGAGTTTATGTAACAAGTAATTAGGAAAGAGGGTTTGGAAAATCTAATAGTCAAATGTTGGATAGAGGGAGGGTAAGATAGGGAACAGCAGCGCATATATGGCTTTCAATATGACCATTTAAGTTGCAATGGTTCTGCAGGTATAATATACATAGAATAATAGTCATTACATGATTGATAATTTGGTTAGATTTAAGGAAATATTCAGAACAGTAAACTTTTGAATCATTTACCATGAATTTAGTATTTTTTTATTTTCAGATGAAATATTTAAGATTAATATTTACACAAAAAATAGAAGTTTGTCACCAAAATAATAATTGCATATTTTAAGACGTATATATTTATTGAATGGGTATAATGGTGATACCATTCAATCGTAGGAAAAAATCTAACCTATCGCTGCGTCAAAATTACAAAGTAAGGAGGATTCTTTAGGTTTATTGGTGAGAAACGTTGATATTGAACTTGGGAATTTGAGGGAAAATTATTAAAGGTAATCTGAAAATAAAATTCATAACGGTTACGGTTGTATACAAAATTCAATTTAGAAAGTGTTATATAAAATATATATGGATATTTATGTGTAGTATACAAATATATTACTTTTTCTAAATCATTTCTTATTAGAACATAATACTCAACATCTTTCCCGATATATATACATATATATATATATATATATATATATATATATATATGTGGGGGGGGGTGTTAGATAGTTGAATAAGTTCAAGATGTTTTAAAGTTTTTAAAGATTACCCATAAATCCCAGAGTGAATTTTTAGTTGGTATATGGAATTATTATTAGCAAGCTTAACATCAAGCGTATGTGTGTAAACAACTTTGTTTTTCATAGCGTAAATCATATCAGATTTTGTGCCAAAAAAGTGTATTTGTGGGGAATATTAGTGCACTATTTCATTAAAAAAAATCTTGAGTTGAAGAACAAAAAATTCTTGTTGAGACTTACGGTGAACTTTCTCTGTCGGAGGCTATATGCATAGATTGATATAGACGTTCCAAAAATAATTATTTTGATGTTGAAGATAAATATCGCTCTGTATTACAGGCGGTTATTCAGGAAAATGCAATCAAGGTGCAATGTAAAAATCATTAGAAGTAGATCACACAAAAAGATTTCGTGACACTGATGAACATATATTTTGGTGCCAATATGAAAAATAATACGATTTTAGCTCATTTGATGTCGCTCATTCCGAAAATGACCGTATATTTTCATGGTTATCTGGCGTTTCTGCTGGACTGAAATCGTTCAGTTTGGAAAAAGAAAATGAATTTAGGTTCTTGGCTGATCGCAACATGTAGTTAATAACCCACCAATTTTTATGTAGACTGAGAAATTTATGTCAGTCCCAAGAAGCAAAATACACTTATGAGAATAAAAATTTTTTAATAAAAGATTTTAAAATAGGAGTATCAAATTTTCCACTTCAACGACAAAGTTCAAATTAACTGTTAAACTTTAATAGGAATACACTTTATCATTAATAAGCTTATTGATATGGACACAGTATGGGACCATAAAACAATAAGACAACAATGTGGTAGGTTCAAGAACATATATTACGTCAAGAAGAAATACAAACAAATACAAAGCGATACAAAAAGATATAAAGAGTAAAGTAATAATACCTTTTTCCTGCTAGATCGCCTTCTTTCGGGTGAAGCCTGGGGTGCCTCGAAAATATATAAAATATTCGAATATGCTACCTATTGGATTTTCATCTGATGGTGGTGAATCATTTATGTCAGTTGTCCGACTTATTTGATTAGGGTGGTGCTCATGTATATTCTTGTGACCTTTTCTGATAAATCGATTTTTCAGAATATTTTGCCCCCGTTCAATATTTCTTAGGGGCTCGGTAGAGGATAATGACGGTCTTTTAACGAGGCGTTCATGTGACACTGTCTTCCGCGGGTATATTTTCTTTTGTTTTCTTTAATACAATTAATTAAGTGAGCAAATTAGCTTGGATAACAAGAATTAGGACAGTTATATAGAAATAAGGAATCCGACAGCACAGAAAATACCCAAAATTACGTTAAGGCATGATCTGGGTAGATGGTAAGGAAATATTCTTAATTGTTCAGCAGTATTAGGTACTTTAATATTCATTACTGTAATAGAAGCAACAATATAGAAATGTTGAACGGGAATAGGTTTTGGAAATTTTGGCAGGTTACACCGAAAAAAAAAAGAGGGAGTTACCATATGGTGTCTATATTCCTGAGGAACCAACCCCAACGGAGCAGAGAAGAACAGTGTCCATGAAAGACAAGTCATGAAAAAAAAAAAGAAAGACGATACCTCTATTCACACACACACACACACACACACACACACACACACACACACATTTTTATTAATTATTTTTCATGTTTACTATAGAGACTTTTTGTTGAAATTTTTGTTGAAATTGCATGTTTAGTTTGAATAAAATTATCGATAGGACCGAGAATGAAAAAATACATGAACTTTTTCTAGTTACCTTCAAAGACTTTTTAATAAAGGATTTTTTTATTAAATTTGCATAGTTAGGTAACAAAATCTGTTATTAAAATTGTATGGTTAGGTTGAATAAAATTTAGATGAAACGAAAGGTGGAAAATGAACCAAAGGTAAAAAATGATTTTTTTTCAATTGCTTGAAGAGACGTTCTTTTTGTAAAAGACTTATTGTTGGATTTGCATCTCGTAAAATTGTACTTTGAGATAGTTCTTGTTTCTTGGATTAATAATGTCATTTTTATGCTTAAAATGACAGATGTATGTGACACTATCTCCCGCGGGTATTTTTTTTGTTTGGTTTAATAGAACGAAGGGAGAGAGAAATTAATATTAGTAGTATTATTAGTTCTGCTTTATTGTAATTCACGATGTGAGCTTATGTAAAAATCTATTTTAATGTTATCATATACTTGTAAAATCCGGGGAATAGAAAAATTACCTATTTTCATACTACTATGTACTTGTAAAAACCGGGAAATAGATAAATTAGCAGACAATTTGAAAAGGAGAGAAAGAAATATAGTTTTATTTCTTTTTCATATACGATACGCATTATTTTGGGCTAGGTGGAAATTTGATAAAATGGCCGCAGTCATAATAAAATGTCAGGGTTTACTTGTTGAGGTCAACTAGGTTTAGATCCCGCAACAGATTTTCCTGGGAACAGAAATTGTGGAAATTGAAAAGTCTAAAGAAAGAAGACAAAAATTACATCATGTGAGCTGTTGATATTTATTTCGTCGAACCATGGCTCCCCGCAAATCGTGTTGGTGGAAAACGGTCTCATTAGTCAAAAGATTTGAGTCGGCCGATTCCCCCGAGAGGATTGGTGATGGTTATAAATATCCGGATTTGGCGAGAAAAATTAGTAGCAGTTGTTGCCTGGAGAGTAGTTTTTGTATGTTGAAATGTAACGACCGTGGAAAAGGTTTGCCAACTGGGGGAGCCATCACCCACGGTAGGTCGCTCATCACAGAACCTATGGCAAAAGAGTTAATATCGAATGAAGCCTGCCGCTGATTAACTTAAAAAGTTAATTCTGAATAATGCGCCTTATATAGGAATCCCGAAATAACGTTTTTATTTTTTTTAAACATGGGAGGATCGAAATTTCTGATTGCTTGTTCGCTCTACTTCGGTAAACTCCTTTAAACTCCGATAAGAATCCGAAAGGAATTTGTTATTTTAGAAGTTGCATAGAGAAATGGCAGCCCTGATTAACAACTGTATTATCTACTCCTGTGATTAATAATTGTTTTTTGTTTTTTTTATATATATAGAATCATTCTTCGTAACGCTCCAGGCGTGTTCGGTCTTATTTATTATTCATTTATTCATTTTTTGTTTTTTGGTGCCGTGTTTATTTTTAACCACAGGTGTACAGAAATGACTAGTCTGGTTCTGGTGGAAAGACGGCTACTGAATTTGCACTAAGCGACTTTCTGAGATCAAATCACAACTTGGGCAGTGGTCCGTTGTTGCAATAGACGTCTGGAAGACCAGCATTTGTGACTATATCATCACGACCAGCAACAGCGGCCCGAAAGCGTCGACACAACAGGTACCGTTTCGACATCTTCGCAGCGGGATCCGTTCCCGAACCAGCGAGTGACCGAACCAACCGGCCAGCCGGGTGGCAGTGTTACAATTGGTGCCGTCATGACCGTCGACGAGATCAAGCGTCGCAACTAGCCGGTCCGGGCGAAAGTGCTACATTCAAACGCCTCGAAAAATCAGCGCATACTATGATTTTATTTGACTTCGTTTTAACTTATACCACTCGAGCAGCCTATTCCGAAAAATCAATTTTAGATAGTGTACCAACAGTTACTAATGTATCTAATTATTCGTCTATTGTTTACCGCTGCGAACGGGAACTTTCTCTTTTTGAACATCGGCTGTACATTATTCTTTAACTTGAATTGAGTTTTTATTTTAGTGCATTTCCCTAAGCCGCCTGAAGACACTTCCGAGAAATTTTCTTTTCGTTCCAGTTTCTGTTCTGTTCTGTTCTTCAGTTTTGGTCGTTGTAGTTTCTATTTTTCGACAGAACACACTCATGGGACAGTCCCACAAATTGAACTTTCCAATCCAAACTGTACCGAACAAATTTTCAGTATTTTTAACCAGATATGCCCAAAATTTTTTATTTGTTCCATTTAAAATTACTGTAACAAATACTTCATATAAAATGTTTTTTTTTTCAACTGTCACCGTGCTGTTTTGTTAGTTCTCAATAATGTTAATGTTGTTTTTTTTTAGTCGCCTTCACGTATGCAAGTTTATGGTAGACAAGTCAAATTCACTGTCTAGCTGGAATTTAATTATTTTATTTAATATTTTTGGTATTACAGATTTTCGCAAATTTCCGTCTACGTTATTGCTTGACAGCGTCTGTCTTATTTTATTTTTTGTTCTTCTGGATTTTTTTACATACCAGCAACTTGCTGTTAAATGACCTGCTTTATCGCAATTCTGGCAATTTTCTTTTTCATTCTGGTCGATCAAAACCTCATCCAGTGTAATTTTCCGCAAATGTAACACGGACATGGCGGCGAATTTACTTGTCTTATAGTATGTTTGTCATGATATTTTCTTTTCTTCCTTTCTGAAGAGAGGCGTTTTGATCTCTTCATAATTGATCTGTTCATATACATTTTTATATGAGCGATTACCTACTCCTCGATATTCCTCGAGTCAATTTCTACTAATATGACCCTCTGGCAGTAATCTGCTAATTTTTGGAGGGTTAAACCTGTCACATTTTCTGGTTTTGTTAGAACTCTACACCTACCTTCTGCGTCTCCGGTTGAGAGCAGACGTTGAGCAAAAATAAGGCTTTCAAAGTCATCAACAGATTATTCATTTACCGTAGCTGCAAATGTTAAATAGTCCTGCTGATCTTCTTTGAATAAATAAAGGCATTTCCATCTTTTATGAAAATGTGATGTGTTCCGTCCAAATAATTCTGACAGTAGCTTGAATGTTTCTCAGAATTCCAGGTCTGTCGTTTTTCTGGGGAGAATAAATTCAACAAACCTGCTGTGCTCTGCTGTTCATAACTTCTTTAGTAATAACCGCACATTCTTAGAATTTGGCCAATCATTACAGTCGACGTTAAATAAATCCTTGTACCGCCTATAATAAGCATCAAATGATTTTTCGTCTTCCAGTACATACTAAAAAATTTCCATAGTGATCCAAAGAGCACTTTGAGAAAAAGCAGTATCGTTCTCAGTTTTTTTTCTTTTAATGATTTAAAAAGTAACTCTTCGAATTTATTTTATCGTTCCTTGGTCCTTTAAAAGAATTTTTTCTTGCAAAACCATCTGTTGTTTATGTATCTCCATAGATAATTATTGTTGTTGTTGTAATTTCTCATCGCTTTTTTTTATTGATCCAATTGAGTTTTCATTAGTTGTATTATCACTTTTTGTAAGTCTTCCATTTTTTTCAAACTCAACATGACCGTTTTCTTTTGTAAACACGAGAGAAAACACTTTTGTTTTTCATAAGACGTATGTCCAAAAGAAAGAGATAGTCTCAAAACATATCTACTTACAGATTTATCTGTGACGCCGTTCCGGGCTTGTAGAAAATATTTTTTCGATTCTGAATTGTTTCCTTCTCTTTTTTTCTTTATTATTTGCAGGTTATTTTAGATAGAATAAATATTTTTCCTTTCTTGATTCTTAACGTTTTTTCGACCGATTATTTTTAAGGGGGGGCTATCCATTTGTACTTGAAATCCACGTTCGACCGTTGATGTTCGCAATTTTTGTTATTGCTGGTTGATATGTGGCGATCATGGTCAAAGAGAAAAAAATTCTTTTCTTGCGTAAATTCTTATATCTTTGTCGCTCGTTGATATGGCGACTTACTTGAGAAAACGTATTTTCCTGTCCGCTTGAAATGTATGATGGAAAAAGTTTTCCTTCCCTACGTAAATTGTTCGAATCTTTGTCGCCAGTTGACATGGACCCAGTATGGGACCATAAAATAATATGGCAACAAGGTGGTAGGTTCAAGAACATATATGACGTCAAGAAGAAATACAAACAAATACAATGAGATACAAAGAGATATAAAGAGGAAAGTAATAATAGCTTGCGCTGAACTTAAGTCATACTGGGAAGCAGAGTCTTTGTCGTCTTTCCTCACTCCTCACGAGAGTGTCTCGCGCTCCTGCAAATGTCCTCGAGAGTAATTAACTTTCGGTTAATATAGGTAAAGTAGAGTCCATTATTAATTGGGTAACTCCCCCACAACACTTATACATATTGTCGATAATACAGTAATATTAGAATTAAGGTTCATTTTTACATTGCTATCTAGAAGATATTTCCCGATAATTGCGGTGATGTGAGTGATGAAAGAGGAGATCTATTCCATCAGGATATTGAAACAATGGAAGCGCGCTACCATGGACGGTGGGACAAATGAATGGTCGCCGACTATGAACATCAAAGTAAAGAAAAAGTATTTTTACTATGCCTTCTCGAATGCTTGATTTCTGCTGTTAACTTATGAAATGATTTTATGAATATACATATTGGTTTTGATATGTTCATTCGTGATATATACTTATGATCTGATTGTTGTTAAAAAAATTGTATTGCGTAATAATCAGATGAATATTTGTTGTTTTAAAATATTAATTGCGAGTTTTCTCCGAATTCACTTTGAGAAATATTGCTTATAAATAAGGTCATAAATGCAGAAAACAAATGTAAATATATTTGGGTTTTTTTTTTCGCTAAATTGTATATATCTTAGCAATTCGCCTACAAAAATAAGTATTATTATCTCAAAGATCATGAAAACCCTGTCATCAAAAATATAATAACTACAAACGCTTGCTCGAACATTGTAAAATATTTCCTTATTACATGCAAGTCCTTATTAACATACGCACACTGTTATATATGGATTAGCATGAACAATCTACATTTTACTGTTTAAATTTCTATGAGTGAAATTTTTTTATATCAAAATATAATAATCTAACATTGTCATATATAAATGATACGGGAAAGTAAATCAAAATTCAGACGAGTATCTTCGAAAAGATTTGGACAATATTCAATGGCAATATTCATGAATAAAAATTTGTCAAGTTATTGTATTTGTTTCCAAAAATTTACATGAAACTTTGAAATAATATCAACGTCCATATTTAATTGTTTGACACTTAGGCAGCATTATAGACAAGGAAACCAGAAATGCCAACTAAATTTGATATATTAAAAATATCGAAACATCTCTTAAAATATATGAATTTCTTCAATAGGCATCAATTATATTTAATTAAGAAATTTTGAGGTGATTTATTGTCCATGTGCTTTGTTTATTTATACGGATATAATTTAAATATTTGAGGACAAGAAAATATTCTCATATTTTTACATTTTTCAAGTTATTTGTTTTAAACTTTATTTTCATACCAGGTTTTACTCAATATATTTTCCTATCTAATGCAAAAAAATATATCAATTAGCTTCATATACATATGTATTAAAAAATTTCATTTATTAATAATATCAGCAGCTTATCCGCTTTCAACGAACGGTATAAATTTATCTATATTTAAATAAAAAATAAAATTCTAGAGGCAGATGAAAAAAAATGTTCGGATTGATTAATACTCTGGTTTAGTAACACCACAAAAACTATTTTGAAACGATGAAAGGTAATTTCATCTGCTTATTCATATATATTAATTAAAATGCATGCCTGTTAAAACGCACACACACTGCTATATATATATATATATATATATATATATATATATATATATATATATATATATATACGCGCTAAAAAGTCCGTTTTCTTTAACCGAGCGCCCATAAACCAGAAGTAGATTCGCCGACTGACGCCATTTCGGTCAGGTTTCATTCCTCGGTTAAAATGCACTCGGAATCTAACCGTACTGATGACCTGTGATACAGCGGATGACTATATATACATTAGTCATACACATACAAGCCCGTTTCGCTGTATCACAGCTCATCAGTGTGTCTAGACATATCTACTTGCTTCTGGCCGGGATCGAAACTCGACCGATTTGGTGTCAGTCGGAGTCTCTACTAAGCCATCGGCGCCTGGGGTCAGAGAAGGGAAATTTTAACGTCTTTTATGTAAGCAATGTATACAGACGCCAGTCATCGAGAGAACTCAATTAATTTCTGAAGAGTCAATCATTATAGCTGAAGTGGAAACTGTTTTTAATTTTGTTTTTCTCCAGAGTGCTCAATCATAATGAGAGCATAATATATTAGTCATCCACATACATGTCCGTTTCGCTGTATCAAAGCTCATCAGTGTGGCTAGACATATCCACACACACAGACACACACACACACACACACACATATATATATATAAGTTTTAGTACAGAACTTAAGGCTACATCTAGCCCCCATATATATAAATTGATGAGTATTCGACGACTGTATAAATTTAATATTTACGCTTAAATACATAAAATTTAGGTGAGGAATTGAACAGCTCATCTGAAATATTTTCATAGAATTATTTATAAAAAAGCCATGGAGGTGCAACCTTATAGTAATGTGTAAATGACTAAATGAAGAGCCTCCAAATATGGAACAATATGATCGAAAACATAATCAGTAATTTTATAAGGATCACTTCAAAATGCACAAGGTGAACCGCAGAGACACAAGATATATATTTACCAGCAATATTATAATAAATATATGTATGTAAGTTTTATTCAGTTGAATGAAATTGTCTCGCACCACATTTTTCTTAGCACATGATCTAGCAACTAATTCGATATAGCTTGTCCAATTTCACTTCATGTCAAACTGAAAACATTAGCCAAAGTAAGCGCCATGAGACATTTTCCTGGAGGTTAGCATCAGCTATGCGGGTAAATGAGTGTGAAGTGTCTTTCAGATAATTAATACTGACTACTGTATTCTTGGATTCGTTCATTTTGACATACCATTTTGCGTCTAGTTAAAGATGGTCTAAATATCGTTTTGGACATCAGCTGCTATTATGACTTATCATACTGATGAGACTTAATGTGGAGGCAGCAGTAAATGATTAATTCGTCAGCGAAGCAGCAAAGTTGAGTATTGATGTTTTCAGGAAGTTCATTAAGGAATATTTAAAACAGCATACAACCGAGAATTGTGTCTCATGAGAAACTGCTCCAGGATAAATAATCTAGGCGAGCGGGCATTAAATAAAACTTGCATTATTTAATTTGATAAGAAAGATTTTATCAACTCAAATATGTGTCCGGAGACACTGTAGCCTTTTAATATATGCGGAAGATTTGTATTCTAGGCCAAAGCAAATTAACTAGTGTTCGTGTCTTAAGTGATTATCAGTTTTTATACAGGCATCTTTTGGACAATCGGTAATGTAATTTTTTGTTCGAATTAATTCACTATAAGCGGATTTTTTTCTCATAGCTAATCCCAGCATCTGACAGCACCTCAAACGCACTCAATGTTTCTTCAAACACCAACAATGTCAAGTTGTCATTTATGCTGAATCTATAATGACCGGACCGTGATTACATTTCATTAGATAGAGTGTACAATCAAGTTTGATTATTAGATAACAGAGAGGTTGCGTTAAAATCTCTCAAAACTTAACTTTTGAATTAATGTATTCATAGTAACTTTTAGAACAATGTCGTTTCTTTAACATGTCAATTACATTTCGCTAAAATGTCAATTAAGATAATAACTACCGTAAGTAATATTAAAGAAACATTCAATGTTTAAAAAACAAACTAAAACAGTTCACAGACACTAACAAACAAACAAAGACACACACTCACACACCCACACACCCACACACGCATACGCACTCGTTTTTAGTTCGATAGATTCCTGTGAAATTAATAACTTTGCATTTGTCTAAGAATTGTTAAAAATGTTACACGAATAAATGTAAGTGACTTTTTTAATTATTGATATGTCTTTTTCAAACACAACAAAAGCAGCCTAGGAGATGTACTAAAGTTCATTGTTTAAGCAGATGCCCAAACACACAAATTCACACTTTATATTCATTAGTTTAGGGTTTTGATGAAGCCTTGAATTTTGAAGTGCATAATGAAATCAGATTTCACTCAAATATAAACTCATCTGTACAATCTTTAATGTCACTTAAAATTTTGAAACAGAATAATAACCGATTATTTAAATATAATGTTTGCTGTCATATAATATGCACACATACATTTCTATTTATACTCATGTTTTTTAAAGAAGCGGTGTAAATGTGTTAAAACTAACAGAACTGTGTTGACGATGGAGGTTGTGATATAAGGAATAATTACGTGAAATGTTTCGGCAGATTTTAAAAAATACATTTGAGCAATTTATTCCTAATTATAAAGCCAGCAATAATTGATGCATTAAATGATGTCATTTCTAATATTATATTAGCAATATAATAATAATAATAATAATAATAATAATATATATATATATATATATATACGTAAAAAAATCACAAGATCGCCAAAACCTACCGCGGTTTCACACAACGGCTCGTGATGAGGAGAAATTAGCGATAGCTAGATTCGAACCTGCCCACAACCTTATTAATGCCAAAACTGAAATATTGAATAGGTGTAGATTCCATAAAGCTAAATTTCTTGCTTAGAGGATTTGGCCTTTTTTTTTTTTAAAAAAAAAAAAAAAAAAAGCCCTGACGAGCCGTTGTGTGAAACCGCGGTAGGTTTTGGCGATCTTGTGATATTTTTACGTGTCTTTGCTCTACATTGCGTACTATTTGTTATTTCGCTTTGGTTAGTTCTGTATCGAGCACTTTTTCTTTCTTTGTGGTTGGTTCCGTTTGGGTATTTTTTTTCTTTACTGCGGGGTATTGTATGTATTGTCTGTATTCCGCAGTTTTCTTTTTTTTCTCCCCTCTTGTCCAACGCCTTACAGCGACGGATAGTAACGGAATTAGATTCTGTCTGTTATTTGTTGTCCTTAAAGTTTATTTTCGTATAGTTTTAGGATTTAGATACTTACAGAGTCGGTCTTGTTATTATTATTATTATTATTATATATATATATATATATATATATATATATATATATATATATATATAATCTTTCACATTCCTGTAAATCAAAGCATATGTAATTTCGAATTTTACAAACAATAATCAAATATATATCGAATGTGTGCTAAAAAGAGAAAACACTCTTCGAAGAAAAGTACAATAACATACATAAGTTAAACATGTACACAATTCTATTGCTTCCGTTATATATTAATTGTAAAAGAAAGCCATATCTGTGTGCATCGGTTAACAATTTATATGTGATTAAAGATAGAATCTTACAAGTCATCGACACACATTATCTGAAAAAGGCTAATATATTGTTAAATGGTAATTATTCTAAAGAGCTCTTTGTTATGTATACGTTATGAATTAAAGCATGCTACAATGCATGTTTTCACTCTTTTACATTAGAAATGTCTTTATGAAAAGGTTTGACTTATGTTAAGATTTTCCTCTCTGGAATTTTCCGCGTGGGTATATATATTCGGATTTTTTGTTTTCCATAAAACTTGATGATTTGAAATTTAAATTAAATGCCAGTCGTCATAATCTGTTGTCTTAATTCTTATGATTTTATTGTCCTCTCTCCTTAAGTAGGTTACCTTTTTCCGATATTTACTCTCAGTTAAATATCCAGTTCGCTATTGTCGCTATTTTAATGAAATAATATTAAAAATTATTGTGCTAACGTAGGCAAAGTTTAGTTTAATTTATAATATGCATCACTAGCCATTATAAAGAGTGATACAGTTTTACAACACTTTAATTTAGTTATTCATCTCATGAGCATGTACAGGCAATACAGAACGTTAAATATAATTACTTGAAACCAACAATAAGCAAAATTCGCCATGGCCTTGTCGGACGTAATTTTACATTTTATGAAGAAAGAGTAAAAGTATACTAAACTTGAAGAACATGATAATACCGGTAATAAAATCATTTTACATATAATGTGAGTACTGTACCAAATAATCAAACTTGCGTGTGATTATTAAAAAAAATCTGCATCTTGTCGACGCAAAGAACATAATTTTTTTTTTATAATATTTTAGTTTTATAATTCAGATTATATAGGAATGTATATTCATGTCGAATTAAATGTAATAATTCATAAAGCGATTTTATTAAATAAATGTTCATTACGTTGTATGTATAAATACATACCAATAATTTCAGTTTAAAGTTTGAAGAAGAATCATTATCTTTGTTTTTTTACATTGAAAAAGGCAAAGAAACTAAACATTATTTAATATATTTTCTAGTGTTGTTGTTAATTTTTGTTACTATGTATTGTTAATTAAAACAGAGCATATATATACGGTGGCATGTAAACAGAATAAGTCAGAAAGAAAACAGTGGCTTGCGCTGAGATGCGAAATCACATGTATTGTGGAAGAGAATATTCCCTACGCCTTTCCTTACATATTACAAGAAATTTAATCTAAAATTAAAAGTTTCGTCGACTTGCTCACACTTCATTTTTATTTTAACCTGGTAAAACTATGACAAAACAATTTTATAATCATTCTTTACCCTTTGATGGAGAAGTGAAAAATATTATTCCTCCTTTTAAGAGATATTCAGATTCACTTGAAGTATCTAGGTAATTTGAGCACGGTTTACTCAGACTGTCGATCTACAACAAATTGAAAACCCTTCATTAGTGTAAGCGGATTGTAATGTGTAATAAATTCTAAAGCGATTGATTTGCGAATAAAAAGCAAATGTGTACAGTGCATTAAGTGTTCCGATGCGCATTTCCACTTAAAACGGTCAAATAAAGATTTCTGCTATTAAAATATTAAAAAAAGAATCATTAACATGAAAAGCAAATAAACTTTTCTTGGAAAAAGCATGCTTGTAAATTAAAACCTGAACTAGAATCTTCTTCCAATTTCAAATTATACTGCAAATTTAATCTCTTTTCAAATTACTTGCAGAGAACTGCTGATATGAAAATAATTGTGTATTGAGTCAATGCAACTACGGCAAATAATATTTTGTTTTGGAGAACAATGAAAAATGAATGTGATGATAAGGATGGACAATTGACACGATTTCCTTTAATATAAAATAAGAGTGTAATTGACGTCATGTACATAAAATATTGTCGACAAAGTTTGCAAGAAATTTAACATTAAAATGTATATCAAATGTGTATGTACTGAAGTGCATTTAACGAAATACATATCAGTTGACAAAAAGTAAATCATTGTTGTTTTCAATCTGCGATGCTTATTAAATTACACTGAGTTATTCGTGTTCGGATTCACATACATATGTTAAAGCTAGTACATATTGAATAAGCATAATCAAATCCCAGCGTTTCTATAGTAGTGTAACTATTGTAGGCTTATTATATACTAGTATATATGGATATATCTCCCTCCTCCATTTCTGCTATCATCTTTGAAATGAATCCGCTCAAAACATGATCCCGAATATGTTCCAGCCATTTTCTTCACGAGATTTGCTATATACTGGTCATATGTCTGTCTCTAATCAATACTTTGCTTCATGCTTCTATGTTTCGTGGCAAACCTCTTCTCTAGGTTTCAGCCTTTGGAAATCTTAGTTAAAATGTTTAACCATACTAAGTATCGGCATTTTAGCTTTCTATTATTGTTGGATAACTACTAATCAATTATTAATAAGATAGAGATACATTTCTTAAATAAGATTTTATAGATATCCTCTAGAATAAGTACCAAAGAATTATTACTAAATTCTTGTGAAATAGTTGAAAGGATAAAAATAAAAAGACAATTTTTCATCGGGGACGGCACGACAATTTTCCCATTATCTGAGTTAGTTGTTAAGTATTATGAAATTTGAAAATAACCCATTAAAATTGGATCACTCAACGCATTTACTGTTTTTTGCTTAACCCGTTAAAAGTGAATCACTTGTCAAAACGTTTTTTAGTTGGTCACTTTTCTTTTGACGTGCAGTATTCAAGAATCCGCGCTAAAAAAAGATGTAAGGATCAAACTGAGCCGGTCACATTGCCAAGACCAAATATAAATTCTGTGACGAGAGATGAAGACCTTACTGAGAGTTCTGAAAACAATTAACAGGCACCTGGAAACATTATTGCATGACCTTTTGTATCTCATTCAGCAAAAATCGACGAGATAATTTACAAGTTGATTAACACCTCCATATAATCAAAATTCATTCTTAACGAATAATATTACGAAAAATACAGAGCAAAAACACGCATCAAAATAATATTCAATGTATAATAAACAAACATGAAAACTATTTACAAACACAAAAATACAATCCATGGTGCATCATCTTGGTGAATAAAGCTATTTAAGATCATTGAATTATATCGAATTAATTTAGTAACTTCACCTTCACAAGATAAACGATATTGTTTTTAGTTCTCTAGTTCAACTTCTGATGGTTATAACGACTATTGAAGAAAGATACTAACGTGCTTTTAATAAGAATGTTGAATATTCATCCATGCTTCTGAAACGAAGTAGTATTTATATTATTTAAATTTTTTGGACTATTCTTCACATATAATTACTATATTCAGGTGATTCTATTCGTCTTTTATTCCGGCATTTTGTGGCTGACTAGAATTTCGAACCGAAACATTTATTTCGATCAATGGTGAGTATTATTCTCGTTCCATGAGACGTCATTTTTCCTGATTTATTAGTTATCTCCCTTTTAACTATACTTTTTTCATTGCGATTTCTTTAGACAAGTATTGAACTCATAACTCTTTGAGTCAAGTCACTGGTTTTTGTATTATACCTGACCGATGCTATTATCCACTGATCAAATCGCGAAATGAAGGTTGTCTTGAGCGACCAAGCTTCTGGAATTTAATCATAAATACTTGTGTTATATCGTTAGACATACGTTACTCCTAATTTCTATCAACGGTTTTCCTGATATCATAACTTCTCAGTTTTATACTTTGATGAGAAAATTATTTAACCCTGTCTTGAGTATAAGTCTGAATGTTTCGATGCAATCAGAGTGGCAGCTGGTCTAAAGATAAGCAACACTGATCATATCTGTGGTATGAAAAGATTTGTTGAATCTAACCCCTGCCCACAAAAATAGTGTTATGTTGAGTTGAAGTCAAAACATTATAGTAAATCAATTGCAATTGCTACTGAGAAATATGTAGATTCATTTTGTCATCGTATAGATTTTTACAGTAATTTTTTGTATTTTTTCTGTAAATATTTCATAAATAATTTCACGATGAACTTTCCTCTATGTTAGGTAAATTTCTAATTTAAAACATTGTTCTGGATTGGCAGTAAGGTCGCATAAATTACAGTTTAAATATTATATGATAGCAGTTACATTTGTGTTACACTTCAGGTGAAGATCTATCTTCCGGTTTCTACCTTTCAATTTAAATTGGCTTTTACATCAATAATTCTTCATTATTGAAATTTTATGTTCTATCCACTTAATTATGTCATTCTTCTATATTGTTTTACTTTCTAGCAAAGTCCTTGCGTTTTAGTGCCTCTGTTTCCTTGTCTTGAGTAAAATAATTAAAAAGGAAAAAATCTTTAAAAACGATTTCCACTATTCTTCATTTTATTACTTTTTATTTTGTTTGCAGATAGATTACTTTTCATCTCAATTGTATATACGTGCATGCATATATGTGTGTGTGTGTGTGTTTGTGTGTGTGTGTGTGTCTGTGTGTGTCTTTGTGTGCGTGTATGTGTTTGTGCGTCAAAGTGAAGATTGTTTTGAACCATATCATTAGGCAAAATTTTCCGTTCAAAACACTCCAATTTAGCGTGTATATGTGGATTCCAGGAAACGTTTTTGTACAAATCTTTTTATTTATTCATCACATACTTCATACTTCTTTGCTTTGTTTTATTAGAGCGTTCATATTTTTTAAAATTAAGATGAACGTTTTTAACATCCTGTTATATCCATGGAAGGAACAACATTGAATGCTTGGAATAAAGACGATTTTAAAATTATATTTATTTTCTTAATTTGGTATTTTATTATATACTGCCAATTCTGGGAAACTGTATATATTTTATTAATTAGTCGTCGAATGTTTTCAAATTCTTCAAATACTGAAAAACGACTAACCGGCCTCAATTTTTAAAGTTCTCTTTCAATTCTTAACAATGATTATTAAGTACTGATTTGTAGGATGGTTCAGTCAAAGTGCCAATATTTAATACTGTTATTCAAACGTCAATTTATACCCAACTGTTTCTAGTAGTTGATTCCTCACTAGTAGAAATATTCTCTTCACACGATATTACAACTAAGATATTTCTGGTAATTACATTACCAACTGCGACACACGTCTTACCCTCTTATCTGGTTAACATAGTATTAGCATAGAGATAGTATAACTATTAGATAAAACAAAAAATCAGTTTTTCACTGCTAAATTACATACAATTTTAAACAGAAAATATATTGCGCTAAAACATATACCAGAAGTAAACAATGAATCATAAATGAAATTGAATTTATTTATAAATAATAATTAATCACAAACAAATTTACTTACAAACAATTAAATCACGTATTTTATTAACGTTATTGCAGAAAATGTTTTAAAGTATATATATTTTTCTTGATATGTGAATTATGTTATCCTATATTCAACGCATTTAGCTTCAAAATTTAGGGCTTTATAAATGAATAGCTATTAAATAAAACAATTAGTATTATTATTGTTGAAGTCATTGTAGGTTATATTATTTAAATACATTTTAGTTTAGCCTTAGTATCAAAGAATCAACAACATATTTCTTTGTAAATGTAAAAATAAATTGAAACAATTTTATATTACTGTTTCAGGTAAAAAATGTTTGACTAATGGACATCATTAAATGAGAAACTCCTTAAAATATAGAGTTTAAGACGGGAGCGAAAAAATCAGGTATAATTCAGAATCAGATGCACTAGCGACTGGATGCTGGTTGGCAAAAATATATACAGACAGCACTGGGAAAGCGTGAAAAATAAAAACACAAACCTGGTGTTACGAAAACTAATGAAGCAGAAATAAGGGGAAATAGAAGAGCGCATTTCACCAGAAAAAATAGAAAGTGGAGAAGCTAATGCAGTAAGAGTTGCTAGGCAAGCATCTGAGATTATGTACTTGAAAGGATTCAAAATGAAATAGCGGAAGAATCTAACACAAGAAGGGAAACATGGAAATGCGAATGATAGTACCTTTATGACAAGAAATATAAGAACAATGCAAAAGAAGGAGGAAAGGGAATTATACTGCCATGAGAAATACAAGAAATGCTCTATCAGAAAGCAGTCTGTAATTAATTTTCTGTTCACTGAAACCAGTATTGAAAAACATAACATAAAATACATCACTTTTACAGCGCATCTCCACTCGATATATATAGACGAAGAAAAGTCCCGAAAAGTGTAGTTTTATGTTAATATTTTAAAAACTGGTCTAATTTAACATTAATGTAACTTAAATTATCCGATTCGAACTGGGTCTTTTTTTATTAACGTAAGCAAGTTTGACGGGAAATGATACAACATTTATTTCATCAGCGAATATTCGATTTAAATTCTGTATAAAATACATTTATTTTGTTACTTTTGTAATGCATTACTGACGGTGGAACAACACAAAATGTGTTAGCATTAGTTGGCCTGTGGGTATTGGAAGCGTTTGCCAAGGGTGCTCATGATTTATCAGTCTAGTTTTAGATTCAGACTAGTAGTATAGGCTGGCGTTGCTCGGGTGTAATGAAATCTCTAAAACGAATCCATGGTCTTGGAACTCAGACTCAGCCTAAAGAATATTTTTGTGAAGTTTGGTGAGAATCGGATAAGAATTGTGGATTTGTATAAAGGATATACAAACAGATAAACAGGCACACACACACAAACATATTGCCTTTTATATATATATATATATATATATATATATATATATATAATCTATTTTCTACACTATTGTAAGAACTGTAACCTTGAAATTTCTGAATATCGTTTCTTATGTCTTTTTCTATGAGTGTATAAAATTTGATTAAAATCGGACCACTCCTTCTATAACCCGATTTATCCGATTATCGATTTTCGATATTTATCGGGGGTACCTCGACACAAAACCTAGCTAAGAACACTCGCAGACGCTTATAGTACAACTGTGTAAATTTTCAAGAAAATCGCTTCCGCCATTTCGGAATCTATAGGTAACGGACACACACACACACAGAGACACACACAGAGAAAAATTTCCATTTTTAAATAAGTTTAGATTTAGATTTAGATGTCTTTCTCGTAGGCTACTTTATACACAAAGCTAGATCACCAAGTGTACTCCATTATTACACCCTTACAAGGGTTAGATAGAAATTCAAAATTTTCTTCAAATATATTTCACCGAAATCATACACAATGGTCGCAGCTAGAATCAGCACTTTATCTCAATGCCACGTTTAACGTAGTTACGCATTACCCTACATGCACATAAGCTCAGTGTTTAGGCAAGAGTAAATTCCTCAGCGAAATTAATACTCATTGCACTTATCTTCTACTTTATTACTTGACTTGAATAGTTATAAAGCGACTGGTACATGAAGTCGAATTTGGTTCGCAAAACAAATTAATTACTCACTTGATTTTTTTAAGAATCAATTATAATATGTATCGTCAAGCAACAGCAACCATCAGCCAAGTAATTTCCCTGGTCTATCTTGAAAATAAGTATCGATTTTATACTGGAACGCAAATATGAATACATACATCTTCTAATAGTGGATACAAGAACATCAACTATTCCTTATAATGATTGCTACGGAAGTCTTTTAAATTAGATGAGATTAACTTTTAAATTAAATTTCTGATTAAAAATATAAAATACACACATTCAACTTACCTAGTATTTTTTATGAGTTATTTTCCGGCAAGTTATTCATCTTATGCACTAAAATGAAATTTGATTTTTTGTAGTTTTCATGCTTCAATTACAGTTTGCATCTGATGTCAAGTAATCTCATCCATTATTATAAACTGAGGAAATTGCGGTCGATGATTTCGAAGTAAAATTAATAACAAAACGAAATGATATACTTCGACTACACTTACATAAGTACGATTAATACTGATAATAGTGCAATTAGAATTACATGTGCTACGACATGTTTAACAAAATAACTAATATTTTATTAATGATTATCTATCATTATAAAAATTTATGTTACTAGTTTAATATGTATTTTCCCAGTATGAGAAAGCTTTCGTTTGATATCAAGTGACAACCATATTCGACAGCATTCAAGCAAATATGCGCCTGATTCACAAATATTCATTTCAAATATTTTGGATTGCACCAGGCATCCAATTGTTTACGTAGTAAATTTTTAAAAACATTTAATCGGTTAATTCTATTATCATCACATTTATATACAGGAGATATTTTATATAAATCCAATCTGCTAACATTTGCATTTACTTTACGAAGACGACTACAAAATAACTCATACAGTTACTACGAATATATTTATACGGTAACGGTTAAGCGTAGACCCGAACAGAGTTTATTTATCAGGAAAGCATCTTCTCAGGATCCCTGTCCACATCATAGCGGTTCGTGCAAAAGCTGCCTCAGTGTAACTAGCATTTCCCATCAAAACATTATTGTAAAGGAGTTTTGGCTATTAATGATAAAAGTAAGTGTTGAAACATTGTAATGCAATCCATTTGAAGAATTATGTATGGAAAATGCGATAAAGCAGCAATATAGTGAGATGATTAGTATGAGAGAAGGAGGATAATAAAGTATCTGTCAGAAAGAAACTGCTCATTTGGACTGTATTGAGACTGGAAATTGAAGACTAAATAGTTTTTACTCATATGTAACATCAACATTCCATTTCCGGCCTATTCTGACTCTTCTAAATGTAGATAAAAGCTGAAGTAATCAAGTCCTTACTAGAAATGTACTGAGAACCGACCATTTTTTTATAATCGTTTCACCCTGAGAAAGGCACTGCACTGCCACTATTGCGCAGGGGGTTACATAGAGGGGAAAGTGGTGAGAAAGGATGGGTAGTTATAGGAAATGTGATAGACAGGTAATAATACCGAGAATGAGGGTTGGGTAGATGGTGAGAGTGTTGGGAGAATAGATGCAAGTTAATGTGATCGGAGGTGTCTATTGACCTTACATTTAAACTCCTGGAGATTGTATCTGTCGGGAAAGCAGATATATGGAAGCGAATTCCACAGGCGGAAAGCGCAAGAAAAGAAGCTGTTGGAGTAGAAATTACAGTTACATCTTATCTGTTTCACTGTAAAAAGGTGGGACGTATTTGCTAATCTAGTATATCGTGTAAATTCGTACCTAGGCGGCACTAATGATCTAAGTTCATCGGAGCAGTTTTCCAGAATATTTAGCGATGAATATCATATACGAGACCCACTTGAGGATTGAGATATGTCCTAACATCTCAGAGGGGAACATGTTTTAATGGAGATATGGTGAAAGTTCATGTTTCAATGACGATGATAAATTACGACTCGTTTGGGTATTGAGATATTGAATGTAGCCAGACAATTTTTTCTTCAACTGAGATGTTATATCGAGGTCAACCGAGAGATCAGTTTCGGAGCTTTCAGTTTTATTTCTTTGGACAAATAAGTTTTATTTAGGCTGTATTATATACTGATGTATCCCCTACATATATATTCACAAACGGTTAGAGTATATTGTATTTCTTCGGAAGTTAAGTAAGTGATCTGATGTTAATGGAGTATTAATTTTAATTACCAATTTTGTTTTTTGTGTGTGCGTTTGTGTGTGTGTGTGTGTGTGTGTGTGTGTGTGTGTGTGTGTGTAAGCGACATTGGGAAAACTGTATTTATTGCCAACGCGTTTCATCCAATATGGACCTTTTCAAGGCAAAAACCAATTGAATTTATTAAAATCTATGCAACTAACAATAACAAAGTAAAATGACATCAGCAACTAAAAACATAAACATTAAAAACAAATATATGTCTAGTTTAGAAAAAATATCTATATATAAACGTCCTCATAGATAAATGCTTAAACCTTCTAAAAACCTCTAACAATAGTAAAAATTAAATTAAATCTACCTACATTATAATCATAAAAACATGCCAGATAATTTCCAAGCAAGGTTTCTTTATTTTACTCACTAACATTACAGACAATGTGATCTCCTCTCAGCGGCGTTTTTGCTTGTCTATTTTTAAAATTTGTAGAAAGTAACTTATTCAAAAATATTCATTCTACAAATTCTTCCTATTTCCGGAACAGAGAAGACTCATTATTAATATATCCGCAAAACATCAATTTAACGGATCTTCTCTCCAAAATTAACTACGTTAAACTTACAAAAGACCTCACTTTTGAAACTGAAACCAACAAAAAACTTCCGTTCCTAGACATCAAACTACGTACAAATAATAACGAACTCAATCTTGACGTTTTCAGAAAGGCTACAAACAAAAACGATCAAAACAGTTTCTACTCAAACCACTCTTTTAAAATTAAATCTGGAATTATTATATGTTTCTATCAGAGAGATTTAAGAATCTGCACTTCCCAATATTTACTTAAAGAAGAAACATACATAGAAAACATATTCAAAAACCTAATATACCAACATCATTTCATACCCAACACAAGAAGAAAGACATACAAAATATATAACCGAAACAAAAATAATAACATAATCCGCAATAATAATTTACATGAAAGAAAGATGCATAATTCTACCGACCAACTCTATGACGTCCATTATACAGACGAACCTATCTCATCAAATTATCATAAAATAATCACAAACACTTACAAAACCATTATGGATATACTCAGATTCTCAAACACGAATAACAATAAGATTTCTGAAGCAGTTATTTATAAAATAAATTGCCAAAATGGTTCATCCCAATATATTGGAGAAACAAGAAGATATTAAAAAAGACGCATTTATGAGCAAAAGCAAGACCTCAGAAATCACAACGTAGCTAATGCAATAGTCATACATAGAAATAAATTCAAACAAATTTTGACTTTAAAAATGATGCACTCATAAAAAAACGAAAATAATTCACTTACTAGGGAAAATCCTCGAGAGTACCGCCATTTAATATTCACCAAACATTATTCTACGCCCAGGCTTTTTTCCCTATTTCACTACTCTCCCAAAAAACGTACACGAAAGTATCAAGAACTCAAAAGAAAATGGTTGATATAAAAACATGGTTGATATAAAAAAAAAGGTTGATATAAAAACAATATCTCCACATGTGACAGTATGTGACGTAATTTTCAGTTAGACCCATAAAATAACGTTCTTTGTATTTTTCAGTTGCTAAAGAGATTTTGTTTTGTTATTATTAGTTATTTACTTTTTAATATATTCCTTTAGTTTTTTGCATTGAATAATTCCACATTGGATAAAACGCGTTGGCAATTAATACAGTTTTCCCATTGTTTCTTACATTTATAAATATATTTTTCTACAGGTTAACTCTGAGAGATTTTTCATACACACTCACACAACACACACACGCACACATACACACACACACATTATTATACTAGACCGACTCCATTTTCTTAATAGTCGCCTTACGTAAACATAGCGTGAATCACTGACAGAAAAATAAAATTGAAATTTTCATTAAAACTTTTAACGTGTTAAAAAGGATTTAAAAAATTCAAAAATAATAACAACACAATTTGATCATTCCCCTTAATAAAAGCATTAACATTTTTGTGATAAAACTTTGTATTAATCTTTTAGCTCTTTTAAAATCATGAATGGTGATCTTTTTTTTTTTTTGTTTTGGCAATTCAGCAGAGGTACGTAAATTCGTAGTTTCTTTTTTCTGTTTAACTACAACCTCTATCTTGCAGACGATAGAAAATAAAACATATATGATTTTCTCAACGATTTTCTACAAAAAATTACTTACTTGTATAATATGTTGTACGTTGCGTGTTTGAAAGAAGTATGCGCATTTTTTCTTTCTTTCCAATGTTCGTTTTTGCTTTTTGTATACAATCTGGGCATATCTGCTCCATTCTGGAAGAGTTAATCAAACGAATGTTGACACTAACCGGGACAACAAAATGAGAGCAAAGTGATCAATAACGTCATTGTATGTCATTGCAAGTAAATTTTAAACTAATTTTTTTTTATCTCAATTATATTTACGTCTCGTTTCATTTTCAAACACAAATTTCTTTTAAAATTAGATAAAGTCTGGTATGGCCATGTATATTTCTCTCCTATAATAAATTTTAACTTTCTACATATATCTGACTTCCGACCATCCTCCGTGAGAGCGTTCTCTCATCTCTTCCAATCTAACATACTATTTCTTTCGTCTTTCTTTCTTCCCTCTATCTTTTTCTCTTTTGTCCTTCATTCTGTCCTTTCGTTCCTCTTTTCCTCTTCATTTTGCTACTTTCTTCGTTTCGCTTACTTCGGTTTTTCATTACAAACACCCCCCCGAAGAAAGAGTTATTTTTTTCGTATTATTTAACATTAACGACGAAGAGAAATCCACTCGCTGAAATGGCCATACGATCTCAGAAATATATATATATATATATAGTAGGGGGAGACGGCTATGCTTACCGGAAATTTTCTTTCGGTACTAGCGGGTGCATACTCCGCTTATATATAACAAACTATAATTTCCTTTTTCTGATTCCATGGCTTAATGGTTAATCTCGTCGAGATTCGATCCTCGCTAGATGCAAGTAGACTTCTTACACACTGATTAGCCGAGATACAGCGAAACAACCTTGTATGTGAGGGACTAATATATCATGCTCTCATTATGATTGAAAAATCTAAAGAGGAATATTTAAAAAATGCAGTTGCCAATTCCGTGAGTTTTCGTTAATCGGACAATCAGTTTTTAATGTACAATTACATAGGTAAAATAATAAGCGGCATAAACAAAAGTAAAATGAGAAAAGCTAACAACAGTAGTACTAAAAACAAGTGTAATTGTAGATTAAAAACTGATTGTCGCATTAATGGTAATTGACAGCAGTCTGGCGTAGTTTATGGTGTTAAAGTCTATACTGATGAACATGGCGCGCAAACTAAAATATTGCTGCTACACATGACTCTTTTAAACTTAGATTTTATAACCATAAAAGTTCTTTTAAGTACGAAAAATATCGCCACAGTACTGCCTTAGCATCTCATGTATGGAAAATTAAAATATCATTAAAAAATCCTATCCTTAAATGGGAGATATTAAAAGATGTTCAAACGACAAAGTAGGTAATAAGTTCTACAAATTATCCGGGGAAGAAAAATTAGCCATAGCATTGTTTGAACCCGCGTGGAACTTGCTAAATTCTAAAACTGAAATTCTGAATAAATAACATCTCATGAAGACTATCGTGAATTGAGTTTGAAATTTAAAGAGTTATTTTCGTATATGTTATTACTTCCTATCCGATGATAGGTTACTACACAATTTCGTAAAAAAAAAATAATAGTTATACGAAGGAAAATAATAATATTAAGAAAATTATTTTTATCCCTGGTAAATAGCTGAAACGTTTGAACATATAAAGCGGAAACGAATACTATTGACAAAAATTTATTGAGAAACGATTGTGATTTATTATTGTAAGATCTTATGATTTATTTAACGATTTAGTTAAGGCCAATAACTACGTATATATCACTATACATAGTCACGTTTAGAACAAAATAAAGAAATTTCCTACATAGTGAAAACAGACATTATTATCACATCTCTGAAAAACAGTTAAAACAAATATGTGGAAATATTTTAATAGTTTAAGCAGCAGTCTGAATGCGTGAAGCGAATAAATAGATGATTATATGTTTTCACTCACTGATCAAGACTTTTAAATATACGAAATATTCTCGTGTCGATGTTGTCATCTTCATTGGTTTTATCAATTGTACTGATGGGAGTTGCATTAGGTATAGTATAATTAGAGTACTTGGAAATGTTGAATATTTTTAGATCATGGCGCCATTGATTTCGTCAACAATAAAGATACGATTGCTGACAATATGTGAACACCTGAGAATTTTATTTACATATTCTATTGAAATATATCAATTTTACTGACACCAAAAAACATAATTGTCACCTACGTCATGAAGTTTAATTAATCATTATATAACAATTGCGTTCATATGCAGCTTACCCACGGTAAAGTGAAGATGCTCTTATGCACTCATATATCTAAACATACATTGTAACTCATAATTCACTGGTTTTCTAAGCGCAGCTAACATGTGGCACAAGGTCAAATGTATAGGTAATTCAAATAAGGAAATAACTTACTACACAAATGTAATAATTCTAGCGTGACAAGGTTAAAATATTACATCATGGCAATGTACCTAAACATATTATTATAACTACAAATAATGTTCCACTTTAGCAAATGATTTTAGCATAGTTTGATATTGAAGTATTAAATGTCCTTGATATTTCTAATTTGCTCAGAAATTATTTTGAAGATAGTGGGACGTATTTCATTTTTCTCACTGATTCTTTGAAAGAAACTCGCTTCTTTGTTTTTTGTTGAAAAAATGAATGCAGTAATTTTTTGTGAATATTTTAAAGAAGAAATGTAACTAATATTATAGGTCTATGGTACATGTACATGTAAAACTATGTTAAATGTCATTTGATGTTGAAAACAAAGTCAAAATTATTTCAACAAATTACCATAATCTGTAGAATATTTAAATGTAATCAATAACGATCATATTCAAAGCAAGACTAAGTATCTTAGATAAATAGTTTTAGAAAATGTGTAGACAACTCATCAGAATTAACAAAAATACTTTACTTGTATGGAAATACTAGAGGAAGACAGATATTAATAATTAAATTTTTGCCATTTTTATTTCTAAATTCGCGTTGATTGTTTTTGGTATTTTTGACCGCACAGTATATTAGGATCAGTTGTGCAGCATCGATCAGAGAAAAAGAGCACCAGGACGCAATTTGATTATGGAATAAATATTGCTTGTGATTTGCGCTGGAAGATAAATACAAACATTTCAGCGTATTTTTGTGTAAATTTGACGAAAGTGCATGGGATTCGGAGTCCGATGGTGAGTATGAACGAGTTTGAATTAATTATTAGTGATGGTGAAATTATGCCTGTATTCATCTTCCAAAAAATAAAATTCAACACGGAGACATAAATCAAGTCCCTTCAGTGGGTAGCGATGTCCTGGGTTGAGAGAGTGGCCCCTGAAATTCCTTATATCTGGCAAAAAGAGTCTACACTATGCCGCACAAGCAAGAGACCCCAGTAATGGTTGTCAGAATTTTTTTCTAATTACATGAGCCTTATAGCTGGTGATTTAACAGCCCAGATTATAACAATGTAGATTATTGTGTGTGGTGTGCAATTGAACAGGAGACCCAAAAATATTCCTTGTAACACTAAATATAAATCAAATGCAAAAATCATAAGTGCTTATATCAACTTATAGAAGGTGAACACGTGACAGCCCAGAAGAGACGGAAGAGATTATGAACATGTTGGGGGCCGTCGTTGAAACTATATATATATATATATATATATATATATATAGAGTGAGAGAGAGAGAGAAATAGAGAGAGAGAGAGAGAGGGAGAAAAAGAGAATGTGTGTGTAAGAGAGATAGAGAAAAACAATTAGATACAGAGAGAGTTTGTGTGTGCGCGTGTTTTGCAGTGGTAGCAGTAGTGGTGCTAATTTTTTCCGTTTAGTGTACATTTCAAAATTTACAGAAATTGTGAAATGTCAGATTTTTTTGGGAGAAGTATATGTTAGTTTCGCAGATAATATAGTTATAGATTATTCCGAATGACCAAGGAAGTATTCACTCGCAATCCTATCTCTGTTCACATAAAAGTCAATATAGTTTTATATGTTTGTTAATTTAAGTACTCAGAGTTTTTGTAAAATATATTCAGTAACTATACTACATATGAAGAGGCTTATGATGCTGACTACACTACATTGGAATGTGATGTAAGACGCGGATTGATATTTACTGCAATATTATACTGAGGAATCTAGAAATCATACTAGATTTCCTTATTGACACACACAATATCAACAACTTAAGTTAATCATAATATAGTGTGCGAGCATCAGTTAGAGAAACGAAAGTGATAGGAAGTCTAAAGAGTAAGTAAATAAATTAGAAGAAATGAGTAAGCATCAACCAAAATCAAATAGATTATATAGCAGTTGACACAACAAAACATGAGAGCTACAACTCGGAGATATGAAAATCAAGAAAATATAAAGTATAAATATATGGGAATTGTTATAACAGATGTCCAAAGATATGATGCTAAAATGCAATAGCGCATCGAAATAGCAAAACACGCTACCTGTATGTAAACATATTATTAATAATCAAGAAAGTGAAAGAATGTTGGACTTTTATGTAATATCCGCTGTCTCACATGACAGAGAATACCGGAAAATCTTCTCACTGATGAGAAAATGACTGCAGGCAATGCAAATGCAGTTCAAGAAATATTGACCATACCATGGTGAGTAACAGTCATGTTAGTAAAAAGAATTCATTAAAAGTATTGAAATCAAGAAGGGAGTAATTAATTAGAGATTTAAACATTTAACTTTCAAAAAGAACGAGAAATAAGATGTGAAAGCAATCACTGAAGTGTAACACAGCAAACATCGAGTAAGCTAAATAAATGTTTGGTATAAGAGGGTATATGAGTATTAGAAGAGAAAAACTCTTCAAAGTGACAACTGATATGAGGATTAGAAGAGAGGTAATCACCATTGTTCAGAAAGTACCTGAATGTAAAAATAAGATCTCAGTTTATATTCATTTTTATACGCAGAATATGAGAATAAAGTATCATTTTCAATAAATACGAATATGACACTGCATACCCATATGAATAAAAGGAAGAAAAACATTTTTCAAAAGATTTTTGTTATGAGTCTTTATAAAGAAACTAATTAAAAAATAAGAACATTTTCCAAGGATATGAATAAAAAAATGACTCTTCGTACATGGAGTATTAATTAAAGATGAATGAAATTCATAGTTAAATTCATAGTGAAATTTCATTCATCTTTAATTAATACTCCATGTACGAAGAGTCATTTTTTAGACAATGTGTCTTCGCATGTTAATGCGGCAGTTCACATCCTCTATCAGTACATTTCCTAGGAATTTAAATTTCTTTACTTGGTTTATTTTAGTTTCTCCGTCTTGTACTCAAAATTTATGGCCTTCTTATTGTTGATGACCGTACATTTAATTTTCTTGAAATTTATGCTCAGTCCTTTCTTCTCTTTTTCATTTACTCTTTTCTGTAGGAGATCCTACATTTTCCTGGCTACTATCATCGTTTTTTACATTATTGAGATTGTGTCCGCTAATGACGATGCTTGGCAAGGATTTATTCACCTCATAATTGTTTCAAATTTGAATCGCAAAATAGATCATGTGAGAAAATTCATCCTTGTCTTTTTGTATACCTACTGAATTGACTTCCTATTTGTACGCAGACTAGCAATATAGATTCTTGAATATCCTAGAATTTTTTCAAAAGATGTCCAGGTAGTCGAGCATTTCTATCAAAATATTCTGTCTTGCGAAATTTGTTAAATGCTTTTACTTGTCTATAAAGCTCAGATAAAGTCACTTTTGCATTTTTATTGCTCTTTTATAAAGATTTCTGAGCATGAATATTGCTTAGCTCGTTCCGGTATATTTAAGGAATTCTCACTGTTCATGTCCTATCTCTGGGCCGATACTCCCGAGTTCTGTCCATCAGAATCTGGATGAAGTGCTTTGTTATGTGGCTTATTAGGTTGATCATTCTGTGCAGTCCACACTCATTTGCAGCTGGCTGCTTATGTAGTGCTATGAAAATTGATCTATATTTTCTCTCTGGTGTATTGCCGCTGTTGTAGATTTCGTCTATTATTTCTGTGATCTAGTCTACGCGAAAACCAACATTGGACATAAACATCTCTATTAAAATACCGTCGAGTCCTGCTGTTTTTTCTGTTCAGTTTAATTGTTGCTGATTTTACTTCCTTTTATAATATTTCTGGTTCACCGGTATTTTTGTGTATAGCTGTTTGCTCTCCCATGTCGTGGAAAAATCTCAGATTACTCATTCATTCTATGAAGTATTTTCTTACATTTTTATAGCATGAATGTTCATCCTTTGCTTTTATAGATCCTGTTGTTTTCCAGGTATTTTCTACTGGTAGTTACTTAATTTTTTTTATACGTAACTCAGATATATGTTGTGATCATTCTCTTTATTTAGGGCATTTGTCATGGGGTCATTTTTGTTTGGCATGTCTGCATTTGCTTCTTAATTCCATGTGTAGTCTCCTATATTCCGATCCATGTCTTTACATTGTTTTTATCCTATTTTGCCTCATGTCAAGAATTTCTTCAGTGATTTACTGGATTTTTTTCCAACTGCTGTTTTCTTTGAGATGGTGTTGTTTGCTGATGTTATTAGAGCTTTATTTAGTGCGTCCAATTTTGAGTTTAACTTTTACTTTTCTTATACGCAATTCACTTTCACGAAATCCGTGTACATTTTCTGCAGGTTCGGGTCATTTCCGAGTTTATGGTACAGCAGTGTTAAATCTGTAATTGGCTTAATTATTTCTAGTAGTTTCATGCTTAGTTTGCATAGAATTGGTAGTTGGACGCTTATGTAGTAAAAGGCTGCGATTCTCAATCTTTTATTGATTATAATATAAACAATTTGGTTGTTTTCTTTTGCTTTTCTTGGGTTTTCTTGAAATCATATGTTGAATTAGAATAATTAAAGACAATATAATATTTTTTATGAATATGAATTTTATACATATAGCAATGAAAGAAGATTAAATATTTTTTTCCATGAATAGCTCTTCATCTAAGAATATAAATAGAAAATTCAATCAAAAGTAATAAACGGCGAAAGCTTATTTATATGAATTTTCATACATTAATATAAAGAAGCTCCTCTCTTATGAATGGGAAATGTCTACAGCGAAACATTTATTATCTATTATGTGTATCCATTAACACACTAATAAAAAACACGTTTAATATCAACATGCATTTTGATATCCAAAAGAAAAAAAAATTAAATTTTCTTAACATTAATAGTAATTTGTCAATTACAGAATAATAATTGGAGATAACAATTTCTAACTATTAATATGAAACTTAAATATATTAATAAAATAAGTTCTTTTACTTCTGAACATTGATATGTATCTTCCTGAAAGAAGAGATAAAATACTATTTACTTTAATATGAATCATAATGCATAGACAAACAAAGACGACAATTTTGAGGAATTTGAAACTTCATTTACAAACTAATAATCTAAAGACTATCTTCTTTTCTACAAACCTAAATATGAAGTTTCGTGCAGGGACTAGCAAATGTATGAAGTCATATTCTATGAATATGAATATTCATGAACAGGGACATAAAAATTAATTTATTTTTACATTCGAATGAGAATGATTAAAAACAGACTAATAAAAATAAATATTTTCCTAAAATTATGAATTTTATACACTGTCTGATAATAATTAAAAAATCTTAAAAAAACGAACAAATATATATGTCCTTACTATATATTCTTCTTATGTCACATGTTTCTTCAGGAAGTAGGTAATCAAGGGTCTCAAGTATGTCTCCCACTGCGTAGCCCTGACTCTCTTTCTTTGTATCCTTTCTGTTAGTATTATATTCCCTAAGCCCTCTTTCCCCATTACTTAGCCCAGAAAACCCGGCTGTTTTTCCTGGTGCTAATTAAAATTGTCCTGTTAGGATACATCCTCAGTAAAACCATTCAGTTGCTTACATCTTCGGTCCATGGTATCCTCAGTACCCTTCTGTAGAACTAGATTTCTCTGCCAAAGAGGAAGACAGATGTCAATTAAACGTCCAGTATTCAGTTTTTTTTTGTTATCAACGAAATTTTCCAGTCTCTCAATACTCTGCTAAGTTTTGAAATGCACCTACAAATCTCAATGTCGCACTTTCCGTCCTATGTCTGAAAACTTCCAAGTTATTTAAATATCTACACCTGTTTGAATTTATTATCCCCGACTTGTAGTTGGCATCATAATCTTATTCTTCATGTGTCGTGTCTCTACACGACGTAAGCGACCATGGACCTCAACTTGGCTCTGTCTTTTGTCTTTTGTCGTTCTCAGTAATTTTTCTCTTGGTATTTCTTCTAAACCAATATCTGCCAACCGTTTTCTCAGAACTGACAAGTACGTCTCGTGCTGCTTTACCCTGTCTTTTTTTTCCATTTATCCGACCTGTGAGTATTAAGTTTACCAGGCCTTCTTTCCTCATTACGTGTCCCTCATTATCTCTTTTTGGTATTTAGCTTCAGTTTTCTTCTCGTTTGCATCTTTTCCAGCAGACAGGTACCGTTCATGTTTTTCACAGAATAAACAACCTAATGAAAGAAAAAAAAAATGATATTAACATGAATCTTTATACACAGATTAATAAAAGATAAAAGAGCTAATTTTTCTATGTAAATTAATTAGATACTTTAATATATACTAACAAAAATGTTTCTTTTTCAAAGTATATGCATGTTTTTACGTAGACTATGTACCGTGCATCTGTGAATATAGGTGTATGCGTATGAATTAATTTTTCCTACGTTCTGATTCAATAATATGTATACCTCGGCCAGTGTGCGTTTAAATCTTAATTAACGTATATTTATTTCATATTTTTGTATTTTTTATATTTTTTTTGCATTTTCAAAAGAAATATCATATCAGTGATACTCAAACGAATACTTTCTCTCTCCTTTAATTTTATTCCAGTTTTCTCATTAACATTACTCGAATCCGGACAATTAGATATCAAGAAGCAATTCAGAGAAAGTGGCTTCCAAATGATGCGACATAATGCAGTTATTAAAGAATTGTTTACTGAAGCTTTCCACCGTCATCGCTTCGCGCTGCATTGCAATTACAATCAGAATATCATTGTTACGCAGCATCACATGATGAGAAGAGAAAAGACTGTGAGCAGATAGCACAGGTACGTTGACATTATAGGGGACATTTGTCAAGTGTCATGTGAACAAGCATTTACTCCTTCACCTCCATCTATCATGATTTCCATTTTAACGATGGACTCTACAGAGTCAGGGTCCAAGGACGAGAATTATCACAGATAGGCAAACATCTTTCGATGAATACTATTGAGTCGGGGTACAACGACGGGAATAATTAGAGAAAGGCAAACATAAAGCCGATACACGCTTATGAGCTCAAACTACTGCACTAAATTCTATTAATTCTTCTTTTCTTATCGTTCGTTCCTTTGTTATTTTCTTTTGTGGTTTATTAAATATAATTATGATATCACCTCTCATCATGCCAGGCAGTATTTCATTTATCAAACCATCCTCCATTTCATTCACTCATTTATTTTTATGGTTGTAATATGATACAGAAAATGGTAGATATAACTGCAATTACTATTCTAATGGTTTTCTCTCTCGCATTTCTTTTTTATGCAATTAATCAGATTTCTGCCATCATTGTCAACTACAATCTTATAAAATTTAAATGAAACATGACTCGACATGTTCTTCCTTTATGCATCCAATTCTCACTATCCTTTCTATTTATTAATATTTCCCCAATTTCATTCTCTCTCATTAACCACATTATCTCATAGTGGCATCATCAGCTTGCTCGGAGTTAAATTATTAACCAAAATCTACTCAGGTAACGGTTTGTTTATACTATTTTATTCTATCATTTTCTATACAAAAGAAATTACATCATTGCATTAAAGATACTTACAAAGATGAAAACGTGTTGAAAGAAATTATTGTTTTGCCATTTATGATATAAATAAACTGATAAAATTAACGCATTTACCTCTTAAAACATGACAAATATATCTGTTGTGTGCAAATTGAAAATTAAAAAACTATTTTACAAAATGGTGTACGAATGCCTAGGTTAAAGGAGGAAATATTTATTTGCAAAAAATTCTCAATCCTATCTTGTAGTACGAACGGACACAGTAACGAAGTCTCGTTTTAACTGCAGTGCAATAACTTCTTTCTGATTCCTTCTCCAATTTTTCTTTTAACTTTTATACAACACACTCAATCGTCCCAACACACGTTTCAGATTCGTCATGTCTAACGACGAAACAAATAAAATCACATAATTTGCCACGATAAAGACTGTGGTATTTAGCCTGATCTTGTCATACGATTTCACAGACAGGCATCCAACAAATATAACATCGTTCTGTGTGTGGCCAGCCATATAACGGCTGAAGAAATAACATACAGTGACATAGATGTGGCTTTTTATTAGGCGTTTTTAAGTTTCTAATCCTTATGTTCAGTTTACATATAAATGTGATATTTGAGAATTTCGATGCTGCGCAATTACTATCAAGTTGGTCTTGCAAGATCAGTTACGACGTAATAGGGAGTTCAATCCTCATTAGGAGCTCAAAACATTCCACCATATTAAACATCTAAAATATGTTTAGAAAATCAATTAGGCACCTCGATATGATGTAATTTTTAGCAAATGTTTTGTTAGGACAATTACAATTGAGTAGTGACTTTAACCCTCGCTGCGTGCCATATACTTACGGTCATGGTCCATGTATAAGCTACGCTTAAAAATAAACCTATGATAGTTATGTTCGCGCTCCCGAATTCATCATTCACTGATGTTTTCGAAAGTAGTACGTTACTTCTTTATATTTTGCATATTACTAATACAATTATGGTATTTATTTAATTTTTCGGAATTTGTCAATAACAGTTGGATTTTAATTTCAATCCACTTATGTCCTGATAATCTTGCAAAAATAATGAATCAATCTTCTAGGAAGGTATAAATTCAATTTTCGGTTTTGCAAATAGAAAAAAAAGGTTTCCCCAAATAATTGTTTATGTTATACTCACATTTAAAAATCTAAAATATTCTTAAATTAAAAACTAATTATTTTGGCTTCAAATAACCTACATTCTGTTGATAAACTCCAAAGAACAATTTATATAAATCCTCCCTGGAATTTTAATTTCTTTTAACCCGCTTTTTTATTATTTGGACTTTTCCAGTGCACCAGTACATCATTTTTTATCGTTTTTTACACCTTTGTAGTTCATTCGAACTACTATGTTGCTCTCATATATCTTACTAGCTTTCATATATATATATATATATATATATATATATATATATATATCTTTTATGATAATTTATTCTTGCTATTGCAATCAGATTTGTTATTATTTTCTCTGTTGTTAAAATTATTTTTTTATTATTTCTCCTTGCTCCGTTGCTTCATATTATATGAGAGCGATGTAAATGATGTTTTTAGGTTTGTCTAACAGAACAGCGTTTTCTCACAGAAAACAAATTCCCCTTATTTTTAGTGCAATTTAATCTGACTCTGTATTCATTCTGCGCCTGCGTATCTGAATCTATGATTGCCTTTATTATTTTTCATTACAAATCTAAATAACCTTTTGAATTTATTTTTTGGAAACATCTATATTCTTCATGGATAAGCGATAACATCTGAATAATTTTTTTTCGTATTTCCGCTTGAAGGAATCCGTTAAAATTTCTGTTTCTTTAATGCATAAAAGAGAACTTCTGAATATATTTTTCCATCGACCAAATTTCACACTGAACACATACGTAAAAATTTACCGCTTCTATAATGGCAAAAATGATCGTCCAAATACTTAATCATTCATTTATTCAGATAAAGCATTTTCCGCCGCTGTGGTCATCACACACATCCATCTCACAAGGCAAATTGATTCAAATGTTTGCCGGTTCCGTTTACAAAGAAGCGTTGAGGTTAACCAGTCCTTCTTCTTAGAAGTTAAAGAAGACGCAACTAGTTTGAATTACTGCTGTTTAACAAAATCCAGGTGAAGCTGATCGATTCATAACATTCCTAGAGTTATTAAAGCCCAAATGAATGCAATGAAATAGACAAGATTTCAAACGCAGTTCTAGTTCTTCAATCAAAACTTCTATCCACCATATCTCCTTTATTAATTCAAAGTAAAATGTGTTAAAATAAATTGATTCCTTAGGCAGAAAATACCGAATACCGTTTTTCTCATTGCTAATAGTGTATTGACTACATCCTTAAAATAATCCATTTTTTAAGAAAGTGCATATATGTACACATTGCTTTCTTTCGTTCTTATATATCACAGAATCTTCTTTGTCTTCTATGTTCCGTAAACGTTTCAGACGGGGACAATGTTTGCTCACCACAGATTTCTATCATTTGAAGTACATAATAATATTATTATTTTTTTACGTTTTCATCTAATTTTTCTGCCATTCATTTGAAGTTGTTCATCAATATATTATATTTTAGAAAAATATCAGTTAATGCATCAGCGAAACAAATATCATTCACTGCCATGTAGGGAGATTGATAGTACTTAGCTGTTCAGCATACATTTATGCTTCCAAGGAAAAGTTCTAATTTCTTAATATTTTATTTAGTTTTATGAAAACATATTTGGTTATTCCAATGAACATGTTAGTGACTATCAACCAACCTAACAAACCTATCAATATGTCCTCACTACGGACAATAAAAAAAGAAAAATATCAGATTACACATAATTTATTAAAATACTTTTCTTAAAATAAGTTATATATATATATATATATATATATATATATATATATATATATATATATATATATATATATGAGAAAAATATACAATTTTAATTAATTACATAGTATTTTTAATATCTGAATAACTTTCTTCAACCTCATTTATCTACAAAATTTAAAATTCTTATTTGTCTGTTCACAATACGTTTGGCTAAATTATGAATATTTTGTATGAAAAATATTAAATATAGTTTACCACCAGTAGGCTATCAACAGATGTTTTCTGAGATTATTATCATGCTTGCAGATTTGATTCAGGGCAAGAAAAGCATAGAACAATATAGTTAAATTTTGCCAAGGCATGTTATACCATCTGTTTTACGCATAAGTAGAAAAGATAATCACATTTCATTAATAACACTATCTGGAACCCTATTGTAAATTATGTCAATATTATATCGAGTTAGAATAAAGATTGAAGATATAGGAATGTTTGGATTAGCCACCTCACTTTCTTCCACTGATTTAAAATACAATAAACTTCGATGAAAATATCCATGGAAAAAGTATAACTTCCTAGTATTTTAAGAACACGTAGAAATAATTGCCTTCTAATATCATGACATGAATGCGGAACATTTTAAAGACGTAATAGTGTTTGTTTATTGAGAAAAAATATAATTATTTTTTGTAAAGATTTTGTATAGTCAAGCGGATATCTCGTGCAAAATAGAAGTAAATATATTATATTATATGTATTTTTATAAAAGATATTGAAAAAACCTTAAGAAATATCGTATTAATACGTTTTTTAAAAGAATACGGGGCAACTCTAAAGTTTTTGCCTGTATTGTAACTTGAATATCATGAGCTCAAATCACATTCCAAAATTTTTATCATGCAGAAAAGAGTATAAAATGTCTTATTCTAAATGAGTGTTATTTTTATATTCTAACCTTTCTCTGATAATATAGGCAAAATGTAGATATTTTAATTTTTTTTAGGTAAACACAGTCTCATCAACTTTATTATGATGTAAATATTTTCCCAATAATAATGTATCTTGATAGGATCTTATGGTCTTACCTGAAGCTCACTTAATATATAAGCTAATAAACGGCGACATCTTCAAATTGTGTGTATCCACTGTTTATCTTTCACTGAGAAAAAGTTTTTTTAATATATCAATTTAAGAAGCTGCTGATTCTTTGATATATAACGAGAAGCATAACAGATTTATTTTCTAACCTACTTCCAGAATCACTACAATCTGCAACTACAATAGACAAAATAGAAACCACTGAATACCGATTACACAGAATTCGAGATCCGTTATCTCTAAAATATACATAAAAATACTTACCTGTAAGTCTCAAATAGAAGATAGACTGTATATGTTTTCTTTAAATCTGATAAAATAACTTTGAATGTAAGTAAACTTTTAAAAATCGACATCGGTTAAAACTAGGGATCGTTTGCCTGAGAGTTGATTGTGAAATAGAATAGTAATATATAACTTTTCAGTAGACATTTCATCCGACACTCTTTTGAAATATTCATTTATCACTAATGATACATACGAAATTCTTGCATTTAATATTTACCGCTTATTATCTAAAAGGATTTTGCTTCCGATTTAAAGCAAAAATATTTTCCTTCATGACTGCGAATATATACAAACGATAAAGCAATTAAGTATGTATACCTGTTTATTTTAAATGCACACTATTTTATATTCCTAAAGTGTTTTATAATATTTTATTGATTTAGCATTGTAACAACGTATTGTCATAAAATTATGTGTATTATGTAAGTGATTGATAGATAGATAGATAGATAGATAGATAGATAGATAGATAGATAGATAGAAAGATTTAATATGATTTCATGTTTCGAGTTCTATATTGATATGTATATATTTAGATATACACATGTCAAAATAAAGGGATAGATAGATAAATAGATAGATAGATAGATAGATAGATAGATAGATAGAAAATCAACCGAAGGCATTTACCAAGAATCGTTTAATCTATTTCGTTGTATAATTTATCACTTGAGAAAATTTTAAGCTGTCACATACAAATATTTCATCACCGTTTTAACTCAGGTAAATAAACCTAATACTCTTGACTACTGCTCAGGCAGATAACCATCTGGTCAATCTAGTGGCATTTCAAAACTATGCTAGATCATGACTGCAATAAAATTTCTAAACATTCATTATCCGTCCCTCCGCAATTTACATCCGTAGAATCATCGGTCGATCTTTCTAAGACTCGCCCCATGCAGTCACTCTCAACTATGAGGTATATAACACTGTGATTACATATTAACATCGATACTGTCCTGGGGCAATGTGCAATTACTCGATTAATTAGTGGCTTTTGAACCTGACAATTAAGACAATGATGACGGGGTAGGACGGTTAAAATATGGTGGTGTGCGCAAATCACGAGTCGACTGAATTGCTGAAATCGATTGTGTACCCTGATCACGTAATTATTCCAGAAGGCGCGATTTATTTACCGTCCAATTAAATTTGATCCGGACGTACAGCCGCTATAAAACTCGAGCCGATGCCGCCCCTAAAATGACTACGCGTACATATTTCGGCATTCAAATAAGCCAAGCTGCTTAAATGCTAATTCTGATTCAGTATGTAAACTAATAGAGGTATGATTGCTTGTCTAAATGCATCTCTGTAATTTTCAGTGCGTTTTATCAGTTATTTGCTATGATGGTAATTGTGTTCGTTCTTCTGGATTATATATAAAATCAAGCGGCAAAATATTAGGCAACCTGAAGTAATACATATGATGAAGCCGTTGCAAGAGCAGATTCAATCAAACTCATTCCTGGGTTCTTCTTAACACATTTGTGTTCATTAGGAATCACTGCTGCTATTTTTTGTGATATATTCAAAAAGTATCAATCGATTTTATATCTTGTGTAACTTTTTGGCAATGTATATCTTCATGTTCCCCAAAAAATAATCGTAGAGCCAATTTCATATCAGCGATGTGCGATAGTTTATTTGCGTACCTTGTATAAAATAATAATTCGCAAACTAGAAACCTAGCGTGTATAACTTCGTGATTATTTTTTGTAAATAAGTACATCTGTGACGCTTCTTATGTCCGAAAACATTTTTCGCATGTCTGACATAATTACTGTGTTTGTTTGATAAAGCTTAGATTCAAAGCCCCATTTCTCATCTTGTATATATGGATTTAACAAGTTACATGAAAAGACTAGATATTCGGGTATTCTGATTAGGCCTCAAGAAATCAGACACCCACTGATCAGTTTAGATTTTCAGGTACTGAACTTAATTGAGGTTACACAAAGTGATATGTATTTTTCCGCCCACACATAATTTTATCAATAGAGGACATGATATTGGTGTTTAAAATTCAGAACATAAAGATTACGTTTGACAAAATATTACTTTCTAGAAAAACTATAATGATATATTTTAGATATATAATTACATCAAAATTCGATGCTTCATTTGTAAATTATATAATATTATTTACCATCAGTTTAAAAATAGCAGAATACCGATTAAATGTTTACATACGAATTGCATAGTAAAAGGAAACATGAAAGATAAATAATTATCTTATTTGACAATCGTAAATCTAAATCTTCAATTTATAGAAATAAACCATCTGACTGTGGTTAAAATAGTGTTGTCATATCTGTTCATCAGTGTTTTCGACAGGCGGTGCAACTTCCACATGAATTAAAAAAAACTGTGTGTCTTAGAACTTTTTGGAATATCACTACAAAACAAGGTATCATATATAAAAAAATCATAACTCCTTATTTCTAAACAACGGCTAAAAGTAAAATGGATATCGCCTGTATCTCGAGGAGAAAATACTGTCACAATGAAAACGTTGACATTCCATATTGCTTCAATCAAAGAAAACCAGTATCGATAACAGAAATAGCGATATCAAATGATGGGCATGTGAAAAGTTGTTTCTTCATATATTTTATATAGAAAACACGTAAAAGTTTCAGGCAACAGATGTACTGAAAACCGGAACATTTCCTTCTAATGAGTCGGCTAATTTTAAAATTATCATTAACGATGACAAAACAGATACTAGGATTTTATCCCAGTCCAATGGCTAGACAAGGAGGAAATGTATAATTAAAGTAGCAATGCCTGTCCGATCAATGAATATCAAATATTTCCTTATCAGTAAACAGTTAATACTTCTATAAAAATTATTGCTTATACTAAATGCTCATGGTAGTATTTTGATTGCATACAAAAGTGTTATTGACGTGTATCAATATATGGGCATGCATATGAAAAAAATGCAATCAGAGAAATAAGATATTAATATTTATCAAATATTATGAGAAAATATAAAAAAGAGCACATATATTGAAATACATTTATTGGTTTGGAATGCCTGTTATTTTGTAGATTTTAAAATATGCCAACTTACTTATTTGATTACCCGATTGAATGAACGCAGGCTTTTTTATCTATAAATGTTAAATTCTATGCTTGGTTTTACAAATGTACTATGATAATAACAGTGCAGCCTAAGCAAGCGACGAAGAAACAAGATGTGACTGGGTGTGGAAGAATTAGAAATAGAAACATTCCCACGGATAGAGATTGAAAAGAACTTGTATTCAAAATGATAGTAAATAGCGTTTGACATTCGATTTATATTATTGAGGGTTATAATTGATCGGAAAGCCAGCGGAAGAAAGATCCACAGGCGGGAACTTCGAGAACAGAGACTGTTAGCATAAAGATTACTGTTATATGTACCCAACTCGACTGTAAGTCGATGAGGCATCATCAACAGCCACGTATAGAGCATAAATTCGTAAAACTATATACCATAACTAAAACCTTATCTGAAAGGTTAAAGTGAAAGAACTTCTAGAATAGTCTCATAGTAACAAATGTATCGGCGGGTCGTAAGTGACTGAAGGCGATACGAAAAACCAGGACCAATAATATTGTTGAAAAATCTTTGTATTTTTTCAAAGATTTTTCCTTAATTATCAAGATCACCAAACCATTCGTTTCAGCAAAATTTTAGGCATAGAAGGCTTATAGACTAGAAGATATTTAAGACAGATTGTGGCGAAAATATCTGTCTCGATAGAGCGCTTTGTCATTCTTAACATTTGATCTAGTAAGAGCTTGAATATGATATTTTTACTTCCTTTGGGATGAAAACATTAGCCCGAAAACGAGCAACTTTCTACTGGAGATTAGTGCTAGCCATAGTGATTACAAGTAGAAAGATTTTCTAAGATGAGTAATGCAGAGTAGTATAATTTTGAAGTCTTCAAAATTAAGAAGCCATTCTTTGCCCCAGTTAAACACCGAATGAAGTCTGTTTTAATATCAGACGCAAATTTGTCAATATTGTACTGATTACATTTGATATCAAAATGGAAACATATGTTTCTTTCTTCGGCGAAGATAGCAAGTTGCGAGTTGACGCCATCGCGAAGGTCGTTAACAATATTTTAAAATAATGTAGAACAGAAAAAGCTATGGAGAAACATTCATTAATGCAAAAGCGTCTAGAAGCGTTACCATTCGGTATATAATTCATACCACGATTTTCATAAGAAAGACTGTATCAGTAAAAACAAAAATTGTTCTGAGAGACCATATCTTTTCAAGTTTTAAAGAAGGCATGTGTGCCAAACTCTGTCGGAAGTTTTGTGATGTCCAAAGCAACAGCCGGAAATTCATTTTCATATAAATTATAATAATCCCCTTTTATAACTATTGTTACCTGTGTTCTTAATTAAACTGGAACAAAATAAGGATATCAAACAAGCGAAAATTGAGCGGCATGGAGTCATCTATTATAAGGTTTAGAGAGAAAAAGAGAACCATCATTTTAATAGTGAATATATTATTAAAAACAAAAAATTAATACAAATATGTTAATGAACAAAAGATATGTTATAAAAACACATGCAGATTATTCGAAGATTTTTCTTTGAAAACTAGCATATAGAACATACAAAAATGAATAAAAACAATAAATTAGAAATATTTGAATGAGTAGTTAAAGATTCTTATGAGATGTTTCCTCGAAATTATATTCAATCTATTAATAATATCAGTTCTGAAGGGACCAAATTTGAGTATTTTAGGACTAAATAATTTACTTTTCATTTACTATTAAATAAGAGAGAATAATTAAGGTATTTGTTTATTTAAAATAATAATGATGTAAGTAGATTTCACCAGGCACTTCATAAATTATTGGAGTATTTAATTCATTATACAATTTAGAAGTATTTATTTCAGTAGCAATATAATATGTATAAATTAACAAAGAGAAATGTTTGACGTCAAGAATGAAATATGTTTATCAGAAAATTATTCATAAAAGTCTAAAATAATGACATATTAGGAAGCTATCTCTGATGCTTATCTATCAAACATTTTTTATGCACAATTACTCTCTGTTAACAGAAAATTAAATTATAATTCTAAATTTCCATATATATAATTGTTGCCTATTCACTATCTTCCTTAATTGTTATTGGCGTGATTTTGTATTATTTTAGTTATTTTACCATTATGAATTTCTATGTGAAGTTATGAGAATCTATGTTATCCTTCATGGGTAGAGCTTCTTATAAATATTATTGTCATTTGGTTGTCTAGCGTGTTTCTTTTGTAATTTAGATCTAGTCGACCACCGGTTTACACGTCATTGTAAGGCACTGTTATTTTTCACCTGGTAACATTCTTACTCTCATCATTTTAGCCATGCGCATTAATACTCTAATAGTCAGGTTTGCACATTTGAAACCATTCATTGTTTTCATCTGTGTTAAATGTTCAGATATTTGTCTATATTTTAACAGTGTTTTCGCATATTATTTTAGTGTGTATTTTACATTAAGTTCTTGCATTTCTCTACGTTCGTCCAGTCGGTATGGTGGATGGATTTACTAAAGTGCACTGAGTTTAGTATGTTGTTTAAAGTAATGAAAAAATAAATAGCTGGAAACTTGTGATTCCGACACTAATTTTAGTAACTTTCATCTAAATACTTGCGTGTAATTTGGTTTCTGTAACAGAAGATTGGCAGAGATTTTAGATAAATAGCTACAACTGTCATTATACTTAATCGTACTTTCCTAGTTATGAATGTCATTAAAAAAAGAATATCAGTAATTTCTGTCTTCTGAATGTTTCCATGTTTGATATTCCTTTGAATTGGGTTTACATCGATAAGAATTGTGTAAGATTACGTCATGATTTATGTGTTAAATACAGCCACACTTCCGTATACATAATATGTTTTTGATGAATATGGGTTAATCTATTCAGTTCTAATTGATCGTATCACCTATGAGAGATTCTATCAATTGTTTAATGTAAACGAAAATATGTATGGAGAGAACATATATTGATGCTATTACTGAATATGTACAGAAGAATCCACCAAAACGAACACTGATTACTTATAATACAGAGCAAACATTAATATCAAATTATTTTGGATTTAAATATTTAGTAAACAACAATGTAGAGGAGATGAGTCAAAAGTAATATAAAAATCTATCTAATTTTCGTACGAATCATCTCAGAAGTAAAAATGTTAGTGATAGCGAAAGTAAGAAATTACACTGATACTTGCATGAATGCTGCAAATATTATGAAACATAAGTATCTCAGGCCTAATCAAAATAATTGAACAATTATATACGCTTACAAGAAACAGTAATCATCTCGGAGAAATTGTGAATATAATTACAGAATTTCGCAAAAATTGGGTAAGTTTGCTTCAAGAATGATCCCTTCGATGTCCAACAAATATCTCAGTTTTGAAGTTGCATATTGTTTAAGATGATATTGTTGATAATCACTAATATATTGTTGATGATGAGGATTATAAATTATCTATTTCAGAAGTTACATCATGATATATATATATATATATATATATATATATATATATATATATATATATATATATATATATATGTGTTACGGAAATCAACGAATTTTAACGAAACTTGGATATAAGCAACCGACAATTTGAAATGAATTGTTTGAATATATATGATGTAACTTCTGAAATAAATAATTTATAATCCACGTCTTTCTCTTTCATTTATATTTCCACACATTGTATAAAATATACTCTAACTGAGAAAATAAACTCGTTGATATCAAGAATTAATAAAGAATGGTGCACGTTATATACTTTCAAACCATTTTCTTCAGTTATATAGATTGTATATTTACGTATTCACACCAATGTTTTCAGAAATCTAGTATAATATAGCATGATACCACTTTATACTAAATAATTTTCTAATTCAATATATATATCAGCATGCAGTGTGGGTATAGAAGAATCCAAAGGAGTATTCTGTACATACAGTGGTAGGATAACTCTCTAAGAGAGCTCTAAATATATATATATAAATATATAGAGAGCAAATGAAAGAAAATTTAAGGCAGACACGCTATTTCATGGTAACTCGGTAGTAGGGGTCTATTTCAGGCGAACCATCATCAGCTTCCGTCTTTATTTTACAAAGAATTTACACGAATGAGATTCACAAAGACCTTAAGAACGAATAGAAATAACGCTCGCTCCCTTAAAAGAGAAAATTTAAGAAAGATTACATCGATTCAGCGAACACACACAGATATTCATACATAAGGATATATATATGCAACACACAATCAGAGGACACGTGTAAAATCCTTTTTAAAATAAAGACGGATGCTGATGATGTTTCGCCTGAAATGCCTGCCTTCATTTATAATATATATATTAGAATCATTTTTGAGTAAATACAACTGAAAATAACATATACTATATATTATCTTTATTCTTGATAATATTTTTTGCGTTTACCAAGATTACCGGCTGCTCTGCAAGAGTGTTCTGAATAACAGCAAACACTACATTCCTCTTCTATTCAATTAATTCGAAATTCATACAGTCACAGTGGGCAATGTCTTTGCTTTGCTCTAAAATTTTCCAACTCAAAAGTCACTTTTCTAGATTACCAAGCCTGATTTTCAACTTAGAACAGAGGCTGAAATGGGTATATACATAACCCTGTGCTAGATCTGGGATATCATTTCTAAACTTAACTGCCAGAGTTAATGGATTGTCAGCCATCATCTTAAATGAATGCGACTCACATCTAACTATTTTTCACAACAAACTGTTTTCTCACTTCTTTCCGCTATCTTTGCGTGTTTGAAGTTTCTGTTTTAAAAAGTCTGGGAAGCAAACTGATCCATCTAATTATTTATCTTTTAATCCATTTACCGCTTTTGACAGTGTGTTCAACACTCTTATCAATGCTGAGGCATTTATATATTTTATATGTCAAAACCTACTTTCTAACAAGCACAATTTCTTACACTCCGCTAGGTATTAATAAGATCCGCGAAGTTGGAGCTGTTGCCCTAGTTTTCTTGAAAGCGTTTAACAGATTATGGTATACTGGCCTCCAGCACAATCTCTGCGTCTTCAGAATTTCTTGACGGTTGTTTCAATTAACACAACCGTTTCTATCAAATAGTGATATGAATGTCACTTGAACGAGCCATCCTCTAGATCTTTTATACAAACGTGAGCGTACATCAATACTTTATCCTAGGTCCTATGTTTTTCCTGGTTATCATCAGTTATAATCATGTAATCAGTTCACGTGTAGGTATATGCAGGTGAAACCGATTTACTACCGCCTCAATAGTATATCGGAAAATACTCAAAAGCATTATGACAAAGTAAACCTAGCTACTTCTCTTGAGAAAGATGTCCAGTTTGTGGTAGAATGGATAGGAAATATCTCGTCCATATTAATGACACTAAAATAAAAAAATCTATTACTTAACCATCATAGAGAAACTTTCTTATCAGCCATCAGAATGGATGACGCTAGTCTCAAAGAGAGCAACACACAGAACATCCTTAGTCTCACCATTTCGATCGACCTCAAGTGGAATGACTACATCGAATCTATGAATGCATCTACTTTTACGGGTCTGAATGTATTTCTCCTCAGAGGCCATCTTTCACATTTATAAATTTCCTATTCGTCCGTTTATTAAATATTGTTGCCATGAAATATCGGTGGTCCTGCAATTAATTTAGATATTTTCGACAAAATCCAAAGGTTGATCTGCAATGCTATCGATCCTGACTTATCATCTCGACTTCAGTCAGTTTCTCATGACGTGATGCAATTAACTCTGTTTTACAAATGTTTTTATGGCTACTGCGCTGATGAGATTCTATCCCAAGTATCTTGACCACGTGAATTTAAGCTGCCTTAACACTGACATATCTGTCCCAAAATTTAATGGTGGAAATAGTTAATAAAACTGCCTCTTCATCTATTACTGCTTATTTACTTGCACTTCTCGTATGTAGATATCACTTTGTTTATTTGCTTTTTCGATAGCTACAATTTATATGAGTTTAAATGCAACATCAGCAGTCACCTTCTACCTACGTAAATCCTATCAATCTCTTATCTTTCTTCGGCATCCCCTGCATATTTCCCTCTCCCCCCAAAAAAATATTAGTGGCAGATCTACTTTGCTTGGGGTTAAAAGATTGAAATAAATGTATGACACATTCGGCTATTTACAATTCCAGTTTTCCAAATAAAACCAACCGTTACAAAACCCAACACAAGTATTATGTTTCTTAAACATGACTGAAATAGTCTATATACTTAACGGATATATATATATATTCATGTCCCCTGTTAAATCATTATATTCTTTCATGTAATATGCCACTTCATGGCGTTACATGCCATGTCTTGCCACAATCATTTATATCGGTAACGTTAGGCTTTTACTACTTTTCCTAAAACCTATTATCTCATCCACTAAGCTGTTTTAGCAAATTATGCACTGTTTTTTTCTCTTGCTGTTGCCTTCAGTAAATCTTGTGTTCAACTAACTAATGATCCACTTTTATGATCAGTAAAAGTTACCATCATGTTTAACTTTCTGTAAATCTTTGTCATTGCTCACATGATCAGTACTTTATATTCTTAATAGTCTTCATTATAACTACGTTTCTCTTAATGCAGTTATTTTCTGCATCTCTCAAAAGATTGTCTATTATTCGTTTACATATAGAAAAATGATATGGAATAACAGTTCAGTACTATTGTCTTAGTTATTAAGAAAAAAATACCGTTTCTTAATATTTTAATCATCTTTTTTTAAATCATTTTCGCAATAAAAATGTGCCTTGATTTGAAACTTCATAAATATTTTTCTGTCAAATTTGGTGATTTCTAGGGCTAATAAAGGTGGGGATGTCGTCTTAATAAATTTCACCGACTATGTTAAAAATGTTATCAATTTTAATTTATGCATCAATATTATAAAATTATGTCCTGTTGAAAAATGTGATGCAACCAATTCAATAGAGAAAGAAATCCAAAAAGCAATATATTGAAGAGCGTTAAAAGTGGGATTCTTTCTTCGGAAATGTCTGATGAAATGAAACCTTCTGGCTCAATGAGATCCCGTCTTCATATTCTTCCAAAATATATTTGGAAGACATATCGTTATGACCCATATTATCAATGATATGGGGACCACCACATAAGGTGGCCAAGTGGTTTGTTAAATTACTACAGCCTGTTTTACAATACTACTTTTAATTTACTATAAAGTATTAATTTTCCTTTGTCGCGCTTTATTCAATGTTGTATTTTTCCTGGAATGGTTAGATGTGCATATTATGTTTGACCCTTATTTCCTTGTGGTCTCCTCGTCGAAATGATTAATATTGACATCGATTTTCTTTGTTATTGTTCTTGTCTCTTCTAGAAATTCCTGCAGTAATTTCCGTGGAATTAATAAAGTTTTCCACTTTTCCAGCACATCATAGAGCGTCAGATTGACGGTGTAGCTATGCCCTCCAACTTATGTTTTGCAATGGCTAATATTTTTGTTAGATTTTATGAGGACAGTTTATAAATGATTTATTTTGCTTATCATTGTATCTTAAGAAAGTTTGTGCTACATTTATCTTATTTAATGATGAAGCTGAGGCTGATCAATTTCTCTCCTCACTTAATAGTCTCTATCCATTTTTGTGATTTACAATTTTGAAAGATATTAATTCCAAACTTGCTTTCCTGAATGTATTGATGCACAAACATCTTTTTTATCTCAGTTGATAGAGAATCTACATTTACGTGTATATACAAACCTTTGGAATCTTCTGGTTCTAAAAATCGCAAACAAAAAGAAAACAACAAAAAACTCATAAAAATTTTAATGCATAGGGCATTGATGATCTGTTTTGAAGATAATCTCAATTTTGTTATTGGTTTTATAACAAGATGTTTATGCGATAGATGGTATCCAACTGTTGTCAATTGGATGATTCGCAAAAAGATCGCAGACATCAGAATGTTTAAGCCAATAGCTTTGGCTAAAATTCCGGAGTATTTAAAACTTCTGTTGATTAGAGAGGATGGTAAAACCTAACTAGGGTTTTTTCTGATGTGCAGAAGTTTTATTTTTCTGCCGAGATGCGTGTTGCGTTTAGTATTAAATATTTTCTAGTTTCTAATTTTAAGGAAGTTCCTGCCTCTCAGAAAAAAATCTGTAGTTTATAATGTGGCTGCACTGTCAGTTACATAGAGAAAACGACGTAGCGGATTTATATTAGAATTAAACATCATGTTCGAGAGAATATCAGGAACCATAAATGGCATTTTAATGTACGTATTTTAACACTTATTGTTCCTCAACTAATGAACATCCTATAAATCATAGAAACTGCGCCGTGGATACTAATATGAATTGGTTCTCCCTATTGGCTAATTGATATTCATATTTAATCTGAAAGTTAGGAGACTGTTTACATCTGATATTGTGAACACTCGCTGTTTACACAGCGAGAGTGTTTGCTGAGACTTGCAGCGATGTGTCTCTTGTAGCATCTTTATCATCATTGACTAATTCCTTTCTCAAATCTATTAAGTTTTACTGTAAGTTCTCACAATTCAAAACTATGATGATCGGCAGAGTAACCGGTTGTTATCTGTGTGAAATGTTATACTCATTACACGCTGTAAAATAAAAGTATTAGTTTTAAAGTAATACCAAATTTTTTTACATCTTACAATTTGAAGTCTCAATTTTGTAATTTGCATGTCGTTGATGTGACCTTTTCTGAAAACATCATTCCGCTTTCTTGCAATTAACATTTAGTTACTTACTTTCTTTGCTTTACTCCCTGCTGTATTAATATTTGTGTCATCTGCATATTTTTCTCTCACTCTACACACACACAAACACACACACACACACGCACACACACACACACACACACACACATATATATATATATATATATATATATATATAGAAAGAGAGAGAGAATTAGAGGGATAGAGAGAAAAAGAAACTTATTGTATATTAGAGAGAGAGAGAGAGATGAGCTAGTAAACTATTCAAATATTTTTCGGTAATATACGTCTGCATAAAATATTTGCCACAGGGAATACTGATAAGTAAATTATAAGCTAATGTGCCGTTCGCAGCAAGATATTGACGGCGTCATAGAGAGAATATGCTGGTAGGTATATCATTGCTATTAGCAACTTGAAATTTCCTGACAACCGCATTATATCTTGAAATTTATCTCGGAACAGAAATAAATACAAAATTAATTAAGAAAAGTAAAACGGATATGAATAATTTTTCTTAAACTATTAGATATTTACATAGTGTATGTGGTTTTCTGTACATAATGATAAACAATTTTCATATCATTGCAAGATTCTTTTCTCTTATATAGGTTACATCAATGATCAGGCATATCATTTTACAGTTTTCCTGTACTGTTATTTAACGGAAAGTATTAGTTAGAAGCATTAATTAATATCCGTCACAGATTAAAAGTTTAATGCTGGGCACAACATATATAAACATGAACAATTAATTTAATGTCTTTTTATGAAAAGACGATACTGTTTATTTAAATGAAAAATATTCAATAACTTCTCTAATGACAAAATTTCATTTACATTTTAATAAAGCTTTTAATTAGTATGTTAATTTTATTTCCTAATTATATTTGTTAAACTATTTCTGTGGAAACATTATACATGAAAATCAGCAATCCTTAGGTAACTGAGGAGAAAATTGCCTTGACAATCCATTTATTTTCATTTCAAAAACAACAAAGTACGTTTTCTGCCTGTCATCAGTATCAGGAAAGCTCAAAACAATTAATACTTGGACTCCCGTTTTTCACTTACATGAATTATGATAATACATATCCAAGAAATTCAATGTTTTTGCAAATATCTCTAACATTGCATAAGGCCAAATATTTGCTATTTGAACATGTTTTGTGTCATCTCTCTGAAAACACATTAGTATTACTCGAGAAATGCACACAGCACACACACACCTGTGTGTCTGTGTGTGTTTACCTATATATTTATCTTGCATCGAATATTATATTAGTGAAAATCTATTTTATATAAACGACCACATTTTTATTTGATGCATTATGTATTTCGTTGTATAGATTTAATTAAGAAAAATGTTGTGTCTATTTCACTGTTATAAAATAATTTTTGAAACAATGTTGTATGAAAATTATCACTATATATATATATATATATATATATATATATATATATATCAATTACACAAGTCTTTTATTAATTTTATTTTGACAAAATAAGAAAATCATATATAATTGTAAGTGAAGTGTTATATTATGCAATATATCTGCCACTTTCTCTGTTGAAAAATGTTAAGATTCCCTGGAAATGTGCTGACACAATTCTATAGTAAATGAAAAAAACCTCACATACATATTAAGAAACACTCATCTATTACATTCATTAGATATCCGTCAGTTCTCTGGGATATTTTTTTAGCTTTAAAGACTAATATTTTATACAGAGATAAATTATAAATATTGTTATTTTTCGTTTTTTCTACATAAATATGATGTTTTGTTTATCATCCTTTTCGAAATCATTTACTTTTTCGTTTATTTTTACTGAATGAGGAATTCTTTGTAAACACTTCAATTACAATATGTTTTGCCTTTATCATTTTACATTTTAAAAATTTATTCTACTAGAAATAGATCTGCATTCTTACGCTCACAATTGAATGAGCTCATTCAAATTCGACAATAAAATATCCGGATAAAAATCCGCCATCAAATTGTTAAATATTTGCGTTTGGCTTTAACTTTAAATCTATAAACATCATGCACACGAATGCTCGTCGTTTAACGAAATTATGGAGTAAAAATGAGACCATTTAGTATTGTCAATCTTTGAAATTCTATTGAAACAAATATAAAAAACTGTTATTTTCTCTTTTGCTTTCGTTTCTTCTTACTTTCTTTCTTTGATTTTTCACTGAAAACCTTTTTTACAAGTAATCTCCGTATTTCCACTACCTAAAACAAAATAAATCATTATTTATGTGATATTTCACTTCTATTTTACTTGAATTTTCTTTCCTCATTTGTTTTTCAATTGAAACAAAGTAACATCCATCACCCATTATATACTGAGCATTATTAGGGCTGAATGCAACCGACATGCTATGTAGGTGTTGTTACTTCGTCACGAAGATGTTGTGGTCCGTTAGAATCTAAAACAAAGACAAAGACCGAATAGTGTTAAACAAACATAACGCAAAATGAGTAGTTCAAACATATAACAATGAGCAAATATTAGCGTGAGTATTAGTCTGGCTGTCAGAGTTATCTGCTTGAATATATTGCGCTCTCACTCTTTTTGCCAATCTGCTTTACAAAGCATAATTGCTACGTCTGTATAGTTTGTCAGGGTTCAATATGTCATATGGGTAAGTCACAATTGCACTAAGGGATAAGGAGAAGGACAGGTATAATTACATTATATATTTACAATGAATATGTATATGCGAATTAATACGTTTGAAGTATTTTGATTATACCTGTACATTTTTACATATTAGTGATGAGTGATAAATTATCAATTTTTACTTCAGGTATTGAAAAAATATGACATTACGTTGAAAATGAACTATGAATTCATGCGTCATATAAATCTATTCAAAAATCATAAGCATGGAAAATATCCTTTGAAAATTTCAGATGAAAATTTAATAGAATATGTAATGCTTCAATTGTTACACTAATAGGAATTATTTATTTTTAGATGAGGAAAAATAATCTACAAAAAAAATTAGAATAAGATGAATTATACTTTTTCCTGGTTCATTTTTGGGATGAATAAGAAAATACAGACAATCTCCGCTTTACTATCACCGCGATTCGGACTACACAGCTGTAGTGATTGACTTTCTGAATTTAGCCTGTTGGTGTAGTAACGTAAGTCTTATTAGTTCACAAGCTGAAATCAGGAAGGTGATTTCAAGTGCTGTCCTTGTGTTTTGGTTTGCTTTGCACTAATTTACATAGAAAAAAACATATTTTATCTCATTGTATATAGGACTAATGTCCTAAATTGGCCTGCTATTTTATAGGTACATTCTTGCTGGCCCGTAAATGCAAAGAAGCTCTAAAGACAAAATCATAAAGAAAGGAAAGAAAAACATACACATTCTCATTGCTAACAAGACATGCAAAATTACGGATGAAAAATTAATGACACAAGGGAGAATATAGTCGCATAGGTTCTGAATTGTCACAATACAACAAACATTAAAACAGAGTTAAAAACAATGTGATTCCCTGTTTGTTTGTTTACAATATTGTTTTATCTCTAACTGTTTATGTGTATGCATCTCTTAATCGAACTGCATATTTTTATCCATGAGGAAAGAACGGATATCAGAAACAGGCTGTACACTTACTAAATACTCATTGTGTGTTAGTGTTTATCAGATGAAGCCTACGATTTTGTCAGCCCTGATTGTCCTTGCATTAAATGCAAAATATATTGAACGGAAGTTTACATGAGATGAAAACAAATAATAAGAAAGATTTAAGGTAGATCTAAACTTTTGACAAGCATAGATAACATATTTATTTTTTTTAAAATATATTCTGAACGAACACAAGGCAGATTAACGAGTTGACAAAATCTATTGAATTCAGGGCATCATTAAATTCATATTTTTCAAAATGAATTTTCAAAATAAATATTTTCATTCTAATCACCTTGCATATATCATATTTTTCAAGAGGTAACATTTCAGATTACGAGTCGAAATCTATAAATATATTAAAATTACGTTAAAATATATTGAATCGAATTACAATGTATCTAATTGGTAGGGCAGCTGAATTTCATTCTCAGTAAAAAGGCAAAAATCGTATAAGTGCTCGACCAGAAATAGTTGATTGAACTTAAGATGTATACATTTTTAAACCAATTGTATTCAATAATACGGTTTGAAATTATATTACCTGTATTTTTAATCTCAGTATACTGTCCGAGGTAAAAGGTGACCATGATGTTGATTGATTCAGATGTATAATATTGAAGAAATATATGTAAATTTTTTGGTACTAAGATCTCCCTGTGTTATAATTAAAGAAATAATTTAGTTCATAATATTATAATTTATGCTTTGTATGCTTCGTTTATTTCAAATGTGGGTTATTTTTAGTGTATCCCGTTAATATATCAAACATTTTTGTATCCTGTTAATATATATATATATATATATATATATATATATATATATATATATATATATATATATATATAACATAACGGATGACTGAACTTGGTTGCTATAAATCAAGTTTTATTATACTTAAAAAAATGATAGAATACTTTTAATAAATTGGGAACATGTTCACCTTGCTAACAGACATACAAACCCTTTTTATAACGAATGTTAAAATCTATTTTCCTAGCAAGACGGAATGCATATTCTGGGGCTAATTCTTCTTAGAACAAAGTAGCTTAAATCAGGAACAAGCTTCAAGACTTAGTTTTGTTTATTTCTAGGCACTTACACATAGCAAAGCGGGTTCAATACCGAAACTTCAACTGCTAATAGCAGCAACTTTTGTTTTATTTTTCGGTCAATGCTTACACAAATATGAGGAGAAATTCAGAATTTCTTCCAGTAAACATATTTCTAGTCGATCGACACATTAATTGCATGATAACATATAACAGTAGCTCCCTCCCTTTAATTTCTAAATTTTGCACTTGCAAGAAAATGGATGTCCTACGTTGAACTGACGTCAATAAGAAAACTTAAAATTGCGCCTGGTAGACGCTTATAAATTAATTTAAACAGATTAAAATCTATGATACAGATATTATATCCGCATTTGCATGCTGGTTCACGTAGATTTAACCTGTCTGTCTGTTTCTATTCAATAAAAAGGCGGTAATTCCACTAACAAGCAGAGAGAGAAAATGAGAGAAGTGTTAGTAACAGAAAAGCAAAATCAAACAATAAGTTTCAGGAAAACAGAAGATGTGTATTGGTGTTGCATTTAATATATCAAATACCGTTAGCGACCTGAAATTGTGGTGGGTAAAATGAAGTTCGAAAAAGAATATCTAGAAAAGAGATCATTATAGTATTTCTCACTGGTAAGACTTGCTATTTTGACAGTATAACTATGTTTAATATTTGTCACTCTGGTACTACATCTAAATACAGGCAGGCGAGAAATCAATGAAGAAATGTCATTCGATAAATTTCCTTGATTTATTTTATTGAAAATTTTAAAAAATTGAAAGTCATTCTGTCCTCAAATTTACATTAGAACTTAATATTAATAATGACATTCAAATAGGTAATTATCAAAATTGCATACTCTAAATTTCTGTTAACAATATAAACATATTCATAGAAAAAACGTTTGAAAATTAAGTTTTATTTTATGCATCAGTGGCCAGTAAATAGACCTTTGAATTTTATTTTTGGGGTGGCTAAAAGAGAAGGCAACTATGCAAAACCAAGCATCTCAAAGAAAGCAAAGGTTGAATACGTGAAGTTGTGCCTTCCATACCACAAGCATTCCTGATAAAATATTTGACCTGACTTCTGGGCGGCTGGAAAAGATTAAAGAAAGCCATTTACTAATCGTACGCTTCTCATATATATTTCTTTTAAAAATTATATTTAAGAAATAAATAATAAAAATTTAGTAACGACGTGTTAATATTCAATCAAACTGTATAGAATGCTACATTTTGGTTTCTATAAACAATAGAAATCTTAAAATAATATATCAATTAGCCCACAATAATACTCTTACAATTATAAAAAACAATTGTTAGAATGGAATTAGGTTTTTCGGCGGTACCCTATCTTAATAAGTATGTCTTTTAGTATATGGTAAGTATTAAGAAATCGAAAATTTAAGACAATCTAAACAAAATCGTTCTCAACTTATAACAAATTTATTATCTGCAAAATAATTCAAGTATATACCAACATTATCACAGAACAAAAAATGTCTAAAAATATGAATATGCATGTTTATTGAGTTATATAGATTTTAATCTACTTAGTCGTCAACGCATGAGTTTTACTGGGATTATCTACTACTTGCATAATTACGCTAATAATCTGAGACAGAAATTTTGGGTTTAAAAGATGAAAAAGACGTTTCTAGTAGCTAAAGCCTACATTGTAGAAAGCTTAGCAGAATGAAAAAATATTGATATAATTGTATTAATGAATGACAGATCGATACCATAAAAAAGAGGTACATAAACAGAAATGAAAAATACTAAAATATTGGTAAATTTGTACACACACAGACACACACACAACCATATATATATATATATATATATATATATATATATATATATATATATATATAGAATCGAGGCAGTAGATAGTTTTCTAAAGCTATACTGTTAAATATAGTAGCCAATGAATGTCTATTATGTTTAAATATGAGCCGTTGTAAAGATCGTGTTTTGGCTTTAATTTCAGGTGAAAATGCATATAACTACTTTAATTTCTGTGCACATTGAAATAACACGGTATCTCTCAATTTTTATTTCAACAAAATTCTTTCCACATTTTTATATCTTTTTCATCGGTTTTACTTAGTTTTCTGGTAATGCTTTATGATGACGGCTATGAAAATTATATGATAAACATTTACTGGCCTCGGCAAAGATATTTCCTTTTCTCTTTTTTAATATCATCACGTTATATGGAGGGGTTTTTGATTACTAGCACATATTAACAACAACAGCATCTTCCCACATTAATTGTTTAGTATCTTTTTCCTTTTGTATATATTAGAAATGGCACGCCATAATATATTTTCTGAAGTGTGTAGATAATAAGGGATTTCAATATGGAAGTCCTAAAGGGCGACACTAAACACCTTAGAAATTAGTTATTTTAAAATGGGTGAATTTGAAAATGCATATATTTGCTCTCATACATTTTCTCGAAATACATCATATTTATATAGATTTTTTTTTTCTTTTGTAACTAGAATTTAACCAAATGATGTACTGGTTACATGAATGAACATTTGAGAAATTGACATTCAAACAATATCGTTCTGGTAATAAAAACGGTTCAACAGTTGTCGCCCCCAATCATTTTCTTGGTATGAAAGAGTAGCATTACAATTATTTTGAAACATTCAAATTTTCAATATGCGAATTTTTTTCTGAATTATGTTAGTGATATTGTATCTGTTAGAATAGTTTATTTATTTTCAAAACACTATGGTAAAAATATCCAAACGATGTACTAGTTGTAAAATAGCAGTTTCTGTTCTCAATCAATCAATATCTGGATAGCCAAGCCCGTTTTCTCACAATATTTATATTAGTTTTTCTTATATTTAATGGTGAAGTATTTATTATTATTTACATAATTTTTTCTACAAATAGTACAATAAAAGGATGCCTAGTTTTAGTTACGTACCCATTCTGTTTGTTGCACTGAACATATCGGGTTCTTACTGATATAATTACATCTATTAGATGCTTTTCAGAATATAAATAAAATATGTAAAAAAGATTAACATAATAAAATATAATAAAATATTATTTATCTCGCCTGTTTAGTGCTATGAAATGTGCGTGCTAGAGTACCAACTCTTACCTTAATGTTATTTTCTTTCTATGAAGAAGGGATCAGCTTGCATGAACGGTACGCATTATAATCCATGTCTTGTTTTATAATATTATTATCAAGATTTTAAACATATCGTAAGTGTAAGTAACTAAAATACTATGATTTGCTATTTCCTGAAACGATTACCACTAGCGTACGTCCTCACAATTGATCGATTTGTCGAAACCCCATTTTTGGGGACACGGACTTGCCGACCTAATAAGAGTTTTCCGAACTGGAAGAATCATATAGCCACATATGTACTCAGAATATAACAACAAATATGTCATTATTGGTCACGCATGTTTTTTTCATACGGCGCTGATAATTTATAGTTAAGCTCAAGTAATCTTCAAATGGGAAAACATACTCATCCAAGGTAAAAATATAATAATTTATAGACCTGCAAGAAATTTCTCTCCTTAAAAGACAGTTATATAATAACATATTACATATGTTATTGAATTTTTTAACTTTTCCGGCAAACACAAATTAATAAAACCCTTTTACATTTCTGACAGATCTAAACGCAAAAAAGTGAATGCAATATTTGAATTTATTTCGGTACCTTTGCAAATTTCAAAATCTTCCGAATATATTTCACTTTCTTTAATATTGAACATCCAACATTTCGTAGTCAGGCAAATGAGGCTACATATAAATATCAACCGAAAAAAATATGTACATATATATATATATATATATATATATATATATATATATATATATATATATATATATGTATACATTTTTCCTCTAACAGCTTAATATTATTTTTAATCTAATATATTTTGTATACATATAGGGGAATAATTTTTCTGTTCCAAGTTACAGAGGCATTATCAGTTACACACATTTAAAACTGTTTTACTTCTCAAAAATGACTCATATTTATCAATAAATAACCTCATTTCTTATGCTTAATTTGCAAATATATGATTTGATTACATGAATCCCAACCCTCACATTGTTTCAAACTTTACACTTCTCTTTTAAATGGCCAAATTGGCTTACTCGTATGCTAATTAGCAGAACTACTAGAAACTATAATTATTTGCAATTATTACTTTTGCAACTTCTCTAAATATCACTTAAATACATGACATTTATACTTAAATGGTATATTATTCAAATATTTTTCAGAATAATTATTTTCGTATACCAGAATAGTCACCCTATCACTCAATTGAAATTGTAAACAAAGCACACAGACGTGTTATATTGGATATGAATGCAATAGTTATTATTAGTTGTCCATCTGTATGTTTTTGTTTTATTTCCGGAATACGGCAAAGTATTTAAGCAAAGAATAATGATCCTCAGCAAATTAAATACAAATGTGTAATTCTACTAAGGACTACAATTTTTTAAAATTAAAAATTAAATTAAAATATTATTTATAAATAATATATTTATAGTGGTAAAGAAAATATTTTATTTTCAATTGATAATCCTATAGATTTTTAAAGATTTCTGAAATATAAGAAATACTTTACTTATTATAATTTAAGACTAGCAGTATATCCTGGCGCTTCTCGGGTGTAATGAAAGCTTTAAAACTACTCCATGGTCCAGGAGCTTCAAATCAGCCTAAAGAATATTTGTGTGAAGTTTGGTGAGAATCGAATAAAAATTGGGGATTTGTATAAAGGACATACAGACAGATAAATAGACACACACACAAACATCTTGAGTTTTATATATATATATATATATATATATATATATATATATATATATATATATTTTATCGATTTTCTGCACTATTGTAAGAACTGCAACCTTGAAACTTCTAAATATAGTTTCTTATGTCTTTGTGTATAAAGTGTATCAAATTTGATTAATATCGGACCACACCTTCTGTAACCCGATATTTTCGATTATCGATTTTCGATACTTATCGACGGTACCGCGACACAAACCTAGCTAAGTATACTGGCAGACGCTTATAGTACAATTGTGTAAATTTTCAAGAAAATCGGTTTAGCCGTTTAGGAGTCTATATGTAACGGATATACACACACAGAAAAAGTTTCATTTATAAATACGTTTAGATAAGTTTTATATATGCACAACGTTATAATGCTATGGTAAGATTATATACAATTATGATTTTGGAAATTTGTAAAGAAATATTTCCAAATAAACTAAAAAGGAGTAAATTATATTATTGTTTTCTTTCATTACTTAACGACTTGGAGCCACATTCAAATATACTTAGTGATAGATTTCTTCTAAAATATTAACGTGTTTTTATTAGACAGGCATAAAATTAGCGCAAGAAATATTTGTTTATCGACTACTATAAAAATATGTATTAAGCAGTAAGGGATTTTCATTATACACATTTGAAAAAAGAATTAATTTCTGCATGCCTCTATTTATTTTTCCATAGATCATTTTTATGCATTTATTACAAAGTAATCTATTTCCTGGTAATAATTCTCACTCAGTTCAAGTAATATTTAATCTTCCAAAATAGATGTAACTCATTTAAAGAAAAAATAAATATTCGATATGTAAAATACTGTGACAATTATTAGTCCATCGTTAAGTGTCTGATAAATTATAAATGCGCCACAGCATTCAGTATTACTTCTTTTTTAACGTCTATATACAAAATATCATAAATAACAACATACGTATGCAATTTTTAAACAGGAGTAATTTGAACATTCCCGCTTACAATGAAACGTGGTCATGATAATCGGCAAAATGTTTCATATTCATTTGGTCAATGTGGAAAAATACGACAAGTGTTTCACGATTGCCAATGAAAAATGAGAAGATTTTGCTGAATTGTTAAACAATGACTTAGTCTGCGTGTAATTTTGCTAAGAAGTGTATTTTGCACTGAGTGAAGGCAGGGAGATGTCAATGAGTACGAAATGCAGGTGTTCAGATAGAATTTTATTTTGACGACCTTAGTCAAACTGAAAGAGAATTTGAGATTAGTTAATCGGAATATTCTTTTGAGACAGAGTTAACTTTGTAAATGACGTCAGTTGTGACACAGCTTGAAAGTTGAATGCATATAGCAGTTGAGTTGAGAACAGCTCAGAACGGGGCCGGATAAGACACGGTGGCCAAGTAGGCATAAGTCTTCCGACAATACCAAATCTCTCCCTCAACGCCAACTCAACAAAGAAGAGGAAATAAAATATAATTATATAGTTTGTATATGCATATTGATGTCTGTAATTTTGTTAGTATTGAAAAAGAAGTCATTTTCATTGATGTTCATTTTGTCGATTTATCTTGGGCAAAAAAAAATCAAAAATCATTTTTAGTGTATTCCAGCCAAATGGTTTGCAGGTTATTTGAGAGTACTCAACAAAAATGTTGGAACTATCACCCGATTCACACTCCACCCACGTCTATTGAACTGGTGAAGAGGCTCATCCCTTGTTTCCTGTTTAGGATGTGGTTTCCGGTTTTCACTTTCCAATCTTTTCACTCTTACGTAACCCTCTGCACATCAGTGGCATTATCGTCTTGCTCGGGGCGATATGATTAAAAAACATGGTAATTGAGTCTTGGCTGAATTTAACATCTAACACCTTGAGCATAACTGCATCTAGAGCGTGGTGAATTGTTAAATCTTCATGAGTATCGCCGGGAGAATTTTGCTGTATAATGTGATTGTGCAGAAAAAGGTTATCAACTGCAGAGTAACGCTGGTTAAATTATCTATGATTTGTGATACATCCATTTCAAGTCATAGGATTAATCCTGTAGATAACTCAACGTAGTATAATATTTTTGCCTGTTTGTCTCTCTAGAACAATTACTAAAGAGTTGTGAGTTCAATAAGAAGTGCCATACATTCGGTCTTGCGCCACATCTATGATACCTTTATCATTTGATTTATATTTAGCTAAGGTGAAAGTTATGTTATGAGGATTTAATCAGCTTAAAAAAGACACTAATGGATTATTTCATGACATTTCATTTCGTTTCATCACCCCAAGGATAAAATTCAAAATCTTACATATCATTCTTTCTTATTCGCAAATTGTACATGTTATCAGGCGATTTCAAATTAATATAAATCATGAGAGTTAATAAATATCAAGTCTATATAAAAATATTCGTCAATATGAGAATTTAATGATTGAGGTACTTACTTTTTTATTTAAAAATCAATGAACACAAGTTTTCATCTAATATTTGATTTCCTATCACACTTCATTTTTCATATAATGATATTTGAAATCATCATCTGTATTGGCACATATAGGGTTATGAGTAAATGTCTCTAATTCCCGTATATATTTATTTGTAACTGAACATATCCAGTATGTAATCTACTTATCATGATTACTACAAGAAATCTAAATATCTTTCTAACGCTGGATAAATGCTTACAAGATTGTATTTGTCAGTTTCATATCTCAACAGTAAAAAATTGTTCTGATTATTTTAATAATGTCAGAGAACCTCTAATGTATTATTTCATGGCTAAAAATATCATGTGTATTATTTGAAATAATGATATGTATTCGGGAAAATTTGAATGGAGAGTAGTGTGTCGGACAAACAAGTCCTCGTATCTGATTTTCATGTGGACACATAATTTCATCAATTATGAAAATATTTTCTTGAAAAGTAGAAAGCAAATTGCAGTGTCTGTCTATTTGACATGGACAATAACTAGTTCATTTGAAACAGCAACACACATGCTTGTTCTGATGGTTCATAATAACATGTAAACATTATTTATTAAACGCTGCAGCAATAAATAAAACAAATAATCTAAATGAAAATATTCTCCAATTAATGGAAGTGAAGTTCATTAATATCGTATTTAAATAAATAAATTACACACACACACACACACACACACATACACACACACACACACACACACACACACACACACACACATATATATATATATATATATATATATAAGAGAGAGAGAGTGAGAGAGAGAGATAGGAGAGAAAGAGATGTTGCAGCCAAATTCGACTCTTGACGAAAATAACAAACGTAATAAGCAATAAAACGAAAATTGTATGCGTAGATACCCGACATTTTTTTAAACTACAGTTAGATTTCCATATTACTTTGTTTTATAATGTAAGCGCCGGCGGTGTCGACGAACATATCAAGGCGAGCGCGAGGCTGCAGTCGGGTGAGAAGGGTGGTCACAATTCCGGCGACCAGTGGTGAGGAACATTGTTGAGCATCCACGACTGGTTTGTCTTTGCCTTGTGTGCAGGAGCGGATACATGCTGGAAGACTTTGTGTCGTCTAGCGTCGTTCTCGTCCATCCAGGGTTTCACTACGCTCCTCAGAACATACTAGCAATTCCTAGTGGTGACTCTCAGGTCCATCTGAAAGAAGAAAGGAAACATGACGGAGATGACGCCAAGGAAAATGACGGGGAAAGCAAAATTCGTATACTTCACAAAGGGAACCTCTTCGATGTCTTTACCTGTCGTTCGGCCTGTTACTTGTTTGATCCTGGATGAATTACTTTCATTAGAGAATAAATTCAGCAATCATTCAAAAAAGCATGAGAGTCAAAGCCGAGAACTACCAGGAGGTGCTGAGGATCGTGGTGAAGACCTTGATTGACGAGAATATAGCTGGAAGCCAATACGTCATCCAACAGCACTCCGATCCTTCACATGAGTCCATGACGTCCCAAGCTGGTGGCTCAACAATGTACTTCACTATTGGTCGCTGGAATTGAGGCCACCCTCCTCACCCGGCTGCAACTCTCTTGATTACTTCTTGTGGGGGCGTAATCGACGCCAAGACCAACAAGCACGCCCTCAGCGCGGTCGACATTCTGAAAGCTATCATCGTAGAGGCCTTCGCCGCTATAGACAAGGACATTCTCCTCAAAGCGTGGACGTTGCTGCCGGCAGTGGAGGTTATATTGAAAAATAATGTTGTATTTAACTCTAGCTGTCGGATCTCTGAATATACAACTTAGATAAATGAAACACATTTCAGTACCAAATACTTGTGTATCAAACACTGAAAATTTAATAATTTATATTTATTGATGTGCAGCAGACTATAATAATAATAATAATAATAATAATAATAATAATAATAATATATATATATATATATATATATATATATATATATATAATGTGTTTATCAAAAATATTTTTTTAAAAATGAGATTGAGTTCCATACACTAAAACAAGAACAAATGATATATAAATATATTTCGAAGCTTTTGTCTTTTTTATTTATTAATTTTAACAATGTTCAGTGTAGATCGTAGAATGTTTATTTCTCAAATTCTCTAACTGATAATTTTTTTTCAGTTAATGATGGGGAGTTTTTACATAAATATTTGGTTAAATTCGTGATGTCAATCAGATTCTTAAATATAACATACTTTTCTCCTCCCCTTTTTTTGTTGACAAAGTTCATGTCTGATGATGAGTTTGATACGATTTCTAATTCTGTTGAACCAGTCTTCAAATTTCTAAAAAGCCCGTTCCTTGGTAAAAAAAAACTACATGTTGTAATCGCTTGAGTAACTAACGTCCATAGAATACCTCTATAAAATTAAACTATATAACAACGTAAATCGAGACAATAATATTATGGATTTGTTGAAACTTGCGGTGTTGGGTTAAACTACGCTCAGCGAAGATTACTCCGACTTTGACACCCTTATCTAATATAACAAATTACCTATATTTACACAATAAATTATTTGAGTGGTTATGTTTTATTAATTCTACATCATGTTTATTGTTTTTATAATTGATTCAATGTGTCAACACTTTTTTATTCGGAAAGGATGACTATATCTTTTGCTTTTAGTAAAATTAGGTAAAACTGTTGATTTGGTTTTTCGATATATTTACATTTCGTACGCCTATAAGTTAAATAGAACGAAAAATGATGAATCGAAAGAGAGTCGCGGAGCGAGTCAGAGAAATTGAATGTTTTAATAATAACATGAGTCTTAAGTATCAGGCGTGATATGTTGTAACAAATGTTTGTAAGAATAAAAAAATTTCGGATTCGCAAGCCCTAAATAATTTCATTGTCCCAAGATCTCTTGCTATATTTTCTTGTTTTACACAAATAATTTGTGCCTTGATTATCTTTCGTAAAACCAGTATCGTTTTTAATTATTTTTACATTATTCAAAGTCAGAAATCTAACATTCTCTTCGTTTTAGTTCTCTGAGTTTTATGTTCCCTATATTCAAATATAAAGCATTGTCATCAACACACACTCATATTCGCGTCTTTTCGAAACTCTGAGAAAATTGTTCGCTCAAGTATAAATTGGCTTGATGTTTTTTTATTGTTTTCCAGTCATTATGTCTTCTTTTAAGTGACTATGCAAGTTCGATCACATTGAAAACGACAAATGAAAATTGATCTCAATCATATAAGATAATTAGAGACAAAAACAAGATTGGTCCTATGGATAACAAGGCCAGTCTATCCCACATTCATAATTCTGTCACAATCAAGAAAATTAGTTCAGTATACTTTAGTAGCCACTTGCTATTTTTCATTTGTCTGGTCAAGCTAAACCTTTTCAAGTGACAAGCAACATTCAAACTAATACGATCACTTGAGTCATTAGATTTAGCTCAGGGCAGTCAGGCAGTAATTGCGCAAATAGTTTATTGATAGCAATAAATTAGTCTGCTATAGTTATAGTTTATCGATCACAATATATGGATGTGTATTTTATTTGACAGAAAAATGAGGCCTGCTTGTTCAGCAAAAACGTAATAGCATAGAACTTAAAATATAAATGTTATATTGAATAAAATATTTATGCATCGGTTTACATAGAAAAAATGGTAATATCATGAAAAACAAAACTGTGTGCTTTTACAAATTCTTGGTTTCTAGACTAGAGAGAGAATAGCAAGTGCAACTTAGATTCAAAGAAATCCATATCAGATTGTGTATAAAAAATAGGTTTTTTGTGGATAAAAATATTTTGAATGTAACCCATGCTGCTAGGACTAATTTCATACAATTATATATTTACATAACGCAAATAAAATCCACTGTGACGATTGGTTTTAATGTTCAGAAATCATGAGAATAACAAACAATATATATATATATATATATATATATATATACATATATATATATATATATATATATATATATATATATATATTAACCAGTAATTTCGGATCGTAGAGATTTTAAATAAAATACTAAATAACATTTAATCAATTTAGATTATATTAAATTTAATTAAAATCAATCAAAATATAAAAACAGCAAATTCTGTTTGGCCGTCCCATTACCTGGAACACTTTAACTCGGACTGCACTTTCTTTACATAACTATATAGCTTGTTGGAATAAGGATCATCCCTGTCTTCAAAATCTGGCCTTCAGCTAGACTTTGAACTTCCAACATTGAGATTTGCGTCCTGATGAGAAGGTAAAAATTAAAAATTCTAATCTGAAAATAAATAAAAGATAGTAATTTTAAAATGTTTAATTTCTGTTAATAAATAACAAATCCAGTTTGAAATATTGCACAAAAATTGTGAATTGTGTGAAATTACTTAAATTTCTTCAACATGTCAATGAAACACAATAAATGTGAGAGGAAATAATTAATATTACAAAAATATTTAAATTGTTATAAGTATTATTATAATTAGATGTATTAATATTAGTAGCAGTAATGTCACTAGACATGTTTAATTAGTATGTATGTAGCAATTCGTAAATTTAGATAAGAAATTAATCTAATATATCTAAGGCAAGAGAGCACCACACGAAGACAATCCACTAACAATTGAAGTCAAGTATCTTATGAATTCTTGCATTCACGGATGTGACATTTTCTCCGCACCACAAATAATTTAATAAAAGATTAAATACTTTTTATATGAAAAACTTCGCCATATTTTGTAATTTTGAGTGTGTATCTATATTGAAGAAATATGAATAATCGTGCGATGAAAAAGGTAGATATTTTCATTTCATTTTATATTTCAGTGAGTCCTTTGACATAGAGCGCACTACGTTATTGATTAAAATCTTCTGGACACGATATGAGTTATATAATTACTTCTTCATTGAACACAATCGAACGTAGTTTTAAAATAAGTAAACTAACACGAGATAAGTAGAAAATGTGTTGGAAATTTTTTTATCAATTGATATCTATTGATTTTAAACATTGCTATCAGTCGTATTATCAGTTGCTCTAATCGATGGTACATTGTCTGACAGAGCAGCACTTTCATTCATATCTAGATGCCAAAGAATAGCGATTTTTCGATACTGAACTCTAATACTACCAGTAAGATTAGATAATTAACGTCTACACAATACTTTCAGTAACATATTTCTTAATAATACTTTGTAAATGAAGCATTACTTCTCGAGAAAAGTCAGACAGCACTCATACAAGATCCTCATGAAATTTCAAAGTCGTCATGAACTTATTCAGTGAAATGAAACAATTCTACCATTAACCCTATTAACGCTCTATCTCAGCCTCAATATCGGACAAATTACGTTAAAATATATGATTGCCCGAAATCATTTTATTATTAAAATTACTGAAAAACAAATTGTTTCAAAAATACTTTTACAAACTTTGGTAGCTAGTTTCTTACAAAAATCAAGAACAGAAAAGCATAAAATATTATTGTAAATCCTTCATTTCTAATTTGTTATCATTAAAGTTAACGGTAAAATCCAATATTCAATCTAAAAATATTTTGAGAATTTTTTCTGACACATAAAAACGATAAAATAGTAGTATAAATATATGTCCAAAAGCACATCTGTATCTTTATGCCTGAACAAAACAACTCAAAACTAATTTTCAAAACGTCTCCCTCTTCCTTTAGCACAAGCCTACTACTAGCTGATAATTGTCTTGTGGACACGTTAAATACTCTCGGAGAGTGGGGAACGTTTCACAGTTTCCCTTAACCCGTTGATGAAACGTCTCTACATTATCAGTGCCTGGTGTATATATCAATTATATTAAGTGGTTTAAATAATAAAAGTATTCAAATGAATCAAGTCGGGAGATGATGCTTATAGATTTTCTGCAATTCTTACTACACTATCTATTCCTCTTTATGGTAAATATCAACCAGAGCAAGAATTAATAAAACATGCAGGAGAATAATTATGCATGAAACACATGGTGTATGGTAGATATTTTAGCTGGTCTGGGAGCGTGTTTATCATAAATACCTTATATACAGTTACATAAATACGTGCTGGGAGAATATATGAAACTACCAGAGAGTCATCTAAACTATATTCCCACATATTAATCGTAAACTACAGGTAGTGTCTAGCTTGTATTGAAATATTAGTATTCTCATAACTAACCTTAAATACGCAGATTTTTTCATGCTTACATACAACCTCACATTCATACGTATATATACGCATAAATGTGTTCTGCATACATACATTTATCTATTGATAAACACATACAATTATTGTATTCACACACTCGCATCATTTGAGGAGCTGATGCACACACACACGTATATATATATATATATATATATATATATATATATATATATATTAAAATAAGTTTTCAAAATTAAAAAAAAATGTTGAATGAACATTTCAACATGAAATCCTTAAGAGACATTTCACGTATCCTCAGCAACACAAACTATATCAAAAAGAGAAATAAGTTTAAAAGGGAGAAATAAAAAATAAGAGAATGAAAGGTAAAAATAAAAAAATAAAAATAAAATACGGTTAAGATTTGAGAAAGATTTTTTGACAATCACTCTATTTTTGATTTTTAATTTTTGATAGAGTTGTAAGTGAAGAGATGGACATTTGGCATGTTTAGCTAAATAGACGAAAAGAGTTAAGGAATGGGAATTGGTTAAATTGAGAATTGGGTAAAGCAAAAAAGGAACAGAAAGGGAACGGGCGGGATATAAAAAAATGTATAGAGAAAAAAATAAAGAACGGGAAAAAAAGAAAAGAAAGAAAAAGGAGATAATATTAAACAGAAAACGCTCGATACATGTCAAACAAATTTAACTTTAAAATGTTTAAAAGGGTTAATTTTTTTAAAAAAAGAGACTTATTTGAAAAAGTATATTTAGGGGAAAAATAAAAATAAGATTTTAAAATTTTATTAAGTTAATCTAATTAAAGATATTTTTAGGTATATACAAACTAAATAACAATTAATGAAAATTATAAACTTTTAAAAACCTTTAAAAAATTTTTTATATAAATTTAATTTTTTTTTATATATAGAAAATTTCTAAAATTATGATGTGATAAAAAATTATTTAACAGAGGAAAAAGGGGTTTAGTAAAAGAATCCATATTTCATAAAGATAGTCAGTTAAAGGAGACTGGGAGAGGAAGGTAGAGGGGTTAAAGTAACATCTCTTGAATCCCTGGATCATTCTTTCATGTGCTTCCGTCTCTCACTTCTAAGCTCGATTAGATATCTCTTCTTTCTCTACCGCTCACCTTCCTCCTCTGATTGTTCGTTACTTGACAGCATCTCTGACAATATCGACAAAGCAATTTCTTCTCATCCTTCTGCCCACATATTTGTGTTTCGTGACTTTAACGCCCAGCGCACTAAGTGGCTGGAGAAAACTGTCACCCAATCCCTCACGCAAGTGGTGGACCTCCCCACGCGTTTCCCCGACAACTCCAACGGAAGGGACTCACTACTAGACCTCTGCTTCACTTCCATCCCAGACTCTTGCACTACCAAACAACTCTGCCCACTCGGGAACTCTGACCACACCGTAGTTTCCGTCAACATTTCATTCCTCACCCACCCGACCCAAGAAACCCAGACCAGTAGAATATCCTAAGACTACCAAGGGCAGACTGGGATTCGTTCCGAGACTTCCTCTGTGACGTCCCATGGAACAACGTTTTTAGTCTTCCCATCGAAGAATGTGCATCCGAGGTCTCCTCCTGGGTTAAGACTTGCGTCGATGCCTTCATCCCTGCCAGAAAATTTCTGCTTGCTCGGCCGCCATTGCCCACCGGAATCATTTCTTCCAACTCTACCGTAGCTACTTGTCGGACCAAAACAGTCGCCTTATCAATGCTGCTCGTAATAAGTGTAAAAAGATACTTAACGAAGCTAAGACTTTGTTTACTTCCAGAATGAAATAAACGCATAGCATCCGCTAAGTTCGGCGCCAAAGACTACTGGCGACTCTGTAAAAGAGTAATTAACAAGAGCAAGTCCATAATAGCCCACTAATCAATAATTTTGAGGTTCTCACCTCCTCACCGGACAATGCTGAATGCTTTGCAGGGAGATTCTCGAACAATTCGAGTCTGGACTTCTCACCTAGAACTGAGGCCCAACTGAATGACGTCCACATTACACCCTCGCTTGTCTCTAAGATAATCTCAAAACTTGACCCTCACAAAGCGAGCGGAGGGGAAGGAATCCCAATCATAGTCTTAAGGAAATGTGCCCCTGAACACTCCTCTGTCCTTTCTAAGGTCTACAACTTCTGTCATTCTGTTTCCTGCCTTCCTGCCTGTTGGAAATCTTCCTCTTTTGTCCCTATATTCAAAAACTCTGGAGAACCCTCGGACCCTGCAAATTACCGCCCTATCAGACTTCTTCCGATCTTTGGCAAAGTGTTCGAAGCCATTATCAACGCCGCGCACGTTCAGCACCTTACAGAACACAGGCTCCTCTCGGACAAGCAGTATGGTTTCCGCTTCATCAGGCCTACTGCCTTTATTCTAACGACCATCACCGAGTATATATACCAGGCACTCCACAGGAATGGCGAAACCCGAACCGTCGCCTTCGATATCTGTAAAGCGTTCGACAGAGTTTGGCATGCTGATCTTCTATGCAAACTGCGAACCTGTGGTATAGCTCGACAATTGTTTGAACTAATCCAGTCATTCCTTTCTCAACGCACATTAAAAGTGGTATTAAACGGACATGCATCTCAGAGTTATCATACGAACCCGAGTGTCCCTCAAGGCTCTATCCTAGGTCCTACGCTCTTTCTGATCTACATTAATGATCTCCCCGATACCATAATATCCCAAGTAGATATGTACGCCGATGACACCACAGTTTACTCTCGCCTCGATGAAAAATCTGGTGTGGGCGACAAAGCTGACCTTGCAGCCGAGTTTGGAAAAGACCTCCAATCCGTAGTGGACTGGGTTAAGAAATGGCTCGTAAATTGTAATGCTTCTAAAACAAAGCTACTATCAATTAACCATCATAGACAACCGCACCCACCTCCCATTAGCATGGACCAGGTTTGCCTCCCTGAGACAAAAACACTACGCCTCGTTGGCCTCAAACTTTCAGCGGACCTCAAGTAGAATGGCTATATCGAATCCATTGCTAAATCCGCTGCTATGAAAAACGGTTTCTGTGCAGGGCCCGGAGGTTTTTTCCGTCAGAATCTATCCTGCACATTTATAAATGTAACATCCGCCCGTGCATTGAATACTGTTGCCATATCTGGTCGGGTGCCCCTGCTATTCTCCTTGGGCTTCTCGACAAGGTACAGCGGAGGATCTGTAATGTGATCGATACTGACTTGGCAGGCCGCCTGCAGTCTCTCTCTCAATGGCGCGACGTGGCTTCCCTGTGTCTCTTCTATAAATACTTCCATGGCTTCTGCTCCAATGAACTTAGATCACGGGTGCCCCCTAGGTTCGAATTTGCACGAGATACTAGATTATCAACTAGATCCCAACCTTTTACAGTGAAACCGATAAAATGCAACCGCAACTTCTACTCCAACAGTTTCTTTTCTCGTACTTCCCGACTCTGGAATTCCCTTCCACATGACTGCTTCCCCGACGGCTACAATCTCCAGGAGTTTAAATGTAAGGTCAATAGACACCTCCTAACACAATAATTCGCTTCCATTCTTTCAAACACTCTTCCCATCCTCCCAACTACATATCACCCACCTTCTGACATTTCCTATATCTAACCACTCTTTCTATTTACCTTACCGTATGTAGCCCCAAGCGCAATAGTGGCAGTGGAATGCCTTGCTTGGGGTGAAACGATTAAAAAAATACTATTTAAATTTAAGATTAAAATAAGTTATCAAAAATCATTAAATTTATAATTTTAAAATTCTAAAAATTAAAAATTAGGAATTTAAAATTTGAGTATTTAAAAAACTAGCTTTATGGCGGCACTTACTAATAAATTCCCTTCTAAGATCCAGGAGCAGGTGCTGGTAAGTATACTTCAATATTAAATTTTTTTCTAGCAAACACAGACAGCACCTATTACGAAAATTCCCCGGAATACGGGCTGAAACTATTAGTTTCCAGCTAATTACAGGATCCAGCCCTTCCTCTTTCATTTTCCAGAATATCCATGAAAGGCTTGTCTGGTACTTTTGACCCGGGTTCGAAAAAGAATTCCTGTGGTTATAAAGTCTCTGCTTAAAAGGTTCAGCGGGCATATCAATATAGGTTCGGTAGTTATTTTTATTGTTTGATGGAGAAATGCGGGCTTCATAAAAAACCTGGGTGGATTTACATTTGCCCTCCAACGGGCAGGCGTCCACAGAGGTACAGCAGCATTCATTCAAAATTCCGGACTCAGAATCAGTATTGTGTAAATTAATTAGAGTAATTCTATTATGGAAATTGATGAAGTTGTTTATATTAGGTGTACAAAAAAGCTGATTTTAAGGGTGTACCTATTAAAAAAGTTTTACTGTCATTAAATTTTTGTCTATTAATTTGAGAAAATATGTGCCAGTATTGATATTAGTTAATTTACAGTACGGATGGTTAAAACAATGTATCTTCCTTTTTCTACAGTTTCTTTTCATTTTAGTTTTAGATGGTTCGGGATCTATTGTAGGTTTATTATATGATAATTTGTTATTATATCTGCAATTTTGAAGGGCCTTATTGTAGATATGTTGCGTTGAAAGTTTTAATGTTGGATGATAAATGGTTAATTCTATTATTCTCTATATTGGGTATCTGTTTTATAATATTTGTGGGGTGGTTGGATAAAATATTGATATAAGTGTGAGAATTATTTTCTTTGAAAAATAGCTGGTAGGATCCATCATTTAAATTAAGGGTGATATCGAGATTTTAAAATTTTAAAATTAGAAGTAACTTCAACCTTAACACCGAGGTAATTTAGGGCTCTATTTTTTTGTGTATTCTATTTGTATAGGGCCCATTGAAATTAGGGATAGATATTAATCCATCATCCTGATATAGGCCTCTTTGTTTTGGGTAAAAGAACCTATTAGAACATCTAAAATATAAGTACCTCCAAGATCTACTACCTGGGCTGAATCGTACGCTGAATCATATATATATATATATATATATATATATATATATATATATGTGTGTGTGTGTGTGTGTGTGTGTGTGTGTGTGTGAATAAAAATATGATTATATAAGCATACAAGTAACATTTTATGTACCTCTATTCATAAAAAATGTACGCCTGTGTACACTTATCCAACTACTTTTAACTCCCAAACGAGGTAGTATAATTTCTTGTCATACATCTTAACAAACATTAGACATTAAACTGTTTATATATACCGGCATACATCATTCAGATTTTGATACTAACCTGTACACATATGGATAGAATTATCAGACAATGAAAGGTATGATTAGTTCAACAATGCAGAATTGACTGCACCCCAGATTAACACAACCCACACATTATCAGGTGTTCTTACATGAAGGAAAAACATATATACAATTTAGTCCATTCTTATACATGAAATACACTTATATTTGGGTGTCCCCTTATACACACAATAATATATACAATAATACATATAAACGTCCACAAAATTACATAGAATCATGCACAAAATTAGGTGCATTCATATATGTGAAAAATATATCTAACCTTACACTTAGGTGCACCATTATACATGTGAAGTTTTTATATCGACGTCATTATAGTAAAAGAATTTACAATTACATAGTTCATGATAGGATATGTTTAAATTCGTTCACAAATAATAAAAAATCATTGTGTACTTAAATTTGTATGTCAACCCATTGTAAGGAAGATCATTATCTTCACTTTTTCGGTCTGTAAAAATATTGCCTTTTTCATAGAAGTATATCCACATAAATGTAATCACATATTCGATGCAATATATATATATATATATATATATATATATATATATATATATATATATATATATATATATATCCACGCAAAAAATAATCGTCTTTTTTTCATAGACATATCCAAATAATGCATCGAATGGGATTACATTTATGTGGATATAATTCTATGAAATAGGTGATTATTGCTTTCTGCTATTTTTTTATTATCTACATAAATTAATAATTAAAGAAATTTAAGATTAAAACTTCGTACTTCGTAAAAATATTATAGTAATTGCTAGAATTTAGCGTGTCATATGTTACTGTTAGCTATCTCATACTAAACAGAATTAGCAGATATAATAAAAAATAAATGACGCGTTTATTTTATTTAAAATGTTAATTGTTAATGTATGTAAATTTGCCACATACCTTTCATGTGCTGTCGAAAATCAAGGCAATTTTGATTTCTTGGCAAAAAATTTAAATGTTGATAACATCAGTTATAAGATACAACGGAGAATTTTATGAAATTTTAATTATATGTCAAAACAGATTTTGCATGGAAAATCAATGAAAAAATTAATCTTATTTTTTTAAAAATAACTTGAAAATATTTTCTAAAAAGTTTCAGACATTGAGAAAATAAAATTAGCAGTTAAATTCTCGGAAAAAGGGTTTAACATTGAAGTTATTTTTTAAATTTTGATTAAGCCATCCAGTATTGAAGACTGGATGAGAGAGGCGCCATCAAAATAACAGAGATGAGGTCAGAATTGAAAATCTATATGAGTTTTCAAAGTAATTTATAACTTGATTTGCAGACACGAAATGATGGAACAACAAATAATCCACAGTCTATTTAGAAAGAATGCAATAACAATTGCATTAATAGCATTGATTTGTTTTTATTGTTATGGCTTCTGTAAATATAAGTAAACGATAAAAGGTGATTGAATTAGTTAATTAAGGAGATGGCCCACTAAAGTTATATTTTGACGAGCTCTATAAAAGAGAAATACAAATATCACCACCACGCATACACACACACACACTAACATATCTATCTATCTATCTATCTATCTATCTATCTATCTATCTATCTATCTATCTAAAGAGAGAGAGTGGGATAAAGTGATAGGGAGTGACTGAAAATATTATTAATATATATATATATATATATATATATATATATATATATATATGTGTGTGTCTGTGTGTGTAATATATATAATTATATAGTTATTTATCAATTGTACATTGCGACAGCGAAATTTCTATGTTTCGAGACAGATTCTCATCATCAGGCAATGTTGTTAGTTGTGCAGACGATTTACGCTAAATGACAAAAACCTTTGGTTTGCACTGAATGTATGTGGGTATTTCTTTTGGCTAATCAGAATAGAGATTTATTTTGGCATTTGACCGAAACAATACATACTAACCGACTGTTTCTCTTTTCTTTCCTTTTTTTCCTTTTTTCATTTTAACAAATAAATAAATAGGAAAAATATTATATTTTAGTTTTTAAACTTTCTTTTCCTTTTGAAATAAAATTTACAAGAAATTAATAAATAAATTGATTAAAAATGATAAGGAAAGAAAACAAAAATAGACTTGGTACTCAATGAGAATACCACATCAAAAGTAATAAAACTAAAGGTAAAAAGGGAAAAGGTTAAGATCAGGTTAAATGCAGGTCAAGATCCCACCATTAAGGAGGGAAAAGAAACAAGGGAAGGGTAGAATAAGGGTGAAAAAGAGATGAAATTAAAAGAACTCGATATAATAAAATAATTCTACAATTTCATGTGTAATACGTATTTCACTACAGGAAAAAAGCTGCTCGTCAGACGCAAATGAAACAACAGTTAATATTCAAAATAATCCCGGAAAAATTACACACAAACACTCACGTACCCAACGGGACTAGATATTTGTACTAGAAATTAAGTCTAATTCAGTTTTAGCCCCAGATTTTATTTAATTTTATATGAGAAATTTGACTAAATTTTTACCATAGTCAGCTTAAGGTGAGTTTTAAATATTTTCAGTATACTTATTGTGATGCTTACAGTAATGTTCAACATCTTGATGCGTTAATAAGACATGGAATGTAAAAGTATTATTGCATTATTCTCAACTGGAATGTCCCAAAAAAGGAAGCGGAAGGTTTAACCATTAGCCTTATGTTCGTATATAACACTAGCCAGAAAAATAATAAGGAAATCAGTAGCAGTTGACAGAGAGTGATATACGCACGAGAAGAGAAACTGATAAATAAGTAGGGTCCATAATTGACAAAACAATAAAGACATGTGTTGTGCTATACTAGTAACTCTCTGAATGAATTCATTTACTTAAGCCAAAAAGGCAGTAATTCAATGTATCGATTGTAGAATTATAAGCAACAACAGAACAACCCATAAAGAAAAAATGTATAAGTTTTACTGCGCACTATATAATGCCAGTGATCAATTCAAAGATCATTGAATTACCATGATCCTGGCTGAACTTAATGTAAAAAACAAACGAAACATTGAAACAGTCTGTAAACGGAGACTAGAAAAAATTTTATTAGTGCACAGAAAAAAAACCTGCACAATAAACAAAAGGCCTTGTCAGTTGCAATCAATATGTGCTAAAATTAATGTGTCTCTGATAGAAGACACAGAAACCAGATAAACCACGTAATATTTAATAAAATATTCAGGAATTTAATATTATAGTCTAAAATCTATCAATGTTCCGATTTTGTGAGTGGCACATTTTATGTTCTAAACAAGCTTAGACTCAAATTATGTAAAATAAGCTCATACGTACATGCCCACAAGCTGGAGTACTAAAATATCATGAATTAACTGAATATTCATTTAGAAGAATAAGCTTCAGTTTATTAACAAGATCTCTAATGATATCACCGAACGACTTCATATTAAGGGAATACGGAAAAAATAGAGAATTGGATTCAGAAATATGTGACACCTAATCAATTTTATAAACTTTATTCTGGTGTCTAGTGCGCGTAGTAATATCAGACTGGAAATATTGCAAGAACGTTAAAACAGAAAAAAAGAGCATTCTTTTATTATAATGCTATTCGAACGAGCTACACCAATGCAGAATATCTGATGTTAAATAATTATTTCAAAAACATATAAAGAAATTATATTACGAATATATATTTAAAGTGCATGGAAAAGCCGAAGCGTGGGTAAAATTGATGGAGCAATCCAGAATACTAACTGAAAACGCCTACGTATCAAAACTAAATAAATTGAGCGTTCAGCCCAAAATAGAAGTCGGCGTGAGAAAATTATTCTCTCAGCTATTGAGCGTGTATAATGATAATATACACGTTAAAAAGTCTTCTATCGAGTGCCCATAGTTCAGCGGTATAATCGCCGACTGACGCCAGTTTGGTCGGGTTTCAATCCTGGGTAAAAAGCAATCGGATGTCTAACCGTACTGATGAGCTGTGATACAGCGAAACAGATCTGTCTGCGGACGACAATATATATATATATATATATATATATATATGTGTGTGTTTGTCATAAATCCAACTTAGAAATAATTGTTCGATATAGTTATCTTAGAAGCTTTAGTATGATTCGTGTTTGCTAAAGCCATTACATGTCGTCGCTAAAGTCAACTATGGGGAAGTATATATATGTTACTGGTTAAGACATGTGTAGTCAGCCAGCTAACCTGCCAACAATAATTAAAAAACTAGTAAAAGCCTTATTTTAAACAACATGAAACAGGACAAACAATGCGTTCAACAATATAACGTTTTTAAAAATACAACATTTGACAAATCTAATATGCATTCAGGAAAATTTATATCAGAGCGCAGTATCTTATTGGAGAATGTATAAATGTAAAACCCGATGTTGTTTCTATGAAAAAGGTTAAAAAATATTGCAGTTTTGATATACAGTCATTTAGGAAAGATGAGGTGAAGAAAAGGTAACGTGGAGTGAGAATTATTTTAAGCAAATCATGATAGATTGAAAAAATATCATTCACTCAGAGATTATGATAGCTGATAATGATTGTTCATGGCTGTAAAATATGATTTGAAAAATGATTCATAAAAAATGAATTTTACATTTTAGAAGATTTTGAATGTTTCAAAAAAACAGGCAAAGAAGGTGCATTCATATTGGTTCTCAGTCTACTTCGTATATGTTTGCATAACACTGATAATTCGATGCAATGTAAACGCCAAACTGAGAAACAGAAGCCTCAAATGTCAGTTGGAATCTTTTTAAATTTTATTTAAAAAATATTCAATCCTTTAGAAATAAATGCTTCGAAAATCTTTTGTAACACGATATCACATGGCCAATCCAAAATAACGTAAGAGATATTGTTGACTTCAGCCACGCAAATTGATGGATTAGGAAGTTTGGGGCAAATGTTTGAGTGTAAAATTCTTAATTCGAGTCTGATCAGTTACTACTTGTTAAGAAACAGACACTACAAGCAAAAAAATGCTCACAACAGCTCACATAAATCGTGGAAAATTTCTAAGTTTAATAATCAACGCAGTAGAATTCAGTAATGAACTAGAATTTAAATAGGTTTCAACAAAACCTGATAAATAATTATTATTAAATAAAATATTGTTATTATATTTTCATTACTTGAAACACGTGAAATAATAACAATGTTTTGAAGGAGGAATAAATTTTGATGGAATCGTAATCAGTCAGATAACTGTCAAACACGCTTGGGCGATCATGTCTCGAAAGAGACATGACTGACTAGGCAGAAGCTTTCCGCGCTAGACTGGTTGCCACTCAAGGCTATAGAACCCAATCTGTCCTGTTATTTAATGCATAACTGGAAGGAAGAGAAGGATTAATACCTTTCCCAAGGATATTTGCGCGTAAGTAAATGCAATGAATTCAACTGGAATTCGAACTCTGTTCACCGGTTTCTCGTTCCGAGCCGATATCCCTTGCACCACCACGCACATCGTAATACTAAGTTTAAAAATTGGTACAGACAAGAGTGATAATGTGACAGAAACTTCTACACAATTAACAAAGAAAAAATACTAGTTAACTCGCTTAGAAATCAATATCTCCGGAAATCTTTTAAAAAATAAATGATTGAAGTTAAATAGAAAAGACACTGTGTATAAAATGTCGAGAAATGCGAAAGATTGCAATAATATCATGCAATAAAAAAAATGAAAAATAAATATTCTGCTTTCATAAAAAATTTGAAATATCATTCTGTTCTGATAATATTAAAATAAAGATTCCAACTAACATTGATATACCAACATATATCTCTTTATTTTCTAGTCATCCTTGAAACATATATAATAAAAATACTGATTTCTTAAGAATTTAAGAGAGATACTGCAGAAACAAAAAATGAAAATCATCAAATGATATTGATTTTGAACTTTGTATAAATATTTTATATTTTCCGCAGAAGTCTATAACAAGTTTCTCAATGTTATGAAGGAAATTTCGCATAAGAAACACATTTTAAAAAGTTGGGCTTTCTCGCATTAATGCAATTATTGCAACAAAAATGTAGCCTTCAAGATCTTCAAACATAAAGAGAGATCTGAGTTGGATTTATTACTGTGTGAGTAATAATATAGTAAGCTCTCACCTTTTTTTAAAAAATAACTCCTCTAAATTCACTTGTGTTTTTGCGCGGGAAAGTAATAGAATTATAACTTACTTCTCAGAAAATAAAAAAACATAAGCAAAAAAGCATACTGGTCTTACAGAAAATTTTGTACTCTCCGTGTCGAACTTAGAGCAACATATGACCATAAACATAATGATTTCCTATACTGCTCTACCATAAACACTATTTGGTGCTACTGAATTTTATTGATCTAATAGAGAAGACTTTTATGTCTGGCAAATCTTACTTATCTGGCAATAATTCTACTACAGAACCATTTCGACTTTCCATAATTTGTATTTATTATTTAAATGATTAATTTTCAATAATCTTTGATTTATATTGAAAATTTGTTATAGGTGTTATGTTACGTGACTATTATAACACCTGTATTAATCAATATGGGAACAAATGTTCGAAAGAATTCAACGTTATATAAAAATACTAATTTCAGAAATAAATACAATTTATGACAAGTGGCACGAAACTACTAACATAATCTAGTTGTCAAAATCTACCTGACACTGAATATAAAAGTCTTCAAAAATACACCACTAAATTCCTTCAGAACTGTAGCTGGTTATACATGTGTTAATATCATGTAGTGCTCATGATTCTTAGACTTGGTAGTGGCGAACCAAATTCAAACATGAAAAACAATAAATGATTTCACAGACTATTGCGCAATAATCCAAGAGATAATACGCATCATGGACACTTGATGATGTAATTCCGTGTTTATTATAACACCTTTATTAACCAAGATCAGAAAGAAGTTCGAAATAATTACAAGATTATTTCAAATTTCATTTAATTCTTTTAGGTACTAGAAGAAGGAAATTAAATTCCTAATTCATATAATCTGTTCGATACTACGTTCAATCCAATTACACACTCAGATGTGAAGATACTGATTTTTGAACATATACAATTGGAACTAATGATGAATGACAGCTATACGGATTTTCAAATTGCACTTTATGAGAGAAGTCAGGCTACAACTAATGTTATCGTAGTTCGGATGAGAACAGCTTAAAACTGAGAAACAACATCTACCATTTCTTTAGATTTAGGCCTTAAGATAAATATTACAAGGCAGAAGTTTTGATTTGGATATTGAATGAACGTAGTGATGGTATCTATAATTAATCCACCAGATGATTGTTAAGGATGAGAAATTAGTAAATACTAAATAAATGAAATAACTTACTGCATTGATCAATTATAACAACTTTATTACAACTTATAAGGAAATTGTATGTTCGCTAGCGGTAGTTTCTCCTAATAACGCAAATTGCTGCAAAACCAAAAACATTAACTTGAAACCCCGGGTCATGTTCTTAGTTAGCATAGTGTGTGGTTTAGTAAACATTGTGTCAAAACAATTCAAGAATATCTAAGTGTGAACGGTGCACAAACATTTTGTCGGGTGAATGTTTAAACATTGATTACAGGAATGATGATCTTGGGACTTTTACTATTCAATTCACGCCAAGTGTAACATTATTTTCAGATGGCTGGTATTGATTTAATATATAAGAAGAATATTTTCTAGAATTGAATAGAAGGAGAAAAATAGATTTGTTTTGGGCGGGAAAAGTAAACGAATTCATTAAATCTATGAAGGTGGGCCGTAGACATAATATTGTCATCCTGTTTTAATAAGTGCAGGTCACATAAAAAAGTGAGAATCTCCTGTCTTCGGCTACCTGCAATGTCGGTAAGTATAAGCAAGCAATGGTGATAAGTTTCTCTTTCCTCAGCGGTAAAGTGCTGACGACTCTATCAACATCGATAATTGTCACTATTTTCATTTCGATAAATTAAGACTTACACAGAGAGTATAAACAAAATGATCGGGTCTTAGAAGAAAAGATACAAAAAATTATCACGGTCAAGAATTGGGAACGCCAATTAAATGTAAATTTTCATTCACTTCCACACACAAGTTTCATTCTTTTCTTTTGGCAAAAAACAAATAGAGTGGAGTAATTAAACTTAGTCTTAACTACTCTATATTCGCTACACTGGATGAATAATTTGAGGTTGGGTTTATTTATATAGGAAAGGGAATGACAGATAAATATCGAAACAGATAAAAATTAATTAAGCTTCTATTTTAGTCAATTTTCTAAAAAGTTAGAATATCTACGTGAGAGCGAATATTTAATTAAGAATAAATACATTAAAATAAAAAGAATCGGAAACAAAAATAATTAAAAATAAAATAAAAAATTTAAGAAAAAATTACTTACATGTAAACAATTAAACAAAAACGAAATATAACGCTAATGTTGACTGGACACCAACGAAAGGATAGGGTTTTACAGAGAAAAGAAAGAAAATTACTAAGCCAAAGACTGGAGAGCCAGTTAGGTGAAAATGATAATCGATTCCTCGGACAAATTCTCATTGTTTTTACTTTGATTTTTGTTTTTTGCAAAGTCTTAATTGACCGCTGTGATTAAATTTAGTTCTAACTACATTATATATGCCACACTAGCTGGAGAAGTTGGAGATTGGCGCACTTTATCTCGGAAAGGGAATGAGAGATAAATATATAAACGGATAAATAAAATTTGATTTAGCCTCCAGTGCAAGACACATTTATAACAAGTCAAAACATCCACTTAAGAGCGTAAATTCATTTAAGAATTCAATAATGTGCAAAATAAACAAAATTAAAAAATATGGCAAAGAGATCTTACGAATCACATGAACTGGGGCAACGGAAGAAACAAATGGCACCAAATAAATGAAAATGCATCATTTCCAAATTTTTAATAGCATATAACACTAAAATAGATACCTATGTAACTCGAAAGGAAAATAAGGAAATAATCAATTTGTTGATAATACACTGTAAAAAGAAAACAGATCATTAGGAACGAAGCAGCCAGAAATTCTAGAAAGATGGTTAACTGTTAGTGAACAAGATGAGCTCATTTTCTTAAAAAATGTTTCATGTGGACTAATATAAAAACGGCTATATCGTGTTGAATACACCGGTTCCCATCAGATCACCGAATTTAAGCAACATCGAGCATGTTCAGTACTTAAATAGGTGACCATTGGGGAATACCAGTTGATGTAAACGTAAGAACCAAGAATGGTCCACCGGTTCTCCAGGTTTAGGGGTTGAAGGCCGGGCTAACAAACCTGCCCCGTAAAAAAACAGTTTGTCTAGAAACAGCAACAAAAGTTACTGCCCTATGCACCATTGGGTGTGATGGATAAATGATGAATTTAAAAACGAGAAACATTAATCCTTACTGCTCGATGGGTTAAGATCATTAGTTCCTTCATGCGGAAACGGATAATAATAACTGTCGCATTTTATTTAGTTCTTGAAAGCGTAATAGTATAAAGGTCACGTGTACTATTATATGTGACTTTATTTAGTTACGGGAATATCAGGAGTAAATTTAAAATTACTTCGCCAAATTTTGTACCACGATTGGTGTAATGATTATTAAGCATTCTCACTAGAATAACTACGATTAAGCAGTGAGTTAGAACCCCAATATTTCATTATTTTCCTTCATACATTTGTCTATGTGTCCATTCTAATCTACAGTAAGAAATTTATCATATGATCGCAACCTATTTAAATAGGAATACGAATTACAGCAACCTGAAAACATATTTTAAGTGTATATAACTAAATGTTCTTATTGCATTGGGAAATAAACGTCTATTAAAGTAAATTTATATGCATGTTACATTGCATGTGAATAAATGTGTCGGATATTGCGGAATAGACATAGTAGAAGTAGGAAACTAGTAACACATGTTTAAATAAGACATGAAGGCTTTGAATGATACTGAAATATAGCTTCAGCCTGTCAAACTCCATAAATTGTATCTTGCTTCTTATATTGCATGATGTTTTCATTTCTAAATTTCAATCACTATTTACCTATTATAACATGCATGTGATGTAGAATTATAGTATAATAAATGAATAGAAAAGAATTAAACAAAGAATATCCTGAGCAACGGGTAGCGAGTTTCCCCATGCCTTCAAAAATTAAGAGAAAATATTTATATCGATAATTCGTTTAAAAATAACGGCAACATATATATCGATCTAACTACTATTTAGCATCTCACATTAAGACACAAAATAAAAGGACGCAGAAGAAAATAATTAATGGCTCACAATGATATACAAAATTGTAAGAAAACACTGTGAAGACATGAAAGAAATAAAGAAATCTGGACAAAAGATATACAGAGCAAATGCTCACAGATAATGATGAACAGCTCAACGAGAAATGTGCAGAAATAGAGATTGTGAGGAATTAAAAAAAATAAACATAGCTGGATCTTTTAGGAGAAATAAGAGAAAAAAGTTATACACATCAAGAGGATGCACAGAAAGAGCAAACACCTCATAGATGGGAAGAATATTTAGGAAATCACTTCCACCAGAACTGAGAGAAAACAACAATCCTGAGAAATACTGACGAGAAGGAAATATCAAAATCCGTAGTGTAATCTGCACTAATCAAACTTAATAAGATTAAATTTTCAGAACCAGACAACATTGTAATATATATGATGGAAGGTTTAGAAAATTTCGGCGTAGACCAAACAACATAAATAATACATTGTATTTACTACAGGGACGATATACTAGAAAACCTAAGGAAAGAGATTTTCACAGCACTGCCAAAGAAGCCAGTTTAATGAGTCACATCATCCACGACAAAAAAGAACAACCGGTACAGAGAAACACCTACGCAAAAAAATATAAATACCAAGGTGGCGTGGCATTGGTCAAATGGAATGGATATAAAGCAGCAGGGCCAGTCGGTATTGTAAGTTAAATGCTGAAAGCCTTAGACAAATTCAGTGTATACAAGACTACAAAAATATTAAATCCATTCTAAATAAGTGGCAATATAACGAACGAACTAAGCATAAACATTTTCATAGTTCTGCCTATGAAGACACGCGCAAATAAATGTGAACTCCATCGTACAATCAGCTAAAAGAGTCACATGACAAAAGTCATCATCCTAATTCCGATGAATGAAGCACGCAGCGGAATCAGTCGAGCGATAGGACAAGAACAGTGCGGTTTCGTAAAGTATACTTGAACAAGAAAGGTGATATTTATGCGTAGAATAGTGTCAGAACGGGCAATAATAATGCAGAAGACGCGTACCTGTGTTTTATTGACTACGCAAAAACATTCGACAAAATACGTCAAGAATACTTGGTAGAGTTATCATGAAGTAGATTTTGCAGCAAACTGCATGAATACAGACAGGAAATGTGTTCAGCAGATAAATGAAAAACAAGTGTATAAGGCAAAAAGTGTATTTTCACCAGAACTTACCAACATAAACACCGAGACAGTTCTGAGAGCTCTAGAATACTTGCTATTATTTCACCTTGGCTGTCGTAATCTGAACTATAAGATATGCAGAGGATACAATGCTGATCAATAAAATTACATGACCGTAATTACGTAAAGAAAGTACGTAAAGAAAGTGGAAAACACATATAAGCGAAAAGAACATTTAATGAATGGAAATCAGTAAAATCAGTAAACCGCAATGAAAATTACACGTTGCAGCTTCTAAAATCAAGCAGGTATAGAAATTTAAAAAATTGGGAAAAGCCTAACAGTGGACGGTAAGTGCTACACTGAGATCCAAAGGGGTATTTGCATGGTCATCGATGCATTCCAGAAGTGGGTTAGAACATTGAGAGCCAAAAATGTTTCGCTGGAAAAATGAGGTGTGCTGGATTGTTATGTGATGTCTATTCTTCCTTATAGACGCGAAAGTTAGACAATCTCATCAATATTGAGAGAAAGAAAGAAAGCACTCGGAATGTCGTATTAAAGCAGTTTGCGGAAAATATGTTGGATCAACCACATGCGCAACGTCGTGATTTTGGGGAGAATTAGAACGGCAGAGAAACTTATACGTAACATCAGGAAAAGAAAGCTGAAGTTTCTGGGATATTTAAGGAGGATAATGTATAGGAAAATGTAATAACCACTTGACGGATAGAAAGTAAAACATATAGGAATAAGTAAAGCGTGAATTGCTTGATAGACTTCAGCAGATTAAGGGCGAAGAAGATTTTGAGAGGTGTAACAAGAGAAGTTGTGTTTAGAGCTACAATGGATAGCAAGATGTAAAAGGTCAAGATCACCTATGTCATGAAAGCTTAAAAAGCACGACATATAGAAGAATAATTAAAAACTCATCTACATGGTCAAATGCAGAATGAATTTATTCCCTGGACGTTGGCATCATCAAAAATGTCAATGTATATAAGAAACATTGTTTAAAAATGCAATTCAAATCGTAAGTGATGTCTAGAGGCAAAATAATTAAAGGTACATATAAATAGTACTGCAAAAAATAATATATATATATATATATATATATATATATATATATTTGTGTCTGTGTGTATGTAGGCAGCACCTTCTCTTTTATTTATGTCAGATAAAATAAATTACAAACATTGTGTCTGCTTATTTTTTAACAAATTCCCTTCATACTATAGCAGATAATCTTTCACGTATTATAAGTGAAAGACGTCAGAAATGAGCAGTAAATTCGACAGTTATTATTATCATTCATTTCTCAATGTACGCAAGTAATTTCAATCTTTTTCAAAGATCATCATCAGGAGTGTGAGTAATGGTAATAAAAAAATGGAAAACTGTATTGCTAAAAATTAATGTAATTTTTTTCTTCTTCAAATATAACGGTTGACAAATTGCTAGCGTCCATTTGAACGTGAAAATTATTCAAAATTAATTTTTTTATATGTTTTAACGTCATGGTTATGCACGTGTTAAAGCATGAAGAAACTGTTCTTTTTAGATACATTTAGAACATTACTACAGCATTCATAGCTGGTTATATCATGTGATGTCTTAAGTATTTTAATTATTCTTGGCTCGTGGGTCTGTAGTTTGGTTTTGTTGTTTTCTTGCTGTATTTTATTTGTGTTATCGATCATTTTTTTAAACTTTGGTAAAAAAGATATTTTTTTCATGCTTTAACACGTGCATGACCATGACATTACAACATAAAAAAATATCCAGTTTGAATAATATTCTTACCTTCTAATGAACGCTAGCAATTTGTCGACCGTTAGATTAGAAATAGAAAAAAATTTGAATATTTTTTAGCAAAACAGTTTTGCGATTAATTTTTGTTACCTTAACTCTCGCTCCAGAATATGATCTCAAAAAGTGATTGAAAGTACTTGGATACATTCAGAAACGAATGATAATAATACGTGTCAATGTTACAGCTCATTTCTGATATCTTTCAAGTATAATACATTAAAGATTATCCATAGTATGAAAAATCTTAGTAAAATTAAGCAGACACAATGTTTGCAACTTATTTAATCACACACACACACACACACACACACATATATATATATATATATAACGTGATGTAAATTAATAAAGATATGTTGATGCACATATATATTGTTATTATACAGGTGTTTAATAAATCAATGCTCAATGTATTAACTGAGATATATATATATATGTATATATATATATATATATATATATATATTAACATGCAGCTATGGTACGACTCAGAATTCCGTGCGTTATGCAATCGTCAGGTGCATATTTCAAAATGACAGATTTTGATTTAGGTTTACTCGATAGTCAGGGGTAATAATTTGTATTAAATTACAGCACTGCTACCACATTTCCAAAAAAAGTTTATTTTACGATGACAAACTGACGACAAGAAAAAACATCCCTAATACCTGAATTTTCAAATTTCCATATGTTTCTGCAGATGGCTGCAACTTGATGGAGCTTTTTTGTTCTGGAATCTTAAACACATCTTTGATTTATGTAAGACCATATTTCACTAGACGATGCATTGATATTCCTCCGCAAATTTAATCCACAATAACGTATAATCTCAGATTATAATCCAATAAAGTAAATAGAGCAAATGTACTGATTTATCTAAACATTATTAGAAATTTAAAAAAGAAACAACAGCAACAACAACCCAAATATTACTGGAATAACCTAATGCAATCCAGATATTATTACAATGAAAAAGGAGATAAATTTAATAATTTTAGAATAACTTGTCTTCTAAAACCATTCTTCTTTCCCTCTTTCTTTATTACTTCCCTGTTCTTTCTTTCTTTCTTTCTTTCTTTCTTTCTTTCTTTCTTTCCCTGTAATATTACTTTTATTAATTATGAATTTAACCCATTTTATTTTTATTCCTTGTTTTTTTTTAATCTATAGTTTACTTTCTAATTCTCGATTTATCTTTAGAATTTTCATTTATCTTATTTCATTCATTTCTTAATTTTTATTTAAAATTTTAAAATTTAAAATTTTTTTCTACATGTAATATTTGAATATTTAATTTTTACGTTTTATGTTATACGGACCATTGATTTATCTCCCTGCATTTTATTATTTTTAATATTTTAATTTTATTTTCAGTTCAAATCTTAAAACTTTATCAAGATGTAACCGTAAAATATTTATGTATTTAATTTTGTTATGAAAAAAAAATCTAAATTAAATTTATAAGACTTAATTCTAATAACATCGAGAAAAGTGAAATTCAGATCTATTAAACTCTCAGTTTGATTTATGTCCCTGACGATTGCATAACGCCTGAAACTCCAAGTCGTGTCATTGACGTAGGATATATATAATGATATATAAATACTATTGAATACAAAACAAATAAATACAATGTAAGAAGCAATATTATTCCAAATACAATTCACCGAAATAAATACGTTGCCCTCACCAATAGCAAACGAAAATCAATTAGAAAAAATAACTTCAATATCAATATTGAAAAATACACGATTGCCCACACTATACCAGCTAACAATAAATCTATTTAAAACTACTCACATGCACAATATCGCAATATAAAACCTACGTGTCGTTACAATCATTACAACACAAAATGCACACACGGAAATATACACGCACATACGCATGTGTATAAATTTAATAATTAAATAAAATGCCAATGATAATAAAATAATGAAATAATAGTAGAAAAATGAAAATTAGCATACACAAAGAAATGCAAAAATACAGTAAACCATTCTATTATCAAAGATACACCAATTTATATAAAAAAATATGCAGTTACCTCCCAAAACTATGTAGTTATGTGTGTGATAGTGGATACAAATGCTCGTACAATTGCTTTTAAACGAAAGCATCGTGTCAGACATGTGCGCGCACACCCATATGCCCATCCTAGTACACGCAAATAAAATCATTCTACCGTCACCCCTATATTCAAATGGCAAACAGTATATAAAATAATAAATCACCTACAATTGTGCACTCCTTAACAGCAGCCGATAAAGATAAAATAACCGAAGAAAGTAATAAAGGAAAAGAACGAGAGGAAATGGAGGAGAAATAAAGAGAAAATATACGGGAAGGGAAACCCAGAAACATAGGAAAATATTAAAAAAATATACGAAAAACAGGTCAAGACCTGGGGTGGATTGAACGTTTTCTTATACGTTCACGTACATTCGAAGACAGCATGAAGGAAGTGACGCTGCATATTTAAGTGATTTATCTCTCAATCTATTTCTCTCTCTCTCTCTTTCTCTCTCTCTCTCTCTCTCTCTCTCTCTCTCTCTCTAATAAAACACACATACAAAAACACACACACACACACACACACACATATATATATATATAGATGGCAATACATGTAAGTTTATATGTATATGGATTACTTTTTTATTTTCATTTCTGGAGTTTATTTTATTTTAGATTTCTATTGCAATAAATTATTTAATAAAAGTCACGGATGAAACCCGAATATCTTCACACATTTATACTTAATTGTATAGCAGGATATCGTTATATGTGTAGGAGCATTAACTAACAGATATGGCTGTTAAATGAGACGAGAGTACAATATTTTATGTGATGACTGATCTTCAATATGGCAGCGAATGGTGAACAATCTCATCAAAGATCAAAGAAAGATTTGAAGCAACCAAAATGTTGTTCTACAGAAAGATGGACAGTACATGTGAGCAACGACAGTGTTTCTGAGAGGAAGGAAACGAATAAGAAACTCTTAATATCAGACAAAGATATCTGAAAATTATGAGACGTAACGAGGTAAGAATGCTTATAGAATTTGATATTCACGTGACAGATAGGTGGAAGAAAAGACAGAGAAAAGCAGCGCAACACATACTTGAGGAATAGGATAGCAGAGCAGGGAGTGGGAGGCGTAACATTTGCTTCTAAAGTAATTAATTTTTTTTTTCATTTAGAACCAAATTGATCACAATACTTTTATTTCTTATCAGTTTTCATAGTCCATATTAACCAAATATCATCAGCTAGGAAAAAATAAATTTAGTAAATTCATTCAACCTCAAGTATTTTGAGATCACAGTATTCCTTAATCTAGATTCAGATAACCATTGTCACACTGGAGTCGAAATGGTACCATAATGATTTTCATGTCCAAAAAACACCTGTATCCGCAGGTGATATTTGGACATGAAAATCCGACAGAAAGCAACATTATCCAGGCTGGTTTAAATTCAGAATGTTCTTTCTCTTAAGCTTGTTCCTACTCAAGGCCATAGACCTCAGTCTGTCCTTTTATTTTACAAACATAGCATATTGGAAGAGGATGGATCCATGCGTTACTCCAGTGAATATAAAGAATTCGACTGGAATTCTAACCTGTCTCTCCCATTCCTCAATCAAAACCAGTAGAATTTACTTCATCATGCCTCCATATTCTTTCTGAATAACAGAAGCTAAATATAAACATTTCTACTTATTAAATCAATCGAAACCTTCGAGCTATGTAATTTTGAATGCTTATCAACGCTGCAGCTTAAAAATTCGAGTCATGTTCTGAAATAGCCTCGTCACACCAAGACAGTCGTATCGATGACAAGTATGAACGGTGGACAACTGTCACACTCACGTTTTTTCGTAAGAAAATTCAATTAACAACGTTCGCAACAGAAAGAAAACACGTGATTTTTCATTTCGTACACGTGCAGAATGTCCATGAGTTGTTTCCTTTCCTTCAGTTCTAAATTAATATCGCCCGGTCTCACACTCCACCCCCTTCTTTTGAATGAGTTTAGAGGTGATCGCCTTGTTTCTTGTTTAGGAAGGAGTTCCCAGTTCATCACCATTCTCCGGTCTTAGTGTTAGTTCAGCTGGAAGCTCTTTGAGTTACGGAGTATGGTCGCAACGTCTTTACATTCTGAGGGTACCGGGTTGGCAGTTTCGTTGTTGCTGCTTCCGAATGGTAGTTAGGAGCCAGAACTCTTGCGTAGCGTCTTGAGAGGCTGCTCTGATCAACAGTTGAATAATACCGGGGTTCTTGTAGTGCCATATCGCGCATGGACGGGCATCCCTGCATGAACGTTCGGTGGTCACCCGCAAGGCTACATTATGTTGTAGGCTGCGCCGGTCTCCATCCTTCACAAGTTGCAAACGATTGACCGACTTATTCTATTCTAAGACCTCTATTTAACTGAATCACTATGGAAAAAAGCAAACATAATAGCAAAACTAAACCAGCTCATTTGAAAACGCCCAAACCTGTTTGCATCTTTTTCACTAACGTACGCGGCATCCGCACCAACTTCCTCAGCGTAGATTCATTCCTCCATAATAACTCACCTGATATATTAGCCCTATGTGTAACTAATAACCATTCTATCCCCTCATCTGAGTTCTACGTTGCTGGCTACCTTCCCCTCTTCAGGAAGGACTCCAGTGTTCATATGCATGGGCTTGGTGTCCATGTCAGCGAACACCTTCCCTTAGCTAGGGTGTCATCTTTTGAATCCCCAGATCATTATTTCATGTGCTGCCGCCTCTCACTTCTCAGCTCGATTAGCTATCTCTTCTTTCTCTACCGCTCTCCTTCATCCCCTGGCTGTTCGTTACTTGACATCATTTCTAACAATATCGACAAAGCCATTTCTTCCCATCCTTCTGCCCATGTATTCGTGTTTGGTGACTTTAACGCCCACTACACCAAGTGGCTGAAGAACGCTGTCACCGACCCTGCTGGTGTCCACACCATGAACTTTTCAATCACCCAATCCCTTAAGCAAGTAGTGGACTTCTCCACACGTTTCTCCGACAACCCTAATGGAAGGGACTCACTTCTAGACCTCTGCTTCATTTCAATCCCAGACTTTTGCACTACCAGACATCTCTGCCCACTCGGAAACTCTGGCCACACTGTAGTGTCCGTCAATATTTCACTCCACTCCCGCCCGACCCATGATACCCAGACAAGTAGAATATCCTACTGCTATCAAAGAGCAGACTGGTATTAGTTCCAAGACTTCCTATGTGACATCCATTGGAATAACGTTTTTAGTCTTCCCATCGAAGAATGTGCATCCGAGGTCTCCTCCTGGGTTAAGGCTGGCATCGATTCCTTTATGACTGCTAGGAAATTCCTGCTTAAATTTCATTCGTCTCCATGATTCTCACCCGCTTGCTCGGCTGCCATTGCCCATCGGAATCATTACTTCCGAATCTATCGTAACTACACGTCGGACAAAAACAGGCGCCTTTTCACTTCAGCTCGTAATATGTGTAAAGGATACTTAACGAAGCTAAGATGTTGTTTGTTGCCAGAATGAAGCAACGCATAGCATGCTCTAAATTCTGCGCTAAAGACTACTGGCGACTCTGTAAAAGAGTACTTAACAAGAGCAAGTCCACAATAACCCCGCTGATCAACAAATTTGTGGTCCTCACCTCCCCAGCAGATAAGGCTGAATGCTTTGCCCGCAGATTCTGGAACAATTCGAGTCTGGACTCGTCTGGAGTTTTTACACCCTACTTCTCACCTAGAACCGAGGCACAGCTGAATGATGTCCACATTATAGCTTCGCTTGTTTCTAAGATAATCTTAAAACTTGACACTCACAAACCGAGCGATGGTGACAGAATCCCAACCATAGTCATAAAGAAAGTTGCCCCTGAACTCTCCTCTGTCCTTTCAAAGCTCTACAACCTCTGCCTATCTGCTGCCTGCTTTCCTGCCTGTTGGAAATCTTCCTCTGTAAATACTATATTTCAAAACACTGGAGAACACTCTGACACTGCAAATTACCGCCCTATCAGACTTCTTCCGATCTTTGGCAAAGTGTTCGAAGCCATTATCAACGCTGAGGTGGTTCAGCATCTCACAGCACACAGGCTCCTCTCGGACAAGCAATATGGTTTCCGCTTCACCAGGTCTACTGCTGATATGCTAACGACCATCACCGAGTACATATACTAGGCACTCGACGGGAATGGCGAAGCCCGAACCGTTGCATTGGATATATCTAAGGCGTTCGACAGAGTTTGGCATGCTGGCCTTCTATGTAATCTGCGGAGCTATTGTATAACTGGACATTTGTTTGAACTAAACCAGTCATTCCTCTCTAACCGCACAATGAAGGTGGTATTAAACGGATATGCCTCCTAGAACTACCATACAAACGCAGGTGTGCCCTAAGGCTCCATCTTAGGTTCTACACTCTTCCTGATGTACATTAATGATATCCCTGATTCCATAAAAGCCCATGTAGGTTTGTACGCCGATGACACCACAGTTTACACTCGCCTCCTACAAAAATCTGGTGTAGGCGTCAAAGCTAACCTCGCAGCCGAGATTGAAAAAGACTTCCAATCCATATTGGACTGGGGTAAGAAATGGCTAGTAAATTCTAATGCTTCTAAAACGAAGCTACTCTCAATTAACCATCATCGACAATCTCACCTACCTCCCATTAGCACGGTCCAGACTTGCCTCCCAGAGAGTAAAACACTACGCCTCCTTGGTCTCACACTTTCAGCGGACCTCAAATGGAATGACTATATCGAATCCATTGCTAAATCCGCTGCTATGAAAGTCGGTTCTGTGTAGGGCCCAGAAGTTTTTTCCGTCTACATCTATCGAGCACATATATAAATCTACCATCCGCCCGTGCATTGAATACTGCCGCCATATCTGGTCGGGTGCCCCTGCTATTCTCCTCGGGCTTCTCGATAAGTTTCATAGGAGTGTCTGTAATGTGATAGATACCGACTTGGCAGAACGCCTGCAGTCTCTCTCCCACCGGCGCGATGTGGCTTCCCTATGTCTCTTCTATAAATACTTTCACGGCTTCTACTCCGATGAACTTAGATTACTGGTGCCCCCTAAATACGAATTTGCACGAGATACTAGATTAGCAACTAGATCCCACCCTTTTGCAGTGAAACCGATAAAATGCAACCGCAACTTCTACTCCAACAGTTTCTTTCCTCGCACTTTCCGACTGTGGAATTCACTTCCACACGATTGCTTCCCCGACGGATACAATCTCCAGGAGTTTAAATGTAAAGACAATAGACACCTCCTAACACACTAACCTGCTCCCATTCTATCAAACACTCTTCCCATCTGCCCAACCCTCATCCTCTGTATCCTTACTTATCTGTCACCTTCCTCCTGACATTCCCTATGTCGAAGCACTCCTTCTCTTTACCTTCCCCTATGTAGCCCCATGCGCAATAGTGGCAGTGGAATGCCTTGCTCGGGGTGAGATGATTTAAAAAATAAATTGTCGAGAAGTGTCAATGTTGTTAGACCTGTTGCTCGACCTGCTAAAGTTTAGTGGCTAACAAACCAGGCCTTGGCCGACCTGACGCGGGCAAGCACAGCGAATCTCTATTTAAACAGTACGCAGTGGTTGAACCATTTACAATCCAATCGAACTCATTACAGTGGAGAAAAAAAGATTTTAGAATTCATTCTGCAATCTATCAACTCCTAGCAGCATGAGACCCGTTTCTCTGATCGATTGTCAAAAATGAAAAATTGATTTCTCTCGCATTTAGGACGATCATGATTGAACTTTATGAAATTATGCTATATTGACACATTGTACTGTGTGTAATAATAGAAAGATCACCACATGCAAAAGTTCAGCAACTGCAACAACTGAAATGTATATCACATGTACTGAAAAAAATAGTGACATAATATCTTTCCGCACTGCATTTAATAAATGTATAATAATTAATTCCTTATCAATAAGTTAAAGTGCAAACCAGATTGCTTGAATCCAGAGACTTATTTACTCGATTAATCTTTAAGAGGAATATATTTGTAAATTTTACATAACTCTATCTCGGTCAGTGAACGCTGTATAAATCTCTCTAAAGAAACGTCTAATAAGATTACTATGAAGAATGCCATGTGTAAATGCCAAAAAATGTGCAAAAACTATCCGATTGAATATGGGTAAAGAATTAACTATAACATCTTGTGATAATAATCAATGCAAAAAATCTAAACTAACTTACCTCCCTAATTCTTTCTGATAATATAATTCTATTAACCGTAACATCGAATCATTAAATAAATGTTGATGATAAAGTAAACACGAAATGAAATTATAATTTCTCTGGAAATATGAGTCACGGAATTTTTTTTTTCAAAGCCGTCTGGCGAATTTATTCATTGTCATTTCTTTCGAGAAAAAAAAAACGTAATATGTAATCATTAATTCGGATTTTCTTGGACGCAAATGATAATAAAGAAAATTAGTTTTCTATACTACAGAAACCATGGGTAAACCAACAATGTTTTCTGTTTACTCAAGTAATATAAAATTTTGTTTTTAAGGAAAGTGGAAATATGTTTCTTTTCTTTTCCTTCCTAACTTTTGCTTTAACTTAACCGAGAATAAACAACGAGGACGAACCGGAATTGTTAAATCTGGAAGTAGAAGATTAAATGGACAAAGTGAAGAGAAACCAAGCAGTTGGACCAGACGACCACGGAAAAATTCGTCACAGAGAAAACTAAAGAAATAATGAATTAAATCAATAACAGTAGTGTAATAACGGACAACCTAAGAGAGTAATTTTTATAGCACTAGCTTAGAAGCCAAGTGCAAACGAATGCGATCTCCAACGATCTATTATTTTTAATATAAAAAAACACAATCCCAAACCTTATGAATAGAGTGCAAAGCAGAAACAGGCCACAGATAGGACAAGAAAAAATTGTAAGTTTATTGAAGTCACTATAACGAAGAACGATGTAATTATGATTAGTATGTAGATAATGCAATACAAATGAAAAATACCTGTACCTATGTTTAAGGGATTATGCAGTGCATTCGACAAAGTACGCCACAAAGAATTGATAAGAATGCTCAGCAACCTCGACACACTTGAAAAAGACTTTAGAGTAATGAAGATTCTATACTGGCAGAAAACGCCTGTATATGGACAGGAAAAGATTTCAACACATATACAATTTCAGAGAATGGCTTAAGAAAGATGTGTCTTTTCACAAGACCTATTCAACTTGTAAATCGAGAGTATCCTAAGGACCGTAGAAGCTAAGCCAAGATTCTACAGCGGAGGTCATAATCAAACCAACTTAAGTTACGCAGATGATGCAGTGCTGATAGCAGACACGTAAAGTAAACTACAAGAACTTCTACAGAAGGTAGCTGGAGATAATGTAAAGGAAGGACTACATATAAAATACAAGAAAAGCGAAGCATTGTGATCAGCAAAAAGAGAAGCCAAAAATGCCAAACAGAGGTAGCCGATACTAAAAGCAAGTAGTGACAAAATCTAATTACTTGGGATGACTTTTAACAGAAGAGAGATAGGGCAACAGGGAGATCCGTATGCAAATTGGTATGTTGAAGGACGTATTCCAGAAGATAATTAGAGTATTATGAGACAGAAAATTTTTTCTAAAATGAAAGAACATCGTATTGTATTGATATGTAATTCCAATTCTTCATTATGGCAGCGAATGCTGAACAATATCAACGAAGCTGAAAGAAAAACTTAAATCAACTGAAACTCTGGATCTACAGAGAAATGCTGCGGATATCATGGATGGAGCATGTGAGCAATGATGAGGATTTTGAAAGGATGGAAAAGAAAAATATTAATACTGAGCATCAGGAAAATACTGTTAAAGATTTTGGGACATGTAATGAGTAAGAAGGGCTAAGATAATCCGATACTCACACACGAGATAGAAAGAAAGAGAGACAGGGAAAACAGAGTGTAACATAATTGATGAGTCTGAAGAGGTACATGTTTGTTTCGGAGTTTGTTGAAGCAACAGGATAAAACCTGATAAGAGCCACCAAAGAACTAAACACGTGGAAGATCACGATCGTCTACGACCTGAAAAGACAGGGCACATGAAGAAGAAGATCAATGAAAACATAACAGCATGACATGGAAGAACAGTGAATGAAAATTCGATTCTTGAAGTTGAATTAATCAAAAATCGTAATAAGAGCAGTTGCACACTAGGTGGGAGAATTGAGGAAATGAAGAGTATTTAGCATAACCTATGTGAGGAAACAGGAAGATTTTCTTAGTAGAAATCTTTAATAAATGGCGTGACAACACTAGATTGGAAAAACTACTTAATTCGGGAATATGTTGTTTTAGAAAAGGGTTGATGTTAAGGATGGAATGAAACAAAATCGACTCACTATTTAACCTCCACAAATGCTGGATGTAGGAATCAATATAATATGTTGATTTTTGACGAGCTTATACAAATTGAGATGGAGGAGTAAAACAGTTCCAGATCGAGAGAAAAGAGACCGTGACCGTGTACTGGCTCAGCCGATAGTAAAACTTAAGAGAAATCGAAAGAGCAGATCAGATCCCAGAAAATTGTAATATCAAAATAGAAATATCAGAATAGAATTTTGCATGTCATGTTACTTGTTAGAAGTCACCATGTCCTTTCTTATAACTTTTCTCCTACATTTAAAAAACGACCACCCATCTAAGTACTGAATAGGCGCGACATTGCTTAACCTCGGTGGTCGTTACGGGAAAGGATGTTTGAACGTGATGTGGCCATAAGCTTTGCAAGACAAAGAAAATAAAGAAAGAAAATGTGCTTCCGAAATACTTGTTCGGTTCGTTGCCTCTCGGGGATAACTGACGTTAAATAACGTCATTATTCGTTATCCTAATCTATGTATATCTGAGATTCTGGTGTAAACATTCAATAAACCATACCTGATTCAAGGATTTATTCTGCAATCCACGGGGAACATGAACTGGCCTTTAAAGTGAGTAGTTCCATTGCGTCATTTCAGAGTTCACGACTCTACCCAAGAGAAGACTAGCGAATGTGACCCTTAGATCCTCATCGGGTTTTGTTTGTCCCTCTTACACATTGAAAGCCAATTGCATAACCCTTTGACTTTCTTCGTGTTAAAGATATGAGTCACGTCAACCTACAGCTATCAGAATATATTCCCCTTCAGTCTTGCATAAGTAAGCAGGTTTGATGAATGTGTTTTGGAGATTAATATATTGAACTTTCATGTGCTTACATAAGGCTATTTGGAGAGAAGTGGGAAGGAAATACGATTTCCTATATCAAGCTGTAAGCAAGTTAATATGTCGTTTAGAATCTTGTACACATAAGGATATAAAGACATTTCTAGACGGAATAAATTTTATATTAGTGCCGTTGTGACTCGTTTATCCGTACGTAAAATTAACTTTGTAAATGAATGAACATCCATTAGAGATTACATAAAAATAAACAAATCAGAGTAAAGTGAATTATTCAGACCATAATCAGTCTAATCAAAATAAACTCTTTTGATCTCTCCCTTTCAATTTCATGTTTCCTAATTAAAATATGGAAATAAAAACTGTTACTTTGATATTTTCTTCTGATACACTGTCACTTCAAATATATTTTATGAACAAAATGGCGAAATACAAATTATCAGAGTAATGTATATTAGATGTCATACGCAGTATCTAAGTTTGATTATATATTAGATAACATGAGATATTTTTTAAAAAAAGGATTCCGGTAAAATTGATATCACTATTCTAAAGGATTTTGTTTTAGAACTATACGTGGCTATTTTTAATATAGTGAATATGAAAATGCAAACGACACTAGGGGTAAAATACTTACAAAAAGTCTTACATTACCTTTACTAATGTTAGATTTATTGTAATCGTAATTGAGAAAAATGAATAAAAATCATGCAGTAAACATAAATGTAAACATATAATTCTAGCATTTAGATTTATTAAAAAACAAGTTATTAAATATATACATTTTCCATAGAATTGTAAATATTTGAAAATATGTGGCATCTAATTTATGCATTTGTGTTTATATCAGTTTATATCTTGAAAATACTGTCAAGTAAGTATACAAGCTCACAAACTACCACACACACACACACACACACACACACACACACACACACACACACACACACACACACACACACACATATATATATATATATATATATATATGTAGATATAGATATATAGATATATATAGATATATATAGATATATATTCAGGTGCAGATAACCAACAATTTCAGACAAACAAACAACACAGCATATATCGTAACGCATTATGTCATTATAATTATTTCATTTCTAATTTGAAATTAATTTAATATAGTTGGGAATATACATTTTAAATTACATTAATGAATAACTGTATGGAATCATTATTTCTAAATTTAAAGTAAATCGAAATAAGAAGAAAACAAGAACAACGTTTCCTATACGCAAAGCACAATTTTATTTAAATTGAAATATGTGAGTAATTTTAATCTTTTCTCTCTTTGGAGAAATTTAACTTCTAACAAACCAATTCACAGTACATGTGAGTAAGTTTGTTTTGTATCTTTCATTGTATAATTCTTCAGTTTTTACAATGGGAATATTATGTACCAACTGATAACATTTATTTGGAAAGATTTAGCAACTGCTATCTTTCTACGAAGCATAATTTCTTATTGTCATTTAAATACTGTCATCGAATAAAATGGATCAAATTTTCATTAATTCTAATGCTGAGGTATCATTTATTCAATACTTTCTTTCATTACGAATGTATTTTGAGAAATTAAACTATAAACTATTTTTCCAACTTATTTTTAACGTATAATACTTTATTTTGTGTACATTATAATCACATTTAACTTTTCTTCTTTTTGTCATGAAGAGAATTTACAGAGAAGAAATCGATAAAGTATACATAGAATTTCTGAATTCAGTTGCGCAAGCAATATCTCGAAGAGGAGGGATAACTCCAGGAAAAATATAAACATCGCCTTGAGACATAACAAAAATAATTTCAAATCTAAAACCCTTCCAAAAGGTTTAAAAAATCAATATCTGGGAGAAATGTACGGTAAAGGGCATTAATATGCAAATCAAGCCTGAGGGATATTATATTTCAGGCTGATCGTGATCAAAACCTAAAATCAAAGCACGTAAAAGATGCGATTGGAAAAGAATGTCATGTCTCCTGTGACAGAATCAGTGTTTGACGGAAGATAGTTATATAGATAGGATGGCCATATTATTGCATCTTTCAGATATTTAATAGAGTTTGAAACCAGAGTAGCAGGGCATAGGTCGCCAGTGGCTAGTTCTGTTCATTTAGCAAAGTGTAGAACTAAAGTCATATGTTCCCGCTTGAATATGTCGCAGTAAGAAATTCACCTGAAGTATATGACAATTTTATATATGTTTATGCATTATTGATTTAAATAAAATCACTTATAAAATCTACTGGATAAATATTAACCACGTGCTATATTATGTCATATTACATTGAGCAACACCCTTATAATACATATAACAAATAATTTTTTTCTCATACAATTTTCACCCTCAAGCAAGGCAGTACTACCACTGGTGCACAGGGGTATACAATAAAAAGGGACTGACAGCAGAAAAGAAAATTGTACTATCTTGTTTTGGAAAAAGTAAGACAGTGAAGGGAGTCACGGAGATAGAAAATTGCAATTGAATTACATTCAAACATTTATAGATTGTAGCTGTTAGGGAAGCAAGCATGTGTAAGGAAGTTTCTTAGAGAGAGAATGCGAGGAAAGAAACTGCTTGGGTAGAATTGTCAGTTATATTTGTCGATTTTAAAGTAAGAATGTGGAACCTGATTTCCAATCAAGTTGCACAGGTAAACTCATGAAGGCAAGACACCAGTTAATAAACATTATCAAAGAAGATGCCGTGAAAGTACTTGTAGAAAAGTATATAGTATATTACTCTTTTACCTCATTGTGAATTTTTTGGATTCAGTATCGCTGGGCGAAATCAGTTTCATGGCTAGGCAGGGATGACCTACTTGCCGTTAACGGAGATTTACAATTCGTCCGATGTCAATTGCGACATTAAGATCTATCTGCCTACCTATGTCTTGTGTTTACCCGCTTGAGAAAACCTTTTGAACAGGCAGATATGTAAAAATTTACCTGTGCGTGGAGATGAGCAGAGATATGTAGACTTAGTTAAGAGAAATGAAAGATCCAGCAAAAATTGATAGTCTGACACCCCGAACAAAGGTGAAAACCTATTGAAAGGGAGGAAATCCGATGATGAAAAAATTATGTTTAAAAATTAGATATTATTGTTTTTATTGTTCGGCACAACAACACTCATTTAAAGTATTCTATCTATCTATCTATCTATCTATCTATCTATCTATCTATCTATCTATCTATCTATCTCTCCCTCCCTCTCTCTCTCTCTCTCTATATATATATATATATATATATAGAGAGAGAGAGAGAGAGAGATAGATAGATATATTTGCATCAATATCAAATCTATGCAGGTTTTATTAAAATGACAGATAATGTGTGACTGTTAAGTTTCCTATGGATTTTCTCCCGTGATATTATGATTTCTTTCATTTGAAGTTACAAATTATATAGAAACATTCCCAATGCTTTGGTTATCTGAGTACTGTTAACCATTTACTCAAATTAATTTTCTTTTCCATGTGGTATTATGTATAAAGGGAAATAGAGGTAAGAGTTTTGTACTAAACAGATAAGCGTGCTGTTAAGGTGTTCGTGGTTGATGTTATTGAGTGCTGGGTTTTTAGTTTCTATAAATAAGTTTTCCATTATGGCTATAAATTCAGGTTAAAATAAAGATGAAATTTCACAAACATTTTGATGCTATTTTATCCTGCCGGTTCTAAGCTTTAAACAAAAATAATCTATCTGCAAACTGATTACAGCAATGTTGATATTAAGTCATCCACCATCAAACACGATGCTATCTTGTGTTGACATAAATCTTTGCTATGCGTCGATAACAGCCGTGGAATAGCAAACACATGTTGTAAATTAATAATGCTGTTCTATGAGGTCACATCACGTGAATGACTGTAATGCTAACAACAGAACCATATATTTAAAGGCAATGTAATATATTGTGACTTGATTGCAATATAATCTTATTGCGTCTGGTTTACTTTGATTTGATGTAGATGGCCTCTAATATCTGAAGGTTTTTTACTGTGTGTATGTGTGAGTATTATTGAGTTCTTGACTAAAATCTGTCTACTATTTCATATATGGATATGTTTTTATAAGAAGTGTTGTTTAATTGAACGATAATCAGAAAGTTGCCAGGTGAATCTACGGAAGATCGTGGTAATAGTAAAACCAATATATGTAGTGGATTTATTGTTAGTATCAAAGATACAATCTCTGAACGGGCATGTAAACTGATACACTATATTTGTAGTTTTGTAGCAGTTTCATTTGTGTGGTTGTAGAGTTATTAGATACTATGAGATCAGCTCTTTATTTTTTAATAAAATAGACGACCTTAAAATTTTATTATTAGTAATTCGTTCAAATTTCTATATATTATGTTTTTCAGTGTTATTTTACCATGGTTTTAAATATTATGCATTCACACTTCACCCCAATGTATAGAAGAGCCACCCGATACGAAATTCTACTTTCACCTTCCTTAATTTTTTTATCATAGTCTTTATTCTTTGATCTCAAATTGCCACCTATATAGTGGTAAAAGCTTAATAAATAATCACCTACAGATCAGAGATAGAGAAATAAAATTGTCTTAGCTGCTAGAAAATCAATTCTTACCTTTGAACATTCTACTTGGACAAAAGGTCCCTATCATAGTTTCGATGTCCTTATGAGAGCATAAGATCTTTAAAAAAAATTATATATTCGATATCTTAAGTAGATTTATAACCATTAAGAACAAATTGTTTTATGTTAATCTCTAATAGCAATAGAACCTTTGTAACACTATTTTTAGTATAAAAAATACTATAATATTCATGTGAAGAAATAAAAAAATGTAATGCTAAGTTTAGTATGACGGAGCGAAAGAAATTATTACTAGTGGTATAATTAATTCTGCACTTTATTGCCAATCGCAATATGAGTTAATTTAAAAAGAGATTATTTATTACAAAATTTGTAAAATCTGAAAAACTAGATGGAAATTGAAGAGAATAAAGATATGTTTTTGCAGCTGGAAGCTGTGGGTCACGCGAAATCATCATTAGCCGCCATTGTGTAACTAAGTAACACACCTCTGTGAGCTTTGGGCTTTAACGGCCGGTGGAAGTGAAAAATATAGGTAGTCAAAACAAGACTCTCAGAAACTTTTGATGAGGTTAAGAAGAGACAGGGCCATGATTCCCGAATTTCGCTGAGAAAAGATTTGAAAATTTGAAAGCTTGAAAAAATGATGTACTCGGGAAGAAAAAGAAAAAAATACGTCAATAGAAATATTGTTATTACATTGGTTAAACCAAGGGAATAAGATCACTCCAAGAGCACCGTCATAGCCTAGACAATATTGACAGCATAAACCCTGACCCAGGTCCAGGACCTCGTCAAAATTGGTTTCCTTGACCGGTTTAGATACAGACGGACAGACCGCCTCACAACTTAACTTATAAAATCATAAAAATATTAAATCCATTACATTCCTTGGTTTTAAAATTGAACTTTCCCATAATCTAAAAATTGTTGGCTATTCAGACATTACCATTAATCTTAATGTCGTCACCTGCCGATCTGATCTCACGGAAAATATTAGACATTACTATGGGCGTTATGTTCATTTTCAATGATAACCAAAATTTAAATTCTTTAGATAAAAAATGTTAATTTAAGTTTTTGCATTTGTAGGTCTGTTAACAACTGTCTGATAAAGGGCAGCAATATATCTACACAGGTAATCTATCAAACCCTAATATCCCCCACAAATATGTTCAGCACGCACCCCAAAAACCTTTACGATAGATGCAATATATGCTTTGTTAAAAACTGAAATAATGAAGTATCTTAAACGAAATATGCCTTAAATTGTATGCAAGGAATTCATATGCAAATGCCACCGTAAAACCAATTATTAAATTTATATATTTTATATTATAGATTGTATCATAAACACTCTATGTGTGTAAACATAACTAATTACTTCTTTATAGAAGCTTCTTTTCCTCTTCTTTATTTATGTAGTATAAATTTCAACAACCATATATATCCAAATAGTTTATTCCACAGTAATTAATTTTATGAGATTATAATTCTTATGTTTTTAAACCACGAATTATTTCCCCAACATAATATTTAACTATTTTTTGGATACTTAATAAATCCTCATTGTTAAAAATCTACATTTTAAATATTTTTTACTCAAACCATAAGATTTCTCTTCATATATATATATATATATATATATATATGATCTTATCGCCCCAAGCAAGGAATTATACTGTCACTGTTGTGCAGAGGATTACATAAGAGGAATGTTATGATAAAGAGTGAAAGATTAAAGGAGGTGTCAGGAAGCGGGTAGGAGAGAGATGATAATGCTGCAGAAATGAGATGAGAGCATGAAATAGAGGTTTCAGTTCATTGAGTTAGGAGATGACATTCACATTTATATTTATTCATCGTTGACTTTACTCGATATTTCATTCTAATACTTTGATTTAATTTTACTTTTATCATTTTTCACTTGTTTTTTACATCATTTGCTTTCATAATATAGGCGTTTCTACATTTTATCTCAGTTATTATTTTTTCAAAGTCGCCTTCAGACATTTTATCATCAGGAATATCATGAAAAACCACAGACTCGGTTTACTGTTTTTACAGAGAAAATTACAGGCTGTGAATCACGCACAACCAGAAAAATAAGTGCCAGACAAGGTTTAGAATTGCCCTTTCTTGATCAATCTGCAGGAACTTGTGAGTCAAAAAGAAAAAACACTTCAGGGTTAATGATAAATCTTTTCTGGGATGGAGAATCGTGTATCATATAATTTTCGACAAACGAAAAATTGAAAAACCAGTGATTACTAACCAAAACTATTTAGCCTGAAGTATCGCTAAACTTCAGGATTTCAGGTCTATAGAATGCACACAAAGAAAAGTAAACGAATTCAGTAAATATGAGTATATTTTCATGTATTGGGAAATTAAGCATTATTTTAAATAGTGCGTACAGAGTCTTTTTTTTCCTGACTGAAATATATGCCAATACTCTCTTATTTTTGTATGATTATTCAAGTAATCTATGCTTATTTATACGGTCGCAATATTGTAAAAAAGATAAGAACAAGAGACTAAACAAGTTTAATATAGCAGGCGATGTTCAAATAGGTCTCAAGTCAGCCGTTAAATGTGACAATTAGTGATTTTTTAATTTAACATCTCGAAAAAAAGAAATCTTCTCAATTACTCATGTGGAAGAAACTTCTCTGATTTTCATCAGCATGGCTGATGCCAAACTTCAGTAAAATGACTCGTTGCGAATTCGTCGGCTAATATTCTCAGCTGACACAAAATAAAAATAAAAAACTATAGTGAATCCATTACTAGGCCAGCTGCTGAGAATGTCGGATATATATATATATATATATATATATATATATATATATATATATATATATATATATAACCATTTAACCATGCTTTTGTTGTAACTGCCATGTATTGTCTGTGGCTATTTGATAATTCATATATTGTCTTTGATAATTACCTAGAAATTCTTGATAAATTCCAAATAAATATTATCAATATTATTAATCTTGTTCTCGCTGTTTGGTTTCAGTCATTTTCTTTCAACCTGAGGTTATTTCTGTGTAATTATTTGTATGAATATGTTCAAGGCAGTTTCTCAGATGCGCTCTTTTCTGTGGTACGTATTTTTTTATTTAATCCCACTGCTAGACTGGTGTCATATCAATTTACACTTGAGCAGGCTAAAGATAACCGTAAATTTTAGGATAAGAATATCATTCTAGCACGTCATGCATGTGGTATTTCCTTGCATATGTTGCTTTAAAGTTTATTTTTATCTTCAATTATTAAAAAGTGAAATCAATCTCTATCTACTTTCCTCTAGCTTAATTTTTAATATATATATATATATATATATATATATATATATATATATATATATATATAAAGACCTTCATTATAATCAAGGAGATATATAAACACACACACAAACACACACACACACACTTATATACATATAAGCGTTCTTTATTTCTCGTAAATATAAATATTAAAAAGTATAAAATAATTCATAAGACACTGTTAAAGAGCAAAAACGATGCAAGAATATTCATAATTGGTATCAATTTTAAATGACTAGTATTACAGAGATTGAACGATACTGATTTGATGTACTCTTTAATAACAACCTCTGCGACCCTCATATAATAATTAAGGGGTTTCAGACTGGGTAGCTAAGTGCAAAGATGTAAGGGAAAATTTGGTTAAAAAATTATCTCAAACCTATGACTTGTTTTCCTGTTTGTTTGATATTGTGCAGAAACCTTTTGCGAGATATAAATCTTCCAACAGATATCCTCTTATCCCAAGACAGCACACTACCCCAAGAAATCCCATTTGAATCTGAGGCCCTGTCGAAAGATTTTTGGAGGCATTATATCGCAACAACTGGTGATCAATACAAACATCTTCATAATTAAATTTAGTTTTTTCAACACTTTCAAAATTCCCTGCATTCTTATCAGATTGAAATCTCAACAATTATTTTTTCTATTATATTTTCCGGTGTGAAATCGGAGCAGTACTGCGTGCTGCCTATAAATTTCTGATCATAGCACATATTTCATTAATTGCGACATGGAGCAAAATTTCTCACAGACCGTGCCCAGTCTAAGCTACTATATGTTGCAGGCGGCAAAATCAAATTTATAAAAATTACATGCTTGAAATTAGAAATAATATTTTTCGCATCGCACACTGTATGCTTTGACTAAATGAAGTTTCTAGCAACGATATTATCAATGACAAAAAGATATCAAAATATTCGTATTTTTATATCATCACTTCATAACATCATTCTTTAAATATTCATGAATAGATTTTCATTTAGTCTGTTCAAACAGAAGTGAGTTTTACACAGTCATACAACTATTTCAAAAGAAATTATAAAAGACGAGTAGAGACCTGAACAAATGATCTCATTTCAGTTTCATAAAAGTATTTGCGACTGAAAATGAGAATAATATGCATATAATTTTACATTTTCTTGGCTCTTGATATGTGTATTTTTTTAATTAAAAACGAGTATCTTTTTTAAAAAGTCACAACTTATTTAACAATTATTTAACATTTATTTATCCTTTAAACAATGAAACTTACAGGATGAAAATTACCGAATATCTGTAAAATCATAACAATATTTTAAAAAATAATAAGTTAGATATGAACAAATTAATAATTAGTGATTAATCATATTTTGATGTCGCTTTAAATAAAGCGGTAAATTCCTCAGCAGTTCTCTATTTTAAACAATGATTACTTTATTAATTAAAGTTTCTTTTTGTCAACCATTTATTACCTATAAACAAAGTGGAAGGTTTTATGATTTTTAAGTTCAAGGTCTAAAACGCTAACAAGAAATGTTATTAAATCCCGAGAAGCAAACAAAATTAACTCATTAACAGTCATAAGTGATACGTTATAAATCGACAAATGTGTTTATAGATAACTAACTAAGTTTGCTGGTGTTTAATATAAGAAATAAAAAAACTACATATAATAAAACATAAACACATACACAAGCATGTATTCGCATTAACTCCGCACACCAACACACACACCAAAACATATGAAAGTGATTAGTTACATATATTGATTGAAAAGAGTAGCAGGAGAATCACGTAGCGCTAAGAGAAATATGTTTCTACTGAATGGTGCTGAAAATACCTTGGACCGAACAAGTGAGAAGCGACGCAGATTTAATGAGTATAGTAAAATATGCAACGTCATATTCAAAATCAGAAAGGACTGTTAAAACTTCTAGTGTACATATGATAAAATAGGTTGGAAAATTTAACAATCACATGATATTTTGAATGAATATGGAACAGTAGATAACAGCGATTCATTACCAATTTCTGTAAATGTTTGTCAGAACAAAACATTTTGGAAGAGGAAAAAATCAAACTTTGACTAAAACTAGAACAGACAGGTAGGTTGTGAAAGAGAATAATCGCCAAAGTCGTGAAACGATATGAAACCTAGAAGATTGGCTTTATTATTTTATTTTTTATATGAATTGAATTGTTATTTTTGATTGTGCATTAGCTTTTATTCGTCTAATTTTTAACAATTTTTGTGGTTGAAAGCGAAGTTTGCATGATATACACACATGTTCAGTTTATGTTCAGATACATGTCCAAAAGCATTAAAAATTGGGCAAACTGTTAAATTGAAAGAAATATTACCTCGGAATTGTTCTTCAATACGTGTGACGTACGTAAACCATGAAACAAGTGCATTGAGTTGATGCTGGTCCAGTACGAACAGACCAAACATTAAATCCTGTTTAAGCGAATTGCAACGCGATCCCAAATATGAATGGTTAATGTCCCATTTGAAATTTTAATTCAAAAACTAAAAGATTCTTCGAAAACCTCATTTCCGTAAATTTACCTTTAATTTATTAATGTGTTCTATCTAAAAAATAAACATCAGACTTAATCCATTCTCATTTACATAAGGTAGACATATTATTATTCATAACTTCTAATAATTTTTAATGTATTTGAAAATATTTGGATAGATTAACATACATTTTGTCATGATGTGCCACAATTAATTAGTAAAAGGAGTAAATAAAACGAACAATTAAACAAAATGTGCTGCATTATTTACATGAAAATTGATATAGCTAATTCCTAATGCAATTATGTTGATAGTACCCTAATGAATGGCTATTCAATTCTTACTTTGCCGTCTGTTCGAGTGACTAACTAATACTTTCTACAATCTACTTTCCGAGAACAATTGCTTTTTTCTTAAAAAAATACAGAGTTAACCAAAATCCATAAGGGCAAATCGGAGAGATTACGATTTATGAATTCAATCTCGTACAGACACACATGGCGTAGATACAACGTCATTAACGTGATTTCACTAACAAATATAGTGTCAACACTTGATTTCTTTTCAAGAACTTACCGAACAGTGCCGTAACATGCGATCCTGTTATAAAAGATATTATCAAATGATCATCTTTGCAATTCAGACAAAAAAGAAATCAAAAACTGAAACTTACATAATATAATCATTGTATCTAAAATATATCTAGTAATAGTTTATTTAGCTTCTGTAAATATGAGAGAGATTAAAGTATATAGAATATTAACGCTTGTAGTCATGTTTTTCGAACTAAAATGAACAAACCGCCACCCTGATTTCGTACCACACAACACTGTGTTTTATACGTATTTATGTTCTGGATTACTTTATTATGTCAATAAAAGCAATAGATGAGAAATATATATTTGAAAAGATGTGATTTATTCTAAAGAATAATAAGTAAAGCTTAAATATACATTTAAAGTGATACCAAGATAAGTTTATATCCCTTGAAAATCCCAGGTTCGTTATGTGCAATTTGCACAGTTATTTTCCCCACTGATCAACATTACTTTGCCCTTGATACTGTAAAGCAGCAGAAAATATTCGCCCCAAGCTTTTTATTTTTGGCTGTCACCGGTGAAAGAATACCATTCGCGAAATATTTAGAAATTCAAATTATTGATTAATGCGTTTGAGGAATAATGCATAATATATTTTATTCTTTTCAAATGTCATCAGTACCTGACTTAGAAGACGGCTTAACAAATACGGGGTCTATTTTAGTTGTTTGACAGATTATTCGTATGAGTAATACAAATAGGCAATCAAAAAAATAAATTAATGCAACATAAATACATACTGATAATAATTTTAATGTGAAGAAGAAGAAGCAGAAGAAGAAAAAAAATTTATGATGATAAAGAAACAGTATATGATTTTCTACGGAGTTCTGTTACACGAAATTAGTTCATTGAAAAATGCGTCTATATGAAATATTGATGAATATGACAAGCATTTCGATCGCTAAAAAGCCCTGGAAGATTCTTGAAATATTTATTTAACTTATTCACAATATTCCCCCAAGCATTTCCTTTCCAAAAGAACGTCAATAAAACATAAAGTTTACTATTCGGTTTTATTTAACTGAATTTATGGCAGCGAATAGCCTCAAATTTGTACATGGATACATACTGAACTACTGTAAATGTAAATGAAGATTTCAGACATACGTAAATATTATTTTAATCCATATATATATATATATATATATATATATATATATATATATATATATTAACCACAATCCTTATATCGGCTAAGACGTCTGAGAAGAGATTAGAAGTAATATTCTTGTACTAGTGAAAAAGAAATTGAAATCCGTACAAATCATTGAGTAAATATTTATTTAATATATATATATATATATATATATATATATATATATATATATATGTGTGTATGTATGTATGTATGTGTGTATGTATGTATGTATGTATGTGTGTGTGTGCCTTTGTGTGTGTGTGCATGTGTGTGTACTAAATAAATTAATTTCAATTGGACATTATATAATTCAAAAGCTATCATAGTGTCTACTATAAATAGACGCTAGATTTTTGAAATTTACCTGCTTATATTGCAAACGGTCACCAAAAAATCTGATTTTAATATGCTCATAAAAGTTTCCTGATTATTGTGCAACCGACTATTTCTAGCGTAGGATAAGTTCATAAAACTCGTGCTATTTACGAATATTTGAGGTAAAATAAATTTCACTGTTTTAAACATTGCCTCACTATATTAGGTTTCAATAAAAGTTTAGGCTTTTTGACTGTGTTCAGTAAATATATTATGGAAGATGCAATATATAATTAAGTTTTTTTTTGGTTTTTTTTATCGACCACACTGTATAGTATTGAGAGTTGGGCACTCTCTTTAAGAAAAAGTTCAGTATCTCAAGATTTAATGAGTCAGAACATTGCAACGTCATGGTTTACCGCTTGGAATTCGCAACAAAAGATATAATACGAATATATCAGAGTGTTGAGAGTGTAAATGATTCAAAATGTGTTGCATGAATCCAATATGATTAATTAGCTGTTTGGACGCTTGTCTCGGTGACGTAACATTTTCATTCATTCATCTTGACAGAGTACGTGAAACAGATGAAATAAAACAGATATGTTATCACTCTTGAAATATATGTTATATATATTTTGAGAATATTGATAAATATTTCAATAATTTATTCTCCTTATGATTATGTTTGGATGTTATCACGCTGATCTTCATTTCCAATTGTGTTAATTTAATGATACTCTGCAAACAATTATATAGTACAAGACATACTATTAGATAAAAGTTAAAAGACAAGATTCAAGACATACATTGCAGTTAACATTTTCTCATAGTACTCATATGCATTGTCAATACCTAAGTAGTAGATATAATTAAGTTACGAATGTCTTCGTTTGTGGGAGCACTCTAATTCGAATCAATAAATATCGAAAGATTAAATGTTTAGAGTATACATTCTTTTTCATATTTGATAAACTGTAATCTTTCTTAATTATTCGTACGAGTAATAAACAAAGGTATCGATATCAAATGAGTTTTTTTCGTCGTAAACTGAATTTTGAAGGCTAAATAAGTCCTCTGAGCAAATGGTATCATGGCTGAGACTAAGAACTACAATTATACCTACTTAGGGCCAAACCCGAAGCAAAACTAAAAGAAAAAATATGAAAAACTGATTTTGATCAGACCCGGTAGGATATCGGTATCGATTTCCAATATCGGAGTCAAAAAGTCATCCAAGCATAAACTAACCTAAGTAAGACCAAAAAAACTTATCGTACACATTGGGAGCAAAATTAGAGAAAAAGAGCCATATTGATGGATGAATATCGGTTTTTTGATCAGATTCGATATAATATCGGGTGTATCGATTTCAGATATCGGAAAAATGCGTCGTCTAAGAGAATCTACTAAGTTTAAGTCTAAAAACTATACATTTACAAATTTAGAGCAGATTCTGCACAAAGAACCACGATAAACGTGCTGAAATCCTGATCTTGATGAGACCTGATTGGATATCGGGGTATCGAGTTCTAATACCTGGGAGAAATTGGAAAAATAAGTCACCCATGCCCTGAACAGAAGCCTAAAGAATATTTGTGTGCAAATTGGTGAGAACTGATTAAAAATTGTGGATTTGTATAAAGGACATACGGACAGATAAACAGACACACACACACGGATGTGTATGAGTACTCCATGGTAAATTTGATTGTATTGTGGAAGTTGTTGCAGAAAGTGAAGAAGTTTTTTAATTTTTCTAATCCATGAGTCCATATTAAGAAAATATCATCAATGTATCTAAAATAATGTGATGGTTTGTATTGTGAACTGTCTAGTATCTTTTTTTCTAAAATATGCATAAAGATATTGGCATAACTAGGTGCCATTTTCGTGCCCATTGCTGTGCCACATCCGTCCCTTTCTTAGACGTCATGGTAAAATTAAATAAACATACACTTTCCACCAGTCTATACAACAAACCCACAAACCAACATAAATTCCTACACTTTAACAGTTGCCATCCCCTCAAATTAAAAATATCTATCGTATACAGCTCATTTATTAGAATAAAACGCATTTGCTCAGACCATCCAGATTTTCTAAACAACATTAACAACCCAATAAAACAGTTTCTAAAATGTAAATATCCAATAAAAATAATAAAGGAAGCACTACATAAAACCATCAACATAGATCGTAGCACACTTCTCACATACAAAAAACGAAAAGATAACAACCGAATTCAATAATCAATATTCCTACACACTTATCAAAAATTTAAAAAATGTTTGCAGGAGCCTCCAATCAAACAAAAACATCAAAGACATTTTCGATAAACCACCCATAAATGCAAAGAAACAAACACCCAACCTATCAACTATCCTCACTTCTAACAAATATTTAAATAATACAAACCTATCAGGGAATTTAAAATGTGGGAAGCCTCGCTGTTTAATTTGTAAACATTTAATAACAGACAAAACATTCTCTGTACCCAACACCAAAATAAAATTACACCCACCAAACCTTACTTGTGACAGCAAAAACATCATCTACTTTCTCTTCTGCTCAATTTGCCCCAACAGTGGATATATCGGCGAATCCGGTAATAGCTTTAGATTTCGCTTCAATAATCACAAACTAAATATACGACAAAAAAATGTATACTCCCCAATTGCAGCCCATTTTAATCAACCTGATCATACTTTAGAAAATTGCAAATGTTTACTAATAGACTCCAATTTTAGTTCTACATACACACGCAGAAAGAAAGAAACATACTGGATTTTAAAATTAAATACACACAAGCTAGGGTTAAATAGGGACTTAGGTGTGTTGAATCTTTACAAATATTTCAATAGCTAAAAAAATTTTTTCAGATATTCCAAGAAATTTTTATCTAAAACAAACAGACTTTCTCTACGGACATGCCGCATGTTGTGAACAAACACACCACGTGATGTAAACAAAAAAAATATTCGAACGCTATCGTGAAATACGTTTCTAATTCATATTTAAAAATCAGTTGTTTCTGATGAAGGACCGATGGCGGTCTGAAATATAAAATATAATAAAAATAAACAAATACTGTTCAAAAAAAGTACATTTTTAAATTCAAAACTTTTTATTAATATTCTTTCCTATACATATTAAGACAGTATACGTGGATGATCATCACTATATATATATATATATATATATATATATATATATATATATATATATTATCGATTTTCTGCACTATTGTAAGAACTGTAACCTTGAAACATCTGAATATCGTTTCTCATGTCTTTGTCTACGAATGTATCAAATTTAATTAAAATCGGACCACTCGTTCTATAACCCGATTTTTTCCGTTATCGATTTCCGATATTTATCGGGTGTACCTCGACACAAAACCTATGTAAGAACAGTAGCAAACGCTTATAGTACAACTGTGTAAATTTTCAAGACAATCGGTTCAGCTGTTTCGGAGTCTATAGGTAACCGACACGCACACGCACACACACACACACATACATAGTTCCATGTATAAATAAGTTTATATATATATATATATATATATATATATATATATATATATATATATATTAATAGGACATAATTTAGTAACAGCAACAGATTAAGCATGACATTTTACTAGGAACTAAAAAATTCCGGTTTCGTCCAGATCGTTATTAAGTTTAATTTCTGGAATTTAGGCAAAAATGTAAGAAATGAAATAGGAAGTATGAAGTGGGAATAAAAATGAAGGTACCCTGAGCCTAATATTATTTATACCCAGAAGGCATTCTCTCTGTAACCAGAGAGATGGTCCACGGTAACTAATGACTTCAGATGATATAAGGAGTGCGACATGCATAAGAGCTAAATATAACTTAATTCTTTGATCCAGACGCTGAGATGTACTACCTATATATATAGGCGTATCCGCAACAACATTGAAATTTATAAACAACGGAATTCATGTGATGTAGGGTTAAAACATCCTTACGAATGTAGGAAAGAATTCTTCGTGTAAAATATATTACACGAACATTGGCAGCAAAATAACGCTTGTCAATAGAATAAGAAATTCGCCTAGCTAAAACTTTATCATCTGTACCAATAAATGGTAGTCGGGAATAAATTGGACATTTTTAACACTTAGCGTATTAACCTTATAAAGATTTTTGATGACAAAAAGCATGGTTGAATCCATAGTGTCTAAAGGATAAACATTCTCAGAAATTGTTATCTTAATAAGGTCCTTTTCAACGGAAAAGAAGGAACTGGAATAAATTTTAAGGACAATATATATATATGATTTCACTAAAGCCAAGCTAATTATTACAAGTACATAAACTTTAAAGAATAATTTGGGAAAACATAATATCATTAATACCATCTATAAACTCACTCTTAAAACATTGGTACATCACCACATATCTACAGATCCATTATTCATGATTTTATATTGTGTTTAGCAATACATAAAAATAATTGAACCAAATCATAATTGTAAATAATGTTCTAAAAACTACATACTACTGTTTTATTATATAAAATAAATAATATTTTGATAAGATAAAAATCTAAAGCATACATAAATTTAAATTGAATAATGAAAAATTCTAGCCACTACAAATTTCATGACATTTAAGCTCTGTATCATTGAACCACGATAGATGTGACGATATTATTTCCACATACCTATACACACATATTTTGTATGTACAAATAAAATATTCTCAAATCATCTACCTACATTTTCAGCGATTTAATCTGAAACTTTTACTGAGCTTTTTGTCATACTCTTTTTATATATATATTTATATTAAATAATGCTATCGTCTCTCCTACACTGAATAAAACCAGCGTTTTTATTTAGACACACACACGTACCATTACCTATTTTACTATCCAAAATATTACTTTTCCATATTCACAATTGTTCCATTGATGTAATACACTTGAGATGTGTATTAACACTCACAGACAATACACATATAACAAATAGCATGCGTATTAAGAGACTAGGATTCCTATACATATATACATACACAATATTTTAAAACAAATATTCCATGCACACACATTTAACAATAATTATCTATTGCTTTAATACTTCTGACTCATATTTATGACAAATAAGAATTAACACAAAATAAACATATATGTTCACTGTGTGTGTGTTTATATTTTATCTTTTTCTCGGTTTCTGAAAAAATCATTATGAATATATAACACATTACATTGGGACACACATCGTGTGTAGTTCCCTTTTTATCTTCTGACATAGTTATCTATATACAATGATCAATATCCATCATCACAACTTTACGTTCATTGGTACTTCCCCATGGTTTTTAAGTGCAAAGGTCCAAACATTTGAAATGTGAGGCAACTTATAATTTGCATATATCACAAAAGAAGTAATGTAAAGTATAGTCATGCAAATGAAAATGCTTTTCTTGAGAGACTTCAAATCCACGTGCAAATAAACAGAGTGAGAGTGTTAAGGTCATGTCGTAAGTACCACCGATCATTCCACTGTTGTCCTACAGTGGATGATCTTAAGCAAAAGAAGGAGAAGCAAAGTATAAAATTGGCTGTCAATGTCATTGTTTAGACTAAAAGTTCATTCTCAGAGTTTCAAGTCTTATCATGCAATCGAGAGACATGACTGGACCTGATCACACGTTCTGATACGCAGTAACCTGGATAAAATATACGTTATGGGAACTGGACATAGATGATGATGATGATGATGATGATGATGATGATGATGATGATGATGATGAAGGCTCAGTTACCTGTGGAAAAGTTTTTTTTCAATCATCTTCTAATATCATAGTACCTCATAATCTGAAAATATAGGTTGCATGTAAATTTCATTTTTGATAACATCTGGAAATGATACCCAGTGTCATCTGAAGGAAGATGGAAGCGTTATATTTTTGCTCGAACAGGAGAATATTTATGGAAGTGCAGATATGACAAAAGAAGAGGAACGATTTTGTTAATTTAAATTTTTGTTGAACTGTGGCAAATTTGAATTCTATAGGTCTTCTTGAATAATGGACATTGGAATGCATTTGAGGAATCACCTTTGAAATATTTCCACCGGCTTTTCCTGGGAGATCGCTTCAACTGAATAATACAAAACCGGAAATTTGAAATTCTAGCATAGAGATTTCCTTTTCTGAGAATTATGAGATATCGGTCGGTGGCAAAACACTGGAAAAAATTAACTAAGATATATATAACTTGATTATAATCCTATCTAACAACCATCTTCGAATATTTATTGGAACGGAACAATCTATCACAAAGCTTCAAAATGTAGCATTAATAAATTCTAAACTTTTCACAGCCTTGATGAATGTATCAGATATTATAAACCTAATATAGTAATTAAAGACATTTAACATAAGTGGTGCTAGGTGTATTTCATCAAGCAATAATATGTTAAAAACAAAATATTAACATAAAAACCAAAGTCAGTTATTTCATTACAAGTATAATATCATACAGATATCATGACTGGCATCTTACACCTTTCGAAATGTATAAACTATCCTATATATATATAAACAATTTCTCATGTTAGATAAGCTCTTATAAAGGAACGCTTTATCTCAAAATATAAGGTACATTAAATAATAAGAACGATCTCAAATAGATTATATGAAGATTCTTCAAATAACGTAAGCCAACAAATTTTCAGTATTATTTAATAAAAATGGAAAATAATTATATAATCAAGATGTTGACTTTAGAAAAATATCATTAAAAGAAAAAATACACATCAGTGCTAGAAATTGATATCAAGAATTTCCAATTTAGAAACAACTTTCATTATTCGATCAAATTTTTCACATTTATTCCTGCATAGGAAATTTAACTTTATCATTACGCATACGATATGAGATAATTCTGGTTAATATATACAAGGTAATCTATTTCATATGTAATATAGGACTTACATAATATCCTACTTTTAGCTAGGTATTTTTTGTTATAAAATATGCAAAAACCATGTCATAACTGGATATAGGTGAGCGTGAAAATTTATGAATTTTATTTGTAACTATCTTGTAATTAATATGATATTTGAAAATGTATTAAACCTTTGATGCATTGAAGATGAACATGATTTTTTTCTTCTTTAAATTGACAGATTGCCATTCGATATATAAGACTACAGTAATAAACGAACGGTAATCACTTAATCTTATGGATCCTAACATGAATTGATTTGAAAGGAAATTAAAAGATCCAAATAGAATATGCTCTTCAAATACATTTTGTGTGCTACCGACTTCTACTTGCTTATGTGATTCATAATATATCATAAAATTATATATGTAATTAACTCAGAATTCAGAATTTTAAAAGACACTTTTCGTAGTCAATATCATCTACGCAATATACATTCTAATGATGCAATATAGAAAATTTATTAATAATCAATTGTATAGTATACAACTGGACGTAACTTATTACAGTTATCTTTTAAAATTCTGTTATTACAATGTCTGAACAGAACTGTTTTTAAAATTTAATTAGAATGTTAAAAATAGATTGAGAAAATCAACTACCACCTGAAAATATGAAATTGATTTATTAAGTGCAAATTAAATGTGTGTATTTTTGTCAACGATATCATTGTGTTCAACGTAGACATTTTTGAAGAATTTTAGACCAAATTTCTTAATTATCAATTAGTTTATACAAAAACGAATGTTTAAATGTTATTCTAAACTCAATAACACCTTTGAAAGTTTCAGTTTAGAGAAGGAGTTTTCTTGATGCAAAAACCTTATAGACGTAATGAAATTTAATTGCATAATTATCGTAGAATAATTTAATACACATATAACAAAACTTCACAGAGCGAAACATGTTGACAAACATTTGGAATACAGAAAGAAATGAGATTTTATATATGTTATAATCAGGACTATAAATGCATTCACCTTATTTTCTAAGAATAACGTTATTCAAAAGTCTACTTTCATATGGTAACACATTTATAAGGAAGCACTATGAATTTGGCACGAAATTAAGTCTTTATAATTTCGTCGAATAGTAGAACTTTGTTCCTCTTAATGCTAATTCTGTCGTGTCAAATACATTGATTTAGCTGGGAATTTTACTGCAATATTCATTAATAAAAATCTCCAGCTTGATATTTATCGTTTAGACTTACAACGACCATGTTATGTCAAAAACAACACGCAGAAATTGATTAAAAGGCTTAAAAAATAATAGTTCTCTTAGTGAAATTAAAGAACGGCCTGTTGTACTGAAAAACGTTTTGAAGACAAATGTTTGAAGGTATGACATCATAAGAATTTATGTCATGATCAAGCTAAACTTGCAGAATCTTTAAGAGATTGTTTCACAATCGTTTCAGAAAGTTGTAAAGCATAGGGAATTATTCAAATAAACGACATTGGAAGCCGTACGAGTTAAAATAGAGAGGCTTTGAACGTCGACATGTCACGTGTTAGCAGCTGCGGCAACGATGAAAATCAAATCATAAGCAAAGAATAGTGTGGGTTAAGCTCGGCCATGCATCAACATCATTTGCAAAGCTGAATATTCGTGATTCTAATCTGTTCTGCATTTTGTGGGATCAGATGTGTATAGTTCATTATGACCTGAACAAACTGACCAAATTGCTATCGACCGAAATTTATGCGTTGACACAAAGCTTTGAAGAAAAAAATGACTGCTATATGAGCATAGTTAAGGAAAAGAAATATTTCAAAATGATATGCTAGGCGAAATGATGCAAAACGGGTGAAAAACGACTTGGAAACTTAAATGGGAAGTCCTTCACTAACCGCCCTATTCAGCAGATATGTCTTCTTAGTTGATCACTTAACCAGATCAATGGCACATGACCTGGCCAAGCAACAGTTTCTTTCGTATTTAGATGCCAAAAAATGAGACGTATCGTTTTCAGAAGTAAATTCTGTTCTGCTAGAAGTATGGAAATAAATAGTGGTCAGCGATAGACAATACAATTAATGGCATGTTTCTTACTAATTAGAAAATATTCATTTTCATGTAAAATCACCGTGAACATATTCAAAATATTTATAAATATATAGCATTCTTATGAAATATCAATTATTAATAATATATTGCAATACATAGTGATTATAAATGTTAATAAATGATTATAATATCGTAATCAGTGGCTTATTACAATTTTGATGCATGTCCACTTCAGTGAATCGAAAAGTATGCAACAAATAGATACAATCACCAGAGTTATGATTTTTGCTTTCTATCACTATCAGCATTGTTGCTGCTAACGTTTAGAATATCAAGTGGTTGTGACTACTTTGTTTAACATTCTCGAGTGACATCGAGTTCAAAGACTAAACTGAATCAATTATTAGATCAGCTGCTATGAAATTTGGTTCACTGTGTCGTGCCTCATACTAACTCTCACAAAGATCTATCCTACATATCTATAAATTCACTCGAATTTATCATATTGCTGACACATTTTGGTAGGTAATAGTGCAGCTTATATTTGTTATACAATCCAAACGTGACCTTTCATGTAATCGCCGTCGCAATCATTTTCTGACCGCCGTAAAGATGCTTAACTCGACCTTTGCTATGAATACTTTCTTGATAAGTTATTTTATGAAATCCATACCATGGTAATCAGAATCTATTACTTCAAGTGTTATACTAGATTGGTAATAAGATCTCGTAAATTTAATGTGGAATTGTAAATATAATTTCTAAGCTAACAGTTTCAATTATCGCAAATCTTGCTTGTGGAACTTCAATTTCGCTTCATACATTCCGGGCAAATTTTCCAATCTAAAATTCAAATGCAATGCCAATCGTTACCTACTGTCTTCCTTTTCATAGTACTATTGCTCCCAATTCGTCTTCTGATTTCAAATTATTTCACATAACCCCTTGCGTTTTAGTGGATTTACTTACTTAATTGGCTTGATTTCAAGAACATTAATTACATACATTATCGTTAAACTTGTCTGTATTTTACCAATCTTCTATCTCGTACTTAATAGTATTGGACTCAAATCTCTTTAATCAGTGTATAGCTAAAATAATTTTATCTTAAACTATTATCATCATATGATCTTTTGTCTATGCTGACTTCCTTTACATTTGAAATTTAGCATTTGTGAGTTCTTTTTTCACGCAACTTCAGTGTTTCTCTCATTTATAGGTGATATCGGATATTTATTATATAATCTAAGTTTTAAGAATATTTGTAAAAGGACTTCATCATAAATATTTATTACGTGTTCACACTTACCTGTAAAATAATTTCACTTACTATGTCTTCTTTTGTATTTAATTCGCATTTAATGAAAATCATCTCTTTTGCCTAATCTTAAAAATTGCAATGAAAATTAGATTTGGTGTTTGTATTTATTACCATTTTGCCTATATAAATTTTATTGAAACTATTGTAATACAAGTGGTAGATATTTAAATAGCCCTCGAAAACTGATTTAATTTCAGTTATTCTACAATTGAAACCTTCAAATAACGTTATCGAATATATACAAAGAAAATGTATCTTTAGACTAGTGTTTGTCAATCTGAATGTTTGGAAGAATGTATTTTATATAGGCTTAAAACATTGCATATATTTAACTAATAATCTAATGTGATGGTAAGGTATTTGCCAAGGTGTAATTTTCTCTGTTTTAACAAAGATTTCCTCGGCTGAAATGTTGATCAATTTTTCATTTTTTACTGAATATATGGCTGAGATAAATATTTACAGAATTATTATCCTGCAGCATTAAAACTTTCTGATATTCTGCCAAAGCCTCTTGGTGATTTCCTCATTTGACGTTTTGGTGGGCGAACACTAAATAGTCTGCTTTTAATTAAGGAATATCTTTCCATTCAAATGTAATAGCACTTCTTTTTTAGACACTTCCTTGTTTTTAAAACTTTCTTTCTTTGTTTTGAAGTCTAATACTTAACAACATGACATTTCATTTTTTATTTATCATTTCATCCAAGGCAGATAATTTACTAAATCACAAAGATTAAAAGAGTTTGAAAAAATTAGGAACAGCAACATTAATGATGAGAAGAAAAAGAAAATAGTAATTATTTGGCTGGGTAGTTATTGGTTGATATTACATCTATACTTTTGCATATTAATGTGGCTGAAAGCATGGGGCTAGAAAGGAGTTTTACAAGTGAAATAGATAAAAATGAAAGTGATAGCATAAAATTTGCGATTACACCCAGCCTGTTCAAATGTAAATTGAAGGGATCTCGACGTCAGTCTAGTAATCAAAACAGAAGCAATATTTAAAATACTAGTTTCTGTTTTGGAATATAATTTGGTAAATCTGTTTTATCTTTGTACAATAATTTAGCAGCTGAGGAATCCCAGATAGTAGTAGTTCGAAGTATAACAGTTTTTCTCATGCATGCAAGGGCATTTTGCTACCCATCGTTCTACTGTTACACAATTATATTAATTATTCATTAATTATTTAATAACGACGACATATTTACAAATTCAAAACATTAAGTTAATGAGAACTAGCAACCTTTTGAGCTGGGCAAATCAGGATAGTGAAGAGTCGGGATTTTGTTGACATAATAAGCATATGGAACATATAGAAGAAGAAATATGTGAACAGATTAAATTTGGCAGGAGATAATGGAACCGGAAGAGAGTTCAACAAGTGAGAAATACGAAAAAAGAAACATTTAACATAAGATTTACGGCTATCTCGACTGTATATTGACGAGATATGGACACAGGACTGGCATTGCGATTCAATTCAAAAACTCAAGTTAGGATAGCAATGAGCTCATGCGAACAATTAACATCGAAGCTTTAATGTATGAAAATACAATGCATATAGAAGCAACTATGCATCTATTTGAAAGTGAGTGAAGTCAAACCGACACATTGGAAAAGATAATATTGCTGATTCTGCTTTGGATCCTATCAATGAACTCGAAGCAAATTGCAAGTTCAGCGGATTCTGTGGCAGCAATATTCTAAGCATGAAATAATGATTTGTTTATTTTTTCTTACTCTGTCTTTTCAAAAATATTACTCTTTATATGGTGTGTGTATATGAAAAATTCTTATAGATTTTCATATCAGTTGACATTTCCTCTTCCTGTTGTTATTTTGCTGATTCGTTTAAGTTTGTATTTCAACATTCATTCCTTTTTGGATTCAAAAGTGTTTTAGTGTAAACTGCCTGTTAATCTGTTTTTAATATTACTTGATATAACTGATTTTCTTGGAATACAGTGTTCAAATTCGTACATATATTTTCGTTTCCCCTCATAACCTGCAATTTATTCATGGTTTCCACTTGAAATTCGTTTATATAATTTTTGTACCTTACTTTTCTTTGACATTTTTAGCAAAACGTAGTTTTTTTTTTGGTAAGCAATTGGGATTTGCATTTCCATTTCTGCTAGAATCGCATTTGCAGTATTATTTTAATATTATTATTTTATGCTTTTCTAAATCGTTAACGATTATTCTATTTTTTATTTATTTTCATTGTTTTGGTTTGTCGTACACTAAGTTCTGTATAATTCATTGTTTATATTTTGCATTGAATTCTCCGGTGATAGTTAGGTAATTTGATTTCCTCTCCGGTTAAAATTTTACATACGTCGACAGAAAATGTTTCAATTTTCTGATGTCAAATATTCTATCTGGCTATATATATTTATTCGAATTATATTTATAGTGCCTGTTTTATATAACCTGAATATTGCAGAAGCTATTCTGTGTATTATTCTATAGAAAATTTCTGTATTGCCCTTTGTGACACGACTGGCAAACCTTATTATACCACTAACCTCACAGGTTCAGTCATGGCAAACCTTATTATACCCCTAACCTCTCGTGTTCAATCATTTTCCAACAGCTTTAACATAGAATTCTTTACTCACTCTAGAAACATTTTAATATTAATCTTTCAGATAAGCCTTTCTCTTTGGTATTTCGAATAGCAGCACAGCAACGGCAAGTATATCTGATTAATTTGCAGTTAAAACTGATAGATATAACAGTAAGTTATGTGCGTAATATTTACTGGTCTGATAGTTCCAGATTGTGGAAATCTCTTGAAGGTGTTAGCTTTCCACTCAACTTCAATTTTCAGTATATGTACATTCAATGAAATGCGTTGTCGACTAACTTCTGCATTTACAATCCTGTATTTTTAAATTTAAATAATGACCTTTTACTTAAATTATTTTACACACTGCATTCAATATATGGCAGTAGTCAGTTGCTTAATTTCAGTTGAATTTTTTTCTCTTTAAAACATTCTGTAAATCTACGTGGCAGAGATTTTGTATTTACTATTAGTGGGTATTTTTCTCAGTGCATTTATGGCGTTAATTGCGGTGAAATAATTATGAGAAAGAAAATTTCCCAATATCCAACATAAGAAAATAAAGATGCTTTATTTCAGTTGAAATATTTTTTTTATTCTTACTAAATTCTCGAATTCTATGTGCCAGAAATACTCGATTTATCATTAATGAGTAAAGCTGGTAATATTTACTTAAGTGTTATACGTTTTTTGAGTATTTTCAAAGTCAAATATGTGTTTCCTTGCCATTGAATGTCCCCTTACAGTAGGGATAGGAGTTAAACTTTAGTAGGCGATAATACAGCAGAAATATTTGGGAAAATAAAAAAGCATGCACCATTTAAGAAACTGGCTTCTAATCAAATAGATCAATATGCAATGACAATAATCAGAATTCATAATTCGTGAGATAGTTTATTTATTAATGCTCACTGAATACAAAGTCCAAAAGAATCTACTGTCAGCTAGATAATAAAAGAGGGCGTACAGAACTGAAAGAAGGCCTGAATATTACTGTCAAAACCAGTCGGGACTAAGACTACAGAGGGTAACAGAATATTGTCAGAGGTGTTTAAATGTCAAGAAAGACTCAAGGAACATAGAAGAATCGAGCATTACACATGTACGCAAAGTTAGCAGAAAGACATATGTTTATCTTTTCAAAGAAAAATCAAAACAGAAATACACATTTTTACCCTGCCCAAAGGAAGATCAAAACAATTACGAATTAAAAAGAAACTCCACCTAGTCCGTTTTACGGATGTGGAGCTCTTCACTACTATAAAATCTGTATGTATATATATCAAACCTGTTTGCACGTAACAGACAAAAGTTCTCATTGTAGAAGTGGAAAGAGAAGCAGAGTAAGAGCTGCCAGAATGAAACATGCGGATATAAGGAAATAGAAGTAGAAGTTCTAAACAAAAGACTCAAATTCAGATTCAGGCTCCGATTTAACTGTCATCAGTATGCAAATATGGAGAAAAGTAAATAAGCCCACCATGCTACGTACAAACAAAATCGCAAGATCGGTAACGGGTAAAAAAATAGAATTCGAAGGAGAGGAAAAACAAAAGAAAAAATACTTAAAATGGTCGTTTTAAAAAATACCGAGAATATTGGATGCAAAAATTTGGATGCAAAAATTTGACTTATGGGACTTGCTTATTAAGACTTTCTCTCAGAAAGTGAACCATCAGAAGCACAAAAATAAAAGAAAATTTAAAAGTTAATTCTCCGACTTGTTTTCACCAAGACATGGAAGATGTAAAAAGGTAGCAGCAAAAAAAAAAAAAAAAAGTCCAAGTATGGCGCACAACTAATATTACAAAAGAAACGAAATTTTCCTTTCGCATCAGTGAGAAAATTCATAAGGAGCTGGACAGGATTGTTGAAACGGGGATATTATGAAATGTAGAATTTAACCAGTGGGCTGAGCCCACCCTCTATGTTACAAAAATCAGGTGAAAATTGTTTTCGCGAATTTTTCAACAATGTTTAACAATGTAATAAAGGATTACCTCTACCCGCTTCCCAGCCTAGAGGAAGCATTCACAAGTTTGAATGGCGGTAAATACTTTTCAACATTGATCTATGCGATGTCTATTTACACGGTGCAGTGGATGAGGAGAACTTTATGCTACTGTGCATTAAGGCAAAGAAGGGATGGTATAAATTTCAAAGGCTGGTTTCGGAATTGTAGTAGCACCTGCTATTTTCCAACAAAAGATGGATAAAATGTTGGACTAGCATTCGCCAAAGCATAGTTAGACTACATACTAATAAAGAGCGACAGTTCGGAACAACATTCAGGAAGTGTTTATACAAATTAAAAGATATGGATTGAAATTTAAAGAACAAAAGTGCGAATTCTTTTAAAGAAATTAAATACCGAGATCATATTATAAACAAGGATGGAAGAAGGTCGTATCCGGGATGAGCTGCAGCAATAAAAGATACGCCGGCAAAAGGAAATATCGTGGAACTAAAACGTTTCATTTGATTGGTAAATTAGTACCTGTAATTTATCGCCATTTTGCATACATTATGTGTTCCATCAAATGAATTATTAAAAAAGAGAACGAATGGATTTGAACAGCACAATGCCAAGAAGCATTTGAAGAAATTATTAAAACTTTAACGTCAGACTAATTTTTGACACACGACGATTGAATTTTAGAACCTATAATTGCAAGTGATGCGTGCTCGTATAGTGTAGGTGCTTGTCTACTACACGAAATGTCAGACGGAATGAAAAGACCTATCGCACAGGCTTCGTGAACACTGTTATCAATGGAGAAAAAACTATTCACAGATCAGGAAGATGGTCTAGGGATCGTATTTTCTCTAACCAGAATTCACAGGTACAATTTTAGAAGAGATTTCACTCTGACGACTGATCATAAATTGTTGTTGACAATCTTATGTTCGAAGAAAGGCTTACCAACATACACCTCAAAAAGTCTATTACGATGGGGAACCATATTGCTTAACTATGAGTTCAAATTGGAATACTTACCTTACAATAAGATTAGACACGCAGACTAGTTATCAAGGTTAGTGCTAAAGAATAATGAACCGCTGGAAGACTCTGTAATAGCTGCACTATAATCAGAAGGCCAGATGAGAACAACACTTAGAAACACTGTACGAAAGCTGCTAGTAACATTATTAGAAATTAGGAACGAGGCAAATTCATTAGAACTACGAAGAAAAAATAGAAGAAATAAACAGTAGTCTCTCATAGAGACGTTTGCTTTGCAACAACGTATTAGTGTACAATGAGAGAGTCGTAATATTTTGTTATCTATTAAGAGTAGACAGCTGTAACACGTTAATGGCATTGCATGTGGAAAATATAATCCTGTGATTACATGGGAAAAAACGTAATCCTAAGTTTAGTACGATAGAGCGAAATAAATTATTAAAAGTGTTATTATTAATTCTGAAGATCACAATATGTGTGGAGAGGAAAATAAGGTTAATAGATAATAACATTTTGTATTGTCAATCGCAATATGAAGACGTCTACGAAATTGTGAAAAGAGAATACATTGCAAAATCAAAATATGGATGACTAAAAATATTATTGATAAAATTAAAATATACATATTTGCAGGTGTGTGCTATGGGTCAAACAGTGCCTTCATTTTGGCAGTCATTATGTGACAAATTGGAAACGAGTGTCTAAGAAAATCACCATTGGAAGCCTTGAGCTTTACGGCTGGTGGAGGTGAAAAATAACGTTAGTCAAAACAGTGTTTCGACGATTGCCAAAATCTTTTGATGGAGTCAAGGAGAGCCTAATCCTTAATTTCCGAATTCGCTGGGAGATTTTTGAATTGAGAATTAAATGATGTAATCAGTTGAATCAGAAAAGAAGAATAACAAAATGGATGTCGACATAAATATTGCTAGTTCATTGGTCAAACAAAAAGAATAAATTGAGTCCACCTCATAATTTGATGGCGAGAGTAATTTCATTGGTTAAAAAGTTGCATAGACATCCCGTATCCGTTGTGCCCTCCCCAACAGGCATAAAAACTAGAGTCCAGAGGGCCAAATTCAGATTGGTCGCTGTGCCGAGCTAAGACAGAAAAGACGAATTGAATGCCGCTGTTACACAAAACACAAAGACCCATCTTTAGCAGTTCCGCAAAGCTTCGGTGGAAAGACATTTTGAATCGTCACCACAAGAAAATAACACCGATTGGAGTGATAAACGTTACTAACCGAGAATTTGAATTAATTTTACGGAGACAAACATTACATTTAAACGAAATCTTTCGCTTTGTTGTAAGAACAAGAAATCGACGTTTGTTATATTTTTGCTGCTTTTTTGCATATGAAGACCTTTCAGCAACCTCTTCAGGCGTCACTGAATTATTTTTTTTTGGAGGGGGCATTTTGGCATTAAGACAAGTGTACGCGCGCGTCCGGTCTGGTTGACGTGGTGAAGATACAGCGAGCGAATTTCAACGTGCCTTCATTAAGATCAAAAGTCACAGCGTGGGCAAGGAGTAACACAGTTGTAATAGACTACTTGAAGACCAGCTAATGTGATGAGACCATCACGACTATCGATCTTTCGTGCCCTTTTGATCAGCGTAGACCCTAGCGACCGAGTGCGTTTTATACAACTACAGCCAGTGGTCGGAAGTTTTTCGCTATAAGAATCCAACGACAGAAAACATAGTTAACTGCCTACATGAACTGTTCGCAAGTTTCGGAGTACTGGATTATAAGGTAACATACTGCGGATGCGGATGTGGGGTTTGCGAGAAAAATAAAATCTTTATTCGACAATTTACTACCAAAGCAAAATAAAAAAAGCCAAGTTCATTCATACAAAAGAGGACTTTCAGACCAGAAGAAAGTGTATGTTATAGAATGTTTACAAACAACACGTCCTACTAGGAGGCCGGTACGATAACTTATTGGATAGGGAATATGCTATACACAATTCAAGGTCCAAAATATACGACTAGAAGACAAGATAAATCGAATAAGGAAATGATGGTTGGAGGAAGCCAACACACCACCGCAAGAAGAAGGAAAAACTATGGACACAATTTTTGATGCGTTCGATTTCCAAAGACCCCAAACAGTGCCTGAAAATAATCAGAAAGTTCACAGAAATGTTGATAACAAATTATACAAAAAAGAGATATTATACTCCTTATACACATAAAAAAACTTGGTAGTGTGTGTCATTGTGGCATCACCCATTCAACGGATAAAACTCTTTCAACAAGTACATATATTTCCCCTCACAAGACGTGGTAGTAGAAAGGCAGTGATAGGCAGAGATTGGCAGAGACAGAGTAAGATAGAGAACACTGCTATCCTACTACCATTTCCAGTCCCAGTCTAGTTACTATCTAACCCGTTTTTATCTTTCTACTAACAGAATTTCACGTATTGTATTTTGCTATGTTTAACTATATACATTTTTTCCTATTTTAGTTGTTTTATTGTTTCTTGCAAGACTCTTAACCGGGTCCACGACATTAATGCTCTTACTTCTAGCATAAACTGTGTTTAGAATTTTAGAATGTTAATGGAGTAAATGTACGACGATATTGCACAGCTTGGTTGCCTAGAAAAACGTGTAAATGCGCATCAACACTTTTTACTTTCGGAATCTTTTTATAAATGTTTAGCAAAACGAACTCGAATAAATTTTATTATGATAGTCACTTAATGTATATTTCGAATATTCACAGAAAATATAGTAAATATGTGTGCTGCCATGAAGTTATTTGGGATTTTCTGTTGTTATACTTGTAAGGCGTTTCATGTACCGTGAAAAACTATTTCGTTAGGACCAATCAACCATTAAACTAAAACCATCATAGATAAGTGCCAACGTAGTGTTAAAGTTTTATATTTACCTATCAAAAAATATCCTTGTGATTTTCATGTGACGAAGAACATACGCCTGGTTATGAGTCAAATTTCGTAAAAGTAGTATTTGCACAAGACCATTACAAATACATACACATAATATTGTTCTCTGTTCGTTTGTGAGAGCCTGAATGTTTGATGCTTCATGGTATATGATAGATAACTTTTTTAATCCTCTTATATGTACTAAAGTCATATTCTGTTTCTGTGAAATGGAAATAAGCTTCTGAGATATTCGCCTTCTCACACTTCTTCGAATGCATTTTTTAATTTTTAGTTCATGCTATAAATAATGGAGTGGGGACAGTTTCAAGTGAGTTTAAATCCCGGTTGCATTATGTCTTGTTCATTATCAAACTGATTCCGGAATGAACAAAGTACCAAGCATTAACAAAGTCATTTCTGTGTCGACAGCAAAGATAGTAAATTGATGTAATACATCTCAGGTTTTGACGAAATTCTTCACTAAAATATAAAAATATTTTTACCATCAGTGCAGCGATTGTTATAAACGTCGTGTATAATCGTCCCTATTGGGCGAAAAAAAATCATTTTAGAAATTAAACAATTTACAATTAATGTTCAGCTAGGATAACGTTGACTGAGAAAAAGTGATCATTTCTATGTACATACAATAAAGTCACAAAGTTTGTGGTTAACAAACATTTCTTTAAATATATTAAAATGATCTCTGTTGTTTTCATTTGTTTTTTAGTAACTGTTAAATTTTAGTAATTACATAGTATATGCATTTATCTTCTACTGTTTCCCCAGGCACCGCATAATGCTATAAAATTCAAATTTATATTCGTCTAGTCACAATAATTCTTTCATGTGATATGTCTCTTCGGGACGTAGGCGAGAAAGGCGCTCCATCTATTTCTTTCCTTTTTACCTCTTAACTATGTGCCTTCTATTTTATCCTAAACACAGCACTTTTCTCTGTCTCTTTCTCTCTCTCTCTCTCCTCATTGTGGTGTATGTGTTACCTCACGCACCTCCTTCCTTCTTATGCGTCCCAGAATATTTTAATCGTGTTGTTATATACAATTTTTTGTTTCCATTCTCTCCAAAGTTTCGTTTTGGCTCCCTTGACCGAACTATCGTACCTATATTACCTAAAGCATTCTTCTGTACAACCTCATTTGTCTTTCTTCAAGTCTCATTTTCATATTTGACGGGAACGTCCAGAATTACTTTCTTTTTTTTTAATCGTTTCACCCCAAGCAAGGCATTCCACTGCCACTATTGCGCTTGACGCTACATAGGGGAAGGTAAATAGAAAGAGTGGTTAAATATGTCAGAAAGGGGTGATAGGTAGTTGGGAGGATGGGAAAAGTGTTTGAAAGAATGGAAGCGAGTTATTGCGTTAGGAGGTGTCTATTGACCTTACATTTAAACTCCTGGAGATTGTAGCCGTCGGGGAAGCAGTCATGTGGAAGGAAATTCCAGAGTCGGGAAGTACGAGAAAAGAAACTGTTGGAGTAGAAGTTGCGGATGCATTTTATCGGTTTCACTGTAAAAAGGTGGGATGTAGTTGCTAACCTAGTATCTCGTGCAAATTCGAACCTAGGGGGCACCAGTGATCTAAGTTCATCGGAGCAGAAACCATGGAAGTATTTATAGAAGAGACACAGGGAAGTCACCTTGCGCCGGTGTGATCACATTAAAGACCCTCCGCTCTACCTTGTCGAGAAGCCCAAGAAGATAGCAGGGGCACCCGACCAGATATGGCAACAGTATTTAATGCACGAGCGGATGGTAGATTTATAAATGTGCAGGCTAGATTTAGACTGAAAAAGCCTCCGGGCCCTGCACAGAGAACCGACTTCATAGCAGCAGATTTAGCAATGGATTCGATATAGTCATTCCACTTGAGGTCCGCTGAAAGTGTGAGACCAAGGAGGTGCAGTGTTTTACTCTCTGGGAGGCAAGCCTGGTCCATGCTAATGGGATGTATGTGCGGTTGTCTATGATGGTTAATTGATAGTAGCTTCGTTTTAGAAGCATTAAAATTTATGAGCCATTTCTTACGCCAGTCCACTACGGATTGGAGGTCCTGACATCACGTAAGAGTTTACTACTCTTTTCTTTATTTCTTCCCTCTTAATATGTGTCTTAGCTTTTGGAATGTTTATTTGGTTATCCCAGCATGCCTTCGGTTAACAGTGTTGCACTTTATATTCTCTTTCACAACATTTCCCCGTACTTAAAATTATCTGCCCGCTATACATTTGCTAAAATATGAATATCATGGATTCATTATGTAAATATTATTCGTTCGAAAACTTTATATTTTTTTCGCTCTATCCCTCATTATAATTTGAAGATGGCCAGAGATTTTATCCAGGTGAATTGAATCACGAAATATAATTCATATGTTTTTCAAATACATGCTATATCATCTGATTTACGCATAAGTGGGAAAATCATTATTCAACAAAACACCTATTAGAAAAATGTTTTGAAATTATATCAGACTGAAATCGAGTTAAATAGGAAGAAAATGTGGAAAAATATAATTTCACCGCCTCATTGATCTTACCTCACTCCCTTTGAATTATTTAGGCAGGCATTGAATAATAGAATTCTAGGAAAATACCCAAAGAATAAGAGTGAGCTTTTCCAATGTTTGAAGAATGATTTTTGGGGACAGACGTATAATTTTCCTTAAATATATTGGTAAAGTATTTTAACATTTTGTAAAAATTCGCAAATCAATTATGTGCCCTTTTTTTTTTAAGGAAACAAAATATGATCGCTGATTTGATTCTTTTTATATTTATGGGCTTATTATGTTCAATTATAACTAAATGCTTTGTTATTATTGAAGTATTATATTCTACGTTAAAAATAAAACATATTTAATTTTAATTTTTATATGATGAAATGCCGATGCACCTGAAACCTTTTACCTGTAGCGTATATCTAGGAAAATTGCTGCCAGCAGAATTAAAATAATTTAATAGAGATCTGCAATCAGCGTATTAATTCTTAATCCGTATTATCCAATTGGCGGATTTTAAGTAATAGGGAGTGTGGAATACTCATCTTAATTCAGATAGTTGCATCTGAGTTTAAATTTGATAATACTTGTATAATAAAAGTCATCTAATCGTGGACACTACCAGTTGAAAACTAATAACTGTTACATTTCCGGTAAATTTTGTGTAAAACCTCTAAAGTGTAGACTAATTTCAACGATTTGCGAAATTTTGGAAACTAACCAACAAACTGGAGCCACAAAACTAAACTAAATGGCAAGTATAAGATAAGGTAGTCGATTATTTTAAGCAAGGGAATTAAAAAGAACTGTATATTCCGTCGCGGCCATTATATATGTAAAAGTATATAAATTATGATTCGTAAAAATGGAAATGCTTATAATAATTATCTATAAAATTAACGCATAACATTCAAATCATGGTTGTACAGATCGTTAGAGCTAACTTTCAATTTTGGTGGAAATAAATTTTCGAAGACATCATTGTGAAAATATATAAAATTAATTACATTCAATCGGAAATAATATTAATTATCGATTCCAATTTCAAGCTGATAATCGTATCAGTTGTTCATCGTTACCTAAACCTATTATAATTGCTATAATTACGGCCTGCTTTAGAAGAATAATATATTTAAGTATGTTATTCTATCAATAGTGTTCGTGCTCAGTATAAGAAACAAAATAAGATGGAAAAGTGTAGTTCAAAACTGACAGGCATATATCATCTTAACTCAGACTCATGACAGGCCAGGATAATTCCAGAAAATATAAAAATATAACAGTTTATTGGATTGGCAGATTGAATTAATAAATCACGCATTTTCAATAAATAAAGAAATAAATAAGAAATATTTTCATACACAGTAATATCTAATTATATCAATATTAACATAATTTTAAAAAGTAAAAAGACAAAATTGTCGATGTGAGATATAAATCTGAGTACGCTTTCGTGTGAAAGTTTTTAACTTATAAAAATATAAATGTATAAGTTTACATGAGCAAATACTACACATTAACAACGCATCGATGTCTGGTTAATGAAGACTGATGCATGAGAGCAACAGTCCTAAACAGTCCTGGAGTTCAGATATATAGTCCAAGCTTTAACAAATTAATTTAACCTGTAATATTCAGATTATCATTACTTTTTACACATGCACAATCTCATCTATTTTCATTTGCTACAATAATGAATATTTACCGAATGATTCATTCAGGAATTTATCCAATTATAACCAGGAAGGTTATTTCATGTCAGAAAACATATTTATGATAATTGTGATGTAAAGCCATCGGAATCAAGCTATAATATTTTCTCGAATTATTAGCAATAAAATAAATATAATATATTTTCGATACATGTTGGAAGGTATTACATAAAAAATGTAAAGCCGGTAATTTTCAGCAATAACTACTCAACTTAGTATCAATATGTGATATGTTTCAACATAATGCGAAAGAAAAGATCAAAATATAATTAGTTTTTTTTTCTCTTCCTGTGTGGAGTACCCACGTTTATCATACTTATGTACAAACATTGTTTATTTTCTTGCGAAATTACATTTGTCTTCTGATCAAGATTCAAAGTAAGAACATTTGGCAAGATTTTATCAGCTTGCAGCCAAAAAATCTTGTATAAGTTCATCTCACTGCAAAAACAAAGATTAATTTTAAATCACCATCATTATATACTCGTAAATGTCTCGCTTTCAAACGACAAAGGAGATACAATGTCTTAAAACATGGGCAAGGAATACTTTCTGAACGTAATTTTTTTGCTGTTGTCATACATATAAATTATTCTGAATATAGCTATAAACAAAACTAGTTTATATGATCGAGGACACGACTAAACATATTGGTGTGATGTCTAGTTAAATAAAGTCACACAGATTGTTCTACATAAATAGCTCCTTCACGTACAAACATAACCATTCAGATGAAATATATTTAACATGAAAACATGAATAAAGGCAGATCAATCGATTTTGAATTACAAATGCGCATGGGGCTATTTTAATTTCATAAACCAAAACTTGGATTAGTGGAAAAACTATTTAGTTTTCATATCTGTACAGTAATGTTCTTCAAATGGTAACATAAGTATTCAAAGATTTTTACAAAACAGATGTAACTGTGAAGTAAATAAAGTGAAAAACACGCCAGGCTTAAATTATTTTACGAGTGGTTGCTGAAACGTTTAAGGAAAGTTTCAAAGTTAAATTCTCATGTCCGATCAATTGCCAAATTGTAGCAAGTGTGATTAGCTAGATTACTTTCCAAAACAAGTTTAATTTTTTTGGCTAATTTCGAGGATGAGTAGCAATGTTAATTGATCTTTTGTTGCTGGGTCAGATGTCTACATATTTGTTTCTATTATCATGAATATTAAGCAGTTGTAACCCCCAAGCCCGCGGCATAATTCAATTTATAGATGATCTTGTTTATAAATAAGATATATATGTACATAGACCAGTCCCACTTGACACTAGTTTTGCTAATATTGGTCAATATATTTCTGGACACTGAACATACAATCTACAATCTAAGTTTGATACATATATAATTCTCTACTAAGTATCGAGCTCACTTAATAAAGTAAATCACTACAAGTGTGATTTTTCAACACTTTACTCTAAACTACTTTCCATATTGTATATATATATATAATTAGTGTCAACATTGTCATGCCCATTTCGGAGTTTCGTGGACATATGAAAATGTGTATACTCATTATTATTTGCCCAGTTCTTCTCCTTTTTTTCTTCTTCTTCTTTTCTACTACTTCTTCTTCTTCATTTTTTTCTTTTTCTTCTTCTTATACTTGTATGTACCTTGTTCTTTCAGAACATAGGCAATCATAGCCTTCCCTGTCTACCCATATCTGGTAGCCCTTAGCGCACTTTCTTCTGTAATATTTCTCGCAGCACCTGTTCCGTCATCCACCTGCTCAGGGCCTTCAAATTATGTTAACTGATGTTTCACTCTGCCTATTTTCGCTTTAATCTGGCTTGGACAAAAAGATTAGTATTTCTTTTTATCCAAGCCCTCCTTCCACAATGTATGTTCCGGGGGCTTTATCTGTCTCTTCCTGATGCTCAGTAGTAATTTTGTTTTCGTTTCCATTCCTTCCAACAACTGATTATTGCTCATATGCTCGGTCTTTGATATCGGTAGCATCCTTCTGCAGAACCACATGTCACTTTCATGTTTCTTTCATCTTTGATGATATTGTCCAGCTTTCACTGAAATATTGAAGAAGTAATATCACATAGCAATCTAGTACTTTGTTCTTTGTTTCTAGTGAAGGCTTCCTCTCTTTTAATACTTTAATCAGCTTCTTGAAAGCGTTCTTTGCCATGTCAATTCGCTTTTGGATCATTTGTCACATTTGCCATCCTTTGTTAGAACATTCCTCAGAATTTAAATGTTTGTCCTTGCTTGATTTTAATATCCCCTACCTGCACATGACATTTTCGGTTGCTCTTTTTGCTGGTGACCATGAATTAGGTTTTCTTGTAGATTATTTGTAATCCTTTTTGTCACTCTCTTCAGCTATTTTCTGTAGCGGATCTTGTAGTTCCCTTTCCGTGTCTGCCCTGTAACATCTACGTACCTTATGATATTCAAATTGTGGCTTCCGATTACAAATACTGGCATAACATCTAGGGTCTTCAAAATAGTCTCGCTATACAAGTTGAAGAGATCTGGTGAAAAGACCTATCCTTGCCATACGTCTCCTTCTATTTTGGTATATCTGCTTAATTCGCTACCTGTCGATAATTTGCTGCCGGTAGATTTTCTTAATTACTTTTATGTCTTTCCCAAATACGTCCAGCCTGCTGAGCAAATCCATCATTACTTTGTAGCTTATTCTGTGGAACGATTTTGCATAATAGTTACAACATAGTTACAACTCATTCTTTATTTGTATTTTCCTTTCGGAGAGCATCCTAATCATATATATGGAAATCCTTGTTCTATTTTACTTGATAAACTCACACTGTTCTTGTTTTTTCTCAGGCCCGATTCTGCTTCTTGCTCTATTCATTATGATTCAGATGATTAACTTTTTGATATGACTTATTAAGCTGATGTTTTCATAGAGTTCGCACTCGTTTGCACTTGTCTTCTTAGGCAGTGCTATGAAAATCTACTTGCATAGGTCTTCTTTTATTACACTACTATTATAAATATCATTCTTTATTTCTGTAATTTTCTCTATAGCGAATTCTTCCAGGGCTATCAAGGGCTTTATTACAATGCCGCCTGAACTATATTCAGTTTGGTCATTGCAACTTCCACTTCGGACTTTAATATTTGAAGTCCGTCCTCATTGTTGTGCATTATAGGTGGCTCTATTGTCATAGAAAATATCTTTTATATATTTTCCCATTTCTGGAGCATTTCCTTTTTCTTCAATATTATTTTTCCATCCTTAGATTTATACACCCTTTTTTGGAGCAGTATTTCTCGTATTTCTTTATGCATTTCAGCATTATTAGTCCTGCTCAATCTCTCTAGTTTTACGCATTTTTGAGCCATTCATTGTCAGTCTCTCTGCATTCGTTTCTTAATTCCTTGTGTTGTTTCCTGTATCCCATTCCATATCTAGGCATCATTTTCTGTCTCCTTTGCATCATGTCAAGTATCTCTTCAATCATCCAATCGTTTTTTCTCCTGCGTCTGATTTTCTTTGGCGCAATGCTAATTGCTGATGTTACTATCGCTTCCATTAGTGAGTCACATTTCTATTGACCTTTCACAATTTGTTTTTCCTACTTGTTTTTCACGCTGTTAGTGTATTCTTTATGCAGTTTCAGGTCATTCACAAGCCTGTTAAAATTCAGCCTTTGTGCTGCGCTTTATTCTCCGGCTATTTACCGTTAGTTTGCTGATGGTTGTGGCATAGTCGCTTCGGCAGTCACGTTTGACATTCAAACACTGCGTTTCTGAATCTCCTGTTTTTATGTTATGCAGTCCATTTGCTTTTTCGTGTCGAATCCTTAGCTTTTTCGTGTCCATAGACGTCACGGGTGTTTTTGAGGTGTTATTATTACTTGGTCATTTGCTTTTACAACTGGACACCTTTTTCCCTTCGTTCGTTGCAGTTTTCTAATCCAGAGTTACAGGTCGTCTCTCCTCCCGTCTCTTAACCTACGTTGGCAGTTAATTCTCCCAATATGTTTCTAATTTCTTGGCTTTTGCACCGGAGATAGGCATTGTTCAGTATAAAGTAGAATGATCTGATGATATTCATTTTCATTTTCTGTGTTTTTAGATTGTTTTGGGACTGGCGTTAGATGATACTTTTGTGTTTAAGACTGTCAGTATATTGATTAGTTTTTACTGAATAGAAATTAAAATTTTAGTATTTTCCAATGTAGAATCTAGATAATATACGTTCTGTTGAAGGAGGGAAATAGTGTTTTTCTAACCAAATCTAAAGCTAACACCACAAGCAACAAAAGTCTAAAATTTCAACCGATCTTACGACCATTAAATGAAACGTAGGCGTTATACAAGCGTTTTTCTAATTTCATTCTTTATTTTTTTTTAATTTTTATCCGTTATAACGTATTAATCAATTTTAATTACCAACTTCAATGGAGATTTTGACAGTATATCGCTATCTAACGTTGCTTCTGACAAACACGCGCGCACACATACACACTCACGCACACACACACACACACATATATATATATGTTTGTGTGTGTGTATGTGTGTGTCTACAAGAAAAATTAAATATATCATAATTATCAATAAGAGATTTTAAAGAAAAAAGAATAGCATTGTTAAGTTTATTTTGCATGCATTACACTCATGCTAAATCTGAAATTAATGACAAAATATGAACAACTATTCTCAACAGCCGAGTTTGAAGTGGTGTCAGAACTTATTGCATATTACTTGGTGCTTATATTCTATTTAAATTATCAACATTTAGATTATGGTCTTTATTTAGATATGTTACATCGTGCCGTAGTGCTGTCATCCATCATGAGTTTTGTCCATGTATAGTCACCTAGAGTTTTCAAATATTTACATAAATTAAAATCAGAACAATAGCTTCATAAAGCCAGTAATTTTGCCAGTGTCACGTCAAAGTATGTAGACGTTGGCCCACACATTTGCACAGAACTTGAAGTGGTACCATATAATAAGTTTCACGTTGAACACAACCTCCGGAGCCATCAGAGGTTATCTTTTTGTATTAATTTATCACATTGTGTCTATATGACATACGCTCAAAGCCACTCGAAGACATCTCCCCCGCAGTTTTGCAGATGTCATTCTTCGAGGAACTGTCTGTTCTCCGTTTTATCTGGATTGAATTTTTTAATTTAATCAGCTCCATATGTCTGAAAAAATATAATAATATGAGAAATTACAAAAAATGCATATCAAAAAGACATAATTTTCTATGTACTAACACACACACACACACACACACACATATATATATATATATATATATATATATATATATATATATATTGTTTAGAATACCACACAATATAAGAAAAGAAAACAGATATGAGAGGAAAAATTTAACTATATGGGAAAAAAAGATATACAACCCGTATAAATATATACAAAGAATAAATCTTGGTAATAAGTCTATATTCGTGATAACCAACGAGCGGCGGTTCAACTGCTCTGACAAACTCCAAGTCTAATAACAACTACTCAACTACCGTTCTCTGTATGCAGGATTATTTGTATACTTTGGAAAAGTCCTTGAGTGTGTAAAAAAAAATGGGGTGGATCCCCAACATCCCCTCCCTAGCTTTATTTTGGGAAGGGATAATAGTTTTTCGTTTTGGATCTATGATCAAAAACTCTGTGAAGTTCCGATTCCTGCTGGTTCTTCTGATTTCCGTGTTAGCTTTTGGTTTCTGGATGACAAAAGCTTCCAAGATTTCCTCCATAGAGTCTTCCCATTCTAAAGATGAGGTGCTTGGTTCTTCACCTCATCTTTCTGGATTTCATTCACGTGTCTTCTATACGTGAATTGGTTTATTTTGATAGTATACATTACACTTCCAATTCGGCTTATAATTATTCCTGGCTCGCAATAGGCCATATTGAAATATACGTTTTCGCCGGGCTTGAACAATCGTTTCACTATTGTAGGTGTAATCCTATTATTGCACTTGCCTGGTAATAGTTTCTCGAAAACAGATCGGATTTTTCGCGCGAACATGACAGTCCTGATGGTCTGTTCTGGTTTGGCGTAATATGGCAGACTTGTAGGAATTGATGTAATCCTTTTTCTGATGGTGTGTCTATCGCTTTTTTTAACGCCCTCTTAAGCGTATCTATAAAACATTTGGCAAGCCCATTTGATCGTTGGTGATAAGGAGCTGTATTTATATGTCTTATTAGGTACATTTCACAAAAATCTTTGAAATCACCTGACGTGAATTGTGTACCATTATCTGTAACAAAAACGTCAACGACGCCGAACCTCGCAAATAGTTCATGCAAACAGCTTATAGTATTGTCGGTTGTTAGGTGTTTAAATCTAAAATGTTCCGGCCATTTACTAAAGCTGTCTATTATTATAATATAATAAATCTATAGGTCCTGCGTAGCCTGTTTGTATTCTTGATCAAGTTTGTCCGCCTTTGGCAAAGTTTTTGTATAATCGGAGGCGATTTTGCTGCCGCCGCACAGCAATTTCCCACCATGTCTACGATATCTTTATTCATTTTTGTCCAGTACATATAGCTTCTCTTTAGTGTTTTATGCAATTTTTCCCTGGATCTCTAACGTGAAAGAATTTTAAGATTCTCCTATGAATTGACTTTGATATCACAACCCTTTCATTATACAGTAGTACATTGTAACAGATTGACAAACCATCTGCCAAATTTGCGTCTCTGTCTTCAATTTTTTTCTTTGTCGTATTAATAAATTCATCCGCTTCTGTGGTTCTTATTATCTCTAGCAATGTAACCAGTAGTTCTTTAACCGTGTTACTTAGTACTTTGCTGATTTCATCCTCAGCTGTCAGCGCTACTACCACTGAGTCTTCCAAGGTTCACATTCCTTAGGAATCAGCCTCAATAGTCCACCAGCGTGCCCTATGTTTTCGAGGGTAAATATTCCATTTTATAATTGTAGTTTATTAGTATAATGCCCCACATCAGGAGTCTATTCTCGGTATACAAGGTAATCATTTCTTGGATTCAAATATGGTAAGAAGCGGCTTATAGCCCGTTTGTAGTGTAAATTCTCTAGCGTCTATATATCTAAGAAATCTAGTTATGGCAAAATAATTCCCAAAGCTTCTTTTTCTATTTGTGAATAAATTTTCTCGGCCGGCAGTAATGCTCTCGATGCGTGGCCAACTGGTTTTGTAGTACTATCCTGCACTTTATGTAAAATGTCTACTCCCACAGCGTGCGAGTTTGCATCACTTGCTACAATAATCTTCAGCCTAGGGTCAAAATGTTCCAAGGTTAAATCTGATGTCAATTTATTCTTAATTAGTTAAACGCTTTATTGCACTCCTCCGACCAGTTACACTGGACATCTTTCTATAGTAATTCGTTGAGGAGTGCCCTATATTTATGCATACTATTGATAAAGTCCGGGCAAGCATTGCAATTCTGCGATATTTTTATGCTCAGTCATGTTTTTGATTGCTGAAGCATTCTCTGAGTCAGGTTTCCTGCAATTCTCATTTATGATGTGACCTAGATATTTTATTTCTTTCAAGAAGTAATCGAATTTCTTTTCTTTAACTTTTAAGCCAAAGTCTTGCATTATTTCAAAAATTTCCTTGATGTGTGTCGTATGGCATTTTAAACTGTCACTTTTAACTAAAATATCGTCCAGGTAAGCTGTGGCGAAATATTTGCCCCTTAACATAGTATCCATCGTCTGCTGAAAAATCGCAGAGGTTACTTTTATCCCGAATGGTAGTTTGTTGAATTTGTATAGCAAATGGACCGCTTTTTGAAAGTTTCTTCCGTAATTGGAATCTGCAAGTATGATCCGCTTAGGACAATTTTTGATTAATCTTTTCCAGCTTTAAGTTTAGTGAATATTTTTTCTGGGCTAGGCAACGGAAAGTGATTGTCTTTAATTGCATTAATCATTCTTGTGGAAAAATCAGCACACACGCGGATTTCTTCCGATTTTTTCCTAACATAAACAACCAGTGTCGTCCACTGACTGACGTCAGTTTTCGAAATAATCCCAGTTTGCTCTAGCCTCTCTAATTCTTTGTCTATGTTGTCAATTGTGGTGAAGGTACGTTTCTCTTTTTCCTAAATACCGGTTGAGCTTTCTGTTTAAGCTCGATTTTCGCTTCAAATTTGTTGCAACGTCATAACCCACTTGAAAATACGTCTAGGAATCCTTTGTGCAATTTCCCTTTCAAATTTTTGGCTTCCAAAAACACACAAACTAATCTTTTACAAAAGGAACTCATAGGTAAATCCCATACATTGAATTTTTGCATCCAGTCCGTTCTTACTAGGTTGTCTGAATGTCTCCTCACATAGATGTTTAATTTTTTATTTCTCCCTGGAACTTTATGCTCACTATAATTTCGCCTTCGACATTTATTTTTCCCCATTACGGATTTACCAATTTTTGTAGTGTGTAGCATGGTCGGCCTATTTAATCTATGTTTGTAAGTTTATAATCGTCAAATCAGATCACGAATACAGGTGCAATTTAATATATTTTATTCAGAATTTCCATTTCAACGCATTTTCTGATATTTTCCTTATTTCCATCCTCTACTCTAGTAGACCTTACCCTACTAGTTTGATTTTTATTTCTGCATACCGTAGCTTTGTGGCCCATCTTACCACATGCTCGGAATTTTTTTATTTAAAAAGACATTCCTTAAACCACTGCCATCAACCACATCTGTAACACGCAGAAGAGAGATGCTTTTTTACTGGATTCTTGTCAACCGTTGTTCTGTATTTTTCTCTTTGGCATTATAATTTTGTTTTGTCTCTGGAGATGGTACAAAAATCAAATTACTTTTTACCTTTCGAATGTACGCTACTCCTGACCCTTCAATGTCACTACTATCTTTCTTTATGCTGAGGCATTTTTGGCAATCTTCTGACAATTTTTGTAATGTTAGATCTGGCTCGTTTTGCAGTTTGGTCAGCGTGCGTTTTCTCATTTCGCTGTCTTTTGCAGCAACTAATCTTTTGACAAATATGAGACACTTGAATGTATCTGGGGTAAGTTCTGACAATTTAAAATAGTCACAATGTTTATTGACGATAGCTGCAAAAGTAGAATAGTCCTCGCTTTCATCATTCTGATATTAAGTCATTTTTACCTTTTAGGGAACAACGAGATTTTTTGGCTAAATAGCTCTGTGAGATCTGTCACTGCCTAATGGAACGTTTTTTATTCGTTTTTAAGGAAAATATAATCTACGAACTTTGTGTGTTCGTGCCTAATTTCCTTTAGTTTTTCTTCTCACTCCAGTGCAAACAGTTGATATTAAAAATATCCTCGTATCGCCTGTAATACTCTCCAAAATTTTTATCTTCCTCATCTTAGTATTTAAAATTTCAATCGCGTTCCAAATGACATCTTGTGAAAATGTCTGCTCCTTTTCTGTTTTCCTATGCTTGTTAATTTTGATAACAGTTCTAGCAGCTGTGTTTCTCTTTCCTCGTTTGCTTTTTGCATTTCAATTTGTGTTTCTTCAGTTTGCATTTGCATCTCTATTTTTCTCTTTTGTATTTCTTTTTGTTATTCCTCGTTAGACTTTTGCATTTCCATTTGTCTTATTTCGTTAGCCTTTTGCATTTTCATCTGTTTCATTTTAATTGATATTGTCTTTTTTCAGTTCTCTTTATGATTTCGAGTATTCTCTTTTGAAAATCTTCTATTATTTTCATTTCGGCATTAGTGTCGACAACCTGTTTGCGGTCATGTTGTTTGAGTCAATTTGTAACACGCTTTGTTAAAGTGTTTCAGTATCCGTCACAATTTTGTTTTGCGACTTTTGCGCGAATCTGTTTTGCCAGATTGATGTTGTTGAGTCCTCTTATGTTATTTCTGAGTTCCTCGACCCTAAGTTTTTTTCATTGGTGTTAAGCGTAAGTTCGTTCTTTTTGTCAAACACTTTCTCTTTACGACTGAAGAGACAGCGTCTTTTATTACTCCGTTGCAGATGTTAAAACCTAGTCGCCAAATTTTTGGTTGGCGAGAATGTATTTTTTCCTCTGCGTCAACATATAAGAATCATTCGTGCTAAATTAAATTTTGGCGACTGACTTGAGAACGTATTTTTTCCTCCACGTGAACTTATACGGATCTTCATAGCCAAATTGTTATCTTGCGATTGACTTGAAACACGTTCATTTCTCCGCGTGACTTCTTCGAATCTTCGTCACAAAAATTGTTGTGGCGACTGCCTTGAATTTTTTCTCTTCGTGTGAACTTCGAAACTTGGTCTTCAAATCGTTGTTTGGCGCGAATGTATTTTTCCTCCGCGTGACTTGTTCGAATATTCGTCGCCAATTTTCTGTGGATTCTCGTTTAGAAAACCACACAATTTAATAATAACACAAAACAGATATGAGAGAAAGAAATGTAACCATAGTGAATAAACGTTATACACCTGTACGCGGTTAGTAGATTAAGGAATACTTGTTAGTGGAAGTCAAGTATTTACAAAGAAGTAGGTCCGGGTAATAAGCCTATATTCGTGCTGACCCTCGTTTGTCAGCACGAATATAGACTTATTATCGAACCATTCAACAGCGCTGACAAACACCAACTCCAATAACAACAAATACTCAACTACCATTCTCAACTCCAAATACCGGCACGAAATCAAATTATTACTATATTTATTAAAAATTGAAAAAACAAAATTAAAACCTTGTAAAGTAGAAAATATTGTCAGGAAAAATGCAAATATGTACAATGTAGATGATTTAATATATTTTACACAAAGCCTATACAAATGTAATAAGAAAATCAACATCCTAAAAAATGAAATTTAAAAACATCTACATAAATAGATAAAGTAAATAATAAACATTTTAACAAACCAAACTCATATAAATCTAGTAATAATAATAATAGACAAACCAATTCAATACCCAATAATTATAACGGCTTAAGTGGGACTAATTTCCTACTAATAAATCCCTCGCAAGGAAAGGAAAGCGACGTGCGAGAGATGTCACTGGAACACACAACAAGCAAAATAAGTCTAAATAAACAACTGGAACAGCTGGAAAACCTGATGCGGGTGATGACTAGACTGAACATAAAAATTTAAGTCATATGTGAAACAAGATTGCTAAAGAATGGTAACTTCATTAGTGTAAACCACAGAACTGTTTACGCAGGAGATGGAAATAACTATAATGGATTTGGTGATATACTGGATAAAGATAGAAATATGAATACTATTAGATACTGCCAGATACCTGAAGGAATTCTTGCAGTTATAATGAAAGGTAAGCCTCTCAATATATCGGAAATAGTAGTATATTCACCCATAATACAAAGTACAAAAGAAGAAATCAAATCCTTCTACTCCAGTGCAAGCCACAAAAATTAGAATTATCAAGCCAGACGTGAATGCCAATGTTGGTCAAGGTGAGAAGTTAAAACGGCCGGCAATTTAAAACAAAGAAAACGCAATGTTCGTGGTCTCATGACAAAATAATAGCTAACAGGGGAGAAAAGCACCCAAGAAGATTATAGAAATAGAGAAGTCCAAGAGGAATAAGTATAAACTAAATTTATTGCATTACTATAAAAAAGATATTCAGAAACTCGGTCCTTCACGTAAAAGATTACCCAAGTGCTGACTCTGGAGTGAATGCCTACTAGTCGAATGTAAACTAAGGATAGAACTAAGAAGACTAAAGGAACCTAACACGACATTAAGACTGCTGTACAAGAGACTCGTTAATGACCCGATCCTGCAGGAAAGGTATACGCAGAGAGTGAAAACGAAATACGAAAAGAAGAATTGGAAATGGAATCTAAAAATCTAAAACACTAAGAGTAGCATTAGTAACATCAGTGAACGGTGTAATTTTAAAGGAAAATGCAAGTCAGAAGAATAATAAGTTGATCACTAAATAGATATTGACATGATGAAAAAATGTCAGTGAAATGCTAACATTTGTAAGGGAAACAAGAGAGTATCTAAGAAAAGAAGGAGAAAATTTAGACAGGTTAAAAAAGGTGGCTTAAACAGAAATGCACCGAAGTGTAGAGACCGAGCGCAATAAATAATAAAAATATGCAAAAAATAAAAAATAAAAAAAATAAAATAACAGGGCAAAAGATCTGCTCAGAAAAAGGATATATAAATGCAAAAGACGGTACACTCATATTAGAAAGCGTAGTACGGTTTCATTAAAAATCTGTTTTGTCTAAAATTTTCTCGAAATTCACTTTTTACATACGTTTTTTCTCGACAAAAATCACTTCTCTGTATACATACAATGACATATATTACCAAATATTATTTGTCATATAAATTTTCTCTAACGGTATTAAATTCTCCAATGCCATTTACTGGTATCAGTAAAGTTTTTTTTTCAGATTTTTTTTAGGTTATTTTGAGATAATGTTTACAGGGCGCCTGTATTGATTTTAAATTTTTACTACGGGTCATTTAAATTTTCTTCTGTCAGCTCTCATAGAATGTTATTATCACACATTTCTTGAAGTATTTCCTTTTTGCTGCACAGTTTATAAATCGTGTTTTTATTGCATCTACGTCAATTATATTAGCTGTTGATATTTCCACATCTTTATTTTTTCTATCTCGTAGTATTTTCTTTGCCATTAATAGTAGATTCTTCTATTTGAGATTTTATTAGATCAGTGCCCTTTGCCATCTCTAAAGCATTCTCGAGTTTTAAATCAGGAGGACATTTTGATTGGATCTTTATTATGTGTTTCACTATATTCTAAGACTTGGTCATTTTTCTTCAGAAAATTACAAGCTTCTGATAATTCAGTCAAAGTGTGAATAACAGTTTACGCTGGGTATCCTGTCAACTAAACCCCAAAAAAATTTATCACTTTAATTAATTATATTTATTTTACGCGAAGTAGGCATCGATTTTTTTCAAAGACTGAGTCGTTCACATATGAGTCTTCTCGTCGTGTGAATGAAATTACACGGAATAAATTTTCTGTTTCGCTTCACATGCAACATATTAACATACTGACTAAACTTTTGTTATCTTCATCCAAGAGTATCTATACCTCGCGATAGTGTTGAAATCACTGCGACTTTTCTTATACTTTCCATGGTTTATAAAATCAAACGTCATTTGTTCAGTTAATTTGAACTATTTTTTTCTTTTTGAATAAAAATGGGTTTTGACAATTCTTTCAAAGTAGGACCTGTTCTTCTTGAAAAATGATATTCTTGTATTAGAAAGAAACCATCTCTGAACCTATGTTCTAATAAGCTCGTGATGGAAACATATATTATGGGACTTGTCGCTGAAAAGTCGAAAAAAAGAAACAAAGAACAAAATGCGTGTTACAGTTATCGATGCATTTATTTAAACTCCCAAATAAACTCTCTCGATCTTTTACATTCCTTCTTGTGATCGAAATGACTTACAGTTCACATCATTAATGACGTTGTTATAACAATCATCATCGTCATCATAATCATCAGATCACTTATTATGTTACAAACATGTAATCACGTCCGATTGTATTAGCGGTAAATACGTTAGTCGTGATCATATGGAAAATATTGTTTCTGTCTGCCTAATATAATTTCCATGAATCATCTGTAGACTAATTTTACCTGATGTGGAGCAAGATTGTCTCTTAAAGGATAGAATTTATAAATCACTGTGTATCAATGTCCAGTGTATTGTTTCGGTTGCGTTTAAACCAAAAACAACGACATATAGTTTTCCAATTTTAAGAAATTTCCCAGAACTTCCTTGCATTCACTTACTTGAAAATAACCTTGGGAAAGTTATTATTCCGTTACTTTCATTCAGTTATGTATTGAATAACAGGACAGATAGGGTTCTATAGCCTTGGCTTACAATCATTTAAAAGGAAAAAAAATGGCAGCCTACGGCGAAAACATATTCTGCCCAGTCAGTTATGTCTTTTTCAAGACATTAACGCCCAAGCGTGTACCACGTATGACACTTAACTGACTGACTTAATACTTAAACTTTTAATTGGAGTCAATAAAATCTTACTTATCTATCTATATATATAGATAATTATAACTGTCTATCTATCTATCTATCTATCTATCTATCTATCTATATATATATATATATATATATATATATATATATATGCGTGTATGTGTGTGTTTGTGTGTATGTGTTTAGATAGAGAGATAGATAGATAAACAGATAGATAAAATCAAAATTCAAAATTAGCGTAATTATTTAATGTAAGCATAAGAATTAGAATAATAATGAACTTGAATAGAAAATAGAACTCAAAATAATATTTTCTGAAACAAAACTATTATGCAGATTGAGAATAAATGTAGGGTTGGTGTCAACTCCGAATGAAATTAAATTCAGTATGTAGAAGTAGCAAATACCTAATAATTTAATTTCATGAATATAAGGTCGGTTATAAACAGTATCCTTATATGGGTTAATTTAATATAGCTGAGTCTACTTTCACCCAGAAGAGAAAATCGCGTAAATCAAAGAATTAATCTAACAAAAATCATCTATATTCTTAAATAAATTAGTCGGATTCAAACTTTGACATGGAAGAAATATCTAAACCGTCTCATGGATCAAATACTTTGTCCCCGATATGTTTGAAAATGGTTTGAGAGAGTGAATCTAATGAGCCTTGGCAAAACAATAATTCTTTGGACATTATGTAATTATTCCAAAGAATCACAAAGAACTGAACAAAATAAGAAATATATATTGCCTGAAGATTTTCAATAAAAACAATAACAACAGTTATAATTGATATCACATTGAAGTGAAAACCAGGCAACAATCAATATATTGAGTTACCACAATTCTTAAAACAAAGGTTTCAGGAAAGAAACTGCATTAATATAGGAAATATCAATAACAGCTATTGAAGTTGAAAAAATTATTGTACTAAAAATGTTTTTAGCAGAAATACCTTATAAATTTCATCAAACAGTAGCAATGTTTGCTAAAGAAGTGTATGAAAAACATATCTTATAAAGAAATAGGTAATAGCTGATGTACTTCAGTTGTAAAATGAATTTTATAAATTAAAAGGCTTGTTTTAATATTTAATTTTAGCATTAATTAAAAGCTATGAGATTAAATGATATATTTTTCGTATGAAAAACACTTTGGTGTATTTCCATCAAAATTTTGCTTATTTTTATCAATTTTCTTTTTAGTTTTTGTTTTCAACAAGTAACTGATTAACTCTTTTTTTTTCTAGTCGTCATTCTACGTAATATATGTCTCCCTATATAAACATGTTACAAAAATAAATATATTTTTATAAACCTTTATATTAGGACCATTATCTGATTTACTGTACTATTAATTTAATTTGAAACGATTTTATTTATTTTATGTTTAGAATGACACAGAAATGCATTTCGAAACAACATGTAGCTGGGTATATAACCGACGATAGTCATATTTCCTTTTTTGACGAGAGATAACCATGTCATGAGTGATTTACTATTGTCCTAATTATATATTATCTGTATGATATAATCTAAGGAAATAACATGAATGCGTTTATAATATATACTTTAGGTACATATAGTGTGTAAAATATTGTAAAATATTCTCCGTAATCTAATTCAGGATTGTGGATTTTATCTTTACTATATTCATTGCTCGTCTTTCTGATAATAATCGTTGACATTGAAAAGCCATAATCATTTCATTTTTCAATAATAAACGGAGTTTTCAATTTATAACAATATCAACTAAAGAAATCGAAATAATGCATGAATTCAAAATATTTAAAAATTTCTAAATTATTACAATTAAATTGGAAGAAAAGGAACACGGTTTTAAAAAACTAATACATATGGGAATATAATGTTTTCTTATGAAAATATTGCTTTTAGTATACCTTATTTATAAATTCCATGTTCTTCTAATTAAATAGTATCACAGATTTGTTGCATTTTTTATTTCATGTTTGGAGCAGACGTTCTAAAATGTAACTGTTTAATAATATGTAACTGTTTAAAAAAGTAAAGTGATCATTCCCTTTCTCCAACGTGTCTTACTTTTAATCTTTAGGAACATTTAGCGACAATATTAAAGTGTGGTTAATATATAAAACATATAAAAATAAAATAATTTAACAAGATTTTCATTATTCATTCATTTGTGATTAAATATTGAAAGTTTAATTCAAACCCAGTAAACTATCTTTGGAATAATTTCTAAATTAATGTTTTTACTAAAAAAGGCGCTAAAATCTCCAGCATCGTACACAAAAAGACAAGATTTTTAACCAAGTTTCCAATATACTATACTGTTTATTTAGTGAATTATTGTCAGCAGCTTCTTCATATTAAACAAGAAAAGATCTGCATGTTTCCCTGAATTCAGGAAAATAAATGGTGTTTCATATTTATATAAATATATTTACATATGATTGTAGGAGATGTCCGTATACAAAGGAATTCACCTGATTATAAGTAAATGAATGATAACCATAACATTTATATCAATATCATGAAAACACAGTGAAAACCTGGAATATCTAACGATGGTGCAATGGAAAGACCTTTAAGCATATATGTAAGTAATGATTTTCAGCAAAGAACCGTATAAGAAACATAATCCATCTACAAGACCTCTTGATTTCAATGAGGATAAGAATTACGTCTACTTCATTACGCGGAGAGACGGGCCAAGGAAAACAACTTGTCAAATTCCAAGGATGAATCCTATCAATCTCTACAGATATAGACTGCAATCCTCGGAAGAGTATCTTGAGAAAATGTATTGCTTACGATACTTTGCTCTATATTATATGATACATAATAATGTGTGTATGTTCGTTTCAGCATTCACATCATTGTCAAAATTACATTGATAGAATATTTTGAATATATACAGTAATTTAAAATTCAGTTGTAAATAGTCAAATATTATATGGGCAAAAGTATATATTTAACATGTGTGATAATGAAAATTTTACTAATATTAAAATATTATATAGGTCAACTTTACAGAAAATAAATGCATAGTATAGGGCAGTTATATTTAAAGTACTGCTTCCCGAGAGTATTTTGAAATCGAATTAAACAGACTGCTAAAGACGCTCAATAAATTGACAAAATATTACTTAGTATTCATGATGTGCATCGTTTAAAAAGTGTATTATCTAAAATGCTTGTAGAACAATTTAAATTATGGAATATATTAATAAAAAGGGGCCATACTTTTCAATAGCCTATGAATAGTAAGATTTTTCAGGCGTTCCAAACAAAAATTGACCTCAGGATAATGCATCAAACGGCGATCGCCTACAAAATATGAACTAAATGTAATAAAATATTGTACTGATATATTATCGTTAGTATTCCAGTTATTATCAAAACAGTCCATTTCATAAAAATGTTATAAATATAGTAAAGGCCATTAGTAGAATATTTTGACATTTACAAATTAGGTTAAATCTATTCCTACAAGGTATATATAATGATAGTTTCCTCTACCACTAAAAACGTAGTTTAAATTCCTATCGAAGAGTACCAATCTTTGTTAAATGTATAGCCTAAGAGTCAAGCGAATAACAGAGAATTAATAAATACACTGATTAATATATAAACAGAGTGCCTACTCAACTAATTATTCAATAGTGATACCATTTAAAGTTTTAAAAAAGATACGTTTGTAATTTATATATAAATGATTTATATATATATATATATATATATATATATATAAATTATTTATATAAAAGCTTCTTGTAAACAACAGCTTGACAATAAATAAGTACATATTAGAAAGTTACTATAAAGATAGCAGGAAATAAATCAGCATAAAAAGAACAAAAATCTTTACTTGTATATCAAAAATTTCGAGAAAAACAAAACAGGGAGACCAAAAAGGATATGAAAGTGAAAAGGAGAGCCTTGGTACTAAATGGGTATATCATATCAAAGACAATAAAACTAAGTGAGAAAGTATAAAAGAGGTTAAAATCGGAAGAGGTTAAAGAGAGTTTGACAACTTGACCGTCAAGAAGGGAAAAGAAGAAAGGAAAAGCGTATGTTAAAGAAAGTGAAAAAAAAAGACAAATAGAAAAAGCTTGTATGTATTATTTGGAGCAAAATTCTAAAATGAATCTTAACTCTGATTAATTAAAAGAAACACATGCAAATTTTATATCTTCCTACAAACATACACAAAAAATCGAAGGTTTTTTATTTGAATGTGAATCATCAGTACAACAAAATCAAACATTACCTAATGAAGAGAATCGAAACAAAAATTTCCGTGTCGTAATGCAAAATTAATTCATAACTCCATATATATATATATATATATATATATATATATATATATATATATATATATATCTGTGTGTGTGTGTGTGTGTGTGCGCGCGAGCGCACGTGGGTGCGTGTGTGCAGATTTGTTGCGCGTGCGTGTGCGCATGGCTCCGTGCGTGCTGATTTGTGCGAGTGGGTGCGTGCGTGCAGATTGATGTGCGTGTGTGTACGCATTGTTCTGGGCGTGCTGATTTGTTGTGCGTGTGTGTAACTGATCCCTGCTGGCATCTTGACATCGGGAATATTCAAAGTAACTTGATGATGCTCCCATTTTTTCTTCCAAATATTTTGATAACAACTGTTGAGAAAATCATATAATTAACGTCAGCAAGGTCGAGTTAATATTCGTTGGTGCATCATGAGAAAAGAAGGTTTGGAAATTTATGATAAAAAAGGGAAAAGATTTATGACAGATTGAAAAAAAGAGGGACAGAAAATGTTGGGCCTGACATACATGATATTTATGCGTAACTGTATTGGTTACTCCGGATTAATGACAAAAAATTACGTATAAAAATAATACAAGTTACTGGAAGATAATAGAGATCCATGATGGCATTTACACTAAGGTGTCACAATAAAAGATAATTAGAGTGGCAGTTAGGTCTCATCGTTTTACTGTTGAATTACTTGAATTAATTCTATTGTAACACTTTTTTTCTAGCCTGTAGAAATCACAACCGATTCCTTGCTACCTGGAACTTACAATCATAAAATAATTAAATTCAGCGTCAAACGGTATCTTCTAATTTCATGATTTTTTCACTTCATTTTACATTTTCATAACTGTACTCTGTTAAGTCATCTCATTCACTTTCTCTGATTTTAATTTTCCTGCGTCCAAGTGACATCCACAATTTCCCTGAAGGGAAATGAAGTTGAAGAGAATATAGAAAAATCAAACAAGTTAAAATGTAATCAGATACAGCGTATGGCCTCATAATCTTCACGAGAATATATTTAGTACACATATGTTTTATTCTTATCTATGAGGGAATTGTAATAAACCAGGAATTTAAAAACCACTATAATTAACTACAATACAATATAATGTATGTACAAAAAACTAAAAAATATGTTAGTAATAAAAAGTCCACACATCATAACTTGTGTCACCAATATCAGTTAACTGGACGAAATTAAAGGATGAGTTTAAAATAGAAAATATTCAATTATACAACCGCGCGAACAAGCATAGGCTATTTCAACAAAAAACAAGTAAAAAAATAAACTCGAAATTCGAATGGTGCTTTAAAAAGCCGATAACTAATATATCACTCAATTAAAAAGGGTTAAAGAAGGAGTAATTAAAATGATGAAAGTTGGGATAAAAATAAAAGAGAACGCTACACGGACATCTTTAATTAAATAAACATTCAAAAGAGAAAATAATAACAAAACGCAATCTAAACTGATCTAAATATAGGGCAGGGATATCAGTATTCAACTCCGCAGGAACAATGTCATTATGACTAGAGGGCATGAAAATGACACGCCAAATCAGCGCTTCCTACTAGATTCAACCACAGAACTTTCATTACCATTTGCCAAATGTTGATGGGGAACAATCTCATTTCCGTCTTTAGCTTGAGTTTAAGCTGATGCTTAAAGAACAAGATTAATTAGGTAGAGGTGAATTATTGTCCTAATATAATTTCTTTTAACGTGTCTTCTGAATAACTATTTTCACAGAACTCATCAAGCATAAGTACACATAGATTTGAGCTTCGTTCATGGCCGTATCACTTTGCATCGCAGAACTGTCCCCAAAGAAAGAAAACTTTCTGCGTAGGCTTGCAAACCATGATATCCAGGATGTTTTTTCCACCTGAATCCATCCTGCATATGTACAAGTCAACCATCCGTCCGTGCATGGAGTACTGCTGCCATTTATGGTCAGGTGCCCCTGCCGTTCTCCTCAGTGTTCTTGACAAGCTCCAAAGGAGAGTCTGTAATGTGATAGGTACTGATCTGGCGACTAGTCTGCAGCCACTTTCCCATCGTCGAAATGTGGCCTCCCTCTGTCTCTTCTATAAATACTTTCATGGCTTCTGCTCGGATGAGCTTAAGTCACTGATGCCTCCTCAACAGGTGTTTACCCGTTCAACCAGACTGGCAACTGGGTCCCACCCATTCACAGTCAGGTTAGCCAAATGCAGAAGACAATTCTACTCCTGCAGCTTCCTCTCTCGCACTTCCCGCCTGTGGAACTCACCCCCGTATTCTTGCTTTCCTGACGGCTACGACTTCCAGAAATTTAAAAGCAAAGTTAATACTCACCTACTAACCACTGGCCTCTAGCTCTCTCCCCTCCCCTGTATAACCTTCCCTTTCTCTCCGCCCATGTACCTGTCATTGCACCTGCTTTCTCAGCTTTCTATTGTTCCTTCCTAACTAGCTTGTACTCCTCACTCTTTTCTAATTAATCTTTTTACATTTATGTAACCCCCTGCACATCAGTGGCGTTTCTGCCTTGCTCGGGGTGAAATGATTAAAAAAAAAAAATTCAACAAATTTATCAACAAGACTACGTGTCCATAATGACAGAAGTCTTAATCCAGGATCTGCATCCCTTGTCGTTAGAGAAGGACCTTTGAATCACCAGCCAGGAGAGCAATGCCTAGTAATTAATTTCACCTCGAGGGTCAATAATATTATTGTATAGGACTCTAATCTCATAAGACCGAGCTGGACTTTCAGATGACCCCGAGCTAATCCCCTGAATAACACCGCATAAACGTCAGAAAGGCTACCAACGCCTGTACGAGGAGTTTCAAAGCAATCAGATATTCACGGTAGAAAAATACCTGCCTCGGGTAAAAGATGAGCCTGCTCTTTACACGAGCAAATTCTTCTCAAATTTTTGAAGTTCTTTCCTTCAAGAATTCATCGTCACCAACTAATTGCTGACACACTGGAATTGAAAATGAGATGCCAAGCGTAGATTGACAAATCAAACGTGAGACAAAATCTAACCACCTTCAGAAGTGGGGAGACAACAGAACTCCAAGGTATCTTCGGAAACTTGCCTCTGCAAACGAAGGAGAACAATAGTCTTAATAATGTCATTCGTGTTGTAAGGAGAGGAGGAAACACAGAATCAGTAAAGAATAATCGGGGAGATGTGTGAGGCACATACTCCCGCACTACCTTTTAAGGAAAAATTGTTTCGGGACCACGGATAAGGAGTGACCCCGGCATTCTCCCGCACATAACATCACATCATTTCCAACGAGAAATTAGAACAGAACTAGACGCCGAGTATCTTGACCGGCTCGTCCCTACAGAGAAAAACCTCTGGAAGATAAACTATTTTCCACGCACCCATTCGCAAGCAAATTTATCTGGGTTTATCTTCGCACGTCTCACCGTCTCATAAACTATAAACTATTGCCTGACTTTTGCAATCTCGGCACTGATAGACATAAGAACCGTATCATCGTCAGAATACAGTACAGTACCGAGACAATGTTATCATCATAAAATGAACATGAAATCAAATTACACAAACGGTCAGTTTGCAATATGCACCTGAGAATTGCGTAATGCCTAAAACTTAGAGTCGTAACCGTGTTGTAGGATTATATGTGTATTTGATATATATTATTTGGAACACCGTTTATAATATATTGTGCACTGTTACCTAAACACTTGATAGTATTTTAAATATGTGCGTAAAATTTAGTGTATATTAATATATTAGTTCACACACACACACACACACATATATATATATATATATATATATCACATATATATATATATATATATATGTATATATATATATCACACACACACATATATATATATATATATATATATATATATATATATATATATATATATTAGTTTACACACGCGCAGACACACATACAAAAAGATACTCTTATGCTAGGAAGTTTGGGTCACTGTAGGGTCAGGAAGTTTTTTACTCTTGCATCCATCTTGCATATATACAAATCAACAATTTGACCGTGCATAGAATACTGCTGCCATATCTGGTCAGGGTCCCCTTCTGCATGTCTTAGCGTTCTCAACAGGTTCCAAAGGCGAATCTCTAATGTGATTCGTTCCGACCTGACAGCTCGACTCAAGCTACTTTCTCATCGGCGGGATATGGGTACACTCTGTCTCTTCTACATATATTTTCATGACTTCTGCTCCTAAGATATTAGGTCACTGATGCCACCTGTATAAGAATTTACTCGTGCAAACAGACTGGCATCTGTTAGATGCAGTTAGATCAACCAACTACAGGTGACAATTCGACTCCATCACCTTTTTCCTTGCGCTTCCCGCCTGAGGAATCATTTCCATATATTCGCTATCCTAGCGGCTACGACCGCCGAGAACTTAAATGCAAAGTCAATTCCCATCTGTTTAAAATTTTAACTTTGTTATGTAAATCCATGCACGTCAATGGCGGTACCGCCATGCTTTTGGTGAAATAATTTTTAAAAAGTATATTGGAGATAATTATCTCTTATATACAAAAAGATAAACACAAAACGCTAAATTCATATGGTGGATAACTAAATGAAACAGGTACAAAAAATTAAATACATGGGAAATCTTCAATCAGAAGACAGAAAATGCGACACAGATATCCGAAGGCGAACTGTTGGGGCGAAGAATGCACTCAATAAGCTTAGTAGAATAATAAGATAAAGGAAACATTTGCTAGAAACAAAGAAGAGGGTAATTTGATGTCAGTTCTTCACTAAGGCAGTGAATGTTGAAAGCTTTCCCCAAAGACAAAGGATAAAGTTTGAAGTAAATTTAATGTTTTTCTACTGAGGGATATTCCATGTCATGGATTGAGCATGTGAGCAATTATGAGGTTTTGGAAAAGATGTAAACGAAAAGGAAAATGATATAAACCATCAGGAAATATAGCTAAAGTTCCTGTAATATGTAATGACAAAGGAGGCATAAAAAATCTGATCATCACAGGCAAGGCAGAAAGATAGGGAGCAGGTAAAAGCAGCTTGAAATATACTTAACGTCCCTGAATAGGTGGATGTCAAGGCAGGAGTTGGGAGGGGTAAAAAGAGGAAGCGTTCAATGACCCAACAGGGATAGGAAGGCTTGGAATGCCATAATCACTTACGTCCTGAAACGAAATGGCACATAGAAAAATGTGAATATATATATATATATATATATATATATATATATATATATATATATATATATGAATTTGAGGTTCTCACGTCATCTGTGGACAAAGCTGAGTGTTTTGACCGCAGATTATCATCCAACTTTCACATTTTACTCGTCCGGAGTTCCCTAATAGAACTGAGGCCAAACTGCACGACGTATATATTACCCCGAAAATAGTATCCCGAGTAATTTCAAAACTCGACCCCCAGAAGGCGTGTGGAGCCGATAGAATCCCGGTGATAGTCCTTAAGAGGTGTGCTTCTGAACTATCCCCTGTCCTCTCTAAATTATTTAACTGCTGCCTTTCTGCTTCCTGCTTCTCTTCAGTCGTTCCTGTATTTAAGAATTAGAATTCCCGATATTCGGGAAAGTATTCGAGGCCATAATCAATGCTAAAATAGTTCATCATCTCAATGCCCACAAACTCTTCTCTGACAGGCAGTATGGCTTCCCCTTTGCCAGGTCCACTGTCGACCTGATAACAACCGTAACGGAGTACATGCTACAGGCCCTTGACGAGGCTCGCGCGGTCAGTCTGGACATCTCCAAAGCTTTCGACAGGGTTTGGCACTCTGGCCTCCTATGCAAACTACCGAGTTACGGTATTACCGGTCGCCTGCTTGACCTTATCCAATCTTTTCCAAATAACCGCAAAATGAAGGTATTTTTGAATGGGCGTGCCTAGTCATCCTACAGCACGAATGCTGGTGTCCCACACGGCTCTATCCTGGGCCCGACGCTCTTCCTTATTTTCATCAACTACCTCCCAGATGAGATCGAGTCCCAAGTAGGCATCTACGTAGATGACACTACAATATACTACCGCACAAGTAAGAAACCTGACGCGGCGGACAGACATAATCTCGCTGCTGACTTCGAACGGGATGTACACTCTGTGATGAACTGGGGCAAGGAGTGGCTTGTCAACTTGAATTCGTCTAAGACCAAGCTGTTGTCTGTCAACCATTACAGGCAACCTCTCCTGTCTCCCATGAGCATGGACCAAGCGATTCTCCAGGAGAGCAATACACTACGCCTCCTCGGACTTACCTTATCCTCAGAGCTCAAATGGAACCACTATATTGAATCCATAGCAAAATCTACTGCTAAGAATGTTGTGTCACTATGTTGATCCAGGATGTTTTTTTCCGCCTGATTCCATCCTGCATATATACAAGTGAAGCATCCGTCCGTGCATGGAGTACTGCTGCCATTTATAGTCAGGTGCCCCTGCCGTTCTCCTCAGTGTGCTTGACAGGCTCCAAAGGAGAGTTTGTAATGTGATAGGTACTAATCTGGCGGCTCGACTGCAGCCACTTCTCCACCGTCGAAATTTGGCCTCTCTTTGTCTGTTTTATAAATACTTTCATGGTTCCTGCTCGGACGAACTTAAGTTACTGGTGCCTCCTCAACAGGTGTTTACTCGTGCAACCAGACTGGCAACTGGGTCCCACCCATTCACAGTCAGGTTAGCCAAATGCAGACGACAATTCTACTCCTGTAGCTTCTTCTCTCGCACTTCCCGCCTGTGGAACTAGCTCCCGTATTCTTGCTTTCCTGACGGCTACAACCTCCAGAAATTTAAATGCAAAGTCAATACTTATCTACTAACCGCTGGACTCTATCTCTCTCCCCACCCCCTTATGACCTTCGCTTCTCTCCACCTATGCATCTGTCATCGCACCTGCTTTCTCAGCTTTCTATTGCTCCTTTCTAACTAGTTTGTACTCGTCACTTTTTTCTAATTAATCTTTATACAGTTATGTAGCCCTCTGCACGTCAGTGGCATTTCCGCCTTGCTCGGTGTGAAATGATTATATATATATATATATATATATATATATATATATATATATATATATAATACGGAAATTAACGCATTTTAACGAAACTGGGTTATAATCAACCGACAATTTGAAATGAAACAGAATATCTATTTAAATACGAGTATCGATAAAAAATAACTTTCAAACAATTCATTTCAAATTGTCGGTTGTTTATAACAAAGTTTCGTTAAAATTCTTTAAAATTAAATTCTTTAATTTCTTTATCATGTTTACAGTTGTTGACATTACGTTACATTTCAGACCAGATATGGTTGTTGCAATGCAATCGAAAATTGTGTTTTATTGGCTTGTTTGGAAACTCGTTTAAACTGGAAGTCATTCATGTTCGAGCGGTCTAAGACGTTGCCAGATCAAATGGTAGTTTCCCGTAAGTAGATAGGGTTCACAGATTTGAATCCTTCCGAATGACGCATATTTTCTTAATAATAATTTATCGTAAATAATCAGGCCAGTAGATATAAATATATAATACTGCTTAATTAAAAAACAAAATATTTACTTAAATACGAGTATCGATAAAAATGATGTTCAAACAATTGGTTTCATATATATATATATATATATATAAATATATATAGTCATCAACAATTAAGCTTCTTTTGCTGTATCACATGATAGTTTTCTGTTTTTTCTTTGGTATTTCAATTTAGCCAAGCCTCAAGTGTTTTCAGTAGAAATATGAGCTCAAATTCAAATAATGAATGAGAAGTTTTTTCCCAAATGAGGATAGCTAAGAGACTGAATGTGTCCAGGTTGGCACTGCATAGGAGAGACAAAACCAGAAGCCATTGCACTCGAAAAAGAATAGGGAGAAAGCCGAAAACATCCCTAATATATGACCGCAGAATAGAAATGAAAAGTGTAAGAGTCAGGAAGAAAACTACCCCTCAAATACAAACAAAAGTGAATACCGACAGCTTTTATCCAGTCTCTGTAAATACAGTGAAGCAAAGGCTTTAAGAGTTGGGTCTCTTTGGAAAAATAATAGTTTAGAACACTTTGCTTTGGTCATCCAATAACAAGAAGAGACTAGCATGGGGAAAAGAGCACAAAAACTGAACACAGAACAGTGGTTAAATTTGTTGTGTTCTGTTGAGTCGAACTTAGAAGTGAAAGGAGTGTGTATGTGCGGAGGAAGTTTGGGAAGTAAGTGAAAGATGAGTGTGAACAATCATTGACAAAACATCGTGGTGGATCCTTCATAGTTTGGGGCTGTTTTGATGGTAGTTGAGGTGAAGTTGTTGAGGTGAAGTTGTTGAGGTAAAGGGAACTATGAAGAAAGAATAGATCATACAGAGATATTCAATTCCATCTGGATGGCATAATGTGGGTTAAAATTTCATCCACCAGGATGATAACGACCCAAACCATATTTTTATATTGTGCCAAAATAATAAATTAAAAGAAACAGCTGGATTGTTAAAACTTATGTGTTGGCCACCCCAGTCACCAGAATTTTCAACAACTGAAATTGCATGGGATGAAAGAATTGGTCAGAAAAATAAATGAACCAGTTGAGTAATTTTCAGGATATTATTATGTGTCTAGTAGTAAGCCTGGAGGTTTATTTTAAGAACTTGTTGAAAGAATGCCCAGAGAGTGTGCAGCCGTTGTGTAGATAAATGGATGTTATTTTAAAGAAACTGCAATATAGCAATTATTGAAAATGTCTAATTACATTTCATGCATATATTATTTTGCAGCATTAACAAAAGAACCATTTTATTTTCATATACAATTATTCATTTGGCAATAACTACTAAGATTAGTATAAACACAGTGTATTTTTAAACACATGGGTGGTCTAATAATTATGGGCTGTAGTGTGTGTGTGTGTGTGTATGTGTGTGTGTGTGTGTGTGCCTCTGTGTGTGTCTTAATTCCGGTTTCATGAAATATACTACCACATTTGCGTGGTGACTTCAAAGACAAGAGGAAAACTGTATTTTAAATCGCCTACGCGTTTCGTCCTGTGATAGAATTTATCAAGGCAAAAAGACCAAATGAGGACGAGACGCGTAGGCGATTTAAAATACAGTTTTCCGCTTCTTTTAATTTTATTTAACCATTCTGTCCTTAATCTCAAATTATAACAGACTATATATATATATATATATATATATATATAAACTTATTTGTAAATGGAACTTTGCGTGTGTGTCTATGTGTGTGTATGTCTGTTGCCCTATAGATTCTGAAACGCCAAAACCGATGTTTTTGAAAATTTACACAGTTGTACTATAAGCGTCTGCGAGTGTTCTTAGCTAGGTTTTGTGTCAAGGTACTCCAAGATAAATATCGAAAATCGATAATCGAAAAAATCGGATTATAGAAGATGTCAGATTTTAATCAGATTTGATACACCCATAGACAAAGACATAAGAAAAGATATTCAGAAGTTTCAAGGTTGCAGTTCTTACAATTATGCAGAAAATCGATAATATATATATATATATATATATATATATATATATATATATATATATAAGGCAAGATGTTTGTGTCTGTGTGTGTCTGTCTATTTTTTTATTTTTTACTTCGGGTTTGGCTTTAAATAGATATGATTTAGATCTTAGTATTAGCCATGATAACATTTACTTATTTAGCCTTCAAAACTCAGTTTACGACGAAAAACATTATTTGATATCGATACCAGGAAATCAAAATTGACTTACATCCATTCATTTTTCTTTCAGTCTACGGTTTCGTTTTAACTGGAAACAACTGTTACTTTTTAGTCTTTCGTGCCAACGTACAAATAGTCTGAGATCCACGACCTTGGATTAGTTTTAAAGCTTTCATTACACCCGAGCATCGCCGGGCTAAACTGCTAGTATATATATATATATATATATATATATATATATATATATATATAATACCAATGAATAAATATGGTTTATGCTCGATGGAATGATCAGATAACATGTAATTTGCCGAGTTTTATATATATATTTGTGTGTGTGTATAAATGACTATGCATATATATGTGTGTGTGTGTGTATAAATGACTATATATATATATATGTGTGTGTGTGTGTGTGTGTGCGTGCGTGCGTGTGTGTATGTGTGTGTGTGTGTTAATTTCTGTATTCATGTGGGAGAGCGCTCAATTTTGTGAAAATCTATCTCTTTCCCATAATTATTTTTGTTTTCCGTGTGAGAAAAATATAATCGTGACGTTTTGTGTTAAAATTCTCAAAATAGTTTCAAGAGCATTAACTCATAGAACTATCAGTAGAAGAGAAAATGTTATTTCGTAAAACGTGAAGAAGCACCGGTTGACTATATATGATTTTCGTGCAACAAAATATTCGAGTTTCTAGCTGAAGACATCAAGGCTCTGGTTCTGTGAAGGCATTTCCTGTATAGGTGCGAATCGTGAACTTCGTGTTCTCTCCGCTCTCGTCACCTCTCTATCTCTATCTCTTTCACTCTCACACTATCTCTTTACATACTCTATAGCAGCCTTGTCTAACTCATCTCTAATACCAACCACTGTATTTTCGTTCTCTGTTAGTTGTCACTTCTCTCGTTTTGCACGATTTTTTTCCTTGCTTATATTGCCCTTTCTGACATTCGCTTTCTTTGCGTAATGCTGACGTTGCTTAGAATATCTATGCAACCTATAAACTTCACTCATGTAATGCAGAAATAGCACTGAAACATTTAAGATCTAGGCTTTCATGGTTTCGTAGTGGTATACATAAAATTGAATTTAAGGAAAATATTTGTATTATTTTTCAATTTATGAAAGATAAATAGCAAGTGTAGCAATATTTAAACATTTATTCTTTGGAAATTATGAAAAATAATAACATATTGTTTAGGTTTGTCAACCTTTTGCAGTTTATTTCAAACTACAAATTATTTTTATATAAATAGAATTATTTTTGGATAATAGTGGCACATGGCTACTAATCGGCGCATTTACTGATACAAATTCTACTAATTAATTAATATCTAAAAGAGATGTAGTGAATTCATAACATCTGAAAATGTATACACTTTTAACTATATAAAACGAACACGACAAGAATTGAAATTCGAATCTGAAATTTTCATTCTTGAACTGTTAAACTTTACACGACACAATCATCTATGCTTGCACCACCTTGCATTACAAAGCGGATACCCGTCTATGTACAGTCTAGGTACTACGTTTTTAAGTCTTGTGATTATACGATATTCGGTGTCTTAATATGATATGAAAGTAGAAGTCTAATCACTGTAATAGAAGTCTGTGTTCGAAATATCCTAATTCCTTGTTCCCGGAAAAATAGTTTGCTTTTTTTCGAACCTGACTGACTCACAATCCAAGAATATAGGTCAGGACAAATTGTGGCAGCGTCAAATATCAAAATTTGAAAGGGATATCAACACAGAAAAAGATTCAGCCAAATATTTTCGAATCTCAGTCTATTTTATCAGATTAATTTCCTATTTTCACATCACAAATTTTGTGATAGTTGTGTCTTATTTAGCTCTGAATGAATATCACTTTAAATTAATGAAGGCATTTGTTACCCTTTCTATTATCTTTTCTAAAATTACATGATAATTTAATTATCTCCTGAAATATAAGTTTGAAAAATGTTTTAAAAATTGGGCACTTTTCTTGTATTTCGTCACATCTATTTAATTTTGATCATGGCAAGAGTAAAATAAGTATTAACGTCAATTTTGATAAGTTTGTGATTATCAACAATATTTTTACTTGACGCTATGAATATATTGTTTCATAGAGGAAAATTTATATTTCATTAATACTGCAGCTTTGTTGACCTTTTCAGAACATATCGAAATTAATAACTATCAATTGTGGCGATAAATAGTGTTGTGTTTTTATATTAATTACCTAAACTTGATGTAATATTTTGGAGAATTAAAAACTAAATAAGTATTTATCCATTATCTTATTGTTATGCTTTCGATTAAGATATTATTGATTGATCTGCCACCAACTTACAATCCGAATTAAAAGAAGGATTTATTATTTATTAAGTGCTTTTAAATCTTTTTTCAGTAAATATTAAGATTAAACAAAAAACAATTATTGCTTTTTACAAATGAACATCCTGCCCACAAATACCATTGTTGGTTCTTCAAAATATGATATATCAATGAACAAATTTCAATTAAATGTATTGACTAAAAATGAACATTAAATGAACATTAAATATTGGAGACGATTATTTAGATTATTTGACTATAATTATATATAATAAAACACGTTCGTATTTTTCAAAATACAAATATTTCCTGACGCTCACAATAAGTTTTTGAAAGCACATATGATACCGTTTCTCAGCAAGTATTATTGACATAATCTGAAAGGAAGTTGTAGTTGTTTTCAGTATATAAATACGCCGGCGAATATGCTTGATTCAGATATTTCATTTTAAGTGAAATCTGATTTAATTTATCTTAGTTTTATAACGTTTCATTCCAGTTTTGTATTTATATAAAAACTAGATATTTTAAGGTACAATGTTGTTCAAATTTCATATTATTCTCTCTATTAAGTCATAGTTGTTTGCATGATTATAGTGATGCCTTGATACTACAAGCATTTGTATTTCAATTGTAAAGAAGAATTTGCAATTATATTTCTTCAGGAATCGATACATCGATAAACGCTACTATCTGAATCCCTTCATTTCAATATCAGTCGTTATCTATTAACAATAAATGTACTGTTAAATTGTTATGAACGTTAACTTTATATAATGTTCAAAATGTCAATCATTATCTATTATCTATAATAATAAGCTATTCCTAACTCCTTCTTGTACATTATAACATGATTCCTAAACAGAAATTTATTTTACTTGTAAATGCAAATTTCATGAGGAAATATTTACAAACACGAGACCCGATATATTTTTCTGAATTCCGAAAAAATATCAGTATATCGTATTACGTTCGTAAAACAACACTGTGCAATACATAATATTATGCTCCAATTTTAAGAAACATGGTACTAATGAATATGATTCAAGTACATTCTACATTCATTTATATTTCTTTGAGTAATAGTGTAATTTCGAACGTAATATACTGGAATGTTTTCAATGATCTAAAAATATATATTCATTATTACTCATAGTTAATTATTGTTTTCTAGATTATTTCTGATAGAGCAATAGGTAAACAAAATCAAAACTACCATTTCTAGAATATACTTGCAAAAATACAAAGAGAATAAATAAAAAATAGAGAGGTTACTTTTATACTCAGTATAATATTCCCGAGATATTCCACCCATATCATGCTTTAATGCTGTAAGCACACTTTTTGTCGTATAATTTCGAAGTACGAGAATAAGTTCACGTCATCTGGGTGTAAAATTTTGCGTCAACTTTGCGGCATATAATTTCCATAACATGTAGAAGGAAACAGGAACTGCTATAGAAATGAATAAAGGAAGTGGAACGAAAGTAACATCAATCAATTGCAAGATCGAAAATATGTGTTCGTTGGGAAGAGAGCAGCGAAACAGACATTTTAAGAATTAAAATCTTCAAAACCAACTATGCAATTTTTTTATATACAGGAAGTGCCTCTCTTTGTTTCTGATATAAAATTGTTGTTATATACACTATTTACAATAATTGGGAGGGAGAAGTTGTACATTAATTATTTCTTAAGTGTATTTGCTCTTATTCGTTGCATTCCTTTTGCTCAAATACCATTGAAAAGATATTAACCCATGTTATTTTTCTTCAGTAGTGGGTTATATGTCAGGACCGATTGAGTTATATATCCTTGGCAACCACTCCAAAGCAGAAAGTAATTTCAATCTACTGCATAAAACATGTTGCAAAGTCAGTCATGTATCTTTTTAGAAATGATCGCCTCAGCGAGTTTAATATATTTTACTTAAATGACTGACAATACTCAAATCTTTCTTTTAAAATTTACTGTGAATATTTACGGAGTTTAGACAGTATTACGGTCATTTGTTACCAGTGGATAAAATCGTTCATTGATTGCTCAAAAAATGATTTAAGCCAAAGAGTTGTAGATTCAATATTTAGCCTCAGCAAAGATAGTATAATATTAAACAGTTATCAAATGAATTAACTCATTACTCAATAATTCCCGGGCCTTACTAATAAAAAAAATGACATTTAAGCATAATTCGTCTTTATTCATCAACATAGATTTTTGTATGTTGGTACACTTATTCCAAGGCTTCTCTCATAATGATATGCATATTTTGTAGAATGATTTGTCTTTGGCCTCAAGTTAGGCCTCACTTTACGATATCACTTCTTCACTGGAGCCAAAATTCTTTACCTGGAGCATTCATTTGAAGTCTGCAAACAGCCAGTAGATGCCTTGTATTAGCAAAACGGTCAGTCGGACCATAAGTATTACGAAAGGAATATTTTTTAGAAACGAAAAGTTTGATAACCTACTATACAATATCAATTATTTCATATGGCAGTGAATATTTGCAAATTTACTAGTACATGTATATGAAACTTCATGTCTATCGCAGAAAGATGAGAAAAACAAAGACGATCATTTTAACATAGTAAACGCAAATAAAATTAAAACAAACATGTACACTTTTATTTAACATTACAAAATGGTGAATAAATAATGAGGAAAGAATGTTGAAAATTTTCTAAAATCTAGAAAGGCAAGGAAATATAGAAGCATAACTGTCAAAGTTGTGAAAAGGAACTTCCTATAAAAGAAAAAGAAATCATGACATAAACACCTTTTTCGTTTTAACACGGTGATCCTAGCTTGTCTATCCCTTTCACAATCTACATCCAGTAATCTACATGAGGTATCACACGTAAACATGTTATATTATCTTAGTTATATTTATAAATATTTGCTTAACATGTGGGCAACAATAATCACAACAGAATAAAATTATGCTAAATGAAATATTAATAAACATCGATTACAACTTTACAAAATTATAATCATTCAAATATTTCTACTTTAGAGCATCTGTTCATATATTAGCTCATTATCTCATACTAAATTAACACTTCAGAATCCATCATCCAAATTCATACATCTTCCATTTATTTGCGCATTGTATATTGTAACCATACCTGCACTGGTGCTCTTGTTATACATAGCGATTTTTGGCAAAATCAAAATAAATTTTTGTTATATTATCGGACATCGTGACATGAATTCCCCGACATTTATATAAATAATTCAAACTGGAAATCGTTCTAGTGTGCTATAGTCTTGCTGACTTTATCATGTGGATTTAAGCAAACAACAATGTATTGAAAATAGGTCTCATCCTGTTGCAGCTGAAATGAATGGATATAACCGTCATCTCATTTTCGCGGACTATTCATCTAGGGAAAAAACCTAAGGATATTTTTATTTTGATACTTTGCTTCATACTATGTTCTAAAATTTAAGTGAAAGGTCTATCTAAATGTCGTTTCATCATGATCATAGATCTTTTCCATTTTTCTCATTCTATGTAACTCATAGAAGCCCCTGTCTTTTAATATCATTATCGCTATGCTTGAAGTTAAATGATTAAAAATATGTTTCTGATTTGTACAAACACATCTAGTACATTGATGAGTTTTGAATTATCAAGTACATATTAATATTACAGTCATAAAGCTGCTTTATCATTTCGAAAAATAGATTTATAAACGTTGTAGAGAAAAAACTTAAGATATCTTAATAGAAATGAATAAAAACAAATACTGAAAACAAAACAAATACTGAAAACAAAACAAATGAGATTATGTTCACCCATTTCTATATTTCAATATGCCTATATATATATATATATATATATATATATATATATATATATATATATATATGCATCCATCAAATATGTATATATGAACAGCGAGCAGCATATTAACATTAACTGCAAGTTAATTTGCCTAGCGCAAATTTAGTCCACTATAATTATTTCTCAATTAACATCACATACGTGTTTCGGCCTATCTTCTACTTTTAAAAGAATTAAAAAATATTGTTTAAATTTCACTATCTTCGGTTTTAAATTATTATATCTGTCGTATTTTATAATATAGAGGTTCTTCCATTTTATCATATATAAAATTCAAAATATACAAAATGGCATATCTAAAATTTAACAAAACTTTTAATAAAGTTATATTCATCTCCTGTCCTTGTTTATTGTCCTCATCTCTAAAATAGGTTCCCATAAATCATGTAAACTTGATTGTATTTTTGCAGTATGATGTAAGAAATGTTCTTGCACACTGGCTACACTTCTCTATAAAATCTAAAATAAATCCTTGATGCTCCTTTTTTTCCTACAATTACGAAACACTTTTCGTTGTTTACATCTCTATAAATTCATGCAAAATATATGCTTCGTTCTTAATATCGGACTATTGGCATATTAACACTATCTGACAATGTACAAGGGATTTATATCTACTATGCATTTATTCATTTCTTAATAGTAAATGTGATCTACTTTCTGTGGGTATCTTGTTAATTTTCAGATCTACAAAAAGAAAGTTTCCTCTTTCAATCATCTTACACGAACATTTTTATCGTCCATCAGCTGATACTAAATTCTAGTGGATTAATTCATTAGTCTTTTCAGAATGATGATCCTTCTCACAGGATTTGAAAGGATTAAATTGAATCAAATTGTAATTCAGCTTCTAGAAGTTTGTTCATTGAGTCCTTCCAGATAATTCTTCCACCGCAACCTATCTTACATATCTCTAAAGCTGTCTTTCTTCCTCGCATTGAACAATGTTGCCACATATGGTTTGTTCCCTTCCTATAAATTTAAAGTTTCTGGATAAAAAAAAAAAGAAAAAATTAGCAAAGTTATTTACCCAAACCTGGTATCTCGCTTTCTCGGCGTAAATATTGCTTCCCTATGATCTATTCTATAAACAATCATGGCAATTATTCTGATGAATATTTTATATCATTCTTAAACTTTATGAATTTAACTGAAGTATTAGTATGGCGACAAAATTCTTATCATTTTTCAGTTGAAACTGCTCGATATAACCAAATGCTCAATGCTATTTTTTTTTATCTTTCCGGATATATTTCTTCTCTGATTAATTAATCTTCAAAAATTCAAATAAAATATCCATCGTTACCTACAATGTTCTAAATTCTTGTTCTTTTATCGTTTTCAATTATTAATCTAATCTTCGTATGTTCTAAAACTCATTGAATTCTTGTATTATACGGGTTATTCTATCTTGCATCTGGTGAATTGATTAAAAACATAAATGCATACTTATTTGAAGGGGATGAATCTACGTTATCATAATACAAGCTATAATCCAACATAATAAGTGACATCTCCTTGCCGACTAAATAATCCTATGGCCCGTGTTTACGCTCATTCAGTGCATTAAGATATGTTTCAAATTTGCAACAAGTGTGTTTAATTGATATTTAAAATAAGGATAGTTTACTTGTGGGTATATAATAGTTGATCTTCTATTATCATTTCTATTCGATGCTCTATCTACTACGCCTGCTTCATTTCATTCAGAAAATCTGTATGTAGCTAATACTTACCACCTTCTACATGAACCAGACATATTATTTGATTTCCAGCATTTTGACACCTCTAGGCTCAACACATGAAATTTGGAGATACATTATTTTTCTACACATTTTCGCAGATACATACCGATTGGAAGATTTGAAGCACAAATAATACTAAATCAGAGAGAGTTGAACACAATTGGATATTAAGTCAATTATATTCTACGTTTTTGACACATTATGAAATCGGCTGACCCAGTAATCCCACCTCTGACATCCAATATCTATTCCGCCCTCGGAAAATTATTTATTTAGACATTTCTGACACTCTTTCAATGTCTATGAGGAGACATATAGAAGACTAACATTATTTACAATAATAATTAATGAGTGTAGCTAATTTGTACATATCCACTCGAATATATATTTGTAAATACATTTATATATCCTCCGACGGGGAGGAGTAGCATGGAAAGCAAATCAAATATGTCATATTTCGAGTTAAAACGACATGTTACAGAAAAGATCATTTCAAATCAAAATGAGCCAAAATAGAGATGGAACGGGCAAACAACATGCAGAGAATTTAATACTTTAGTAAACAACTACTTGACAAAATTCACTAAACAGACATTAAACTGACAAAAACAAATGCAAAACAATAATACTGACGGATGATAATGCAAAGGAAGGAAAGAGTGGATTCATTATATATACAGAAGTTGTAAGACAGTATCACCAACATCGGCGACATTAAATGAAAGACAAATATTAGATAATTTTGAAATCAAATCTGGCAACATCAATATATAATTATACCAAACCTATTTATTTTAAAGAGAAGAAAACATTCCCGAATTACTTAGTGAGCTTATGTCACATATCTATTATGAAATTATAGGATACGTAAAAAAGTAGTAATTCACCGTACATGAAAGCTGAATATTATATAGAATATAAGCAATCTCATAGTAACCATTATAACTGAAGCAAATCAAACCGTTTGAAAATATTGAAACCGAGATTGACATCAACAGAATATCACGAAAAAAGTGAAATTGTAACAATAATTATAAGAATATTATGAAAAGCAATTAAAACATACGTTCATGCAACAACATTATATATCTGATTAGCGAATAAATATCAATTTCTATTGATTAAATGCAACTAAAATGTTTAAGATATATTTAACCACGATAAGATCATTTGCGAATAAATTCTTCCAAGGTGTTATATTGTAATTCCATGTCATATTGTAATGTTAATATTGATAATAAACGTTTTCATACAATATTTATTAACGCAGCATTCAGTTGAAATTTATAATATCGTTTTAAGGAATCAAGTTTGTAGGAAAATCTTTTTTCAAGCTCAGTGACGGTTATCCAGTAACGTTGGGTAAGAGTTTCTTAATAAACATTTTTTGAAGAAATACATTATGACAAGATAAAAAATTTCCTTATTTACACTTAGCTATTGGAACTCAGTAAAAAAATATCAGCACGGAATTATTATGTTTGTGGAGTATAAGACAAATGAGTAATATTCTAAGATTTTTTGTTTATTTTCATTGTTTATACGAGAGTATTAAAAAGTAGGAGGTAAAAACTTAGTTTTTTTACACCAATCTGTAAACTCGTTTTTTTTATGTAGCCATTATTGTTACAAAATCTTCTTTCAGTTATCTCTATATCCCAACATTTTATTAAACAAAAAACAAAGAAAAGGGATGAAGAAAGAAAACATTTTATATTACTGGTTTAACCTACAAAAATATATGAGTAAATGTACGGTTTTACTTAGATACATAATGCATTTAATCTAACTTTTTAAAACTCCTCATTTATTAATAAATTTTCTTTAATTGTTAATAAACATTAATTTATTAAACACATTTTTAAAATTCATTTTATGTTTTAAATCTATTTTGTTATTATTATATTATAAAACAATACGTAATAAAATAATAAAATCATTTAAATATCTTTTTAATATAAAAAATATAAACATCAATTTACTTCTTACGAAAAAAATAAAATAAATATCAACGTAATTATCTTCATACCATTTAGTCTTATCCTTCTAAAACAATTTTTTGGATATATTTATTTAAAAAAAAAATTCTTTTCTATATACTAAGTTGAAACTTTTGTAATTTTTAAATATACAATATATACTATTACGTATATATAACATATTATTGTTCTTAAGAAATTTAATAACATAATTTTTCATATAGTCACAAAGTGTATGGGGCATTTAAAGATTTCAATATTCAAGCTTTTATAAAATTTCCATTTTAATGTGTTATATACTACTTTATTCTAGATCCTAATAATGTTTTGATGAGGACATTATATTTCTGTACTTAAACTAGTAAACAGTGCAAAATTTTAATCTTAGAATATGGAAAAACAGCAATCTAATTTATTATCTTGAACATATGTAAAAACCAGTTTTAGAAATATAAGGAATAGATAGATATTAAAATAATTAACTTTGTATTAAAAAGTTTGGAAAAAATTCAATAGATATTTAGATTGTATTATGATATTAAGAATTGTATTAAAATTTAATAATAATAATAATAATAATAATAATAATAATAATAATAATAATACTACACAGTTATAATTATAATAATACACAGTTCTGGGAAAAGATACGGGCTTGCCCTAAAGAACATAGCAAGGAAGTAGATTGGATTGCACAAGAGATAGAACGAATGAAAAATAAACCAGAACAGACATGGGCTGGAATTACAGAAGAGGGTGATAAATTTGCTCTAAAAAAAGCACACAATTGGAAATTCCCAGGTATAGATAAAATTCCTAACTTTTGTTTATATTATTTAAATACTGCAAATAGTCGAAGAACTTCAAGAAATGGCTGACGATCCCACTAAAATTCCTGCATGGATGTCCAAAGGAATTACATTTCCTCTACCCAAGAATGGTGACACAAACAACCCGAAAAACTACAGACCAATTACATGCATTCCGACGACATATAAACTATTAACATCTATTTTAACAAAACGGACATATTTATTCTTAGAAAGAAATGACATGATACCGCTTGAACAAAAAGGGTGCAAACGTGGCTGTTATGGATGTAAAGAACAATTGCTTATTAACAACATAATCCTGGAAAACTGCTACAAAGAAAAAACTTAGTACTGCCTTGATAGATTATCGTAAGGCATTCGATAGTGTGCCACATTCCTGGATTTAAAAGACTTTAAATTTATACAAGATATCACCCGTCATCATCAATTTCATCAAACAGTGCATGTCTATATGGAAAACAACCCTTTAACTCAATCATATAAATGGAACCTATAAGTCTGATGAAATAAACATCAAAAGAGGTATATTTCAAGGTGATTCTTTGTTTCCATTACTATTCTGCATATCATTGATATCACTAACCAGTCAACTTAATAAGACAGAATGTGGTTATAAAATAGGCCAAAAGAAAATAAGCCATCTATTTTACATGGATGACTTAAAGTTATATGCTAAGAATGATAATGAGCTGGAAGGTCTTCTGCAAACTGTAAAATGCTTCAGTGAAGACATTGGAATGAAATTCAATTTGAATAAATGTACTAATGCTAGAGTTTTACGTAGATCAATACAAGAAACATCCTCAATTAGCTTAGAAAACCCTGCTGTAACAATAAAAGAATTGAAACCAGAAGAAGATTATAAATACCTAAGTTTAAATGAGAGTGAAAAAATTCACCATAAAAAAATGAAAGAAATAGTGCGTAAATAGTACTATAGAAGGCTACGAATGATATTAAAAAGTGAATTAAATTCTCAGAGCTGAGTTATGGCCATTAATAGCCTTGCAATCCCAGTTGTCCAATATAGGTTCCATATCTTAAACTGGACACTAAACGACATCAGGCGAATGGATGCTAAAACAAGAAAGCTTCTTTCTAAGCATAAGATGCATGATCCAAAGGCTGATGTAAACCGTCTATACATGCCCCGTAAAGAAGGTGGAAGAGGTCTTATTCAGCTGGAATTGTCATGTTGGATTATACATAGAAACAACAAAGGTTTGGATGATACAATTAGTAAGGCAACATGAAGAAAGAAAGAAAAATTATTCAATAATCAAACAAAACAGTAAATACAAACAAGGTTTACATTTAGTAGATTCTGTAGAAAAGCTAAATATATATAAAATATATATATATAAATTGCGACAGCATTATAGGACACAAATCATATATCATGCATCAACTAAATAAAACACACAAATTTTAATTGCACACCTGCAAAATCGTATTTTATCCAATCGTATCCAAATTAATAAAATCATTTTGGAAAAACTCAACTATAAAAGACAAAGTAAAATAGAACACCAGCAAATGTGAATTCAAACGATTAAAAACATTTTGGAAAAAAACAGACTAATAAAAATTCAAAAGTCACTTTGAAAATCATAATTCTCGAGCATATTAGATTTAAATTAGAAATTTTATATATGACGTTTTCTCACACCTAGAAGAAAAGATGCCCACTGGAACTGTTAACATATTACTTAAACAACATCTCCTGATCGATCAAAATCAGTCAGCATTGGGAGCGGTTAGATGATGGACATTCTGTCAATGTCACAATAAATTTCAACAGTAGTCCGAATGGGAACTGTATCTGATAGCATCTCACAATGTAAGGAAGAAATTTAAAGCTGAGTGGGTCACATTTTCGCTGGCCTCTTCTTCCAACTTTTTCCCTTCCTTTTAACTTCGCGCCACCCGCACTTATGTTTATATATTCATTTAATGGAAAGTGCTCATGATCTATGACACTTGCATACTCATTGTATTATATATATATATATATATATATATATATTTATATATATATGATATTTTATTTAAAATTCATTTACATTGTGAGACGTAAATCCTTCCGTGCATTCGGATTTAAAGTTAATTTCACGACAACAAACAATGAAAATTACTCAAATATTAAAATTTGTGAAAATGATTCAAATTTTAAAATTCAAAAAATATATTTGATTATTTAAGATTAATAGGCAATGGGGTACCTAATGTACCAGAATGTACCTGAAAAGTCCGAAGAGAAAATATGAAGTAATAAAATTAACTATAACGGTATAACTCAATATATGCATCTGCATTAACTGATTTGTCGATAATATTCTCATAACAAAAATGGTTATGCTTGCTGACACCGTAAATATAAAACGAAGGTATTATGTATTTTCGCTAAATTATTTCTCCTATTATTTTTTATCAATACGTACAAGCATAAGATTATTTCAAGATTTGAAATATAAATATCTGGAATCTGAGAGCATTTAGAGACAGGAAAATTTCACTAGAATTAAAGTAAGTCACTGATGCCTCCTCAACAGGTGTTTACTCGTGCAACCAGATTGGCAACTGGGTTCCACCCATTCACAGTCAGGTTAGCCAAATGCAGGTGACAATTCTACTCCTGCAACTTCTGTGAAACTCGCTCCCGTATTCTTGCTTTCCTGACGGCTACAACCTCCAGAAATTTAAGTGCAAAGTCAATACTCATCTACTAACCACTGGATTCTAGCTCTCCCCCCACCCCTGTATAACCCTCCCTTTCTCTCCACCTATGTATCTGTCATCGCACCTGCTTTCTCAGCTTTCTATTATTCCTTTCTAACTAGTTTGTACTCCTCACTCTTTTATAATTAATCTTTTTACATTTATGTAGCCCCCTGCACATCAGTGGCGTTTCCGCCTTGCTCGGGGTGAGATGATTAAAAAAAAGAGTACTGAATTCCTACGTGATTTCTGTTCTTCCTTATAGCAGTGAATGCTAGACAATAAAATAAAAGACGAAGGAGCGGATTTTGAGGTGGGTAACAGGAAGGAGCTTGCTAAAAGTCACAAGGATAAGGAAAGTTTTGAAAGCCATGATCTCTTACATAAATGACTTGGCACATAGCCGAACAATATAAATTAGAGGAGTTACCATAGGTAAAGTTAAAACATTTACTTACCTAGAATTAAAAACAATAATGATTTCTATAACAATTTCATAAAAATATCTGAAGTCTGAAGTCAATAAAATAATTCAATAAAATGCGAGCGTAATTTTATCTGTGGATACATTTCCAAATTAACGCTGTCAACAGAAAGGACTTTTCTAATTTTACATTTATCATATGTAACTATGGTAAAGTTCTGGTATACCTCTGACAAGAAAGAAAACACAATTTTAAAACAATTTTTCGAACATGCTAAAGGCTACGAGGAAAAGGGTGACGTAGAAGACCATGAACGCCTATGTCTTGAAGGAACATAGCACAGAAGAACAACACGATTACAGAAGTGCACAGGTACTTTACGAAAACTTCATATTATATATATATTATGTATCTATCTTGTGTTGGCCAGCAAAACTGCCAATATTTAGGTAATGAGATTGACGACATGTACTCATAATCAAAGTATAAAGACATTTATATCTTAGATTCGGCAAATGCAATTCGGCAATGCATTGATAAAGAATGTATTTATTTTTAGAACTTTTTTATTAAATAAATATTATTGTTTCATGTGTAAATTCTGAGAGTATGAGCAAAAATATTTCATAAAATATATTGAATTTTGATAGTTAAAAATGTTGGGTTAATATGTAAAAAAACCTATTATGTATGATATCTCTATTACTCATAACCGAACATTTACAAATTATTTCATGGAATACAATAACGTCTTGCACAGGAGAACCAATTCTAGTTTTAAAAAAAATTATTTAATGTATTTAATAATTTTGTTTTTTTTTAAATGTGCAAAAGATTAAATTTCAAAAATATGCTTCCTTAGCATTGGGTGTTTCTCAGAAAAACAATAACAGACGTAAATTATCATTTATCTAACTTATTTATGCCTCACAAACAACTGCACACATCTACAAACACACACACGTTCTTTCTTCTTCCTCTCAATATTTCTTCATATATATATATATATATATATATAGAGAGAGAGAGAGAGAGAGAGAGATTTTTTTGAAAAATAAATTTAGCGACAATAGATGGCAGTAAACCAAAAGTTTAAAATTTAGTGTTATAAAGATTGCCTTTTGTACTTGGCAATTCAATAATGTTTGGGGGCAAAGTATATGTACTCTTACCACGAATATAATTAACTGTAGAGATGAGCTTAATTAATATTTGTTCAGGTCTAAATTAACGGCACTGACGGTGAGAAATGTTTGAGAGTGTTGGGCGAGGAGAAAATCCGGCACGTCGGAGATTTGATTGGCAGACAAAGTCAAAGTTGCTCTCCCGTCAATTCGGCTATAATAACTCATTTACATTGCTGATATTTGTAACGGCATCTTATGGGCATCCATACGCACAATGTGTACAAGCGAGGCAGAGAGTTACCTTTCAGGCTAGCGGACAAAAGCACACACACACACACACACACACACACACACACACACACACACATATATATATATATATATATATATATAAATCTCCAATAATGGAAATTGAATCACAGCCAAAAGTATCTTACATTTGTTTATTTGCTAAGATTTTTAAAGTTATTTAGACAAATGGTCTATATATATATATATATATATATATATATGTGTGTGTGTGTGTGTGTGTGTGTATAATTTTATAATGAATGAAAAATAATTTCCAATGTTCAAAACATTAATATTAATTTAAATCAATTCCCAATATATAAACAATGAGTATTTATTATTAATTATACTTTAGAAAATGTACAAATTGCACTTTAGTACAAAATAGTACATTTTGTTTCTAAATTTGAAGAACAATGAATCAAGGGTAGTTAATAATGATGGTAGTAAAGGATGTATTTGTTTGTCTTTTTTAAGATAAACAACACATCCTTTATTTTTAAATATCTTTTTGTACGAAGTAAAAAGATATTGAAAAAGATGGCAAAGAATTTTTAAAAGATGTTAAAATAAGATGATAAATGTAAAGGGAAAGAAAGAGAAAAAGGAAAGAAACAAATGACATAACTAAGAGGAAAAAAGATAGAATGCACTGAGTGGAACAGGCCAATGCAAATCCCTATGATTGAGAAATGATCCATTTAGGCAGGATGTGACTTGTATATATATATATATATATATATATATATATATATATATATATATATATATATATATATATATATATCTCGGTTAGATAGTGTCCAATATAATAAGAAAGCTGTTTTTATAATTTCAACAAACCTTTTATTATCATCATTATTAAGTACATGATGAGACATTGTTCTTTCAATATCGAAACATAATATAACATTTTGTACTAGCTTGTATTTTGCGCATTTTCTTATATAAAATTAATAGTAATATTATATATATATATATATATATATATATATATATATATATATGTATATAGTGAAAAAGCGAATACGTGAGTGTGATTAATAGTGCCACTAAAAATCATTCATTCATTTTTTATGCTAAACGACCGATAATTTCAATCTGCCAAAGCTTTGATTGTTTTTCCTAGTTTGAATCTAACCAGTTACATATCTACATTTGACTTTCAGTTCGATATTAAATTCAAATAATATTAAGTTTTATCGAATATTATGTACCAGTACGATAATCCATTTGCAACGTGTGAAATTGTTAAATAATATAATCATATAATTATTATTATTATTATTATTATTATTATTATTATTATTATTATTATCGTCATCATAAAAATAATAATAATAAAAATATTAATAATGGAACTCACAATTACAGCTCAAAGCTCACAAAAATCTTTCTCTATTTAACATGTGTGAACTTAATTTCTCCCTGTTTGCAGAAATATTCATTTGAAAATGTCGTCAAGCAATTTCTGACATTGTCTGGGACACGGGAAGAAATGAGCATACAACAGAAATCAAAGGATACGATTATTTTCCCACTGATGTGAATAATTTCTTATGAATCTAGTGATTGGTTTCTAAAGCAAACATCAGTGTATATATTCTTCTTCTTCTATGTGCCTTGTTCTTTTAGCACATAGACGTTCCATGCGTTCCATGTCTATCCCTCCAGATATAAGTGGACGTATATATATTAACACTAAAATTAATATGTCAGTCAGTTAATTGCCTTACGTGATACATGCTGCGGCTATTATATCGCATTCGAATGAGGTTATTTTTATGCAGTTGGTTGCCATTACGTTCTGCGGTTAACTGGTTGCTATCCAAGGCTATATAATCCAATATGTCCTGCTATTCAAATCATAGCTGCAGAGAAAGAGATAGTTTTGTACTGTTCACAAGTTATTTGTGCTTAATTGAATGAAAAGAATTTGACTAGATTTCGTAGTCGGCTTCCTGTCTCACTCCTATCTGATATCTATTACACGTGAATGACAACTCTATTATTACTTAATTAATAGCCATTGCCAAAAATAGCGTAAATATAGCGTTACGAATTATTACAACATTTATTATTCATGCATAAGTACTTAGGGAGTGCAAAAAAAACAAAGGCGATTTTTATAATATTAATGAAAATATCTGTTATCGATCTTTCTAGTATTCAAGACAATTGTAATGGGAATGTCAACATGATTCTCACTTGGATTTACATAAGGATAATTCAACTTGATGTACTGGTTAGCAATCTTGTATCACTAGAATCATTAAAATTGACGAGTGAGTTCGATCCTCACTGAAGACTCCAGACTTTCGGCATTTTAATACATATAAGCTACGCTTAAAAGTCACCCAAAAATGTGGGCACCTTAAGATTGTGTAATGGCTAGCATTATTTTCTTGCTAGAATTATTACAGTTTTGTAATGAGTTTGATCCTCAATTTCCACTGTCTCGGCCTTGTGCTACATCAAAACTGCGCTTAGAAAATCATCACTTCGTGTTACACGTGTTATCCATGTCTTTTGAAACTACTCTTGTTTCTTCTGAGGAATAAGATTCTATTACGTTTGATCTTCAGTAAGGCACATAAGGCACATTCAGTAAGGCATATAAGCTTTATTTGCACAAAATATATTTTATACGTTTAACTTACTAAGGAATTATATGCAGCTGACAGTTATTTATGAATGTGTTTGGCGCTATACTTAACGTCTTCATCTGAAAACCTCTTTGATGGCTTAATATAAATGAGCGGTGTTAGAGAAAACTATATTTAACGCAATTTATTTCATCCTCACTTTCCTTTTATTTTTAGTTTTAATCTGTTTATTTTATTAATTCAGGAAGTCAAAATTAAAAATCGAATCTAAAGAGAAAAATGCATAAATTTGATTGCCTGACAGATATATCAAGATGACAATGTTCCTTTGTTCGCCTGTTTAAAGGAAGGTTATCATGGCGTTGCAATTGGTTAGTTATAAATATGGCATTTTAAAAAGATCTACTGCATTCTTTGCCGAATAAAATCCAGTCGTCATCATTGTATATTTTGAAATCTTTTTGTGGAAAACTCGATTATCCTGAGAAAATATGTGAAATCCAATTGATGAATTTAAGATAAAATATTTAATATTAACCAAATTGGTGAAATTTGAAGAATTATGGGAACTGATAATAGAATACAGTCCTAAATGGAGTTTTGCATATGACCAGTTGCTGCAAATAACTACTGTTCTTACTTACCCAAGTCAAACCGATATATATATATATATATATATATATATATATATATATATATATATATTAATGTTATGTGTGACGTAAAATCAAACAGATAATTTTTTTGTTTAATGTGGACAAATTACTTCGTGCTAGTGAATTATGTAGGTAATCGTGAGGACCAATCTTGGTAGAATCACATATATTGGTGCTACATAATCTCAAAGAAATATATCAAGGAAAAGAAACATCTTTATTTGAACACACTAAAAAACGGCAACGATTCAATTATCCAACACTGAATACTTGAGGAGAAAAAAATGACATGATCGACATAAGTCATGGGCAAACGTTCTCCGGCAGTGGCCTCCGGATCTATGGGTATTCACAAGACGCGGTGCTAAAAATATTTAAAATAATTTTCCCCAATTGTTACTTAAATTATTTTCAATCCGGAACATCATATTTTTTTTTATAAGCGTTTCACCCCGAGCAAGGCATGTCACTGCCACTACTGCACAGGGGGCTACGTAGAGTGGAGAAAGGATGATTAAATATAGGAAATGTCAGAGGGTGGGTGATAGGCGGGTGAGGATACCGAGAATGAGAGTTGGGTAGATGAGAGTGTTCTGAGAATAGTTGGGAGTTAGTGTGATAGGAGGTGTCTATTGACCCTACATTTAAACACCTGGAGATTGTAACTGTCGGGAAAGCAGACTTGTGGAAGGGAGTTCCACAGGCGGGAAGCGCGAGAAAAGAAGCTGTTGGAGTAGAATTTACGGTTACATCTTATTTGTTTAACTGTAAAAGGGTGGGACCTAGTTGCTAATCGAGTATCTCGTGTAAATTCCTGCTCAGGCGGCACCAGTGATCTAAGCTCATCGGAGCAGAAGCCATGAAAGTACTAGTAGAAGAGGCACAGGGAAGCCACATCACGCCGGTGAGAAGCGGCTGCAGCCGGTCTGCCAAGTCAGTATCAACCACGTTACAGATCCTCCTTTGTATTTTGTCAAGAAGCCCAAGGAGGGCAGCAGGGGCACCCGACCAGATATGGCAGCAATATTCAATACACGGGCGGATGGTAGATTTGCATATGTGCAGAATAGATTCAGGTGGGAAAAATTTCCGGGCCCTGCACAGGGAGCCGACTTTCATAGCAGCAGATTTGGCAATGGATTCAATATAGTCATTCCATTTGAGGTCCGCCGAGAGTGTAAGGCCAAGGAGGCGTAGTATTTTATTCTCTGGGATGCTAGCCTGTCCCATGGGAGGTAGATGCGATTGTCTATGGTGGTTAGTTGATAACAGCTTTGTTTAGAGGCATTGAAATTTACCAACCATTTCCGACCCCAGGCCACTACGGATTGGAGGTCCCTTTCAAGTACGGCAGCGAGGTTCACTTTGTCGTCCAGACCTGGTTTCTGATCGATGCGAGAGTAGATTGTTGTGTCGTCGGCACACATGCCAACTTGGGATCTAATGGTGTCGGGGAGATAATTAATGTAGATCAGAAAGAGCGTGGGACCTAGGATGGAACCTTGAGGGACACCCGCGTTCGTATGGTAGTTTTGGGAGGCATGCCCATTTAATACCACCTTCAATGTGTGGTTAGAGAGGAAAGACTGGATGAGGTAAAACAGATGTCCAGTTATCCCATAGCTCCGCAGTTTGCACAAGAGGCCAGCATGCCAGACCCTGTCGAATGCTTTGGAGATATCCAAGGCAACGGTTCGGGTTTCACCATTCTTGTCGAGTGCCTGGTATATGTACTGGTAATGGTCGTTAGCATATCAGCAGTAGACCTGGTGAAGCGAAACCCGTACTGTTTTTCAGAGAGAAGCCCGTTGGCCATAAGATGCTGAATCACCTCGGCGTTGATAATGGCTTCGAAAACTTTGCCAAAGATTGGAAGGAGACTAATAGGACCGTAATTGGCGGGGTCTGTTGTCTATATTTATAAGATGCAGTGTTTGTTGCCGTATACACGCCGTTCCTTTCGGTATATATTCTTCTAAATGCACGAGCCATTCTTTTTCCAGATGTCTCATTTCAGTTATCGCCTTTTAACCAAAAATATATTTTATTCAAGTCTGCTGTAGCCAGTTATTGAAATCAATAACCTATTGAATATCACTGAATTCAAACAAAGCTTTAACTCAGTGGGCAATACGTCTTTTCCCAATCAGCCGAAAAATGTCGGAGAATACAACGGCCAAATCGTAGTGCTTATCACAACAATATTTCGCACAACACTACGACAAATGTAATTAGTGTAAATTAAACCATATGCGTAAGAGTATTTTTAGAAATTGGCGATTTTTATATTTTTCTTTGGAGGAATATTTTTTCTCTAATGAAAAAAGTGTAATTTTTGGCGGATTATCCTTACTATTTAAGTTTTAACACATGTTGTTGCGTGTGACTTATTTCTAAATTAATAATCTGAAATAATTATTTTTCTGCGAGAGAAAAGATTATTAGGAATTATTCATATTTAAAAATTAAGATATATTTATATGTAATTTCTTACTTGATGAAAATGAATAATAGTTTAAAATGATAAAAATATTACGTACATCAAAAGATTACAAAATTCAAGAAAAATTCTACTCAGTTACTGAGTGTGCATTTAGTGATGTATGAGACAGTGCAAGAGAACAAAACAAATAAACACATTAAGAAACGTCACTCCTCTGATGAAATAATGCATTCCAATCAGAAAGACCATGTTGACTGAAAACAGTTCATGCATAGCAGTTTGTTTATGTCTAGTTTAAATGCTGACGTTCCACCTTAATTCAAAACAAATAATTACGGTAACAGACCAGATCAATAAAAAAGAGTTATAATATCTAATGGATATGAGAAGCTTGATTTTTTTCTGAAAAAAAATTTTGTTAAATTTCAATTGATATTACGAATGCCCTCTCGGTGCATGAAAGTCTAATATATCCTTATATGGAAAAGGATAATGCAAACGAATGTAAACTTGCTTTTGTAACTCATTATTTTCGTGATTTTTCCTCTATGTAGCTGTTAAGTGGAATAACTGAAATCCACTTTAAGAGACATTATCACTTATATATGTATTTGTGATCTCCATTCACTAGTAAAGTGTATGAATTACCTATTTAATAATTATGTACCTGTTCTAATAGAGAATCAGATACATATGATTCTCTATTAGATATAAATATCATATACACCATCTGCCAATCTGATCAGACGAAGTTGCGAATCTCATAGATACAATGAACGTGCTCTTAATTGATGGTTGAAGAAGAGGGGTTGTGTCAATGCCAGCCCTCTGACAGCGCTGCAATAATTAGACAGGTTTGTTGGGCCTAGAGGAGATAGTGATGTGAACTACTCGCCACAGCTAATAGAGACGTTTTGACACTGATATTTGAAGGAAGTTTAACTCTGGCCAGGTAACAGTATGAACAGTGAACGATTGAACGATTTCAATTCAACCAGATTGTTCTAATTCTGGCAACTACGGGAAATTGTCTCTTCTCTCTACTCACCACTCGATGTATAATAGCGCTCGATGAAGTAACGATTGAAGCGTCTGTTGAAAAGTATTAATCATTCGAACATTGTCGATGAAATTTATAAAGTTACGCAATATTTATTATCTATAATTTGACGTGCTTATCCGAGTGAGTTGATAATTTATTTCATTAGATTCAATAGACAAGAACTGTTAAGGCTTTCGAAATTAAGACGTCAGAGTTTGTCAGGATTTAAGTGTTTTCAATTATTAATACAGACAAAGCATAATTTATGGCGTATATAATGCTGTAATTTCAGTAATACGGTTAACATAATGATGACATTACGGTTAATATTAATTACATTTGTTATCCATAGTTAATATATATATATATATATATATATATATATATATATACGAACATATTTATAAATGTAACTTTGTCTGTGTGTGTATGTGTGTGAGCATATGTGTGTGTGTCCGTTACATATAGACTACGAAACGGCTGGACCGATTGTCTTGAAAATTTACACAGTTGTACTATAAGCGTTTGCTACTGTTCATAGATAGGTTTTGTGTCGAGGTACCCCCGATAATTATCGGAAATCGATAATCGAAAAAATCGGATTATAGAAGGAGTGGTCCGATTTTAATCAAATCTGATACACTCATAGACAAAGACATAAGAAACGATATTCAGAAATTTCAAGGTTGCAGTTCTTACAATGGTGCAGAAAATCGATAATATATATATATAAGGAAAGACATTTGTGTGTGTGTCTGTTTATCTCTCTGTATGTCCTTTACACAAATCCACAATTCTTACCTGATTCTCAACAAACATCAAACTGACTTAAACCCATTCATTATTCTTCCAGTCTACGGTTTCGTTTTAACTGGAAACAATTACTGTTTTTTAGTATTTTGTACCAACGTCCAAAGGGTCTGAGCTCCAGGAACACGGATTAGTTTTAAAGTATTCATTACACCCGAGCAACGCCGGTCTTTGCTACTAGTGTATATATATATATATATATATATATATATATATATATATATATATATATATATATATCTCACACCATCGTGCGGAGATATATATATATATATATATATATATACATATATATATATATATATATATATATATATATATTAAACATATTCTGCTAAATATAAGAAGCAATGAATGCCTATTATGTTTAATCATGTGCTGTTCTAAACATCGTATTTTGGCTTTAATTTCAGTTGTAAACAATGAAAAAAAACTTTACAAAATTTGGATAACATTTTATTAAGTTGGTTCTAAGCTTTCGGCTCACATGAGTCAACTTCAGAGAGGTTACAAAGACGTTAATACAAAAACATCCACCATCATTTACGATTTTATATTGTGTTGACATAAAACTCTGCTAAGCAACAGCAATAGTTACCAAAAATAGCAAACGCACTTCGCAAAATTGTAATGCGGTTCTATGACGTTACACCGCGTGAGAGTTCGAAATGATAACAGAACTATATATTTGAATGCAATGTAATGTGCTCTGACCAGGTTTAAACGTGATTTTATTAAGTGTGGGTTGTTTGGATTTAATGTTTTAATTTTATGTCTCTCACAAGTAATGAAAAATATTCGATCCGTCAATCATGTCTCTTTACGTGTATCTCGTATAGCAAATTAATCACTGATTCATTGTATTAATCGACATGCGTGATACACATTCAGGCAATAATGCCTCGACAGAGACATAACTACAAGGTAGAATATTTTCTTGCAGCAGGTTTACAGTGCTTTGTGTGATGGAATGTTTGTTTAACAGGGTTATATCTCCAAGAAAGGTCTAGAATATGTTTTTGCTTGAAATTGATTGTTTTTCTACATATTTGGTTCTTCCAATTGCTCCTCTCTAAAAACTAATAAGTAGTTGAATAGACATGACATTATATATTCTTGAATTATATTATTTCTGTTATATCCATCATTCCGTAGGTGTGTTGTTTTCTTTTACTGATGGTCATATTCCTGGTCCTTAGTAGAGCTCAGATGAGAGAATAAATAAAACTTTTAAGTTGAGATGTTCATTTATATTTCAATATTTAACACACTCTCTGATATTTATTTTAATGTTAAAATGAATCGAATAGTTTCATTTCGTAACAAGTGTGTAAAATTGAAGGCTTATGCGTTAAAGATACTACAACATTTCCTGACTGGGTGAAATTGTTTGAGTTATAGAATTACTTATAAATATTATTTCAAACATATAATTTGAAATATAATCAGTTTTTAAAAATGGGAAAAATTTCAAGAGATAATTGAAAAAAAATTGTTAGTTGTGGTGGTGATTCAAGTCATTGAAAAATTTCCAGTAAAAAAAACTTGTCAACAGTATTTAAAGGAAAGAATAGTTTATCATTAACAGACTTGGATCAAGCCAACGAAGAAATCCACAAACATGAAACGTTCAATATATTTGAACTATTTCACCATTCAAAATGAACACCACTAGCAGTGTATATAAATCAAAAATGTAATAAAATTCTTGTCTCTGCTGATATTTCGAGTGGGTTTTTAAAAAATTCGAATCACATAACAACGCATTACAAACTTCACAGGAAATTTGTGCGAAGTTAAACGGTAGATTTTGTTTTATTTGTTTGGTTGTGAAGAATGTAAATAAAGAAAATGTATGACAGAAAGAAGGAACCAAAAAATATGGGGAAATGTTAAATACGGAATCACAAAATGGAATGGAAGAAGTTCAAAAATATTTAATGAAGAATGGACCGCAAGAAAAATATCTTCTCTGCCAGTAATCTATGATAATTGTTACGTAGAAAACTCCAAAAATTCAATGAAGGTTCAAGTATGAGTACCAGAAAGAGGTGCATACAGGGAAACAAATGTTTTATCCGACACGAAAGATATACAAGTTTGTGCATGTTGAGAAACCTCCCGAAAAAGCAAGGTGTGAATACGAAGAAAAGAAATCTTAAAAAATAAATTTCAAAATTTTATAGTATTTGAGATAAAATAGGATACATTTGACACCTCTGTAACACAAACGAACTTTGCAAATAACCTCAAATAAAGAACTGAAACAGAGTTTACATATTGAGTTCGGAGAGAATTCTGATACAGTATTCGTTAGAGTACGGTTGAAGTCAGTTTAGATATAATATTATAAGCATTAGTAGCTGCAGATAAATTATTATCCCTGGCATTAGACTTCACATCTCTGATAATCTTTTATATTCAAAGAAACTTTGAAAATAAACCGTGAATATATTGTAAACGCGTATTTTATGAGATTTCGACAAGTTTTCTTACAAAGAGGTATAAGAAAAATTATAATTAAGAAAGGACCTTTGGTTTCTATTAAAAATCTTAAAATTTTCCGATCATTAACTGGCACTCTATATAATCTATAATGAATATAATTGACCACATTAGTCGTGAGGAAATTGAATTTTCTATAAATTTCTGTGGTATTCCAATAATGATTATTAAAATAAAGAATCTGCTGAATTATAGAAATAAATTTCGAGATGACAACTATGTTAGTACACTTTTTAAGCAAGTTCTTATTTACTTCCTCTTTCCTATACATATATCTTATTTGGGTATGCAGATTTTTGGCAACATTTGCATATTCTACATTTTACTTATCCGATTTCAGTAGATATTCCAGTAATTTACTAATGACCAAATTCTCAGAACAAGCATTAAATAATGTTATCCAATTTGCTTAACAAATAGATGTATTTCTGTGAACATAATGATTTTACCTATATTGTGTAATAATGATTACTTTTTTATTTTTCAAAATTATAAATATTTACGTAAAATTAAGTGAACTGTTTCATTCAAAATCGAAGAAATTTTAAATTTAAATGACAAAATGACGTTTAGGCAATTTTAATTTCTTGAAACAATAATTCAGTAGATCTATTACTTAATTTAGTCGCTTACACAACTCATATTTGATTTCGTGTCAATTATCGGATGCCAATGCACAAACATCGTAAAATCTATCTTCAAAATATAAAGAATTAGTATCTAAGAAAATCCTGCTTTTGATATAGAATTTTCTAACTCTATGTCTTTAAATATTTCTTAACAGTATGATGATGTAAATAATTATATATTATTAACTATTGTATTAGATCAATGTCTAAAATATGTAAATGCTAAAAAAGGAGTAGATGAAAATTTCACTTTCATTCAGGTAAATATATTAGATGAAACATATTCTACCGTAAACTGTAAAATACAATAACAACAATTTTATTAATGATCGTAATTGAACATGATATACATAGAAAATGCTTAGAATTGTTTAATCAACTTCCACTTAAATTAATTCACAACTCCAATAATTTCATTGACGTATTTTTCTTATCAACAAATTAGATATTTCTGTTCGTAAGTCGAGCAATTAATGCTGACGTCTACTTCTATTTTTCTTTCGGTTTGAAATAACTTCAATATTTTCATGTTGTTATTTATGCTATAAAAAGAAAATCTACAAATTTTAAATATCAGTAGCCTGAAATATAGTTCGGTGTTATTGACATAAAAAGCATTAACATATATAATATTCGATTTTCCGTGATAAATTTTTCCCTCTACCATTTTGCTAAAAGAATTGCAGAGTGTGTTATTAAATACCTAAACTTAATAAAATCAAATTATTATCGTCAAGACTTCTATGCAATTAATAAAAGCAACACCTTTTGATTATTTTAAAATTTGTTCCTTTCCGTGAGCCGGTGAAAAGCTTTTACTATGATAAATGTAATATTATGAAACTTATTTTTAGTGGACAACATTAATTTGAAATTTTTTGCAAAAACTAAACGATGGTCGGATTTTAATCGTAGGGGACTTATAATCAACTGTATGAAATTTTTATTGAAATCATTTTCTTTTGAAATCTTGGTAAATATTGTATCTGGTATCCGCTCTAATTTTTTCTTCTTCTATGTGCCATGTCCTTTCAGAGGGTAAACGATCATGGCCGTCCGCGTTTCCCTATCCCTGGTGCCACTTAGCAAGAATTATCCTATTACTAAACAAAAACCTCGCTCAGGCCTGTCAAATATATTTCCCATTTTTTACCCCTGTCTCCCTTTCTCTTCATCTGATTTGCGAGTAACCGATTCTCTAAGCTCTCCTTCCTCATTACATGTCCCAAGAAATTTAGCTGTCTTTTTCTGATGTTCAGTATTAATTTCCTTTTCGTGTTCATATTTTCTAAAACATCTTTATTGCGCACATGATCGCTCGATCCATGTTATTGAAAGCATCCTTCTCCAAAACAACATTTGTGTTGCTCTCAGTTGTTTATTCATCTTTGATGATATTATCCAGCATACGCTGCCATATTGAATAACTGACATCAAATTTCAGCCCATTACAATTTTTGTTGTTTTTAGTAAAATTTCCCTGTTTTTTGTTAAACTACTTAGATTCTGGAGTGCGGCCTTCGTTATGCAATACGCCTACGGATCTCATTCTTGCACATTCCGTCTTCTGTTAGAACACTTCCGAAGTACGTAAATTTTTGTATCTGCTCAATTTTAGTATCCGCAAACTGTAATTGACATTTTGGACTCCTCTCTTTCCGGATGACCGTGCATTCTGTTCTATGTATTTTATTTGTAGTACTTCTTTCGAAATCCTTCATCTACCTTTTTTAGGAGCCTTGCAGTTTTTCCCCCGTGTCTGCTATCAGCACAGTATCATCTGCGTAATTTATGTTATTCTGAATTTGACCTCCGATGACTAATACTGGTATAACATCTAGGGTTCTCAGAATAGTTTCTCTGCACAAGTTGATTAGATCGAGTGAAAAGACACATCCTTGTCTCACGCACCTTTCTATCATTGCATATCTGCTCGAATTCGTTTCCTGTCTGTATGAAGGAGGTTTGCTGCCTGTAGAGGTTCTTGATTACTGTAATTTTTTCCCAAACATGTCGAGGTTTCTGAGCATTTCTATCAATTCTTTGTGGCATAATTTACCGAACTCCTTCGCATAGTCTACAAAGCATTGTTAAACTTAATTTTTATGTGTATCGCCATTTTTAATAGCATCCTAATAATAAATATTGCATATTTGACAGGTCATCAGAATAGTTATTATTGAACTTGCCAGTTTTCTAATATTTGACATGTTATTGTATATTCAGCTGATTTTCTTGTAACAATTTAAGCTTAATTTTGAGTTTTGAATATGTCTTTCATATTCTCTACTGTTTGTGTTGTAGGATCTTCTATTTTCTCTGATAATGAACTCGTCTAAGTATACATATACTCCTGCTAGAGTGAGATAAGTCAAACAGTGTAGTGAACAGTACGAGTAACCTAAGAGTTCCGTAAGTTACCGAGCGATACCGAAGTTACACAGAGAATGCCACGTCCGTAGTCATAGTAGCTCTGAGCTCCACTCAGCCAGAATGGTATTACACGTCTATACTAATTCCAGCATGGCTTCACTTCAAAGACTTGTATATATATATATATATATATATATATATATATATATATATATATATATATATACTAATCGTATTCCTGGATTACTAATCTGCGTTCCAATTTGTATCCTTACTTTTAATATAATTTATTTTTCTATCTCAAATACGTGTTTTGTTGTTCAGTTTTTTTTTGTGCCGTTCCTCAACCAGAATCTACAACATTTTGGTCATAGATATCTCCCCCTCCCAAAATAAAATAAAAAAAGCAAACTTAATATTATTCTCGTGGAATTTATTTCTCTTTGGCTGTGTAATTTATTTGTTGCCAAGATAAGCTTATAATTACTGTAGAAATAATATATATATGAAGAATATCAAATTCTGAAGAAAAGAAAATGGTTCGATGAAACTGAATTTTTAAAGGAACTTTTTCCATTTCATTTCTTAAGTCTTATAATTTATAAAGCTTTAAAAATCGTTTTCACTCTCTTCCAATCTTTATTTGTAATTCGGCAAAACTAAAAACTGTATTTCCTAATTGATAATTGAAAACATTATTAAAATTATTTGCGCACTAAGCTCTTTAAAGTTATTAACATTTTGTGCGCTTATAAAAAACATTCTGTTTTTAGAATTGAAAATAGCATATTATTAACATATCAGATGATTCAAGAGTTATTTTACTTAGGAAATTCTCATTTGGATTTCATGAATTTATATAAAATATGTCGTAATTTACTTAACTTCTCAACTGATATGGCTATTATCAATCACCTCATACACCCGAAAGATAAGACTTCCTTTCTTAAGAAAAAGTTTTATTCTAATTTTCATGCTATAAACAAGCAATAATTGTTTCAAATTCAAATCCGATTGATTTTAGCATAAATTTTATAATTCTTTAAATATATCCTTTCTCTGATATATATATATATATATATATATATATATATATATGATTTTTGCAAGGTTTGGAAAACCGGGAAATAATTTTGTTTTCAAACCAGTCGATCGGCCAAAAATGAAAGAAAAAATTTTTTGGAAACGATCGAAAACAGGTTTTAAATCAATGTAAACTCTTTTTGACATGCACCAAAATGTTTTGTTTAACTTTAAATATTAACGTTAATCCGTTTTCTTTCAATTAAAACTAAAATAAAAGTTTAAAGAAAGCATTATTAATTAAAAGACTACCTTCAATACCGATGTAAGGAACGAGTGTAAATACCTACTTTTTATCTCGCGTTATCGAGGAATTCTAATGATTAAATTGTATTCCTCAATTTTTCTAAATTATATGATTTCCTAGAATTTGTCGAAACATTACATCCTATTATTGATATGAATAATTAAATTCATGCCTCAGAATAATGTCTTATGAAGAAATTAACCCTTTATTATAATAGAATATAAAAGAAATCATTCTGCTGTATAGATGCTCTAATGATATATGGAGCATGATGCCTAAGAAATCACTCTCCAGATTTCTCAGTGTGGTTTCGCTGATTTTTGCCTCACTTTTGTCTATTCATTTACTTGTTTGAATTAATTGGCAAATTCTCAAATTCCTGTATTCCGTTCCACATTTTAGTTCATTGATTGGTTTTTAATATTGAGAACTCATTTCTGAATTAATTCATATCTGTCAGTTTTGCATAAGTTATTCTCTTCTATCTTTGAACTGAAATTAATATAGATATTTTATTAATACACTCACATTGACTCTTGCCTTGTGTCTACACCTTTCTTCACATGTATGCCTTAACAGGTATCTTTCTTGATATAGTTACTTTCATAAAATACATTCAACTGCGAATCATTTTTGGATCGATAGTCCGGCGAAGCTTAAGCTTTTGCCCTTCCTATCTACAGATGATTTTAGAAGGTCTAACACGCTGGCCTGCTGCATAAGGTACAGGGCTATAGTATCACAGGGCTCTAGTTTGGTTTGATCTAATCCTTCTTAACAAACCGCATAATGAAATCAGTCTTGAATGTTCATGCCTCCTCATTTTATCACGCCAATCCGGTGTCTCCCACGGCTCTATCCTAAACCCCAGGCCTTTTTTGATCTTCATCAAAGATCTCTGTGGTGTGATCAAATCTCAAGTAAAAGTTTACTCTGATGACACTATCATTTACTCTCGCCTCAGTAAGAATCTGCCAAACGTTCAAATATATCCTCGTTGCAGATCTTGAGAAGGTCTGTGGTGCACTGGAGTAAGAAATGGCTCATAATATGAAGCTGTTATATATCAAACACCACAGACAATTCCTGCTGCACCCCATCAGCATGAACCTAGCTAGTATTCCTGAAAGCAATATATTGTGCCTCTTCTGTTTTACTGTCTATTCCGAACTAGTGGAACCATTACATTAAATCAATATCTAAATCGAATGCTAGGAGGTCTGGGTCATTTAATGGGACCAGGAATTTTTCCCGCCCGACTGCATCTTGTACATATAAAAATCAACCACCGACCGTGCATTAATAACTCTTATCATATCTGGTCGGTCCCCCTGATGTTCATCTGGATCTTCTCACCAGGCTCAAGAGAAGAATCTATAATGTGAACGTTCCTGAACTGGCAGCCTGACTTCTGCAACTTACTCACCGACGACATGCTTGGTCCAAATTGATAGGGGTAAGAGACACTGAGTGTGAAGTCTGACAGATAGAAGCTGGAACTTCCTGTTATATGTTAGAAAATGCATTTTATAATAGGATGACAGAAAACGCTTGAAGATTCAACAAAGTAAACAAAGTTATCGTAATTCATTGATTTTCCTAATCAGAATATTTAAAAACTAAAATATCTTAGAGTTTATTATAAATATATATTTGTTCCGTTTCTGTTTTTTCGGTCTAATTTGATTTTAATTAAAACTGGCCAATATATATATATATATATATATATATATATATATATATATATATATATACATACATATATATATATATATATAAATATTATATGTATATATATATATATATATATATATATTATATATATATATGTGTGTGTGTGTGTGTGTGTGTGTGTGCTGATTTTTGCCAGTTTATACTTTTACTTCACGCATGCACAAAGTTTTTTTTTTATTTTGTTGGATACAGAGTATGATCAAATGGGTAGAGCTTGTGAGAATAAAGCGCTCATAGGTGCAATTTTTCTTGTCATAAATTTCTATTCCGCATGCTGTACTACTGGCAGTTTAATGGGAGTCACTAATACAAACATCTAGGAGAGTTTTTGAGAGTACAGACGATTCGGAAATAGTTGTATATATTTAATAGTCACTAGGAAAAAATTATGAATCATCGCGAGGGATGGTGAGTTTATGTTTCCATTCATTTTCTGACTTGGCCTTAAAATCAATCAATATGGAGGCATACATCAATACCTTATAGAATTAGCGCTGCCGGGTTCAATACGATTGCTATTTGAAAATATATCTTCAAACAGCATTCTCACCTAAGCCACACAAGCATATCACATACTATATCAAACCACCTAGTTTTTCAATCTGCAACCCTTTCAATAAATATGCCAGGAGGGCAAATCAGATAGAGAGAGAAAAAAAATTCCTACAACACAAAAGATATGCTGGATGAAATGATTATTACAACAAATCTATTCAGAAGAATTGGAAAGGATTCAGAAAACATATAGGGGCCGTATTGTATACCAATGAAAATTATTTTTTATATTAGTACTCACAAATATCAAAGCATTTTTGAGTAACTTTCTTCAATATATATTTTAAAATATGATGACAGTTTTTATTTTCATTTTTTCATGATTTAGAGGACAATTGAACTAATTAATTATATATATTAATAATTTCACCCCGAGCAAGGCGAAAATGCCACTGATGTGCAGGGGGATACATAACTGTAAAAAGATTAATTAGAAAAGAGTGAGAAGTACAAACTAGTTAGAAAGGAACAATAGAAAGCTGAGAAAGCAGGTGCGATTACAGATACATAGGTGGAGAGAAAAGGAAGGTTATACAGGGGTGGGGAGAGAGCTAGAGTCCAGTGGTTAGTAGCTGATTATTGACTTTGCCTTTAAATTTCTGGAGGTTGTAGCCATCAGGAAATCCAGAATACGGGTGCGAGTTCAACAGGCGTGAAGTGCGAGAGAAGCAGCTGCAGGAGTAGAATTGTCGTCTGCTTTTGGTTGTTACGTTTACGGTTGTTAGCAGGTCGGCCGTGGACCTGGCAAAGCGGAAGCCATATTGCCTGTCAGAGAAGAGTTTGTCCGCAGTGAGATGATGAACTATTTCAGCATTGATTATGGCCTCGAATACTTTGCCGAATATCGGTAGAAGACTGATAGGGCGATAAATGGATGGGTCTTATGGTTCATCATAATTCTAAATGCAGGAACGACTGAAGAGAACTTCCAGCATGCAGGAAATCAGGAAGCAGAAATGCAGTAGTTAAATAGTTTAGAAAGGGCAGGGGAAATTTCAGGAGCACACCTCTTAAGGACTATCACAGGGATTCCATCGTGTACACACGCCTTATGGGGGTCGAGTTTTGAAATTACTCGGGATACTACTGTCGGGTTAATATATACATCGTTCAGTTTGGTCTCAGTTCTAATAGGGAAGTCGACTGGGTGTAATTCGGACGAGTCAAATGTGGAGTTGTATGAGAATTTGCGGGCAAAGCATTCAGCTTTGTCCGCAGATGACGTGAGAACCTCAAATTCATGGATTAAAGGAGGTATTGAGGATTCCCTATTGTTTAGCACCCGTTTGCAAATCCTCCAATTGTCTTTGGAGTCGAACTTGCGCTCAGCTATGCGCTGTCGCATTCTCTCAGCAAACAACCGTTTGGCGTCATTTAGGGTTCTCTTGCACTCATTGCGAGCAGATATGAACAGGCGCCTATTGTGATCAGATGACTGTCTCCGGAATTGACGGAAGTAATGCTTCCTGTGGGCAATGGCGGCTGAGCAGGTCGGAGAGAACCACGGAGAGGAATGAGGTTTTACGCAACACTTCCTGGTGAGTATGAAGGCATAAATGCCAGCTTTCACCCATGACGAGACCTCAGAGGCACAGTCATCAACTGATAGGTCGAACACATTTCCCCAAGGGACGTCGCAGAGGAAATCGCGAAAGGCATCCCAGTCAGCTTTTTGGTAGAGGTAGGGTGTCCTATAGGTTGGGTGCTCCTGGTGGGAGTGAGATTGGAAAGAAATACTGAGAGAGACTACAGCGTGTTCGGAGTTGACGAAAGGGCAAAGCTGCGAGACATGACAGGCGTCAGGCGCAGAGGTGAAACATATGTCTAGTAGTGTGGAAAGATCCGAGGGAGTGCTTGGGAAGCGAGTGGGGAAGTCCACTACTTGCGTAAGGGATTGGGAAATAGCAAAGTTCATGGCGTGAATGCCCGCTGGATAATTAACGGCGTTTTCAAGCCACTCAGAGTGATGGGCATTGAGGTCCCCAAATACAAATATGTGGGCGAAGGAGTGACAGGAAATAGCCTTATCTATGTTGTCAGCAATGCTGTCTACTAGGGAGCAGTCAGGAGAGGAGGGAGAGCGGTAAAGAAATAATATATATATATATATATATATATATATATATATATATATATAATTTTTGCGTTTGCCCTGGTTAAGATGGCAAAATGTGAATTTTTACAGTCATGAAAATTTCTTCGATTCGAATTGTGGGTGATTACCTGAATTCTACTTAGTCTATCCTTATTTGAAATGATCTGATTGTGACTGCGTGTGTGTGTGGTCGTTTGTATGTCCAGCAGACACTTTTATTTACATTTGCTCTGGTTATGATTTTCTAATAGTGATAGCTAGATTATCCGCTTACCTGCAAGCCGGGATTGAAATCCGACTAATTTGTCAATAGACAAACATCTTACCCTTGAACTATTTGCACAATGGCAGATACTGGCAACATTCACAACAGGCTATTCGCGTTATATATATATATATATATATATATATATATATATATATATATATATATATATATATACGCACACACACTCAATTACTAAAGAAGATTCAGACAACAGGGAATACGATAATTTCTGTACATTGTTGTTTGATGAGAATTATTCTCCTGCACTAGTGTTTGAATTCATGTAATAAAATTCTTGACTTTTGATTGTTGAAAACATGAAAAATATGAATGTCACTCTTGCCAAATGAACTTCTACATGAACTTCTACAATAAACAATAAATTTAAATTTGCAGTTTTCTATTAAATTCACTTTTTATAGCATTTTGCATTTTAAACAATTTTCATTATTTATTCATTATTTTGTATTTATTATTAATGATTATTATGATTATTATTATTATTATTATTATTATTATTTTATTATCTTTCTAATATTTTTCATTTGCTTCTCATACCAAGCAAACCTCTAAAGACTGAAAAAGCTTTCTGATATTTTCCACTGAATATTTTTAAATTGAAAAGCAAACTAGAATACGTATGCTCACACGCAATTGACATAGTTAAAAAGTTTTTCCTGTTTGAGCTATACTTTTCAGTACAAATCTTTGTTTATTTCTGTAATGCATAGACTGACAGAGATACCTTCGATGAAGCTTTCGTAAAATATTCAAATCAAACCGAGTGCTCTACTTAAAACGGGAAAATTCGTGCCACATTATTTAGATTTCTAGTTTGTTGTATTTTGCTGTTCAATGATAAATTGCTGTCTGTATATACAGTCATGTTTCTAGAAATTGCATTCTGTTCATGTGGTATTTGATAACGATGTCTCGGCGATTAGATTTGATTGTTTTTCTCTGTGCATTGTAACGTAACATGGAATTGTTATAGATGTTTTATCTATAACCGTGAAGAGGTAGTTTTCTTACCAGATACTGCAATTTTCTTTCCGTTAATATTGCAGGTTTTTCAGTGCAAATATTGACACTATCTCTCATGACAATTTTTTTATATTCAGTAGATACAAATACCACGCAGTGTGATACAAGATGGTCACATCTATTTATCACACAATCAGCATTTGAGCACATGAGAATATTTTATTTTATGTGCTAGGTAATATCTGTGCAGCAAGAGTAAAACTTCCAGTTTTATCTGTAACCCTACTAAATATAGCCACTGATGGATACAGAGTTTGTTTAAACCCTTTCTGCAATTTGTACATCCCATTTATTTTCATTTATAGTTTATTTAAAGCAGTCAAGAGTATTATGTTTTACTTGCTTTCGTCATCCATTTGAAATTACATTTTGAATTTGTAGAATAACTTCATCAATGAATTAAATTTCTTATTTCTTTCATGTTTATGACATAGAAAATAACCCATCTTTTGTAGTTTTCCCCTTTTATTTGAACCTAAAGGTTGTAGCTTTGTAAGGTGCTGTTGAAATCTTCTGCCTCCTTTTGATCTGGGAACAAGCAAAGTTTTCACATCAGTTTAAGTAATAAACATAATCTACATTGGGATTGTAATATTTGTACTGATCCAGATATTCTTTAAATTCCGCACTTCTTCAATAGCTAATGCATTTTATTAATATTCTTTTATCCATATTATTATTACAGTTATTTAGATGAAGTCATGAATATGTTCTTAATCTTTCATATCATTTATTACTTTTTGTACTTAATCTGTTTTTTTAAATTGATTTACCTTTACTTTTTTACTTTTAAAGACAAATTTTTTCAATATACTATTAATTTCATTTCATGTAGTGCATACAAGCATTTACTTTTCATTGATTACAAGTTATTTGTATATTTCAATCAGTAATCTTGGACCGAATAAGTATATTCGCGGAAAATATTTTTATGGGAAAAAGGCTCTTTATCAATTTTCAGCTTCCGAGTAACAATTACCGCGAATAAAGAAACTATGATATCAGTTAATTTCCTTTTATATGTCCGGAAAAATATACTAATGTTCTTTGTAAAAGCAATTAGAAAGAGCAACAAAGCACCAGAGTATATTTTTCGTTATCATGTTATTTACTCAGTGGAAACTGTCCAAGAACGATTTTGTTCACTAATCAAGTAATTGCCATCTATGAGTTTTCGAAGTTACTGAAGATTTAGATATCTTCTCTCTATGTGATATAGATGTCAATAAAAGCTTTACCGAAAGTAAAGATAAAAATGAACTGGTCAGTAAATTGTTATGAGTTATATAATTTAGAATTCCGGTGATTCACGTTGAAATAAAAATATAAGTCAAGTGAATGCAATGCTTAATTTTACTTTGTTTGAAACATAATAGAAATATTAATATAGTAAAAGTACAATAGCAAAAAAACAATTTCATTAACCTGTGTTATTAATTAATTCATCAGGATCACATATTTCTTATGTACAATATCCTATTAAGATATAGGTGTTTTTTTAATTTGAAATACATATTTCTATAAATTAATCAGAGAACTGTTGAGGTAATTTCCCGCTGTTTGGAGTAGTGAGCTTTCTAACCCATAGATTTAATGAAAACCAATGCTAGATTATCCTTCACTACTATAGAACTCATCTATTTTGCTATATAGTCTATTGCTGGACGGAAAAGAGAAAGATTAATAACATTCTAAATGATAAATGCGCGGATGTGAATTCGAACTCAGCTCTCTGAATTCACTTTCCGACCTGACATCCATTATAATATACATCATGTTTTTCTTTTTCAGGCCTCTTTTGGTTACCGGTACAGCAAGACAAACGATTGTTTCAAACACTGATTTAAAGTCAACCGATTGTTCATCACTCGCAGATATTAAGGCATAGAAAGGAACATTTTATAACGTATTATAAAGAGAATGTAAGTAAACTCCATTAGCCATTAGTATATATATATATATATATATATATATATATAGTCAGGAAATGACGAGGATAATATAACAAGATCAACTTAATATAAAATATTAAGTGTAATATGATATTTAGAAAGAAAAACTCAACACATCATGAATTTGGTTACAAATTATAATTGATTTCCATGAGCTTAATTAACTCATTTCATCTGACCGCACAGTATTTCTTCCATTTGGTTCGAAACATTTTGACGAAATTTTTCTTTAACTGAAGGAAAAGATAGAAAAATAAAATTTATGAAAAAGGAAAAAAAGAAAAAGGAAAAGAAGGTCAGGACAGAAGCTTTGGCGTGACATCAGCTGGGGCTATTCAAAACAGTCTTGAAGATGCTGACCGCTATGTCATGAACCGCTTATTTCTAATTCCATGGACACTTGTACATGTTTCACCCCATATTGGACAGGCTAGCCTCCCAGAGAGTAAAATACTACGCATTCTTGGCCTTACACTTTCGGCGGACCTCAAATGGAATGACTATATCGAATCCATTGCCAAATCTCCTGCTATGAAAGTCGGCTCCCTGTGCAGGGCCCAGAAGTTTTTCCCACCTGAATCTATTCTGCACATATACAAATCTACCATCCGCCCGTGTATTGAATATTGCTGCCATATCTGGTCGGGTGCCCCTGCTGCTCTCCTTGGGATCTTGACAAAATACAAAGGAGGATCTGTAACGTGGTTGATACTGACTTGACAGACCGGCTGCAACCACTCTCTCACCGGCTTGATGTGGCTTCCCTGTGCCTCTTCTACTAGTACTTTCATGGCTTCTCTTCCGATGAGCTTAGATCACTGGTGCCGCCTAAGCACGAATTTACACGAGATACTAGATTAACAATTAGGTCCTACCCTTTTACAGTTAAACAAATAAGATGTAACCGTAAATTCTACTCCAACAGTTTCTTTTCTCGCGCTTCCCGCCTGTGGAACTCCCTTCCACAAGTCTGCTTTCCCGACAGTTACAATCTCCAGGTGTTTAAATGTAGGGTCAATAGACACCTCCTATCACACTAACTCCCAATTATTCTCAGAACACTCTCATCTACCCAACTCTCATTCTCGGTATCCTTACCCGCCTATCATCCACTCTCTGACATTTCCTATATTTAATCATCCTTTCTCCATTCTATGTAGCCCCCTGCGCAGTAGTGGCAGTGGCATGCCTTGCTCGGGGTGAATCGCTTATAAAAAAAATGTGCGCACATCTCCACATATACATACAAATGTGACTGTGTTTATGCTTATACATACTAACCGTCATTCACTATTTCATGTCTACATACGGATTTTTTGTTCGTATACTCATATATATACATTTAATAAAGAATGGATTTCCGCGCGTATAAATAGTGATATATATATATATATATATATATAGGTATTCTAGTAATTCTCGCATATACACCCAAAATACGCATATATATTCATACTTACATACGTATATACACTCATAAATATATTCTTCATATATGCGTTCATCTACTTTTATCCACACACAATTTTTGTGTTCACACACTAGAAATTTTATGAGGAGCCGATCCCCGCATACATGTATACTCATCCATATTTTCTTTCTTTCATCGTTGTCCCGAACTGTCTGGACGTGGACTGTCAGAAAACTTTTGTATATGGTCAAAAACCAACTTGTGGAAGTGTTGTCAGACGGGTCACTTGTTTAATTACTACAGAGGGACGAAGGTTACTCAATTACTGTCCCATAGAGACCAAAACTTCATCTCCAGTCGAGTTATACACATCTCGTCAGTGGTGGATTAGTCAGCAACTCAGACCAGTGCCAAAAATGCCCGGTTGTGTTTGGTACTCCATCCCCATTACATGAAGTGTTTCACTGGCCGCAATGCAGAAACATGATTGGTAATTGCAAGTTTTATCGAGAAGGAATGGCTTACAGGGAACTACACAATGAAAAAAGAAGAAAACGCAGACAGGCTAAAGAGGAATGGCTCAATGAGAAATGTGCAGATTTAGAGAGAGTGAGCAGGAATAATAAAACAGTCATGCCTAAAAAAGAACTTACACGGCAAAGGATGGAACAATCATTTTGGAGAAAAAGGAAATTCTGCAACTATGCGAAGAATATATAACAGATATTTTCCACAAGAAGAGAAAGCAACCAATAACACGGAAAGATGAGGACGGACCGGAAATATTAAAGTCTGAAGTGGAATCTGCAATAGCGAAACTGAATAGAAACAAAGCAACTGAATCAGATGGCATAGTCATACAGTTGCTGATAGCCCTGGAAGAATTTGATAGAGAGAAAATTACAGAAATAGTAAATTTATTTTAAAATAGTGATGTAATACCAGATGACCTCACCAAGTCGATCTTCATAGCAGTACCTAAGAAGCCAGGAGTAAATGAGTGCGAACTCCACAGAACCATCTGTTCAATGAGCCATATAACAAAACTGATCGTCCGAATCCTGAATAATATAGTGAGAAGCAGTGTGATTTCGTCAAAGACACTGAAACAAAGAATGGTATATTTATAATTGGGATGCTCTCTGAAAGGACAATACAAATGAAGAAGGACTTATACATGTGCTTAATCGATTATGCGAAAGGAAAGCGTTTGACAAAATACGCCTCAAAGAAATGATGGAGATGTTCAGCAGCCATGGCATATTTGGGAAAGACTTAAGAGTAATCAGGAATCTTTACTGGCAGCAAAACCGCTTGTATACGGACAGGTAATGAATTGAGTAGATATACAAAGATAGAAAGGGCGTAAGACAAGAATGTGTCTTTTCACCGAATCTGTTCAACTTGTACAGAGAGAATATTTTGAGTACCCTAGAAGTTATGCCTCGATTTGTCATCGGAGGCCAAAATTTAAACAACCTAAGGCACGTAAATGATAGAGTGCTGATAGCAGACACAGAAAGGAAACTACAAGACCTCTTACAGAAGGTAGTTGAAGAGAGTGATGAAAAAGGACTACAAATAAACTGCAAGAAAACCAAATGGATGGTTATCAGTAAAAAGGGCAGCCCATTATACCAAGTATAGGTGGGGGATACTAAAATCAAGCAGGTACAAACATTTAAATACATGGGAACTGTAATAACAGTCGATGGAAAGTGCGACACAGAGAACGGCAGACGAATTTGCATGGCGACAGGAGCATTCCAGAAGTTGTGTAAAGTATTAACAAACAGGACAATTTCGCTAGAAACAAGAAAGAGAGTACTGGATTGCTATGTGTTGTCAGTTCTTCAATATGGTGCTGGATGCTCGACAATATCATCAAAGGTAAAGGAAACACTTGAAGCAACCCAAATGTTGTTCAACAGAAGGATGCTGCTAATATCATGGATCGAGCATGTGAGCAATGATGAGGTCCTAAAAAGGATGGAAACGAAAAGGAAATTAATACTGAGCGTCAGGAAGAGACAGCTGAAGTTCCTAGGACAGGAAATTAGGAAGGAGGGCTTGAAGAACGTGATATATAAAAGGCAGATACAGGAAAATATGTGACAGGATAACATATTTGAAGGAACTAATCATATGGATGATGGAACGAGGGTTGCATAGTGCAACATTAGAAGGCGTGCTATGAGCTACCAGTGATAAGAAGACGTGGAAATCAATGATTGCTTACGTCCTGAAGGGACAGGACACATAGAAAAAGAAGAAGAAGAAGTGAAGCGCCAGAGAGCGAGATCTCATCCTCCGTAAGGCCTACTTGTAAAAGACATGTACTTCACAACACCCGCCACCAGTCCTAAAGTCCTTATCCGCCATTCCATCTAAAATAATCACACAGGCAACTAAACAGCAGCACATTCAATACTCCAGACACAAAATGATTCGCCACAAAATACTCTTATTAGCTCACCCAAGAAATCTGAACGATTATCAACTGAACGCCAAAGAAGCCCATTTATCGAAGTTAAGGGAGAAGAGGAGGCGGATAAAAATCAATCGCACACAGCAGAAATAGAAAAGGTAAAAACATTTTTTTTATATAAAATATAAAATAACACTACGGGATATATAATGAGAACTCAACGAACATCCCAAATGCCAAGTTGAACTTAGCTGACGTCAGAACTGGACACACTAAGAACAGCACATGTGGTTAATGTTGAATGAGGCTAATGATGTATTCCCGCCTCTTTCTAATTTTTATGACACGGATGATAAAAAATTGAGTTAGTTTCTTGCAGAGCGGACACAACTTAATTTTCACCGCTACCTTTATAATAGCGCTCTAAACTTTTCATTCATAAATTGCCTGGGTGTCTCTTAATAAATCCATCATAACTAATTATATATGTGTCTTGTCTCCAGACAGACTTTATGCTAGTCCGCAACTCTAATCGAATTGATAATGATTCTCTGAATGACTAGTGTTAAAGGCTAAGGCCGGAAATCGGAGATTCGCCGAGCGTGTCGCAATCGCTATCTTCAACAAATAGGTGTATATTTTTTTTAATACAGGTTACCAGTTTTTCCACTCGCGACATTGAATATTTACTGCCTAGTATTTTCACGTTGGATGTGCGTCGTGGTGCATTGGATATCGGCTCGGAACGAGACATCGGGGAGCCGAGTTCGAATTCCAGCTGAATTCATTGCATTCACTTACGCGCAAATACCCTTGGGAAAGGTATTAATCCGTCTATTCCTTCCAGTTATGGATTAAATAACAGGACAGATTGGGTTCTATAGACTTGGTCGGCAACCAGTCTACCACTGAAAGCAATGGGTACCTACTGTGGGATAATCTTCTGCCCAGTCAGTCATGTTTCTTTCGAGACATGATCACCCAATCGTGTATCACGTATGGCACGTAACTGACTGACGTTCACCCTATATTCAGTAAGTTTTGATGGACGATCGACAGTATTTTCTTGGCTAGTGAGAAAGTTTTTGGGTGCGGTGTGTGCTCTTGTTTTCGCAGTACCCGCAAGAAAACATTGCGTGTTGGATATTACTATAAAAATAAGTCTCCTTGTCTCATTGTGATTTGTATATCACAATGAACATGCAGCTCGATCAGTTTAGATCCGGCGGATCGAGCCATTTTTGACATCTCGTTGGGTAGTTTTAGCGGGCGATAGAAATGCTCTCCTTGACCCCGATATAAAATGCATAGGGAAAAGATCGGATACTAACTGCCTGTATATGAAGTTATTAAGGGACTTTATCGCCAAGTTCGATCTTGTCAATAAATACCGAAATGATCGACATTCTTTTTATTTCTCCTCATCCATTAGTATGAATGTCTTACGGAGTGTTGCAGCTGAAAGTTTTTCTGCTGTCACATTATGTCTAACTACAAGAAATTGAAATCTTCAACCAAACAACATTGAAATACGTCGTACATATTCGTACTTACATTCACAGACGTTTATATAAATTTTGGAGAGATAAATGTGTAACTAATTCCTAAGCAAATATTTTTATTTTTAGTGGTATGTATTTCTTTTTTCAAAATATTCAGCGTTCTTTTATTGTACATAGTAGCTCATAGTTCAATTGTTAATTATCTGTCTCTCTTGATCACTGTTCTGACTAGCATATACACAATTTTTGTTTAGATAGTTTATGTGCTGCTTAGTCACTGTCCCATTTAATTTTAAGTCATTTGAAAGTCAAATTCCGCGATCACATTTTTATCATTAGGCACCCTATAAATTTTAAAAGTTATTTTCTGATAGTGTCTGTAATTTACATTTTGTTTTCGTTTCCTCTAAAATTTTATTATTGCTCCATTTTCAGTTCATGTTATTTTTAGCATTCTTCTTCTGTAAGGTGCATACGTCAAAATTAGATTCTAGATTATCATATTTTTGAGAATTTAGCAAAACTAATGTGAAGTATTTTATTGGATTAAAGCACAATATTTTGCTTTGCTTTTGGTTTTCATAAAACCTTACTTTGATTTACTAATGCTTTATTATAGATTGTATACTCAGTAAAGAATACATATTAACAACTGTAGATTATTGTATATAGCTGAATATCAATAAATAACTACGTATAAATTCTAATTAACTCACATTTCAATTGATAAAGTAATTATTTTTGTTGGTCAACCTGAAAGAACAACTGCAACCAGACATTTGCACAAAATATATTCTAAGATTAAAAGTAAGTATCTCTGTATTATTTCTCATCGCTGAATTGATTTTTCCTCACCATTTACTGATCGTACTACTGAGGTCGATAATTAAATCAAAGACTTGAGCACATTTGACCAAGTATAGATTCTTAATCTCAATGTTCAACATTAAAAATCAGATAAGGATTCCTTATCAATGTACAGGAATAATGTCAAGTGCTACTGAATCAATAATATATTTGGCAAAATTTGGGTAAATATATGATTGCAAGAGTATATATATATATATATATATATATATATGTGTGTGTGTGTGTGTGTGTGTGTGTGTGTCTGTGTCTGTGCAGGCGCGTGTGTGTGTTTGTGAGTGTGTTTGTTTGTGTGTGCGTGCGTTTGTTTGCTTACGATTGTGTGTTTGTGTTTTTTTAGAATGTGATAGAAAAAGTGATATTTGTGGAATTATTATTGATGTGTGTCTCTCTTTGTCAAAAGTAATATTCCAGGTTTGATTTAAATAAGTTAGAAACAATTATTTCTTTAAATATCTTCATAAATGTTTTAAACCAAGAAACATTCATCGTATTCTAACACTTCCTCTGTAATAGTGATTACATATACATATGAAAACATGATCACTTAACTGGGTAAAAGTCAGGAAATGTTCTCATAAAATGTTTACTCATCCAAAAAAGTAATTTATTAGATAAGTATTGACGTTTACCCACTTCAATTTTGTTTTGATGAATTTCATTTCTTAGGGACTAAAACCAATTAAGTGATATTAAACAGGACGTGGTCGTTCTTGCTAAATACTGATGTACGTTGATTTTCCCGGGCAAATATTGCAAGGTATTAGAGCAAATGACCTGGAATTGAAGAAATTCCCATTTTGATGTGAAAGAGAAACGTTAGAGTTGAGCAAAAGTATCTAAGAAAAAATGATATAAACAACGATGGTGTAGGGAAGGGTATTATCTAAATATAAAATACCAGGATAAATCAGATGGGCTACAAGAGTAGAAACCCACGTCGGATGCGAATTCTGTTAGAAAATTTAAAAAAAATACTAAATATCTAAGGGAGTGAATATTTGCAGAATTAAAAATTTGAGAATTTTCCATTGTCTAATTAGTCCTCATTATGTCAACGATAAGATTGAGGATTTGGCGTGTATTGACTTCATACTCTCTTGCATCATCATTTCTGACCCTATTATTTAGTGTAAAAGTAGGATGAATATGTTTCTGGCATTGGACCGTTTCTAACTATAAAATGATCATTTAAATGCATGTAGAAAACTATGTATTTCGTTTAAAACGTAACTCAGTTTACGACTGTTTTCACCTGAAGCTTATGGACACTAATTCTAGGGTTTTAACGTTTCTCAAAAATCAGATATTTTTGCAAATTGTTTCATGGAAGAAACCTATGTATATTCTCCGTGTTAAAGATGCCTTCACATTCAACAGAACTCCATCCTACATATCAGTATCAGTATGTGGGGGAAAAATAAATTTTAATCCTGAATTTTCAAAAAAGAAATTTACAAAATACCATAAGAATATTTCGGTATAATTTTTCTACAATATCGGAAAATCATATATCAATAGAAATAGAGGTAATTATATAATCAGGTGTTAAAAAAGAATTACACTTTATAAAACTGCCAGTATAACTATTTTTCAACTTAACATTTAGATCCAGTTCCAAAGTATTAAAATGTTAAAATTATTATTGATCTATACTAGGAATTAAATCTCACTATTATTTACGTGCAATATAATTTCAACTCCAGTTTCCAGATGTAAAATACGTGTACATATTTTTACTTATTTTTATAATTTCCCCATTGATTACATAATTGCATCATGGAATTCTAAACATCCCTTTTTTAGTTTGGTTTGGTTTAATTTGTTTTATGGCATATCAAGCTTAAGGATTTATTTAATGCCATTGAAAATTGCTCAACATCCTTCAGTATAGAAACATTAGAAACAGATATAATTCGAAGTGAAAATTATGGCAAAAAACAAGTTGTTGAATTTCAACATTAATTCAAATGAAATATTTCAATAGAAAACCATATGAATTCTAAAAAGATTGATTTGATCTGCTAGATGTAAAGCTCATATATCCCTAACAATATTTTAATGCAATGATTTTATAAAATTTAAGTGAATGTCTTACTAGCTACTCGAGGTGTAAACGATGAATGCTTCGGAAATTTTCTAATATTATCATTAATATTAAATGCACTGTTTTATGATTTCGTTTCACAATCAAGAAATGAAATTAAACTAATTTTTAGAATTAACATATTTTTTTAATTCCATTGTAAAACACTTATAAAATCCCCAATGTTACATAACCTTGGGACATATATTTACCTCTGGTTTTTAAATAAGATAGGAATAATCCGTTTAACATTTGGATTATTCTTAACTTGTAATCTAATCTCCTTTATATACATACATACATACATACATACATACATACATACATACATGCATACATAAATACACACATACATACATATATATTTATATATATATATATATATATATATATATATATATGTTTACGTTGTTTTTTTCATTTTTTGTAGCTTTCTGAAAATAGCCAACTTATGGCTTCTTGAAGAGATTTCTGTGACCGCTTTGTCATGCGAATGTCTCTACTTGTCCTTGGACCGGGATATTTGATATGGTTATGATTTTGATTGCCTATGCTGTTATGCGGCCTTGTGAATTTCTGTAGAATTAAAGATATCTTTGGATTCTGGCTTTCCACCTTTAATGCATCCTGCATGGGATCATTTCTGGGTGAAATGACTGGGTTGATGGGTATTTAGCTTTATATTATTTGTCGTGTATCTTCCGTGAACGATCGTCAGAATGTGTCACAGTAGATCTCCAAAAGTAAAGATACAAGTGAAAAAAACTTTCAAAGCATTGAAATTTATGTCACTAACTATATTCGTTTTTATTTGTTTATATTTGCATTGTGTACAAAAATAATAGGATACATTTTAACGACTTTATGTATTTAAGTCATTAAATGAATCCTTCATTATTTCGTAGACGTATTTTTTTAGGTTGTTCGTCACTTAGTGAGTTAGTAAGTTATTTAGGATGTGATTTACGCCTTATAATTATGCTAAGAACAATATCGACCATTCTGATTGAATGGAAAGAAAAATGAAAGAGTAAGATATATGAAGTACGCTTACTCATAGTAAGAACTAAAACCAAACATAATAAAACAAAATAGATAAGAAAGAAAGACAGAAAGAAAGAAAGAAAGAAAGAAAGAAAGAAAGAAAAAAGAAAAAAGAAAAAAGAAAAAAGAAAATCTGGTAATGGATAATGATCACACGTGTGTTATTTTGTTTCACTGCAATAAAAAATCATGTCAGTTTTGGATTTATTTGTAAATTCTCACTTTTTTAAATATTTAACTGCGTTAAAAATTAAAATTTATATTAAAACAGTCTCAAAGTTTTTAAGTTGAAATATTCAATGATGCATCTTGGCACTTCTACGAGTATTTCGTAGACGTGGAAACTGCAAGGTTATGCAGTAATTTAATTTTGAATTATAATTAAAAAAGAAAATAACATTAAACCAGAAAATGACTCGGGTAATGATGTTTAAGAAGACTATCACAAGAGAGTTTGTTGAAATTTTTTCAAAGGGTTTCATTTATTTTGTCTTCTTTCTAAACCGACATTGGGAGGTACTGCAAAACTTTTGGCCTGGAACGCTTCTTCCAGATATTAAAATGCTGCCTTTTAGCTCTTGATTAAGTGTAGTTTTATTAGAGAATGTCACATCCTCCAATGTACGGCATGGTCAGTAGTCAATCGCTCACTTTACTTGTCGCTAAAAGGAGAAGAGAAATGGATTCTGCCATCTTGGCGTTAAGTTTTACTCAGTTTAGTTCTGGCAGGCTGGTAAGCTTGCTTTATACATTTTCTCGTTACTTTTGTTGCTAGTTTAATTTTAGAAATGCATTTTTTAATTTTATTTCATTATTTATTGTAAAACATTTTATATTTAATCTTGTTGCACAAAATGTTGGATATGTTTAAAAAAAAGTGAGTCAGTACTTTTAAAGTCTTTTCATTTATTTTGTCTTTTATTTAAACAGGCATGGGGAGTTACTGCAAATATATTGGCTTAAGATTATGCCATTTAGCTACTGATAAGGATAGTATCTTTGACACTGTGATCACCTCCCATTCTACGATAAGGTCAGCAGTCAGTCGCACACCTTTCTTATAGCTACAAGAAGGAGAAAAATGGATTCCGCTATCTTGTCTTGATGTTTCATTCACCCAAGTACTGGGAGTCTGGCAAGATTGCCTGATAAGTTTTGTCTTTTCTTTTGTTGATAGATCAAATTTGGTAATTTATTTTATTTCTTAATTTATTTTACAACACATTTTATATTTTCTCTTCTTGCTCGTAGCGGTGGTTATATTAAACAAAACTCAGCAGTTTCAAAGGCTTTTCATTTATTTTGTCATTTCTTTAAACCGGCATACTTGGGTACTGCAAAAATATTGACTTGGAAGGCTTCTTCCAAATTATACTCAGTTATAATTTAATATTTTTTTAATTGAATAGATAGACCCTTCTATCGACAGGTTCACACACTTTCCTCTTCTTATAGACAGAAGTAGATGTGTATAGTTTGTTTCCTGTTTAGGAAGGGGTCCAGGTTACTCTCCTCTCGTCCGGTACTAGTGCTACTGCTGTCGCAAGCTTTTTGCAGTAATTGTGTATAGTGCAACATCACTTCATTGTGAGAGTGCCGGGTAGGATGTTTTCTGACTGCTGCTTCTGACTGATAATTAGGAGCCCGAAATCTTGCGTTAAGACAGGCTACTCCGGTCAACAGTTTAATAATATTAGAGTTTTATGTAGTGCCATGTCGGGCTTGGATTGGTGTCCCTGCATAAATGTAAGATGGGCAAAACTCAGGCGACATTATGCTGCAGCCTGCGCCAGTTCTTTATCAATCATGCTGCATAGAGCGACCGACCGATTCAACTCTAGGCCTTTCTTTTAATAAAACTCAGTAAACATGATTACACACTACCATAATATCAAACCTAAACCAGCTAATCAACAACATCTAACTCATCAACCTTTTCTTTACAGTGTTGAATCCTTCCTCCATGTAAACTTACCGTACATCCTAGCCCTCTGAAAAACTAACCTTGATCCTTCTATCCTCTGTTCGTAATTATACATCCCTAGTTATCTTCCCCTCTAGTAGTCTTAGGAGCCAAATTTACGGGATACTGTCCCGTAAATTCGGCTCCAAAGAGTACTGTAGACTTTGTAAAAGTGTACTAAATAACAGTAAACACTTAATCCCCACTCTGATAAACGATTTTGAGGTCGTCACCTCTTCCACTGACATAGATATGTGTTTTCCTCGCAGATTCTCCACCAACTCGACATTTGCTCGTTTGGAGTACCTGTACCCGACTTCTGTTACCTGAGGCCCAACTGAATGAATATTACCTCCTCGCGCTTCTCTAACATAATTTCAAACAACATAAAGTGTTCGGAAGCTAAGGAATCCCAATCATTTTCCTGAAGAAATGTGCCTCTAAATACTGCCCTGTTCTCTCCAAACTATATAACTACTGCCTCTCTGCATCTTCCTTTCCTGCATGCTGGAATAATCCTCCGTGGTTTTTATATAGAAAAATAAAGGTGAACCCTCTGACCCTCTCCAATTATAGCCCTATCAACCTGTTAGCGATATTAAGCAAAGTGTTCGAAGCCAGCATCAACGCCATATAACAGCCAAAATTCTTTTCTCTGACAAAGACTATGGTTTCCACTTCACCAGGTCAAATGCTGGTAGGCTAACGACAACGACTGAGTATATACACCATCATCTCGACAAGAACGGTGAAACATGCATAACATGCTGGCCTTCTACGCAAGCTAAGAGGCGATGATTTAACTTGACAATTATTTGACCTAATCCAGTCATTCTTTCAAATCGCACAATAAATGTAGTATTGAACGAACATTCCTGTCATGCTATCATACGAACACGGGTGTCCCTCAAGGCTTTATTCTAGGTCCTACGATTTTTCTGATCTTTATTAAGGATTTCCCCGATGAAATAAGTTCCTAAGTAGGCATATACGCGGACAACACTTTCGTTTACTCTTGCCTTGATCCAAAAATTATTATCTCTTCCTTCAGATTTTTTGGCTACTTAGCATAGATCTTCGTTTTGAGATTTCCCCAAAAGGAATAAAACTAAAGGCGTCAAGTCGGATGATAGTAGTGGCCAATTAACATCACTCTTACGAGAGATTGTGCAATATGAGAACATCTCAACAAAATCTTTATTTCAGCGGCTGTGTAGCATGTAGTCCCATCATTTTGTAACCACAAATATCCGACATCATAGAATTCATTTTAAATGTGTGTTATCATGACATGGTATTTCTCGCCTCTTACCGTAAAAGAATTCTCGGTATCATGTTCAAAGAAATACGTCCCAACGTTTCCGGTAGCAAAGATTCCGGACTAAAGAATGATATTTTACGGTTAAAGTAGCTTTTCATTAATTTACCTCGAATTTTCATCAGCACAAATGCAAAAATTCTGCTTATTAACGAATCTATCATGATGAAAATGGGCTTCGTCACTAATGTGAATTTTTGCGAAAACACTTCATCGGCTTGTTTTGGTCGTACATGTATTTGACGAATGTACTGAACTGCAGATGGCCAGCAAACTTTACTTCTAGCGACAATTGAATTTTCTCAGCGTGTAGAGAAAAATATCTTGTCATCAGTCGATCTCACTTTGTTGTGGGGAGGTACAAATCTTTTGCGCTATGACGTATAAAGAGGCGCATCTTCTCGCCCATATTCTCGCGCAAGTGAAAGAAGTAAACGGTCACTCAGCAGCTTTTTAATATCAACTACCGACCTAGTTTGTTTAAATTTATGAATATTCTTCAAATTGCACTCTAGATTGATCGGTTGTGTAGTCGAAATATCATATAAGTGCGCGAAATACATTTCTGTATGAAATTCCATTTTCTTAATAGACTACAAAACGTTTAAGAAGTTATTCGATTTTTAATCTTTCTATATTTAAAATTGCCAAAAATTGAAACTTTAAAATTCGCAAAGCAATTAATTAATCAAACTAAAGTGTAGTTTTTACCCCGTTCTGCTTTCTATTTCATTTGATTCTATTAGACTCAGTTGGTCAATTAGTGTGATAAAACTAAAAAACATGACGCGATTTACTAAACTTAGATTCTGGGAAACGATACTAATGGGCATTCCCACTGAACTCTTCAACACAAACACGTCAATGAGTTTGTGTGACTGTTCAGAGGATTCAGTTCAGAAAGTGTTACTACATGTTCCATAATACTTTATTTACTCATTCTGTTTAGAATAAGTGTCAATAATCAAACTTACTTTTGTGTCTCTGCGTGAGAGTTTTCATATGTGTAATTTACAACTTACGCAATCATTGCAAAATATTATATTATATATGAGTATTCACCCAAATTACTCCTTAAGGTAAATTGCTTAAGATTATTGTATTTTGCTATATGAGCATATGATGGGGCAAGGATTGAATCTCACTGGGCGGCATAGATAAACTTTTGGTTATACTCATACCTGAAGATACCAACATAATATTTATTAAGAAAACAATCACTGAGAATCTGTTACCCAAAACAAAAGTATTTGGGGCAGATTGTGTTCGAATTTAACTTAATTCTTACTGTAGAAATACGAAGGGAATAGACATTATTCACACATGCGTACGTGGAAATGCGTGTCTCACTTTTAAATGTTTGGGTTGGTGGTTTCATGGAATTTATTACATTCGAAAATAGGCTATAGAATTAATGAGAGACAAGACGGAATATTGCAAGCTTTTGCCTGTGGCAAAAGGGATAAAGGGTTGAAAAATGGATTCCAATGAAAAATAGAAGCATTTATCATATTCACCAATATACTAAAGTATTTTACGCCTTATCAATTGCATGAAATGTTTTACGTGACAATGTTCATTAAATTATCGAGTGTAACTACAGTAATTTTATGATTAATGATTGATGTGAAAATTCAATATGCATAATCTTTTAAAAAATTCAAGTGTTTATGAAAAGTATAGATCTATATTTCTGTGATGTACTATAGTAGTATTTACACTATTTACATTATTCGAACTATTGTCCTCATCTTTGTTGCAATCTGTTCGATGTTTCGGGCGGTATACTTTTCAGCCTGTTAGGAATGACGAACCGAACACTTTATTACAATCACTTGTGTATAACATTCTCATTCCTTGTTCGAAAAAACAATATATATATATATATATGTTTATATATATATATATATATATCTTGTGTGTGTGTGTGTGTGTGTGTGTGTGTGTGTGTGTGTGTGTGTGTAAATTAACATACACGTAAATTTCTTTATATTGGTATATATATATATATATATATATATATATATATATATATAAAAAACTATAGGGAGCGAATATTAAAGAAAATATATATATATATAAATATATATATATATATATGTAATATATTTTACCCTATACTAACATATGTTTAAGAAATACTGACTCGTTTCACAAGTTGCACTTTAATATATGTATATATGATAAAACATTTCCATTATTTATAATGAATAAATTTCGAGAAAAGAACTCAAATGAATTTAAAATATATTTTAAAATGAACGGTTGAAATTTGATTTTGTCCATTAATTCTCTCCATTAAAATCGAACAAGCATTAGATAAGCAATTATTAGTTGTATTATTATCGACTATGAATATATGTTTATAACGCTGATGATAATGATGCTAATAACATTATAAACAAATACAATATTATTAATAAGAAATGAATGTTGATAATAATAGAGCTAATAACATTAATGATGGGGCAGGGTTGTATAAAGAATATCTCATGCCATAATAACCATTATATGACTCGAAGATGATGGCTTCTTTCCTAATGTATTCTTACAATGGCCTTTGAAAAAAACTAAAAACCTTAGAGAAAATAATAGCTGAAACAAACAAACGATAAAACACTCAGCAATAACAAATACAAAAGACAACTTGAATCAAGGTCTTGTCTCTAGTTGAACGTTATTCTAGTTTTGAGAGTACTGCTTTATGTCATGGGCGGACAATCTGCTGATGCATTAGTGGATGGAAGGAAGGCGGGAGGTCTGCTTTTGGCTGACTGCTGAAAAGATGTTCAATTTAGAAAATTCGCCATTAAATTTGCAGCGAACAAGTGCAATAAACAGGCACTAACGAGTGAAAAAGACACACGGACTTAGAAAGAAAGCATAAATGAAAGAGAAAGAGAAAAACGAGCTGTTATGAAATGCGATTCTTTGAAATGAGGAACAAATGTCATTGGTGGAAAGGGAAAGTAACTACAGGTGGAGTACTCCAAATAAAACAAGATGGAAATTTTGCAAAGACAGAGAAAGAAAAGTGAGATATATAGAGCGTTTAAAGGTTAAGGCACATATTGGACACCAGAATGAGATAAAATTAAATAACACGTATACGCAAACATACACACACATATGCATATATATATATATATATATATATATATATATATATATATATATAAGATAAAGACAATTGAAATGAAGGAAAATGAAAATCAGCTAATGGAAGCATGAACACAATCTAACAGAAAATACATGTTGAAATAACGAAGTAAGACTGAAAAATAAGACGAAGTCATGAGGGAATGAATGAACTTAATAAAGAACGGAAAGCCTAACAAAAATAACGTTAGTATTATCCGATGAAAAAGAAGGCGAGAAGTAATCAATAAAAAATGACTGAAAGTTAAAGAAAGAAAATGAATGAATAAATTGATGTTTTAAAAAGAGAAACAACTTTGAAATGAGCAAGTAAAAAGTAATATATCAATATGATCAAAGGAAAGCAGAAGCAATTATTTTGAAAATAAATGTCGAGCGGTAAAAGTAGATTAAAAAAATTAAATATGAAACAAAGAAAAAGAAATTGATGAAGAAAAAGATGGTAGAAAATAAGCGATCTTCTAAGATTTTAGACGTGAGGAAACAAGCCACAATAAGAAGCACCATTCACACTGCAAAAATGGACAGCGAAATTAAAAGAATGAAGTATTTTATTACAAACTCAAAAGCACAGAATAGAATAACCTGAAAAACGGAGCCAGCAAGAGAAAACAAGTGTGGATAAAAGTCACGCTTGCTGAGTGCAGATATTTTTAAATTTCGAAAGTCAGTGTCACTATGTTAAAATATGCTGAATCAAGAATACCCTAACGAGAAGGAACAAGTAAAAAACCAAACTTACATATTAGCTATCAGTTTCGTAAAACTATTTTAAAATTTTAAATAGTCAAATTTTAAGAGAATGATTATATTCTTTTTTTATATTTTTTTAAAAATTTATTCGGTCCGCAGTAAAATTTAAAAACAGCAAAATTAGACTTCATCTTGTTCTTGTTCTTGCTTCTTTTGTTTCTTCCTTATATGCCGTGGCCTTTTAGAACGTAGACTACCAAGGATTTCCGCTTGCTCTTAACCCGTCTGGCTCTTAATACTTTCCATCTTGGTATCTCTTTCAAATCCTGCTCCGCAATCCACCTGCTTACGTGTATCAAATAAATCTCACGTTGCTTTCTCCTGTCTCTCTATCACTCTATCCGTTTTGCGTGTATTATGTTCTCCCAAACCTTCTTCTTCATTGTGTGTCACAAAAACTCAGATGTCTCTCCCTGATGTCAAGTAAAATATACTTTTCTTTCTTATTCTTTCCAAAACCTTGACATTGCTCATAAGTTCGGTCTATGGTATCCTCGGCATCATTCTGTATCAGAACGTTTCTGTTTCTTGGAGTTTCTCATTTATTTTTGGCGAGATCATCCTGCATTTGCTGACATGTACGGGAACAGATATCACATAACAATCCTGAAATCTTTTCCTTGTTTTCTACGAAATCTTTCAGCATCTCAATAACCTGCATAATTTTTTAAATGAGTTTAGAACAGGGCAATAAGTTTTCGGATCTCAGTGCCGCATTTTCTATCTTCTGTCAGAATGTTTCCCACGTATTTACATTTCGGAATTAGATTTTACTGTCCCGGGGGTAGTTGGCATTTTGAGGACATCTTTCTGCTGATGTCTAGGCATTTGGTTTTCTTTAAGCTTACATTTAACCCATTCTCCCCATTTTCTATGCTACCTTCTTTTAAATATCCTGTATTTTACTTTCCGTGTTTGCTACCAGCACTGTATAATCTGCAATTCATATAGTGTTTAATTTGTGGTCTTAGTGATAAATCCTGAGAGGACATCCAACTCTCTTAGAATTGTTTTACTGTACAGCTTGAATAAATCTAGTGAGAATCACATACTTGTCTTAAATCGCTGTCTATTTCCCTATATTGTCTTAATTAATTTCTTGTCCTTATAAAGCTGTTTGTTGTCAGTATAGATTCTTGTTAGCTTTAATTTCTTTAACGGATATGTCGAGGTAGATTAGCATCGCTAACATCTCTTTCTTGCGTATATTCTCGAATGCTTTTCCGTAAACTATAAAACACACGTTCACATCATTTTGAAATTTCTATTGCTATTTCTGAAAAAATTCTGAGCCTGCATATCACGTTTTATCTACTGGGATCTTTTAAAAACAAGCACTCTTCTTGCCTTATTACTGGGACGATATGTTGAGCGCTCTGTTTATCACAATCCGGAAGATAAGTTTACCTGTTTCATTAAGCTAACTGTCTGGTGTAATTCACATTACTTTGCTCCTGGCTTCTTAGGTAGCGCTATTATATTCCTCCGCTTAGGTCTTCCGGCTTATTGCCGTTATATTATATTTCATTTAATATTAGTGTAATCATGTGTATCCCAAATAATACTAAAGCTCTTCGCAACACTATTACAAAAACATCTGGGCCTGCTGTTTGAATCTGCTCATTTGATCAGTGAAGCTTACACTTGGGATTTAATATTTGCGTTCTGTCGATATTTTTGTGTATTGCTGACTATTCTCTCCAGTCGCGGAAAATATCCAATATGTTTGTTCTATCATTGGAATTGTTTTCGTTTCTCTAATATGCGTTCCGTTCCTGGCTTTTTTGCATCCTGATGCTGATCATGTCATTTGTCTTGTTTGTTTCGCTATTTTTATGCATGTCATTTTTAGTGCTTAATTTCACTATTTCTGCACATTTGTCATTGATACAGTTTTCTTTAAACTCTCTGCATTTTCTTCTTATTTCCTTGTGTAGTTTCCTGTATTCTGTTCAAAACCTTGGAATTGTTTTTAATCTCCTTTGGATTTTGTCAAGAATTTCATCAGAGTATAGCATTTTTCTTTAAGGATAACTTTGTTTGCTGATGACACTAAATGTTCTCTTAGTGCTTCTTAGAATTTCCGTTTCCAATTTTTCTTTCGAATTTTTTTACGATATCTATATATTTTTCTGCAGCTTCTGGTCGTTCATGAGTTTGTTCTATTGCCTACTCTAGGATTCTGTTTTCCCATGATAATTCTTATTTTTGTAACTTGCACTGAGCATTTGCGTTGACTAACATGGTGTATTAAAAGTCGATTTCGTCTTTTGTGATTTCTGCTGTTTGTGCGCACCCAAAATTATCAGATATTTTCAGGGCCTTCTCTTTCAGTTTAACTAAAACTATTCTTTCAGATTGTAGACAGTTAACCAGAAGGCCATTTTCCATATTTTGATTAAGAATCAAGATGACTCAATTTTCCTAATTTACACCGACTGCATATATAATTATCTATTTGTCGCTGACACAGTCTCCATTGTTCTGCCACCTTGTTTTGCATATACTTAAAAGTTTATTGTTTAAACTGATAATCTCCTGTTTTATATTTTCCAGCTGTCTAGAGTGGTTCAAGTTTCTGACATTCCATGATGCAAGAGTCATTTTATACTTTTTCGTGTAAACAGTCTCAAGATGACGGTACGGCAAAGGATTTTGTTCCTCTTTTTCTATCATAGGTTAAGTATCAGTTTTAGGAATGAATTTGAATTGCTTTCCACCATTTGCTGTGTAAAAAAATGTCCTGCCAGGCTAGTAGTTACGGTTTTCGTTTTCATTTCAATAAGCACAACAATTCCACTAAGGGGCAAAATATTTCTTTTGACTCCTTTTAATGACATACTTGGGCTTTCCCCAGCCTAGGTTTGCCAATTCCATCAATCAAATATTTTTCCTACTAGTCTTCTCACATTCTGCTTCTTTTTTGTAACTCTATTTTCTATCGTGCCACCCGTCTTAATTTTCTCTTTTAATCATGTATGTGGCATAATTTAGCTTTGTTTGATTCATATAGTCCACTTTTGGTTTCTTGATCTTATTTATAATATTTCACATTTTCTTAGTGACAGTGTTTTCTAAATGACTTTTCAAGTGATTTTGATTGTTTTTTATATACATACAAAGGCATCTACCTTTAATTCTATGTTTTGTATCAATTCAGAACGTGGATTATAATGATTCTCTAATTATCCTATTCTCTGTAACAGCTTGTAAGTTTTTGTTCTTTCGTTAGCTTGTTCATGTACTATATTTCTGTGTGCCTCCGGCCTTCAATAATTATAGTGTAAACTCGATTTTCAATACAGTATTGTCTCCTTATACGTTCTAGATATTTGAAATGTCTTTTTTTTTCAGCATAAGAATATTTTCTGTTTGAATTTTCCATAAGATTTTCTCTTTAATCTACTGTCTTTCTGTAGCACGATATTTCTAGATGATAGAAAAATTTATATATTAGAAGTTACGGATATATTTAGATATTTCAGCATTAAAAATTAGATCTAGATGCTAATCTAGTTCGATTGTTAGATTAATCAGATTGATATTACGAAAAAAGCTCATGAGAACAATTACGCTGAAGATATTTAAGGAATAGTCAAGGGAAACCTCTGACACAAAAGTGATTGACTCCAAGATGTCATGTAAAGAACAATAAGATATAATACCGAAACAAAAAAATAAATATGTCAGCAATATTTAAAAGGTGGCTGAATGGTAGATATATACATAAATATTAACCACAATGAACGATAAAATCAAATTTTATCATAAAGATAAAAATATAACGAAACGCAGCATTAAGGTTTATATATGGTTGAAATCAAATGTCTCTTTAATGCATATTTAGTGTCAAACTATTAAAATATATCATTTTAATATCTACTCGTTCTATTCAAATTTATCACACAACTAGCAGTTTAGACCGTTTTCTCTCGGATCTCGATTGGATTAGGGTGGAAGGGGGAGATGCAACATATGAGTATAGATAATATAAAGTGGGTGATCGATTCTATATTATAATCACTAAATATATTGATCCCTGACTTTGTGGGGTGATAATATATATTGTATACTCCTAACTTCGGGTTTCTGAAAATTTCAAAGTGTCGTTAGCTTTCTAAAATTTTGGTCTACATCTGAGCGCAAATCCCGTCGACCTAGACTACAACATGCAGACGGCAAGTCGAATCTATCAAACGAATACTTACACCGTCGTCACATATATATATATATATATATATAGATAGATAGATAGATAGATAGATAGATAGATAGATAGATAGATAGATAGATAACAATGTATAACGCCTTTATTAAATTAGGGTGGGAGGAGGAGGGGCAACTTATATAGATTTAGGTAATATAAAGTGGAGTGATCGATTCTATATTATAATCAATACATAAACTGATCCCTAGTATTGGCGGGTGATGATATATATATTTCTATTTATCATTTTGTGTTTCTGAAAAATTTCAAGGTGTCCTTAGCGTTCTAAAATTTAAGCTCTACATTTAAGCGCAACTAACGTAGAGCTAGACCTCAAAATGCAGACGCTAAATCGAATCTATCAAACAACCTATTACTTACACAACGTCCACACTCATCACTTTTATAGATATAAATGACTAGATCTACTTTCTTCTAATTCATGTAATATTTAGTATAGCTTACTAAACTGTTTTATCGGATTAAAATTAATAAAACGATATTTAATTGTGACTAAATATTATCCATAGTACAACAGAATAATAAAATTTTGTAAGTCTCTCTTACTTTATATTTCTCTCACTTTCTATCTCTGTTCGTCTCTCTATCCCACTATTTAGGTGTGTGTGAGTGCAAGTATGTGAGGTGGCTTGTATCTGTGTATGATCGTGCATGTTTCAAGAGAAACAACATAGTTTAATAGCACCGTCAAGAGAGATCGAATTCCAACAGAAAATAGAAGCACCCTTAATTTCAGCGTTAACATTTTCAGATTTTTAACTGCGTGAAAACAGCCTGAATTACATTACCCGGTAAATCTGGCATTTCCAAATCTCTGTCAAAAGCCTATAACATCAAAACACAAAACCTCACATCGCATTCAACATTTCGGCTACATGACCGTTAAATAAGCGGCAATGAATGTCAATGGCATTATTTTTTCTTTATGGTGGTATAAAATAATATGGTGGTGTAAAATAATATAACAGCTACTTAGACACTTTCATCACAGGGGATATTTTGTTAAAATTCTGCTTACATTTTTCTAAATATATATAAATGTGTGTCTGTGTGATACGGCGGAAAAGAGCTGTCTGCGGATGACAATATATATCTTTCTAAACATATTCTAAGGGGAGAATTTTGTATTCCTCTAAAAGTCGATTTAACAAGAAAAAGATAACATTGCTTGATAACGAGGTGGAAATTTCGAAATAGAAATTTCCTTCTCCCGATGTAAATAATATTAATAAAAATTATATATATATATATATATATATATTTTAGGAATGTGAACACGTTCCCGCAGATTTATCACGAAATGTAACCGGTTTATGCAAAAATTACTATGAAACATGCCATGAAACAATCGTCCAGTGCTAGCGCTTATTTTTTCTTCTTACTGGCAGCTTTCGAATTTCACGTTAGTAAAAAAAAATACGTCTTTTTTAGGGTAACCACAAAATGATCTACTTTTGACATCTTCATAAGAATAAAAGTGCTTTTAAGCAAAGCCATGTTTCATCGAACGGATCAAGTGATATTCTGAAGTAGCAACGTATGTTGAATACGTCGAGTGGCGTATTTAAGCGTTTCCAAGTAGGTTTTCTCCCTTTTTTCAACATGTGACGTACAGTTGGTATTGTTGCACTTTGTCTATTCTTTGTTCGTATAGCTGTGGTTTCTCCTTTCATGATCGGTTTGATCGTATTAGTTGTATTTGATATTGATCTCCCATGGTGTCACTAGTCGGTTTGAGCAGCTCTTAAAATGTACTCAGTGGTAAAAAAACAAAACGTAGATAAGAATCTGCGGACCATGTTATTCGAATTCACCACCGAAGTTGATGCATAACAGGCCTTATTGAAAGATCTTCAACGATTTAAGTTATAGTAGTGAGTCTAGTTTCCATCGCCGGTCAAAATACGTTGAAAAATTATATGTTGTTGTTGTTGAAATAACTGTTTCCTCGTGACAAGGCGCTGCTTTAAGTCTCTCGGCTTTTCCTAATAAAGAACCCGATACACTTGCCTTTGAATGATATACAACTCTGCAAGCTTTTGAAAAATATTCTATCATCAAATCATAATGATTCTGTAAGTTAAATTTTCACCTGAGATGAGCTTCCAATTCTCAGCTTTCAAACTATTATGGTAAATTTGACCGTTCTATCAAGATAAAAATAATAATTTTTGAGCATCGTCGCCGTAAATCTAAAAAATAATACTCTGTACTTCAGCTGCAGATTTCTTTTAAATAAAATAATGCAGTAAAATTTCCCACAACTACATTATTCTTCGGCACGAAATCTGACATGCTTAGCGTTAAGAAGAACTAATTTGTTTACACTGAACATCAAGTTGCTTATAGAACCTTCCTTATAGATGCGTTAACGCCCGAAACTAACCGTGTCCTGTTCTAGGAAAGTAATCTGTTGCAAGACCGCGTGAAATGATTATATATATATATATTAACAGCTTAGATGGCTTTAACCCGAGAGGTTTGATCAAGCAGAGTAATATTTATTGCTGTTGAGACATCAATATCGCACAAGGTCGTAAATTTCAGGTGAATTAGGCTTAGTCTCCATCTTCTGTACTAGACATAGTTAATAATATTTTCGACCCATTCATACATTAAAATGCGCTCAATCACCAGGAGAACTCGCCTTTCACCACTAAAACTTACATATACCCAATATCACGTAATCTCAGGCAACAAAAAAAAAACACGAGACAAATAATTTTTTTTTACACAGTGATAGGTAAAGTTATAATGCTAGGATTATTATTCTATTGGGGATGAACCCAGGAACAACATTAACTATGACAAAACATCAACCTACGAACTAACTGATGATAGTAGGACCCATCTACTCTACAAAATATGATCGTCCCATGTATTCTGTGATTAGAAAAAATCAAGAAGTTCTCAAACTAAGATACAGTTAAAAATGAATAACGGACTGAGGAAAGATTAGTCCAGATGAAAGCAAAAGTGAAAACAAAAATTCAGAGGAAGTGGACAATTGGGCAATCTCGATATGGATAAAAACAAAATGAGAATGTCGCGAACATGTAAGGAAATGTACTTACTTATATTATAGTGGTAAACAAAAAGCCTCTATCTTAACGACAGCGGAGTTCAACTAGAAAACCGCAGTGAAAAGGGACGTAAATAATACGAATAAAATTCGCTACTCTCACCATCTTTTCGCTGAAAATTGTTGTTATCAATAGTTTTCTGTCAGTTTAATCTTCCTCAAGAGCTGATTCCTGAAGAATCTTGTCCGAATCTTACCAGAAGAACGTTTTTAACGCAAGATACCCTGGTTAAATCATCATTCTCTCTAGGAATGTGAAAAACACTTTCTGTTTCACCCTAGAGTACAGAGACCAAACATTATCGCGAGCATATGTGAAATTAATGGCCACTTGATGTTCGAGTTCGATACGTGCAGTCAAATTGGCCAACATAACCCCAGAATGGACGAACCTTTCGACAGTGGCAGAAATCGTTAGTATGAATATTTTGTAAATCAATGTCACACAAATGACATTCCCTCTGACAGTTATGCTACTGACAGATAGTTCTTTCAGAACCAATCGCCTTAAGAGAGGGTTACTGAAACAATCCGCCGCTGGCGACTAAGACCAGAAGTAGGACAACTCGAATGAATCTCAGCTTATTCTACGAATTACACTGACAGCCTCCTCTAAGATCGATTCCTCTGTCAACAGGCGGTATTGCAAAGCTAATATGTACGCATGTCGGTGACTTTACATGGGTGGCATACCCAGAAACTTTTGACACGGAGCATGTACGGAGGTATTTTGTCGACATGATGCGTACGACCATCCCACTATAAGAGACTAAGCGCTCGATCGCGTCCTTAGAGGAACTAGAGACAACTGGTAAAGGGTAAGAGGAAATACGGAAGTGTTTACGTCCGACCAATTCTTATTGAACTGGAGCCACGGCCTGAACATCACTCCAAGAATGCAGGCGTCTCTGTCAATATAATTGAAGGGACCAGAAAATTCAAACTATCTTTAGGCACATAACGGCAAGCCATATGTCTTGATGTAGTTAATATTGGTCCCCGTGCTGTTTTTGTACCGTTCGAGTTATTTCTGCAAATTACAGTATCGTTGCAGCAAACATGACAAAAGATACACAAGTGGTTTACGGAAACTCTGCTTTAGTGATTTTACATAGGACCGTAATGGTCGCTTTACAAACTAAATGACGGAAAACTGGCTCCAAATTTAAAGTGCGAAATACCAGGTTTGTAAACAACTGTATCTAGCCAACTGAGACAGCACAAAATAGTGAAACTGGTTCCCATTCGACTGTACCCAGCACTTGCAGAGCAAAACAAGATGATTTTTCACACAAGGAAAACCGTTTTAATCCGGCGGCCTACGGGACAGATCCCATTTTCTTAATGTCGACAATATACAATGGATTAAGCTCATCCAAATAGATCAACGGATCAGGCTCGTCGATATTTATACTTTCTAAACAAACGCAGGTTAATTTGAATGATCTTTAACTCAACAATTCCAACAGAATATTGGCAATATACTGCAACTGTAGCAGTGTTTTAGACATGAAATCATTTAAATTTTGCTCACCATCCGTGCCATATTTCAAACGCATAAACTGGAACCAGATGATTGACACAGTCAAATGTGACACAAAGATGATCCACATTCTCATGTATACATAATGAAACAAACCATCAACTCCTGGAGAGTTCTCACTAACGACCATCTTCAAAGTCAAGGAAATTTGGCCAAACTCTTAGCTGCGTCTGCCAGCAAAATCCGAGTAAGGTCAAACAAATAGTTGCGAAAAGTTTCGTCACAGAGACTATGCTCCTTCTTGAACTGGTTTTAGAATTACTTCGGTTAATTCTCGGTAAACTCAAGACATCCCAATTATATGCTCAACCAATCCATACTGATTACACCTAATCGATTTTAAACTTTACACTGAAGGATTTCCACAACATCATGAATATATCTTTCTGCTGTTTTGGTCGATATATCTAAATGTGGATGGAAAGATAGCATCACATTTAAGTCTGTGACGCCGCTGGCCACTTGGCGAGGTCGTGTCACGGAATCAATCCCACACCACAGAAAAGCTAATGGCAACTCAAATGAAACAATTGGTGTCAATGATCAAAGCGAACGACTCTAGCAGACACCTAATTAAAAGTATTGGGCAAGATCCTGACAGAGCTTTTACAGATATTTGCCAAGATTCTGGTGAGGACAAAGCAGATATGAGATTTCTGAACTATCCAGAACAAACTGCATCTGAAGGAAATGGAGCTCAATTTGAACCAGGCCAATGTTTGTGATAATGTCTACATACTCTGGATTCAAAGTCTGCTAGCGGATCAGCCTTCTGCATCGCTTCACCAGCACCATATTACATTTGAACCGAAAGCGGCCCGCGTTTTAGAGCTTTCATATTCAGTTATCCATATTTTCTACTAATACATCTACTTTACGCTTTGTAGTTGAGCTTTGTTTTTGCAGAGTAAGGAAGAGGGCGTGTAGTTCAGCATTAGGTGAAAACTCTCTCCTTGAGGAGCTCAAGCCATGGCCTCCGCCTAAATGATGAATACATTTTAATGTCGTACTATAAATGTACTGATGTAGAGAAGCTCTTGGATGTATGTATAGGTCAAGAGAATCAAGATTAACAGAGTCAGTGTGATTGTGGACCTGGACCTGCGTCACTCATCCGGAGCCATTTAATTGAAATGAGAGAGCTGTCTGCATTCTTGGAATTTGGTTAGAGCCTGGGCTTTAGGTGAAGAATAATTACTCGGTAGTAGAATCCATGTTCAGAACTGTCCAAATATGCGTTTAAAGTCGTTTGCCCGTAAAGAGTAGGCCTAAGTCTTGTACAACTGAAGTTTTTCTCTCATTTTTACCTGTTTTACTCTATTCTTTTCTGTCTCTAAGAAAAAGATATAGTGCTTACTCTCTTCCCTATTATGGAATGGTGGCAAGCATAAGGTTTTAGAGACCGTCCCGTGTCCAGCGTCCGGATTCGGTGTGCACGACTCGAATTTGGACTTCCTGTGACGTGAGTTGATTGAAGATTCAATCTTGAAGTGTGTGTCTATAACATCTCACCATACGTCCTCCAGGATTTATGACTGAGCGCCGACGTAACCCCCGAAAAATGTTGATATTCCTTATAGTGATACATTGGTTTAATAACCTTGTACGGCCTACGGAAATTTTGTATTGGACATTAGTGTAAGGAGTCGCATAAGAATCACTTCGTAATCTGTTCGCTTCTTAGAAGACTGAGTCGTTCTCTTTATGGACGTTGGCAGTAATAGTGAATTGACTCAGCAAAAGGGAGATTTCATTTACCTGTCAATTTATTAGGTACGTTTCATCTCTCAGTAACGCAGCCATCAGATTGGCCCTGTCATCGGTGTGAGCTTGGTCTAGAGAAAACGTCTTGGCATACCTTCTATCATTGTGTACATATGCGTCTGATTTTTGTCTATATCACTCAATCGACCTCGAACATCTGTTGTCTATCAATCAAAATTATGGCAGTCATAATGTGCCCATCACGTATACAGGATATAATCTTTGTTGTTTCTCACATTGCTACCTACATTGAATGTCCAGAATGAGGCATTCTCGCGATATGAACGCTATTCTAATAAATTTCTGATATGATTTTCTTAGAATTCAAATGATGATCAGAATTGATAGAATGCATTTGTTAAAAAAGAGTGTGAAAAAGTTGGTTTCTGATATTCTTCACCACAATTAGCGAGTAATTCAGTCTTTGACTTCTTCAGAACAATATTTACTTTATTCTTCCCTCTAAGCTAGTGAGTAAGCTTATTGATTATGTCTACAAACAATACTGCAGTGACTCTATTTTCGTCGTGTGAACAGTTTTTTCTAACATCTGTTTTTTTAATATATTTCATATTTTACTTATTTTTTCTTTTAATTATTTTGTCATATCTTAGTTTTATTTTTCTTCGAAATATTTTGTGATAATTGAGTTTTTTATTTATTCGAATATTTAGTCATATTTCAGATTCTTTTGTTTGAATATATTGTCATATTTAATTACTGGTTTCAATATTTGTTATACCTTAGTTTTATAATTTAGTTTGTATATTTTTTCTTTTTTTGCTTTATTTTGTTTCATCAAATCTCTTCTTATTTCATATAATTTGTTGTACTTTTGTAATGATATTTACATTTAAAGAATTTCTTTAATCAACAATTTTTTCGTGAATTCTCTATAAATGTGGTAATCCGGTGTATGTATAATTGAATTTTGTTGGCTCAGTAATAAAATATAATGAAGTTGTGAATGCGATTAGGTCAAGGATGTTCAATGACGACCAAACTTAACAAAATTCTCCCTTGTCACTGTGTCACAGTTTTTCATATTTAAAACAATAAATAATCTATTGAAAACAAATACGGGATAATATTAGCGTTTCTGGTTAATAGTTCTAATATATAAAATATGTTACTGGCCTACATTTTCGATTTTAGAATTGGCTATCGAGCTCTATTTTATATAGCCCTTCAATGATTTTATTTTATTCTATATATAAGTTTTAATATTATTAGGTTTATTAATATTATTATTATTATTCTAATTTTTATTATATTATACATAAACACACACACACACACACACACGCACAGACACACACACACACACACACACACACACACATATATATATATATATATATATATATATATATATATATGTTCGTAAAACAAATATTCGTAAGAGAAAGCAAGTTTCATGTGAGATTTAGTCAAGTTGAAATAAGGGAATGGTTTAACGTAAATGATTCAGTTGTTACAGGTGATTTTTTATGACATTGATGTGTATTTATTTGTATTGTCTTTCCTTTCTGTTCAATTTCATGTTGAAGAGGTAACGCTATTTTTCAATACATAATTTTTATTGTTTAAGTTTAGAATTTTTGCATCAAGTTGCTATTTAATCCTGTTCCACAGGAAGCTTTTTTTATTGTTTGATATTAAAAAAATGGTTCGTGATAAAAAGAAGATGCAAAAACATGGACAGAGAAAAGAAATGTATTAATTTCAAACCGTAAAAGTATGCATGTTTGATTGTGAGCAGGTTTAATTTATAATTATTTTCTAGCAGAATTGAAGTAATTATATACATACAAAAATATAAATGTAGATTTTCCTTGTTAAAATTTTGGTGTATTCATAATATATATATATATATATATATATATATATATAATACACACAGACAGACAGACATACAGACAGAGACAAACAGACAAACAGAAAGAGAAAGAGAAAGAAAAATTGATGAATAAAGTGTCGTCTAAATTCTCATCTCATTCTAACAATTATATTTACCAAAAATTCACAAAGAATTCTTTATCTTTAAAGAACCAAATTTATTCAAAAACGCAATTGGCTTCAACCGTGGCTTTCAGACAACTTCAAAATCTCATATATCTTTGTGACGGTTTCCATATTCAAAGGTGATATATGCAGTTATAATCCTTGACTTTAGTTCATATTCATCGCACACACGCTGCCTCACACGCACAAACACAAAATGAAACGAAACATATATATATATATATATATATATAGTATCATAAAGTATATATAATTAGAGAAATTTTCCCAATTTTACAGTACTATGGTTTACAAAAATATTTTTGAAATGGAGAGGAATGTTGAGATACGACGATATCTTTTGCATCTTAATGAAATATGATGATTATATCCGTTTTATACACTAAAAAGTTTGATTGGTTGATTAAGACCTCGTGATAAGGCAACGAATTGTAAGTAGTAGAAATTTCAATCCCTAAAACCATAAAAAATATTGTTGTCAAAAATTGGGAGTTTTCTAGTTCAATACGCTTAGCTTTAAGTCCAAAGTTCCTGAAAACAGAATATTAAGAATTTAAAGAGTCAGCAATTATATTTTATTGGCAATCCCTAAAATTACAATGTACATGAATTACATACATGAGTTGTATGTATATATATATATATATATATGCAGAAATAATTTTTGTGTATTTTCGTATCTGGGTATGTGAAGAACAATATGGCATAATTTTTCGAATAAATACCCAAATATGTAAAACTATCTATCTATTTATATGCATCGACGTCAGCTAACCCTCGAGCAAATTTTGTATCCATTTCTCTAGTATAAAGTTTTAATACCCATAACGCAAGAGCTTTTCTCGTTGTTTGAGATCCGCGCATAGGCATGAATTCTAGACACAAAGAAATTATAGTCTTTTAATTCTGGAAGAAACACGTGATATAGTAACTCCCTAACTTAAATGTATCTTTGACCTTGTATTTTGTGAATTATTTTCTGCAATCCTTTCGTTGGTCTCTCTCTCTCTCTCTCTCTCTCTCTCTCTATATATATATATATATATATATATATATATATATATAGATAGATAGATAGATAGATAGATAGATATGCGTGTCTGTATGTGTGTGTCTTTGCATGAAATCTAATATAAATTTTATTCAATCGTAATTTGTCGGCTTTAGGGATTTAGAAAAATTTGACCTCTCATAAGCATTTATTGAAATATAAGTAATAGTGTCTGTCCCAACTTTCATTTAGGAGAACAAATAAAAGAAGAAAAATATACTTGTTCGATATCTCATCCGATTGTAAGTTTAGAATATCAGTTAAATCCCGCGTGTCCGAAAGTTAAAAACAGCAACTTCTTAACGAGTCGTAATCTGAAGTGAGCTGTCAACCCGGATTAATGACTTTAAGATGGCAAGTTTTTTCTTCACAGTGTTTTAAATAAATCTGCTGTCGTTTTCTGTTAAGCACAGAAATTATTTTCGCTATTTTATTTCATGAGCCACTGAGATGTTATCACACATCTCTTTTGTAGCAGTAATAATAAAAATATTTCATATAATCAAATCGGCCTCTCAAAAAAATCTACGTTAACAATTAATTAGAAAAATATCAGATATACATCTTAAATTTTAATTTATTCAAAATTGCTTCACAATTCGAGAGAAAAAAATCAAATGAGTTTCCTAAAAATGAAAATATCGCCGAAATAATTTAAATTTTCTGAGGCAACTAAGAAAGATAATAAATTCGTAAATGTAATCAGCATTTTGTTTACGTCGGCAAACTTGGGGAATGAGATATAATGAACCTGACTCTTATTCATTAGATTGTCTGTGAAGAATCTCAGTGTCAACTGCAAAGAGACAGGGAAATTGATGCTAAGAGGAGTATAATATTTTCGAAAAATTAAGTGCTAATGAAAAAGATAAAGTGTTTAGGAGATATGTTATGAATTAATCTCCAATTTAAATATAGCGAGAATATGGACTATTCAATTACTATGACAATTATAATAATGTGAATGATAATAATACAAAAACAACAACGATCTCATCATCATTAACAACAACAACCTCAACAGTACTAGTACTACTACTGCTACTACAACTAATACTAATACTACTACTAATAATATCTATGTGCCATCAAGTATTGTCATCCTTTCTTCTGATCTCACTTTTTGGAGTGGTTAACTTATATGTTTTATATTATTGTGTAAAAGTAGACTACATGATATATTCACTTAATACTAAATATTTGTTTGTCCCAACAAATCTGTTATCTCACATAAACGGTATCTTCTCAACAAGTCTGTTATCTCACATAAACGATAAAGTATAGTGCATCCATTCATTCAAAGAAATAGAAGTTACACAGTTCCTGTTGTCGAAAAGCTTATTGTTAAATTCTAACAATGTGAATTCGTGGTAATATCTAGCAACTTGAGTCTGGCTCAATCTGAAAGAATTACAGCAGATGTGACTATGCGATTTCAATATATTTAAAATTAAATACCAACTGTAAGTTTCTACGGCACAGCTATGAAAATCATTCAAAATACTTTAGTCTTGTGCCTGTTGTAAATTAAATATATTGTGTGCATCCTGATTGTTATATTGTGATGTATATTTTTCTTCTCATTTTTGACGTATAATATATATAAATATTTCTGTTTCCGTTTGCAAAACATGAAATTCGGGATAAGTAACGTTAGTTTGGTTTCAAAATAATTTATTGCCTTCGTAATGTACTTACGTTTGAATGCATTAAATTATTTTCTTAAATTGTGTCTTAATTTCTAGTAAAAGTAATTCTCAATATTTAGACACATTTTCGAAATATTATACTAATTTTTGTCGTTCTTATCAAAAAGTTTCGACCGTTGCTTCATGCTGTCTTCCTGATGTGCATAACGAATTGGGTAACCTACTGTGCATTTTGAACTCAACCCTTTACATAATCTGCGGTAGGAGATTGTTCTAATTACTCCGGTCGTAGCTAAGGATATATCTTCTTGTTCTTATTCTGTTTAGTAATAAAGGATTGTTTACTGGCCTGTTATGTGCTATTTGTTTCACTACATGGCAAGGCATACTTTCAAAAGAATAATTTCATTAACATGTATTTCAGCAAGACAGTAGACACATACTACACATATGTCCTACAACATTATTACAAACACACACACACACACACACACACACACACACACACACACACACACATATATATATATATATATATATATATATATATATATTTATATTTTCATCCCAAAACCTCTTCTATATGCTATATCCCTTCAGGTTGGTTATGGCTCTTCACAAATTGCTGACATCTGTAGCTCTTAGCATATTTGACAACCTAATATGTGTGCTCATAAAATAACTTTAAAATCTTTAAAAATGGCAGTCAGTTTTTTAGTTGCGTTAATCAAGTTTGGTCTTCAACTGTGAAGACACTCTCAAATACAAAGATCTGTATTACATGACAGTTCTGTACTTTTTCATTTGTTGCTTACAAATTTAGCTGTTTCTTAATATTTTGCTTAGCTTTTAGAATATATGTTGAGATAGTCTAATGCTCCTTTGGTTTTTGGTTTCACCTTGTCCGTCCTTTGTTAAAACCCATCTATAAAGTCAAATGAATAATAATTTTTATCACTAGAATGCGAAAGATATAATTGTAATTATGTAAAATATAACGTCTATTTTAAGTTACTAAGACAAATGTACCCTTTTTTTAATTATCTTTGATATCAGACAAAACGAATGTCTTTACTACAATCTAAGTTGATATAATATATATTTTAGCATCGAATACTTTACTGGTTGGCGAAAATATGGTTATGCTTAGATATTTGATGTGTTTGCAGCATACAACAGAAGAGATGTCATCATTTCGAAAGAATATGCAGAATCTAACGGCTCCGGCTATCTACCTGCTAAAAATAAGATTGGTGATAAACATAAACTATCGTCGCCTGCGTTTGATTTGAATGCAATATATGAAATCTACGGCTATCCAATTTACATTGATTTTTTCGTACACTCGTTTCATAAGAGCGTAAATCTTTTTTATTGTTCATGTCGACAGGAACCGTTGAAAGGGTTTGCTAAGATATTGCTTCTATTCGTGAATTTATAATTTACAGATTGAACTTGAATACACAATTTTCTGACTATGGGATAATTTTCTCATTTTTATACTTGATCGACAATAAACCCTATATCTTTTACCTGATACAGGTTATTGACATTTATATCTAATGTATGTTTACCCAGTATTATGGTGTATATCTTTATTTAAAAAGAAAATATAACCAAATAATAAGGACATTAATGATTTCATGGAGTTTCTTTGTCTATCTTTCGTTATATATATATATATATATATATATATATATATATATATATATATAGTGCTAAATTTATATAGAAAACAATCTCAGCATCAAAAATTATTTCAGGTTGCCAAACAATAATTGAATCAATTTTTAGTAGATTTTTGTAATCTTCTCTGTACATAACATAATATTTATTATTCTTATCTTTTTTTCTTTACAGATAATTTTTCTTTCAATATTTTCTGACTCAGCAGTTTGATTGTGGTATCTCCTATTTAAATTTTCCATTTTGCTCTCAAACTTTAAATAAAACAATTGGTTCTATTTTCTTGTAGTTGATGCTTAATTCTTTCTTCTTGCTTTCCTTCATTACCTGTTGCACAAGCGTTTATAATTTTCTTTCTGTTCTTTTTACCAAAACAGTGTCATATACATACTTTATCTTGTTATGTTTTTGGCTGTCCTTAATGAATTCTGGTAGGATATGTATTTCTGTCGTATTGCAGTAGTAAAATGAAATGTATAGAACATCTATTTGCTTTAAATCCATATTTAATTTAGAAACAATAAAAAAAATTCTCTTGAAAAAATTCTCCCGAAAAAAAATTCTCCTGTTAAAGTTAATATTATCTTTCTTGCGAAAAGCGTATTCTGGAATAATTTTAAAATCATTACAAAATATATTATCTCATGGGCTACGCAAAACATGTACAGGCGTATTAAAGAGCATGATCAGAAACTCAGGAGGATTATATTTGCGAGTAAGTAGTAACTGTCATTGTAAAGAATAAATATAAATTTGCCAATCATATTGGCGAGGCTTGTATGACAATGCGGTATACAAGGCTGATTTCGTAGTACAAGTCAACCTTAAATTGTTTACTTTGATTCAACCGAAGTTACGTCAACAAATACAGAAAATATTTAACAAATTTTAGATAGAGTAGGTGTCATAATAACTATGTTTTCTCACTCTAGATATGTCTTTAAAATAAAAAAGAACAATATAACAAACTGAGAAATTTCATGAATAGTACCAGACGGAAAATAAAACGATCTTGAATTTTCCGAACCTAGGCACATTATTGAATAAGACAATGAGAATAAAAAGAGGTTATTTGCATGCAAAACACAATATATTCAATCGATAATATAAATCTTAAATAGTCTTCCAGGTGCACTTTGTTATTTTTCAGTGGCTGCATCTTTGACACTGATCATCAAAACCAAATTATAGGTATGCTAGCTGCATTCTACACATAATGATATTTTAGTAATAAACTTCCAAGCGACATTCCACACCGTCGAAAAGAATACATAGAACATTTTGTTTGCATTACCTGTAAAACAATTTTTCTCATATTTGTCATCAGATTCCACAGTTCAAACAACCTAAGTTGGCAGATGGTATAGTGCTGATAACAGACACAGAAAGGAAAATAAAATAACTCCTACAGAAGGTAGCTGAAGAGAGTGATAAGAAAGTACTACAAATAAACTGCAAGAAAACCGAATGCTTAGTCAGCAGTAAAAAGCAGCCCAACAGGTCGGAGATACTAAAATCAAGCAGGTACAAAAAATTAAATACCTGGGAAGTTTTATAACAGAAGACAGAAAGTGCACATAGAGACCGAAAGCGAATTGGCAGGGCGAAGAAAGCATTCCAGAATTTGAGTAATATATTAAGAGACAGGACAATTTCGCTAGAAACAAAGACGCGAGTACTGGATTGCTATGTGTTGTGAGTTTTACAATATGACAGTGAATGCTGGAGAATATCACAAAAAGTGAAGGAAAAACTTGGATCAACTGAAGTGTGGTTATACAAAAGGATGCTGCGAATATCATTAATCGAGCATGTGAGCAATGGTGAGATCTTAGAAATGATGTAAACGAAGTGAAAATTAATACTGAGCAACAGGAAGAGAGAGCTAATGTTTTTGGAACATGAAATGAGGAAGGAGAGCTTGGAGAACCTGATACTAACAGGCCAGATAGAAGGAAATTAGACAGGGGAAAGCATATGGATATTTGAAGGAACTAAATAGGTGGATGATAGAACGATGGTTGCATGGTATAACAGAAGAAGTCGTGCTAAGAACCACCAGGAATAAGGAGACGTGGTAAGCCATGATCCCCTACGTCCTGAAAGACAGAGTCCATGGTATCTGTCTGATGAGTACATTTCTATAGCCACAACTAACTTCTTTGTTAGTGAAATCATTTTCAAGAATTTATATTCCTACAGGTAAAACGATATATCTTCATATTTAACTATCTTTGGTTAGAACTAGACTTTCCTGTTTATTAATACCTTGCTTAGATGTTGAAATATATGATTCTGTATCTCAGTAGTTCTTCATATTTTAAAATTGCATTTTCTGCACTCAATGAAAAGACATGCTAGATATTTACATGTTTGCATTTGTAGATTTTGGCATAGGATGTGCGTTGTGGTGCAGTGGATATCGTCTCAGAACAACTCAACGAAAAACCGAGTTCGAATTCCATTTGAATTCCTTGCATTTAATTACGCACAAATAACCTTTAAAAAGGTATTAATCCATCACTTCCCTCCAGTTATTGGTTAAATAATAGGACAGATTATGTTTTATAGCCTTTGATGGTAACCAATCTACCGATGAAAGCAGTGGCAACCTACAGCGGGATAATCTTCTGCCCAGTTAGTCATGTCTCTTTCGAGAAATAATCGCCTAACGTGTATCACGTATGGCACAGAAGTGAGTAAGTTTTTTTGAGATGTCAATTTGTAATTTGCGCCTTTTGCGACTTTTTGGCTGACAAAAATATATTATGTCTTCTTTCAATTGGTGTTTATTCCTTTCTCTTTATGTTCTTTTAATAATTTCTGTAGAACTTCCTGTTTATTTGTCAATGTCTGCTAGCAGTCAATACTACCATACAAATGACAGATATTTAAAGGAAATTGTGTCCCAATATATACTGGTTATTTGAATAGATCTGAAAATTGATAGGTTTTATGAGATAATCAAATATATATTTTAATAAACTAAAGTAACTTTCAGCAGCTTCATATTCAATAAAGTAAGTCACAGTCATGGAATAATATTTCCGAAACGATTATTTACATTTGGGAACTCGTATAGTGCTATATTAAAAATATTATGAAAAGATGATCAGTGAATGCAATATTTATGGTACGTATCAAGGTAACTTGCGTAATACAAATATATCAATTTTATATTTAGATTATCCTCTGTGAAAAGTTGACTTATAAATCTTATGGAATCTTAATGATGGTAATTTAATGTGATATGTTATACGTGTAAAAATAGATATAATTTAGAATTACGCAGATGGTAGTGATAGATACATGCAGACATGTGTGTGGGTGTGTGTCTGTGTATCTGCTTTTTACAAGCAAGTGTTAAAGAGATATATGTGTGAGTAAAGTCATTTATTTATTATTGTGGTTTGGTGCTACCTATTCACAGAGAAATAATTTACCAAATAACCTGCATAGTTCAGTTGAAGATTACAAACAGCAATCACAACTACAAAGGTAAGTACTTGGAAGTAGAAGAAGAATGATGAATTAAGAACGATATTATCTTTCAAAACTAATTCAAATAGAAATTTGTACATAACACTCTTCAATGATAGAATTACATAGAACAGTTATTAGAGTTGATAAACCTGTTCGTACGAAAAGTGTTTTAAAATAAACAGTCTGTACAATAAGCCGAATTAAGAATTAGCTACTCAGTTAGTAAATGTCAAATATTTTCTTGGAGGGAAATATTTAATTTTAAAATTACCATCTATAGTGTTTGTACTTAATAGGATAAAGACTGTTGCAGTTAAATTATATATATATATATATATATATATATATATATATATATATATATATATATATATATATAGATAGATAGATAGATAGATAGATAGATAGATAAGATCCACTTAAAAAATAAAATCCTAGATTATAAGTCGTAAAAATATTTAAATATCAAACTTGAAATACAGGCAATATTTGTGAGTGTAAGAGTTCTGCTGGTTGTTTTTTTTTTACATCGCGTGAGAGTAAATGTGTTCTTTTTGTATTTATTAAATTGTAAAGGATAGTGATTTTATTATCTTTGTTACGTTCGCATGTGGACTTGAGGACAGAGCAGTTTTGAAAGATTTTACAGTTCTATATAAAAGAAAACATATCTTGCACTCTTAGAAATGAGAGAGAATGTCCTAACTATTAGAAAACATCAATAATACAATATCCAATTAACGGTGGACATACCTACGCATCCACAAAAAAACATTTTACTCGGAAACATAAGTATTCAGCAGATTCGGATTAATAATAACTACACACACCACATTTTAGATACACAAATAAGATGATATTTCAAAAACCTCAACGCACATCAAACAGAATATTGTACTTTAGCAAAAGACACAAAATAAATAAAACCTTTTTATTGCAACCACGTGTATGATAAATATAAACATAATGAAAAATCATAACAAATGTCAATCGTATTAATATATCTGACGTTGATCTTAATAAAATATAAAATCAATAATATATTATAAAAAAATACATTCCTACTGTTTTAATTATCCGTAATAAATGCATCCACAAACTGTTGTCTTAAGTTAAACAAACATCATATACAAATTCATATGTCCCTTAGCAGAAAGTATCTAAAAAAAAAAACAAATTCATTTATAATGTATTTACAACAACAACAACACACATACCTGACAATTTGCCTATTTTTATGCATCTGCAACAACATTTTCGTCTACATTCACAATATTAAATATACTGAACCATAACGCAACTATATTATAGCAAGAAAACAGCAAAATAATTCGAGAGATACTAAAAGCAGTATTCAGGAGAAGATCTTAAGCCGTTAATTAATAGAATAATCTCTGAATACTACAGTATTGTCCTAAATTGTTTATTAAAACAAGCGGTTTCACAAGCTTTAAAAGGTGCATGACAAAGACATTACACCTTTTTTAAAAATCCAGTTTGGATAATTTTTACGATCTAACGAACACGAACCAATTTGTCAATCGTTTATTTTAAGCAAGAAAAAATTTACAGTAATTTTTAAGAAGAGAGTTTTGCATTTTTTTTTCTGGGGCCACAATTCACACGACTGAATATGATCTCGGAACGAGACTAATAAATTTGAAAATATCAAAAATATATAATAAATTCCTCTGTCAAAATTACAGCTAATTTCTGATATCTTGTAATTATAATTCTCGAAATATTTCCTGTAAATATGAACGAAATTTCTCATTAATAAGCAGAAAAATGTTTAAAAGTTACTTAATCTGATACACACACACACACACACACACATGTATATTATGTTTAATCATGAGCCGTTCTAAACATCGTATTTTCACTTTAATCTAAAGACAAAAATTCTCAAACATTTGGATAATTTTTTTTATTAAGTTGTTTCTATACTTTCGGTTTTTTTCTTATTTTTATATGGCACATTTAAAGTATAAAATAACTAATGACAACAATAAACCCTATATATATGTAAGGTACGTAGTCAACATTTTCATTTTAACTAAGAAAATTGATCAAATTACACTACTAAAACAATATTTTGAAAGTCACTCGGTACTCAAATTTACATTAGAACATAATATTAATAACAAAATCCCATTCCTCGATATACTCATTGATTCTAGCACACAGAGTTACTACTTCTGTATCTAGAAAACCAACTAGCATAAACTCATGTCTTCTTAATTAGGATGGTGAATATCCCCAACAATATAAATTAGCTGCTATGAAAAACTTAATTCAATGCACACAAATGATATCTTCTTCCAAATATATATTTCATAAAGAATTACACAACATTAAGTAAACACTTGTCAATAACAGATTTCTTAAATCGGTCACTGATCAACAAATTAAAATGTATCTCCAGAAACTTAACAATAGCTCTAACAATATTGATAATATTAATAATAACATTGTACATCAAATTAAACTTAACACTACTGACTTTTACTGTTGCAACCAAATATATAATAATTACAAACAAGATGAAAAAGCTCTCAGAAACATAATACGTAGAAATGTTTACCCAATAAATAATAATAATCAAATTAAGCTCATCATTTATTATGAAGAATTTAAAACAATTGACCTCATAGTCTCTAATAATACTACAACGATATCTAAATCCTCTACAGAAAACTAATGTAGTGTATCAATTTTACATACAGATTCAGAGATTGTATCTCTGGTACTAATAATAAACCCACTATATATATTTTGGTTTTACTACAAGCACGCTCTCTCGTCGACTTACCTGTCACTTATTTGATCAGAGATCAATTTACACAAAATTTCTTGGAAAAACATAGTCATGTAGTTAATATCAGAGAGATTTTAGTCAACAATAAATACTACTCACTCATACACACAGTAAAAAGTATCTTCAGATATTGGAGGACATGTACATTAAATTAAAACAAACCATACTTAATAAAATCACGTTTAAATCTGGTCATAACAGATTCCATTGCATTTAAATACATGCTTCTGTTAACATTTCGGTCTCTCGCGTCGTGTGACGTCATAGAACCACACCACAAATTTACTCGATGTGTTTGCTATTTGGTGATTTTTGTCGTTGCTTAGAAATGCTTTCTGTCAAGACAAGATAAAATCGTCTTTGGTAGCTGATGTTTTTATGTTAACGTCCCTGTAACCTATCTGAAGAACGCTCATGTGAGCCGAAATTGTAGAACAAACTTAATAAAAAATTATCCACATTTTGGAAATTTTTTGTCTTTATTTTGAACTGAAATTAAAGCCAAAATACGATGTTTAAAACGGCTCAATTTACACATAATAGACATTCATTGTCTCTTATATTTGACAGTACATGATTAGAAAAAATATATATGTCATATTTCAGGGCTCTTTGTGGTATATTTATCTATCTATTTATCTATTTATATATAAAATGCATTCATGAAGCTGAGTCTATTTCTATGACCACATCACCCCATAAAGTTGGCCATCTAATTCTTCAGGCTGTAATTCCCATCTTTATTATGAATAATGGCTTAGAGCAGGAAAGTAATACAGAAGATGAAAGGCAAAATACTGTCAACAGATTTTTGCCTTTCATCTTCTGTATTACTTTCCTGCTCTAAGCCATTATTCATAATAAAGATGGGAATTACAGTCTGAAGAATTAGATGGCCAACTTTATGGGGTGATGTGGTCATAGAAATAGACTCAGCTTCATGAATACATTTCCTACTTGCTTGACACAGTGACGGGTTTTTCTGCAAGATATATGGTCCATCACCAGCCACATCTTTGATAATTTACACCATTTCCTCCCTAAGAAAATTCATGTAGGAATATCTGTTTTGACTGATATTAACTATGCAGTTTCTATTTCAATTTTTACACAAACTACAACAATGCTTCACGGATAACTAACAATTCCCTTGCTATATTATTATGAATATAGGTAAGTTCAAGCAAATGTAAATCAGGTAGGAAGACCTATTTATATATATGAATATAAACAGGATAAAAATATCGACCATGGTGCTACACACCATTTCACAAGGAGTATGCTGTTGACCGTAGTATTTCGGGAAAAACTGATAAAAATATATTTTGGCATCGCATGTAGCTTCCGAATCACATCTACAAAATCTGCAAAAATAATATATTTGTTCAACATTTTTTGTTCGAAAGGTGCGGTGTGGTTTGCAAACGCTGGGTACTTTTAATGTCATCCAGAATGTACGCACATCATGTACGATTATACCACTCGACCTTGAGCGTTTGCGCTTCCTATTAAATATACATAATAAATGCCAATTTATCGAATTTCTACAACAATAATTGTTGCTAATAGAATGTGTGATATAAATATTAATATGGAGATTTCGTTTAAGAATCGTAAATAGAAAATTATTTTTTTATATATTTTTTCATTGATATTTTAATAGATGACGCCTCTGGCTCCTTCCTGTTAGAAATCTGATTTAAATTTTGTAAGAAGAGTTAAAATCAGCTATTACTGCAATGATTAGGAGTCCAAAGTACGTAAAAATGTGATATATCTGCTGGGTGTTTTTGAAGACAAGAAATGACAAGAAAAGTACTTAGATACTTACATCTTTAGCTGAGAAATTACAAAATTCTAGTTGTGATTTAAAATATTTTTAATCACTTAAATATGTTTTGTTCATTTAGAGGATTACGAAAAGATATCTAGAAGTAAAATATTCTGTATGTACTAGATTTACAAATAATCATTTTTTAATTATTATTTTTTATTAATTGCAATATCAGACGTATTTTTAAAAAGGAGAATATACAATATTTTTAAAAAGGAGAATATACAAGAACATTCATCGGCTTTTTCAAGTGCTTTATATAGTTTGCTTCCTTTTACAAGTCAACATGTAAATTATACTGAAACTGATATAAAGCATTTTGGTTTGAATAACCACTATTTGCAAATTTCACAAGCCTAGGTTTTTGAAATACTTGTATAATGGAGAATAGATTAGAGAATACAGTCTATTATATAATTATTACTGTGTTTGATTCTCTCTTTAAGATCCATAATGAATTTTTGACTTATTGATTAACCAACCCAAAACAGTGGTTATTAGTGCATCTCCATTTTTATATATTCCGGGTGTTGAGGATATTAAAATTTACAGTTAAGTTAGCACTGGTTCTAGCGGTTTAGTTTCTTATAATTGGTGTTGGTTTCACTGTGATTATATATATATATATATATATATATATATATATATGTATATATATATATATGCATATTTTCTACATTGTTATCTACAACTGCGAAGTTACCTTTAAAAACAGTTATATTTCTTACTGAAACATGGTTATGTTCATATACTGTGAATTATTTGAACGCTTTCAAATATAAATTCAAATAGTGTTTCATTTTTCAAAATAATTTTACTTTTGGCATATTGACTTTTAATCCTTTTGAATCAATATCTATATATAATTTTTACATAAGTTTATCTACCTTTAAAAAATTGATGCATTCAATTACCTTATAACTGAGGGGTTCGTTATATCTAAGAATCGGAAATATGTAGTAGATTTATCTGAACACTTTATGGTGAAGATAATTTCAACCAAAAATAGTAATGCTCAAAACGCTGCTTCGTAGATGAAAATGGAAGAAAACACCATAAAGAAGGGAAATAATATCACTACAGAAATAAAATCACAGTAATACTTTAGAAGATAATAAATGAATGAGAGGAAAAAGGATTAATTCATAATTTTCAGAAGACATAATATGTTATTTTTAGCTAAAAAGAAAACCAAAGTTTGAAAACTACAAATGTAACATGTATGAAATAATTGAATACATGGTTTCTATGGGGTTAGTGTACACTATAAAAAAATTAGAACTTTATTTGTGTTATATATTTTAAAAATTCACACGCACATTATGTACACCTTGTATATAAAAGTGTTCTATCGGAAGAGCGACACCGAAATCCGAAAGCATGTGTGGATGGCGAAAACATTCCAAAATGGGCAAAATATTCAACAGAAGAAATACTTATTAGAAACCAAGAAAACATTTCTGAACTGTTTCTACATTAATTTTTCTATATGACACTGACTGCTAAACAAGCTCAAGACAGGATAATATGCTTGGGGCAACATTAATAATAGAGAAGGATAGATGCTGAGAACCAGTGGAACTGATGTGAATAACGAACACAATTTATGTAAAATAGAAACAAAAATAAAACTTATAAATATAATCAGAAAGAGATAACTGAAATCTTGAGCACATGTTGAAGAAAGAGAGATAGGAAAATTTACTAGATACCGTGAATTTTGATAGCAAGAAAGACAGAGGAAAAACAAATAATTTACCTCACCTATCATATCTTTGGTAAAAGTGTCATCAAGGGAGAGAGAGCAGATCTAAATAGGAGTTACACGAAACAGGAAACTGTAAAACGCCATAGTCGTAAAATAGAAATCTGTGTGTGGACAGATTACTAATTACCGTTCCAAATTAAGAGCTATCAACGACATATATATATATATATATATATATATATATATATATATATATATGAATTACAAACAATATGTTTGATTATGTTTAATAAAATCCGTTCATACTCACGAAGGATTTTTTGCGTATTACAATCAAAAGTTATCAGAAATCACCTGTAGCGTTCAGAGATGTTATTTTCATTAATTTCTTAAAGTGTCCAAGTATATTTAACCTATTTTTGGTGTCATCTTCAGGCGTGTGAGTTATAATAATAAATGTAACCTGAAAACTGCGTTGTTAAAATTAATGTACATATTTCCTGCTTTAAATATAACGGTTGATAAATTGCTATCGTTTATTAGAACGTGAAATTTATTCGAAATTGAATTTTTTATATCTTTTAATGTCATTGTCATACACGTGTTAAGGCATGAAAAAACTATTCTTCTTACAAACATTTTATATCATGACTACATCAGTCACTGCTGATTCTATTAAATGACGTCTTAAGTGTTTTAATGAATATTGCCTCGATAATAAGTAGTTACTTTTGTTTTTCCTTTAATTCATAATCAGAAATGTTTATAAATCTTTCAAATTTATTCAAGAGATATATAGTTCCTTTATATAATATATTGAGTTTTCTTTGAATTTTTAATATATGTTTACATTCCTATCTGTTATTAATTTCTTTCAGTACATTTAGAATTTGGTTAAGTTGTTCACATTTGTTAGTTCTTTTTAATATCTTATGTATTTCATGTTTCCGTTTGTTGAGAGTTGTTAGTTTATCATAGTTTACTTCAACCTGCCTTTTCACAAGGCTACGTTTAAATTGTTAGGTAATATTCTTATGATGAGCTACTAGAATATATAATTTAAAATCTACATATTTAGACGGCACATTTTCTTTTACACATATAAATATGTTTTTCATTTAAACATATGAGAAATTCCATTTGCATAATTTTTACGTTTTAATGAAAGCTAGCAATATGTCAACCGTTACATTTTAAGCAAGCAGAAATTAGTTATATTTAGCAGTACAGTTTTCCGGTTACATTTGTTACCATAACTCACACCCTTAAAGATGACCTCAGAAAGAGGCTGAAAGTACTTGGTTACTTTAGGAAATAAAGTAAATTCAATCATGAATTTATTGAATCTTCTGTTCGATTTGGGTCTGATGAGCGGCTTTGGCTGCGTAATATTTATTACTCTCGGATTTGTAATTTATCCAAACAATTTTCCTGAGTATATATATATATATATATATATACATATATATATAAAGGAATGAAAGGTGACGTAGGTAAATGATTCCAGCTGTGAAAAGTATATTCAAGAGATACCGAGAATAATTCTATATGTCCGTGTAAATTGCAAATGCCCTAAAAAGTATATTACTGATAATGACAGAGAGAATTTAAAGAGCATACACAACTATAAATACTATCAACAGGAATTTATATCAAAATGATATAAGGATAGAGTGAGAATAGACGGTTGACCAACAATATTTTTTCGGTAGTGTGATCTTTAACGATATTGATTAATCTCAGTTACTAGATCTTCTTAATAATAGTAACACTGAATAGTTGCTGTCCTTGTATATCCCTATTTCTGGAGTGCCAACACTTTGCAAAAGTATATTTTCCACGGGCTTTACTTTTTCTCTTTAAGAAATTCAATCTGTAAAAAGAATGTTATATTTTGCAAGATACTATCCTTGAATATGTTTCTAAGATATGTCAACTGCTACGTTCTTTAATAAATTCAACTATGATATGCTTATATACTTGTTAACATTTCTCAGAGAATCAATTTCATAGAAACAGAAACCATTCTTTCACAAAATCTGCTAAGAAATCTCGAGCATTCGATGAAATATATGAATAAAAGTCTTACATTTATTTAAGCACACTTTTGTAATTTTTTGTGATAGATGGCGGCCATTACAAAATTGGCTTCTTGCCATTATAGAAAAACATAGATTAAGAAATGAAAAATACGAAGCTACAATTTAACAAAACTTCCTAACCCTCAAGAAAATTACATAAATGAATTCGATCAAACCTAACCTGAGCATTGTTTTACCAAGATCAAGATTAAATATATAAAAAATATGTGAGCGGGCACTAATGCACAATCTATATATATATATATATATATATATATATATATATATATATTATTTAACCACAACCTGGTTTCTCATCAGTGTGGCCAGGATCGAAACCTGACGGATTTGGTGTTAGTGGGAGTCGCTACCCCTAAGCCATAAGCGCGTAGATCAGAGAAAGGAAATTTGTGTATATGGGCATCGATTGTTCTTTAAGATAATTCTGACTAAATAAACTGAGAACATTGTGTCTGCTTGCTTTCATTATAATCCGCCCATTCGAGTATTATAATTGAAAGTTAACATAAAGTAACTTTTACAGATGATATTATAATTAATTTATAATTTTCCAAGTACTTTCCATCTTCCTCCGAGATATTCTTCAGGACTGTGAGTTGAGAAAATATGCAAAATTCTGCTGCTATATAGTTCGGTAATGATAATAAAATCTTTCAATCTTACAACTCATTTCTGACGTATTCAATTATAATAGGTGAAAGTTTCTCCGTGAGTATAAAAGGATTTTAATAAAATAAGCAGAAACAATGTTTGCAATTTATTTAATCATACAAATCTAAAACATAATTTGTTGTCAAACACACACACACACACACACACACATATATATATATATATATATATATATATATATTTGTATGTGTTTGTGAGTGTGTGTGTTTAAATGTGTGCGAAGTAATATGTATACATTGATGCCTATATATATATATATGTGTGTGTGTGTGTATGTAATTGTCACGTTAGAGCATGTGCAAACTAAAACCTACTACTAAATTGTACATTTTGTTACAACATTGAAAGTACAATATATTATCAGTTAGATAATTATTCATAGTTTGTTGTCAATTTCATGTTTTTTCTATCTTCCCTAGCGTTGCATATATAAAGTTTTCCTTAGTGTGTGGGCTGTACTTAAGACAATGTTTTGTATATCTCTTAAGCTGGGGTTTCCAGGGATTCTTTCAATGTGTTGTTTCGTTCCATTTTTTAACATTCCAAGTGCATCTACTATCATTGGCAAAGCTCTTGTTTTCAATTTCCGCATTTTTTATATTTCAATTTCCAGGTCTTTATATTTTGACAGTTTTTCAAATTCCTTGGTTGCTATGTTATAATCCGGTGGAAAAGCCATATCAGTTAATAGACAAGTTTTCTCTTCCTGGCTTGTAACAATAATGTCTGGCCTGTTTGCTTTCTTGTTTTAGAATCCTTTTGTCTGATGTCTTCTAGAGTCCAGTTTAAAATGTTGAAAATATATAGGACAACTGGGATGTCTAAGCTTTTGATGGCCATAATTCTGCTCTGAAATTTCAATTCAGGTTTTGATATCAGTCGAAGCCTTTAGTAATCTTTACACATTATTTCTTTCATTTGTTTTGGCGAATTCTTCACTCTCATTTACACATTTATTATTATTGTTATTATAAATATTTATTATTTATAATATTATCATTATTCTTGTTAATAATTTTGTAGCTTTTTATGATCTTACTGAAAGAATATTCTATCATAATAAATTCGTTTGTTTCTTTCTTATTTATAGAATAATACGATTAATATGTTTTAATTTATATCCTGCCAAATGTTTCTTCTACTAATGATCAGTGTAACATGATGAGTTTAAAATGATATTACTAATACTATGACTTCGGATCGTATATAAAACAAAGCATGTTGTAACTATTATTTAAATCAATCCTAATAAAACTAGCAATAGTTATAACAATGCTTTTATAGCAATTTTAATGGAAAAATCCTGTCATCCCAGTGGAAAAGTCAGTAAAAGCAAAAAAAAAAATAAAAGTAGCTTTTTAAGATGTTCTCCCGCGGGAAGAATTTTTATGACTTTCTTATGTCGTAATGCATTTAAAGGTTTGGCCGCTTTTACTAATCAAGATTCTAGAAAGAACTTTCTATAACACTCAGAAGAAACAAAATGGAAATTACTTAAGTCAAAACCTACCGAAGCAGACAGTAAGCTGTTTAATCGGCATGATTATTAAAAGCGTAAAAATAACAAAACATTCACTAAATTGGAATGAATTACGAAAAACAGACGAAAAAGGAATGTTGAATTCGTGTAATCGTCTTCTTCATGTAATGTTTTCTTTGTTGCAAACTACTTTAAATATATTGATTATTAAATATTAGCAAATGTATTTCTAAATTCATATTATTCATTTTTTCGTAATATATTTTCACTAACATTTGTACACAAGACTAGCGACTACTAGTCAATTAATATTGATGATGTTTTATGATAACTTGATTTAATGTATATAAAAAGATATTCGTTTGTAGGAAAGGTTAAAACCGGAAGTGTAATAACCGTTTAGTTATCATTGTTCTCGTGGTCGCAGTGTATTCAACAAGGATTGAATCGTGTTACATATAACGTATTTTTTCAATCCGAATGAGTGCACGACTTAAGAACATTAATTACAATATAAAAAATTATATATTAACCAACTCACCAATTTAACACACGTTTGCAACATGAGAAATAGCATTCTAAACATGAGAAAAAAAAAAGGAAAACATTAATTAGGTTTTCGTACTGCTATCCTTTACAGTATATTTAATTTTTAAGGATAGACACAGAGATGTGCTTCTACAGGAAAAATAGTGAGTATACTATGAAGAAACATGTGAAAAATGATTTGATTGTTGATGAGATTCAAACGAAAAAGAAGATTATACTCAGCAGCTGATAGAGACAGCTTAAATTTAAGGAAAAGGGCCTTGAAGTATCTAATACTAACGAGACAGATAGAGGAAAACCCGGAAAAATTAACGTAACAAGTGATATACTTTCTCGGCTTTGAACAAGGGGAAGCTGCAGAAATAATAAGAGGAACATTGTTATGACCGAGAAGGAAGAGATGTAAGTATTGGTCCATGATCCTCCACGTTATGAACAAACACGAAATATGAAGAAGATGATGTAAAATTAAGATTTAACAGAAAACCATAACGCATGCAGTATATTATTTAAATGAACATGTGAATATTAATAGATATATTACGTCATTTCGTTTTAGCAATTTCATTTTAATTAAATATTTATATAATTCAGTTTTATTTAACATTGCATAGAAAGCTATACAAATCCCTGAAATGTGACATAACTGATTCAAACTTTTATCGAAATTTTTATTTTAAAATAATATCTATGTCAAAACACATTCTCTTTATAAATCTCCTTTAAACACAACATTTTATTTGATCTAATCTTGAATCCAGTTGGAATAAACTAAATTACTAAATATATGTTCGCCAAATTACTAATTATTTCAGTTCACTAGTATACACACATGAAATTCTATTCTTAGCAAACGCTCTAACAAAGCAGAATTCCATATTTTTAGATGCAGACGTACTTTTTAATTAGTTCATTGCAAGGAAATACAAAGACCGTTGAGATTCACAGTGGCTTTACTTATATTTACCCTTGAGGCTAACGCCTGTTGCTTCCTCTAATTTTCACACCTTCAAGCATTGATTGCAATCTAATATTTGATAATATCTTCAGAGCTAGAAATACGAAATCCTCTTATTTCATATATGTCTTCTCGTACAAAAGATGCTACTCTATTTTGGCTTGCATAACTTTACCGAGTAAGAATTTCAAGGGAATTCCTACCTATCTTATATAACATTTAGCACATTTACAAGGGACATTATGAATTCAATATTTTGCAGTCCACTATTCTCGAGTTTGAACAAACCTCGCAAAATCTTACGAAGATTAAATAAAAATGCTTTAATATTCTGAGGAATATTCATTCGTGTGGTAACTGAGATGCAATATGATATGCTTATAGCAGCAATGTATTTTGCATTATTCTAGAATGTCCTCATATTACAGTGTCTCAATTTATTCTGTTCAGATGTATACATTATCATTATTAAGCTTGGTGATTTGTTATTAATCTTAGATTAATTTTTCTGTGTCAGTAAACCTAAAAACACAGAAAGGTTTTCATTTAAAACGATAGGAGATATTAAGGTATATCGTAAGTTTTAAGTCATGAACTTTACAAATTAAATATCAGACAATACAAGAGATATAAAAAGATAATTTTGTGAGAGTTTTTATTCTGATTTTTATCATCTTATTACTTACTCACTCTATATATCTATCACAAATTTTCTTGCATTCTCTCTTAATCTATCTACTGTCTTTCTGTCTGTGTCTCTATATATGTATATCTATATCTATGCACATAAACATATATATATATATATATATATATATATATATAATTGATTGAAAATAAATAAATATGTTATAATTTATTTATTTTCAAATATAAATGTTATAATATCACTAAAATGTAGCGTTTTTGTCTCAAAACATTTTCTGTATATTCAATGATAGTGCCGATTATATATATATATATATATATATATATATATATGTGTGTGTGTGTGTGTGTGTGTGTGCGTGTGTATGTGTGTGTGCGTGTGTGTGCGAGTGTGTGTGTGTGTGTTTGTGTGTGTGTGTGTGTGTGTGCTTAGTATTATTATAAATAACCAGTTATTGGTCAAAGTGCAAGTAGATCAGTAAACACTTTCAATACGTATTTAAAATAGAAAAATTAACATATAAAGATTTTGAACATTCTAATTCGAATGATCAGCCGGTTGCTCTAAGTTGGTTTCAATCTTTCAGTAGCTTCATGCGTTGTATATTAACTCTTCATATAAAATTGAAGATACTCAAGGTTTCAAATGAATCCTGTGTAATTTTCTAAATTAGAATGCACACACGTATATGTGTGTGTGTGTGTGTGTGCGCGGGCGCGCGTGTGGATGTGTTGTAGTTTTTCATTAATATTTCAAATGTTTCGGTTATTGTCATGATTGCAAGTGTGAAAGCGTACATGCTTTCTTCAAATGTTTTAAATTTACTGATTTTTGTTTGATAAAGAAGAAGGAATAAACAATGAAAATATCTATTTATATAGATATTTCCACAAAATAATCTCTGCAGATATTGACAATGTTTGGTTATATTCTCCATTTACATATCAGACCAGAAATGGAAATGTGGTGCCAGTCAGAGAACTGGAACCTATCCAATAAATTTGCAAAGTGAATACTGTAATTTTCTTAAAGAGAACAGTCATTAGCGTAATTTAATGTTCGTTAATTTGATTAAATTATCATGTATTAATTGGTTTAATATATTTGTGAATACAATTTATGCGCTGTTGAAAGTATGTCTACAATCAGATATACCGAAATAATATATGACACAAATATATTTGCGTAACGTGGGTATTAAGCGAGAGTTAAGTGTGATGAGTGTATGTTAATCGAATACTCAGTGATTTCAATGGATGCTTATTCATTATATTTATCCTCATACGTATCATTGATACAATCCATGGAAATCATTAAACATTTACAAATAAATAAAAAGGGTGAAATAGCAAATTGTCACCGATTTATATTTCTAATTTCCGGTATGCATGTTTCTTTTTGGTTTTGTTAGATGCACTGTATAAAAGAGTCACTTCACAAAACATTATAAAATATCGTACTGTACTGCGTCAATTTAACTCCAACAGAATTTAAGAAATATCATACGGTACTATTAAAAATTCAATTAAATCTCAGAAACTTTTTATGGCGATTTAAGTACAGGGCAGATTGTTCAAAAAGAGTTGTATAATTACTACGATGTTGTTCGCAGTGGTTACTTGTAGTGGCAACCTCATGCTTCCATACATTGTCTCATACGACCTTTGATACGAAACAGAAGTATACATCAAGTATTTTAAGGAGATAGTGCTGCACTGTGTCAAGAAGTGTCTATTGGAAGAACATTTGTTTAGCAAAAAGACTCTGCAACTTGCCACACAAGCAGAAGAAACCATTCATGACTCTAAGAATATTTCTTCGACTGCATCCCCCTTTAAATCTTTTCCACTAATGGCATAGAATGCAACTCTCTTGATTATTACTGGTGGTGTGCAGTTGAGCAAGAGATCAACATCACTTTTTTCCAACAACGAATATAAACAGAAGGCAAGAATTATGGCAGCATTCATAACGTTTCAACAAGTAGAACGTCTGCAATAATTTTAAGGACATTCCGACATCGTGTGGGGGTCGTAAATAAATTTTCTCTTTTTTTTATTCAAAATATTCTTGTGTAATATTGATAAAAATACAAATTAAATCTGTTAAAATCAGATGTCAGTTTTATTTCAATTTTTCATTAATTTTATCAGAAATTTATCCTTGCAACATATATTTGTGTTTATGTGTGTTTTCTTACCGTATTGTCATGATAATATAGTCATATCTGCAAATGCACTCTAGTTCTAATAGGTCTCTTTTGTCATTTAATGAAATATTTAGAAACGTATAATGATGAACATTTCTTTACATTATATACAATAACCTTCATCTTGATACTGAAAAAGTTTGGCAATGCATGAAAAATGACCAAATCAGTCAAAACTCAATGTTTCAATAATTCAGAACAACAAATATCTGGCAGTTTAATAAAAAATGGACTGAAACTAACAGGCGACGCTTCAGTTTATTTACATGTAATTGGTATTTACTAATTACTTACATATTGTTAATGTTTTATTTAATGATTACGTATTGTTTCTACGCGTATATTAACAGTTAAAGTTTTACTAGTCTCATACCATATTAAATTTTCTTTAGATTTAATAATTATCACTTTTTGAAATTATTTCATATCTAAATACAATTTAAGTAGAATGCATGATATAAGTAGATTCACAATAAATGAAAACATATATTTTAGTTTTCTCGATAAATAATTCATGCAACTAGAAGCAACAACATATAAGTAAAAGAAATAAAGAAAATGATTATTACAAATGCATGCTTTTAAAATGTTGTGATTGCTTGTTTTCAAATTGATCTACGTTATTATACAGCTATTCGTGATACTGCGACGCAATTAAAACATCAGCAGCAATCTGCGAAAGATTGGAAAAAGTATTTCTTGTTTCAAGGGGCGTGATTGATATAAGTTTACTTCCGGAAACTTTCTTGAGCAAAACGGGCACAACAGCATCAGCTCAAAACTTATATCTAATTCGAAAGAATTATATCTGCATGATTCTATCTGATTTGAACAATCTTCGATTCGCATATATATATATATATATATATATATATGTCCATGCGTGCATATATATACCTTGTTGAAGAAAATATCAAAGACCTTATTATATTGACTAAATTTGAAATATTAAATTCCACTATCCAAAAAAATTTACAGCGAAATATGTCTAATGTCTGTCAATATAAACTGCTTAGTAACTTATTAATCTGTCAGTTACTGTTATTCGATATTTTTGTTGAATACTCTCTTACCAAAAATCTGCTCAACTCTAAATGCATTACACTCCAAACTTGGAGGAGAATATTTCAAACGCACTCGGATATAGAGCCAACAGACCAACCATTAATCGGAGGAAGCTTAATGACTTTACGATCGGAAAGAAGTTTTTTTTTGTCATTCGCAGAAGTTCAGCTTATAAAAATATTGCCTATTTCAACACATCATTCATTCTCGTTCGGAAAATATGATTAGATTTCCATTACTAACTTCATGTCTTGTTTCATTTTTTTTCAACAAATATCACACTTATATAACTTTATAATTAATGATAAATATAATGTGATTAGCAAACAAATTTTACAAATATCTATGGCAACAGAAACATTTCCTCCTGCTTTTGCATAGAAAATATACTTCGTTTTACATAATGAAACTCTGGATTGCACGAATACAACATTAAGATGGAAACCAGGTTTCCTTGCATGGCGAACGTTAGCTATAAAACCTTTATGGTATCCCGACCAAATAGCTCAATAACGTCAATATGGAATTTTTAAGCTTGTGCATTTCAAAGGGACAAAATATACTTCTCGCAGACAGTTACGAATTTTGCCGATATTGATGGAATCACATCTGATGGCCTCAACCTTTGATGTGGCATCTTCCAAGGTTATAGTATATATCTAAACATTTGAATACCCAAGTCTTCTTCACCAGCTTCACTTCCTCTGCGGAATTTTATAAATGTATACATCCTCTTCCCGGATATTCTGTCACTCAACTCATAAATATCAAGTAATTCTATCTACTCTTGCCTTCTTTATTATATTTTCTAAGTTTGCCTCATATATTTCTCATGACAAGTTGCTTGTCCCTATACTTCTGATCGGAGGGAAATGTAAACAATTTTATACATGAGAAGAATATACAAAAATCTAGAGTGGTTCAATTCTTTTCATTCATGCGCTTGATATTTTTTCTAACATTTATTTTCTTCGACTTTCATTATGTTTAACTTTATATATTGGATGTAAGCATCCTGACATTTCTACAAATCTCTGCCTTTTGTAATTATTAGTAAATTTTGTCTGCTAGATATACTTTGGAATCGTTGTCTAGAAAATATTTTCACAAGCCCATTTGGTAGGTTTTAAGCAAAGTACCAATTTCTCTTTTGCTATGTTACTCTCGATATTGCAAGCACGCTTTCCTTGTTATATGACTTAGGCGTTTAGTTTATCTCGTCATAATTATGTGTACAACTGTCATTCCTGCTTCTATTTGGTTAATTGTTTTTGTTTCTCATACCATTCACAGCATCATTTTGTAGGATGACATATTTCTTGCATAAGGTCTTCAATTTATCTCTGTGATGATTTACAAACATTCACTACCATATAGGCAAACGAAATTACACATCTTTTCTGCACACTTAACATGCTTACTAACGAAATTATTATTTTTCTTAAAATTTATCTTAGCATTATTCTTTCACATTCATTATTCAAATGTGGTTTTTTATTTTGGTGTATGATATTCATGCTGCATATTTAAGTGTTGTGGCCCTTCAACTCAATTTTAATAATTGTTCTCCACAATTTACTATTTTTTACATCAAGTATATTTATCATATTTAATTTCCATCCATGCACTAACCTCTCATTCATTTTCAAAACTTAGTTAATAGATTAACATTTTCTATGTACTTTCTTTGCTTTTAATGTCTTTTTTTAATCGTGTCACCCCAAGCAATGCATTCCACTGCCACTATAGCGCAGGGGGCTACATAGAGCGATTGAGTATAGAAAATGTCAGAAGGAAGGTGATACATGACTTAGGATGTACACAACGAGAGAGTTGGAGAGAATGGGTGTGAGTTAGTCTGTTAGAAGGTGTCCATTGACCCTACATTTAAACTCCTGGAGGTTGTGGCCTCGGGGAAGCAAGCATGCTGTAGGGAATTCCACAGGCAAGGAGTGCGAGGAAAGAAGCTGTTGAAGTAGAAATTGCGGTTACATTTCATCGGTTTCACTGTAAAAGGTTGGGATCTAGTTGCCAATCGATTATCTTGTGCAAATTCGCATCTAAGTACTTCAGAGCAGAAACCATGAAAGTATTTATAGAAGAGGCACAGGGAGGCCACATCAGGCAGGTGAGAGAATGACTGCAGGCGGTCAGACAAGTCGTTATCAATCACATGACAGATTATTCGCTGTATTTTGTCAAGAACCCCGAGGTGAATAGAAGGGGCACCCGACCAGATGTGGCAGCAGTACTCAATACACGGGAGGATGGTAGATTTATATAATTGAAGGATAGATTCAGGCGGAAAGAATTTCCGGGCCCTGCACAGAGAGCCGACTTTCATACCTGTGGATTTAGCAATGGATTCGACGTAGTAATTCCACTTGATGTCCGATGATAGTGTCAGGCCAAGCAGGCTTAGTGTTTTACTATCTTGGAGGCAAGCCTGTTCTATTATAATGGGAGGGAGGTGCGGTTGTCTGTGGTGGTTAATTGACAGGGGCTTCGTTTTGGAAGAAATGAATTTTACGAGCCATTTATTACCCCAATCCACCACTGATTGGAAGTCATTTTCAAGCTCGGCAGCGAGGTTCGCCTTGTCACCAATACGAAATTTTGGATCGAGGCGAGAGTAAACTGAGGTGTCATCGGCGTACATGCCGATTTGTGATCTTATGGCATCGGGGAGATCATTGATATAGATTAGAAAGAGCGTAGGACCTAGGATAGATCCTTGGGAGACACCCGCGTTTGTAGGGTAGTTCTGGGAGGCATGTCCTTTTAATACCACCTTCAGTGTGCAGTTAGAGAGCGATGACTGGATTAAGTCCAATAAAAGTCCAGTTATGCCATATCTTTCTGTAGAAGGCCGGCATGCCATACTCTGTCGAATGCTTTAAAGAAATCCAAGGCAACGGTTTGGGCTTCACCATTCTTGTCGAGGGCCTGGTATATATACTCGGTGATGGTTGTTAACATATCAGCAGTAGACCTGGTGAAGCGGAAGCCATACTGTTTCTCCGAGAGGAGCCCGTGGGCTGGGAGATGCTGAACGTCCTCGGCATTGATAATGGCTTCGAACACTTTGCCGAAGATCAGAAGAAGGCGGATGGGGCGGTAATTGAGGGGTCCGAGGGTTCACTAGTGTTCTTGAATATTGGAACCACAGAGGAAGACTTCCAACAGGCAGGAAAGCAGGAGGAAGATAGGCAGTTGTAAACACATTCTCCAAAAAATATTTATTTATTATCACTACCAGAAGCCTCAATAGTTTATTCCTTATCACAAGTACGGATTTCTCTCTAATTTTCATAGAAATATCTTATTGAACTTATGCCCTATCGATGAAACGATAGAAATCCACCTATTATATCAATTGTCATTTCATGTGTAAAACACTTGTTTAACCTTCGTTTTCATATAAAAAGACTAATATTACTAAGCGCATCAGCTACCATTTATTCTTATCTAACATGATTTTTTGATCCATCATATATTTGTTATTAATCATATTTAGAAAACCTGATTGCACATTGATATATTACAACTTATTTTTTAAAATCATGTTAATGAATGGAATAGTAAGTTAAATATATAAAACCGTTTGCTGGAAAATATGTATTTAAAAATTAAATATATATATTTGAAAATTACTAAGAATATTAATTTATTATGTGTTTGATCTTTGACCACACAGATTTTGGGAAAATATGTCCACATTTATTATGAGCTAGATTTCTTTCATTAACTACATAATAATTCTCAAGTTTGCTATATTATAAAATGCAACAATACTTTGTGTTTCATAATTTATCCACGCAAACTAGCAGTAGCGACTACATTCCCATCTTTAATTATATGAGTTAACATGAGCATAACCAGGAGTAATCTGCCCGAATAACAATGCATGTAACACCTGTCAATACAAATGTCAGCTTTATTACATTCAAAACGATCGTATGAGATCCTATTACAGCTTAGCTGCAGACTAGGAAACACCCTGCTTAGATGCTCTGATATTCACCATACAAATACATCTGATACAATATTCTGCATCTGATAGATCGAATTAGAGATTTAACTCATCTTATCATGTGGTAAACATGATGTTCTATGGCTTTGGTTAGACACAGTTAGTGGTGAAAATAATGGTGAACTTTTTTAACTACGACTTCAAAATATAATTACATCTAAGTTTAACAGCATTTCGAAATGAGATTCGGTACAATATTACCTTAATTTTGAACGCAGCAACGAAATAATTCTCCGTTGATCTTAAAACTCGTTTTGTATCAGCGACCGCTTAATTCATACTCAATTTCAGTACATTCAGCATCTTACCGGATTTAAATTGTATCCATATACTACAACTGCCAATAACTGCAGTCTATGTGAAATGACTTTGTTTTATAGATTCCAGTTAAATTCCCAATGTATAATCGTTATAAATTGCTAAAGCTGCTTCATTGTCATATGGATACATAAAGTTATATTTTATATCATTTATACGTTATCGCTACACAACAATTTCAATAATAAAGGGAAGGACATCGAGTGAAATGCCCTATAATTTTTTAGAACTTGAACATGTTGGAGAGCTCTTATTGAAAATAATACTCTCTAATAGCCAATGTTTCTCCTTAACTAAATATCTGCACCATGATTTTAAATACTTAAGTGTTAGCAAATAATTGTATTGAGAATATGTAGGAAATCTGCTGAATAAAACGTATCTAATTTTTATTAAGTATTGGAATAACTAACATTATCTGCGTAAATATCTTATTATCCAAATTTCATTTAATCTCTTTGGGTTGCTCTTAAATTTTAGCTGGATATTTCAAATATGCATGGGGAAAAGAGACTCAAATCTTATATGTATGTTTGAGTAAATTATCCATTGTAATCAAGTCTATGTTCAATATTTCCCTAATAATGTTCAAACTCCACGAAAGTAAGCATTAAATGTTTAAAAAATGCTCGAATATTCTATATCTCTGATTGTTTCAATATGTTCTAAATAATATTCGAGATAACTCATGTAGTAAACAGAAATTGTGTCTCACAAAATATTTGATTTGAAAGAAAATAATGATTTTTAGGCTTACGTTCATATTACGTCGGAATGCTTTTTATCATCAGATCACTGATGTTATGCAACGGTGAGAGTAGCCATTAAATCGATAGGTGACTGCTTGTGAATAGTATGTACTGTCAGCTCAAGCCAACACAAAATGTACAAGCGCGGTAGTGTAATATTCTATTCTTCCCTATGAACAGTAAAGGGAATGATATTGAAAGATATTCAATTGCTGAATATTAATTATTTCTCAGTGCTGAATATATATTTATATGTTATCATTATATTTTTATGCAAAAGAAAATTGCTTATGAAATACGTTTAACATATTGCAATTAGTTTTCATTTTATTTACAATTGTGCATATTGTGATATATAAAGATTGTTCTTAACAATTAACTTTTAGTAATTCTTTTCCAACAAAACAATACCTACCATTATCTAAAGAAACAATTAAGACAAAACTACAATGCTATTGTACGAAAAGAATCTTTAATAATTTACATAATTCACAGTGTAAGATTTGTTATATGACTTATTTAGTTTGATTGTTCGTTTCAGTTACGATTCTGTAAGACCTGGCTTCTTAAGCATTGCTATGAAATTACATCTACTACATCTACAGAAATGCTCCCACAGTTTGATATTTATTTTATTATATTTGTTATCTTGTAATCAATATCGAATTCATCTTTGTATACCAGCACTTCATTAGTAATTCAGTCTGGTCTCGCTGTTTTGTACAATCTGACGAGCGATGATTCAATTCAGATTTTAATATTTTTCAATCAACTTTTTTGTGTATTACAGTTTTTTTTCTTTTTCGGTGTGCGAGGGTTTTACGATATAGTTGTTACATAATGAATAGTTTATGAAAACAGATTGATTTTATATATCACAATGCAATGTAATATTCGGCAATATTTAATTGTATTCTGAAATTCTCTAATGCCATGTTCGCAGACATGGATTCTATGCATGCTGTTTATAAGCATGAAGTTTTGGCATTTTGTTGTGCATTAATTAAGAAATATTTGCAACATAAATGAACTAAGAATGACACATAAAATAAATAACTCAGATCAAAAAGACGGACTTCAATGTGAGTTATGATAGGATGTTCTTTAGAGTACTGATGGAATCAGCCAAAACATAACGTTATAACCGTTAGTTGCAAATTAAAACAGTTGTAACAACGAATCTACGTTTTACAGTGCAGAAAATTACAATGACTGAACTTAAATACAATCCATATGATAGAATTATCTGTTCTGCTATTTTAAAAGATACGAACAATTTTACAGGGAAGATGCAGCTACTTGAAAGACAAGAAAAACAAAAACTTTAAAAGAAAGTTATCTCCAACAGAACATAATAAGATAACTTTGTACTACTTAAGAAACAAGTAAAACTTTGCATTAAATAAGCGTTAAAGCATTGTGACTAATATATGTGAGAAAATCCGACATTTAATATTTATTTGATATGTATGAATCTGACAATAAAAGAAAACGATAATTTTTTCTTACATGCAGTGACCATTAAAATGGTTGTGAAAGTTTTAAATTCAAAGAGCTGTAGTGGTATATGATTAAGGATTTGTTTTTGTTCAACGGTTAAAGGCAAGAAAGGACACAGAAATTGGTGTTAGAATTTTAACGAAATTGGAACAATTAAAACCTCACAATACAAGATATATCCGAAACATGTCAAAGAATATTAAATCAAAGAAATGATATAAATGAAATGGAAGAAAACGATATAAATGATATAAATGATATAAATGAAATGGAAGTGAACAATAAATCTGGAAAAAAATTATTCTCTGTTTTTGTTGTGAATGATTATTTGACTGAGACGACCGTCACTTAATTAGTATATAAAATTTTACACTGTAAAAGTAAATCTAGGTATAGTTCACATAGACAAAAATTCGTGCACAGACGTTAAAAATTTTTTAAAATTCTAACAGAAAATCAAACGAAATATACACATAAAAAATATGGATGCAAAACACATCTATACACGTGTAGTAACACGACAATATTCAACGGAGCCACACTAAAATAAAACGGAAATTCTATATTAAAACAATTTTGAACACATAATGTTTTGGGTAAATATTATTTGTTATTAGTGAAAATAATTGCTCGATCTTCGTCACATGTGTATAAGAGCTAAGCATCATGAGTTAAAACATACTACAAACTTTTATGGTACTGACCGTATGAAATTATTCGACTTATGGTATTTAATTATAAATATTCATTGAAAAATATAAGTGAATAGTTGAAAAGAAAACAATGCGAAAATGTAAAGGAAGAAAGAGAAATTAGTTTTTCAGATGTTCTTTCTGATTATTTGGTTTATATTCCAAAATCAAAGCAAAATTCTAATATTTCCATGACTAGCAAAGTATTATGAAGTGTACATACCGGAAATGCAGAATTTGAGAGCTCCGATGAAAAATTTATTAAAAAATTGTAAACTGGAATTGGATAAATATATGTAAAAAATGTTTTAAAGAAATCAAGAAAATAAAAATATAATACTTATTATTAGCGCACTAAGATCCGATTTTTTTTATTTTGCTTCAGGTTACGGTAACTGCAGTGGAAGAGTGGTAAATCTACATAGAGATGATGACGGTAACATAAAAATCGTTGCGCTTGACCCGCTCGTACCGACAGAATAAACCAAGAGCCAGATCGAAAATGATGCATTTGCAATATTTGCTGTGAAAAGAATTCAAAAATTTAAACAAAGAAGGAATTCTTTTACAGACAGACAATAGAACTTTATCGTACAAAAAAAAAAGAAAAACATTATTACTCATAATGTAAATAGTTTAAACGCTATGGTACCATCTATGTTATTTACGATTTTAATACGCAATACAAACTGCAAGAAAATATATATCCACATCTATATCTACTGTGATGTGTGTCATCAGAGACACAGAGAACAGTCGATACAGACTTTGGTTAGTTTCAGTGATTTGTGAGTTCAACACCAGGCTGCAGTAGTAGTAAGCAAGTAACTTAGATGGTTAATTTTAAAAGAAATATCTGCCAGAAATGGCATCACGCATGGAAGGAGATATATATAATTGAGTGACTGTAAAAAAGTGCTCGGCTTAAAATTTCTAGTACCTAAAGAAGGCCGGAGCGTACAACGACCGAAAAGTAGTAAATAGGATAGTAAATATGAGGACAATAGTCCGAACCATTTAAATAATATAAAAAAGTAAATATGTGCGATTAGATTGTCAAACTGCTGCTGCAAAATATTAAATCTTATGCGAACACATTAACTACAGCATAAAAAGTGAAATTTTATTTGAAAATATCGCATGCAATTTAGTACGCGAACAATAGTAAAAGCAGAATAAGTCATGTTTATTTCGAAGAAAAAGAACGACTGAAAGTTATTATAAAAGGCATTTATTACAAGGATATACATAGGTTAACGCTTAGCTTTGTGACGGAAACCTAATTTTTGAACAACGTGTAATAATACCGATTTATTAGAAAAGTTGACATGAAATAAATTTCATAGTGGAAATCCTAGAGATTCATTGATGAAATCTCTCATGAGTGGTTATGTGTACTGGTCCAAAATGAATCAAAACACTGAAAAATTAGTAAAACGATGCAGTGTTCGTACTCTTCCAGCAGAAATCACCTAACATGAACTTAAATCTTTGGTCAATGTGAAATACTCCGTGTTCAAGCGTACACAGATTTTCCATGCCCATTAAACAAATCGGATTATATAGCGGTAGTGAATAGTTTAAATAATTACCCTATTTGGTAAAAGGAAAAAGAATAGAAATTATGATTACAGTGATGTTTTTTTAAGTGTACTGCTATGGAAGGTAAGATATTCAGGATGTCAAAGTCTTGGATAACAGTAAACTATTTACTGGTTACCAATTTGAAGCAATTTGTAAGATCCTCTCTATTGGACATATCAATATATCGCCCTTTTATTAAAAATTAAACGGTCTTGCTGAACGAATAGAAGATAGTTTTAAGAGAACTTACATAAAAGTAATTTATGAAAACTTAAGTGAAGCTCCCCCTCAAACTTTCTTCAGAATATATAATATAATATAAAATCCCAATATATATCTTCCCAAATCCCAATATGATTTATTCCAAAATCCAAATATCATACGTCAATACCTTTGATGTTTGATATCTTTGACGTACCAACACAAATATTTTGAACTTACATGTATGAATACCAGAAACAGGAAACTTATAGAAAAACTAATGGTTTAAAACAAAAGAAAAAAGAGATACAAAAGTTAGTATGTGGCTCCAACGCCAGAAAGACGTGTGGATGAATAATAAGAAATAAACAAAAATGTTCTTTTACATTATTTGGACTATTGTCCTCCTCTTTGTTGCAACTTCATGACGTTTCTGATTTTGTAAGCTCCGGACTTCTTCAGGTTCTAGGAATTTCAAACCAAACATTTTATTACAATCACCAAAATATATGAACCTCATTCCTTGCATAAAGTTAGAAGTCATGAGTTATTTCTAACTCTGCAAGTTACTTCTTCACCACTGATATAGCCTGGTATTGAACTCACAACTCTAATAGTCAAGTCAGGAAGTAACCAACGTTTATATCCACTGGCCATCTGTCCAGTGAATATCGTACAAATGGCAACAAAGATTAGGACAATAGTCCGAATAATGTAAATACTGTAAATACTACCTCATCTCAGAAGTATAGACAAATACTAAAGATAATTCCCAACTGTGGGGATATTTTGGTGTAATAACACACCCTCGTTAAAACAAAAACAAGCAGAGTTCTTAGAGAATGTACGTTAGTATACGGTTGATGTCTGTCGATATATAACTTTTATTAGCACTTGAAAACATTTAAACCTCTAATTTTATTACATGCATATATGATTTTACGTGAAAAAATTCTTTTAAATTTTTGTCCATTCTTCGTTGAGCCATTACTCGTAATACGGCTTGCATTAGCAAAATTTCTTTGAGCAGAGTTTAATTTTTTGTCCCGTATTTAGAGATTGCTTTATTTCTACTTTTAATTATGTCGAAAATTTCAACTCATTGTTATATATTATTTTCTGAGACGATTCTTATTCGTGATGAAATTGATTAGTGAGGTTTCTCAAGCGTCATTTAATGTGTCACACTTTGAATTTTCATTTCTAATGATGAACGTTTTATCTGCATTTAAAATTGTCCATATATTTTCCCTTTATATCCGTGTCCTTCCGTTATCAGTCGTATTGAATTTTATGTGCTGCTTTTGAACCTTTCAACTTCCGTCACTTTTATTTATATTTACGTAGCACTTGAAAATAAAATTTCTTTCGTCTAAACGAAAATACGATTTGAATATGTCAAGTATGAATTCCTGAATTTCTTATTGTAGACATCGAATCACGCGGTCAAATAATTATATTTGAATAATGTCAATTTATTTCGCGTATATGTTTTTAGTTCTATCATTGTAATTGCATGTATTACTTCCAAGCACATAGGTGGAAACCAAATCACTCCCGTGCTTAATTTGCATAATCATGATTGTATATTATTCGCAGTAAAAACTCGAGTACTCATCTAAATCCATTCTAAATTAAAAATGTATATTATAAGGTATCAAAATAAATTCAACGAGTGAATTTTAATCTGTGTTAAAATCTGTATATCTGTTTAAAGATTTTATAAACTTTAATTTTAATTAATGTGTGAAAAGTAAAGTTTTCATCGAAAAGTGTTGTAATGGAATAAATCAAACCTTTTGCATTTGAATGTTTTAAGCGAAACACACCTGGATTATAAGAAAACATACATTAACGAAAGCAGACTGATTTTTACTTAGCTTTCTATATTATATGATATAAAATACGTTTTTAAAAACTTATTTTTTAGTTGAAATCCAAAGAAACCACAATGTATGCAATAGGAAAATGTTCAATATACTAATTCAACGTAGTCAGTTAATCTAATTGATTACAATTTCAGCGCTCATGACAAACAAAACATCTATAATACGACATTCTTCTGAATTTAACCAATATTTAGGAACAGATGGTACTATCCACCGAACTTGTAGCAAAAACATTACATCCTTGCAAACGTTTGAAGCTGAAATAAACACAACCAACTGATACGGTATTAAATATTTTAGTACAAAATTTTCGGTTATATTTAGTTATTTAAACTATGAACTGATAAGATATCGACTACTGTTTAATACTCCGCTTGTATTTATTGCGATGTTTATTTTCATTGTGTAAGACACTTGTTGAATTCCTCCAGTATGTAATTGCGTCTCAAATGTTGTGCCAAATTTCTCATGTTTTCAAGAGCTTGATCAGTTTACCCATGATTTTTTTTTAATTTGAACATTTTTACATTAGTTTTATGATAAATCGATTGTGAAACACTGTATGCCTGATTTCAACAATATGTCTCGAATTGAATTTCTTAAGCCAACACAAATCTATGTTAATTTTTACTAATGATTTTTAATCACTAAGTGGCTTTTTACGCTACTATATAAAGGGACGGTACCATTCTGTTCACATCTATTTTTATACAAACGTTAATTTATCATTAGTTTTCTGTGTTACATTTTCTTCGGCAAATCAATATTTCCACGTTAATTTCCGTATTATTATTATTGAAAATATATTAAAAATTCTTATTATTCTTATTGAATTTTAATTCTCATTGTATTTTTAATATAACTCTCTATTTACCTATATAAAATATTCAGTTATTTTCAGTTTTTCATCATTATTCCTTCATTAAATCAACTACTAAACTTAGATCACTTACATTAGGTTAAATCGGTAAATATCACATTTTATTAGTCTAATTAGCAAATGACAATTTAATTCAATACTAGTATTAAAATATTAAAAAGCAAATGTGTTAAAAGATTAATTATATATATTTCCAGATTAAATAGAACCAAGTCTTTTTTAAATACTAACATTCAGTAAAGACATAATCAATGAAGAGAATGTTTGAAAATCTAATTCCAAACATTTCTGAAAAAATAACTGTACAAGTTGTATGTTAATTATTTGAAATTTGTTTACGTGAAAAGGTTATGTGGTAAATATATCAATTTTTTCCATACGATTATTGAGAAATTGATTATTGATAATAGACAATTCTGCAAAGAAAGAAAATGATTTAAAGTAAGTCAATATTATCACCAAAATAATCTTACAATTTAACAAGATTTTGAGGCAATCGTTCACTAAGCATTAAAAAATCAACGATTTAGCAGTAACAGAAAAAGATATATTACATGGTAACTAATCATTATATTCTTGGCTTATATGGAGATAAGATTTTCCTTAAAAAATATTGATTTCTAAAACGCATTAATTACAATGAATATGTCAATTCTGAATTTTATGTCTCCCATTCATTGTCTATATATCTTACCCGAATAGATATATATATCCATGCAATTCGCATACCTAACATATATCAAATTCAGATTTTCTAGTTTTTCGTCCTACTGAAAGTGATTCATCCCATAATTTTATAGACAAAATAACATCATTTATACTTGCATTTATTGAATAAATTTTATGAGGGTTTTCTGAATTCTACTTTGTCTCTGACATAATTTAATTAACGCAAACGTTGCATATTATGTTTTCTTTAAATTCAACATTTATTAATCCTGGTTAGGATTGTATTCCTCTTTGAATCAAATATTTATAAATTATAAGTATATATGGCCAACAAATATATCCTTGCTGTATTTTGCTTCCTGTTTATGAATCCATTTCAACCTATCTACAGGGTGCGATTGGTAATTTTTTCTCAATTTTTATTTTGTGCATGTGCGTTGTTTTTTTTTTTTATTTCTTCGACAGCACTGTATAATACGTTTACATGGAAACCGTCTCTGAGAAAAATAGAGGAATGACGCAATTCAAGCCACCGGACATTTGGAAACGACAAATTTATTTTGCTTGAAATTTGAACCAGAATCACTATTACGACCATCTTAAAGTGTTTCGCCATTACGGTTATAATGCAGAAGATGGGAGAATGATTTGGATGATATATTTACTTAACCGCAGGTTATTTGGAGTTGTGGTGGTGAAATCATACCTACATTAATATTTCGCCGGACCTAAGACTCAACAGAAATGACTAAATCAATTCTGTTGTTGAGGTATTATTGCCCTGAGTCAATATGATAACTGATAGAAGACAATATGACTGGCAACAGGATTCTGTACCATATCACAAACAACGTAGCTCAGTCATCGCTGTCAGTTAATTTTTGCTACCAAATCACCATTTAAAACTGGTCACTTAGGTCACCAAGTTTCAACAACTTTGATTACTATGTGTGGTTTGCAATTGAACGAGAAATTAACATATCACCAAATAACACTAAAGATGTTTTGAAAGCATAGATTATGACAGTATTCAACAGGGAGATCGTCTATAAGAGTTGCATAAAATTCCGACGTCGTCAGCAGCACATGTTTTAAGCCAACTTTTATTTCATTAATTAATTGTACTCTTTACTATTTCAATATGCGTTTGTGTAATTTTGGTAAATATATGAGTTAAAATGATACGTTCTTTGTTTTATTTTCATTTTTGCTTAAGTTCAATAAAAATTGATCCTTTGCAAAACGTATATTGTCTTATTCAAAATTCATTTTAGGGATTATTATTTACAGATTTATATATCTATCATAACTTCTAAATATTTCATGATATTATTAATTTCGTACGTTAACGATTGATTTTTACTCATTTATGATTGTTCTATCTATATTTCTGTTTGCAATTTAAGAACGTTTTGTTTATCTTCATTTGTGAGTTTTGAATTACGCAAAAATAATGCTTAACACAATGCCTGTTCAGATCTTCTTTGAAATGAATGCATTTGCATCATTAGTTTTATCCCCATATCTTTATGTTACATATGACGCTGTTTGATTATTCATTCAACCTACCTTATTTTGAAGCGCAATCAAATATATATATATATAAATATATATATATATATATATATATATATATATTTAATAATAGATTCATTTTCATACATAGCTTGTGATCTACTTAACTTAGACTGCTACTGTTAATATAACAATGAAAGCGATGGTTGACATGAAAGAGGAGGAGGTGGGAAGTTATGTTTTTATTCTTTGGATTCAATATTGTAATATTTTGGAGAAATGGCAGTTCTTTGAGCAAAATGTTTTTGAGTGAGACATAGATTTGAAACGCTACCAGAAAATGATCTTTAACCGAATCTGTGGAAATACGTTTGACGGTATGATGTGTCGAAATCAAGAAAAGAACTAATCTAAAGAATTGCCATGGGCAGAGCATCGTTGTCTATGAGGGAAGGTGCTGCAGAGTGAGGAATAAGTCATAATCCACAAGAATACATAAGGGCAAACCTCAAAAATGAGATTTAAGCAATGAACTTGCAGATAGTTCAGCATTCCCCAATTTTTATCAGATCTCAAATGTAACTCAAGACTGAAGAACTAATTCTAATCGAGTTCCTTATATTTACTTTTGTAAAGGTACCATAGGGATTGGTAGAAATCGATTAAATCTTTATCTATGAATAATCAGCAGGGCAGATTATGGCCACTAGCTTTGGGTTAAACCAGATCAAGCAATACATCTCTGACTTTATAATCTTGATCTATGTGTTAAGTAGCCTCAACAATCTACAATGAGCATAGTGTGGTAAAATTGGTAACAGCATTGAAAGTGAGGAGTATCAGTGAACGGTTTCACCAATAGAAATGAGAAGAACATTGATTTAGATTTAGTTATAATAATGTACACCTCTGAGCGATAAAATGATCTAACCGTATTCTAGAATTTGTAGAAACAGATTGTCTTGATGAGGAATGATTGAAATCCGTCAAATATTTGCCAGAATGTTTCGTTTATCATTTCAGTTAGCATATTAATGTTTAAATGGTTTTTGAAATGTAATCACTTGCAGGATATTTCCTCCGCAACTTCTTCAAACTCTTGTCACTCAAAATTATCTAAAATTATTTTTTAATAATTTAACCACAAACAAGACAGTACTAAAAATAGTGCTCACGAGGTTTTATAAGAGAGTGGTGAGAAATAGGAACAATAAAAGTGGGTGTCAGATAATGAGAAGACTGATATGAAGAGAGCAGTATTAAAGTAGAGTGGAAAGAGAGAAGAACCTGAGTGTTGTCAGGAAAAAATACGAGTAAATAAATTTGGAGACGGCAATTGAACTTGCATTTAATTTTGTAGAGATTGTAGTTGCCAGAGAAGTGCGAGAAAAGAAAATGTAGACGAAGAAGTTGCGGTTACATTTGATCGAATTTTCTGTAAATGTGTGTGACCTAGTCACACGTCTATTAGCTAGAGTAAATTCAAGTAGAGTAGACAACAGGGAGCTAGGCCAAACAGAGCAGAAACCGTGTAAATATTTGTAGGAATAACAGAGGGAACCCAAAATATGTTATTTTCTTTCTTTAATATGTTGTCAGGTCGTTTCCAATTTTTCTGGATATCTTCCCCCGCACATATTTTTCAGCGCTATGGTACTGTTCAATCCATTTCAGTATTTTTTTATTTAAAAAAATATTTGCATTAAACCGAAAAGCATATTTTCATACGCACCATTTTTATAAGTTTTTACATATCATCTGAATATTTTTCAACTTTCCTTTACTCTTTTTTTTGTTTTTAATAATTTCTATAGTTTTAAATAACCACATAAATTATCAGCCATTATTTCGATTCATTTGTGCAGAATAAGTTGTTTGATCTCAAATCTCTCTTGATATCTACTATATTTTCTCTTGTTCTCTCTAAATAAATGATGGCATATAGTTATTTCATGATTTTAATCTAAACTTTATACCGTTTACAATGTCAGATCATCTGTTAAATATGTAGCCTTAAACTAAGTCCTATATATTGCGAACAAAATAAACCTAATTTTGAATAGGTTTTCTGCAAAATGATTGTATCTCCCATGGCGTGGTACTTGTTAATCAAACTACGTAAATGTCAGCTCTATAAACTATTAAGTGAATATTGCTTGCCGATCCTTTCCATGACAGTAAAATATAACGTCGTTTTAAATTCGATATTATGAATAGCTGTTTAGTTCTCGTAATTATTGCAATCAACAAATTGTAAAATTCATTAATTATTCATTGTTGTAACTATAATCATCAAGGATCATAATATTCCAATAATACAAAATTGTTCACAAAATTTTCATATACTTTTCTGTAAAATTTTCATTAAAGCAGCGGAAATTAGTTGAGAGCGATATCGAATTAAACTTTATATTTTCGGCATATATTAATTAAAAGAAAATGCAAAAATATAACTTTTTTGGTTAATATGTATTTTAATAATTTTTTCGACATAACGTTCTAATGACAATTATTTCGCATAATTCTAAGCAGGCAAAATATTTAATCTCTTGAAACGCTTAGATTATTTTCCAATCGTATATATTTATTGCTCTGTATATTACCTGTATTTAGAATATGAGAAAAATTATTTTTTTAAAAGAATGGAAAATCACAAACGAGAATATGGTTATTGAAGTTTTTTTCGTTACAAACTACTCCAACAAAAATGTTCAGTAGCCATAAATCTAATTTAACAACTGATCTTCATCGTAATCGCCTCGAATGTTGGGAGTTATGCAGAGAGATGAAAAGTCTGGTTCACAAAATAATGCCGACTAAAGATTGCCCTAAATTAAAACAAATATGACGAAAAAATAATAAAATATAAATACAATATAAAATTATTATATTATTATATATTCTCAGTTAATGTCATTATGAATGTTAGATACCATATTTTAAATAGATATCTGATGAAAATTTCGAGTACCATGAAAATACACAATAATTTAGTCTATAACATTGGAAATGAGATTTTCTTCTCCAGAGAAAAATCGTATCCAGAAATATTTCTGATTATTGGTTATAATTTTCTTTTCGATTCGATGAAAAAGCATTCCTTCTTCACTACAAGCGGCGATTAGAAATAAGGAAGAAAATAAAGCATAATTTGTGAAAAACGTAAAGTTGGTTCAACAAAGACGAAAATTATGATACATGTACTGGAAAATGAGTTATATTAATTTAATAACAATACATACCTAAAGTAATTTAGAGAATAATACAGTGATGGATATATATGAAAACATAGTGTTATATATATATATATATATATAGATATATATATATAGTATAGCCCAGCGCTACATGGGGTTTTTTAGTCGTTATTTGAAAATGATAAGATCAAGTGCTTATTCAAAAGACGTGTATCTGTAATTTAAAAAATATGTAGTAAGCATTGCGCTTTGTTGTATTATTAAATTGAAATTTATATATATATATATATACATATAGATATTTGTAGAAAAATGTGTGTGTGTGTGTGTATATATATATATATATATATATATATATATATATATATATATTTCTTTTTTTCTTACATACAACATCTGACCAATGACCACATGTGCATTTACTTTGTCCTCATCAGCCGCTAACCAAGGGTGAATACACAGTTTCGGTGGTTTAAAGCGGGACTGCCACCCCTGGCACCACCAGCAGCAATCGCTACTGGGCAAAGTAAATGACAGAAAAATAAAATCAATTGGTACATTGAGACAGATGAAAACGCTTTAACAGTTTTTTAAAATTCAAGAGCAGAACGAGAACGGAAGAAGTAGACGACGTCATGCTTTCTTTGCGAATTTCTTCGAATTGCGCCAAATCCAGCATGACGCTTGTCGAACAATAGATTGAAGGCGACATATTTGCTTCTTTAAATCCCTTCCTTTCAGACGGCGTTTTAATAACCGTTGTTCGGATCTTAATTTCCCCTTTTTCATTTGTCGTCTGTTTGGTTTTTTAAATGCGTTTTCTCTTCTGTTTGGTTCTATGCCAAATCTGTCAAAACAAACGTTATATACGATGTTGCAAAATATGCCTGTTTGTTTTTCAATGGGACCCTTAAGGTGAATCGGTAGTAAAAATGAAAGCTCTTCATCAAGATTTGACCAAAGAGTTTTCTGATTACCTTTAGGCCATTGAATCCATTTTCTAGGACACTCCACTATTTCATTTCTTTCGAAAATAGGCGTCACTGGAAGGGATTTAAAGAAGCAAATATGTCGCCTTCAATCTATTGTTCGACAAGCGTCATGCTGGATTTGGCGCAATTCGAAGAAATTCGCAAAGAAAACATGACGTCGTCTACTTCTTCCGTTCTCGTTCTGCTCTTGAATTTTAAAAAACTGTTAAAGCGTTTTCATCTGTCTCAATGTGCCAATTGATTTTATTTTTCTGTCATTTACTTTGCCCAGTAGCGATTGCTGCTGGTGGTGCCAGGGGTGGCAGTCCCACTTTAAACCACCGAAACTGTGTATTCACCCTTGGTTAGCGGCTGATGAAAGCAAAGTAAATGCACATTTGTCACATTGGTCATTGGTCACATGTTGTATGTAAGAAAAAAAGAAATATATATATATATATATATATATTTGGGCAACAATCCTATTAACTGGTCTCCTTCAGAAAATTGAAGACGCCAAAACATTTTCATTCTTGTTTTCCAAATATGAATAAAATCAAAAATATATACATATATACACGCTATTCTACTTATATATATATATATATATATATATATATATATATATATATATATATATATACGCTATTCTAACCATATGGCTTCGTTTTGATCGATATTTGTTTTAACTTGCGTATCATGCCTATGATATTGCTAGTGACTTTGAAATGCTGATCAACATTTCATTAAACTATATTAATTACAGAAGTTAATTATGTAATTTAACTACAGAAGAATTAAAAGAGGGATTCACATTGTTGGACATTTGTCATTGAGTTATTACGGTGAATACGTTCCGCTTTTTGGATTCGCATTTCTAATTTTAGAGGAGAAAGTGAGAAGGAAATTTGTTTCGTTTGAACAAATTTTGCTTTCTTTTGCTATAATTTGTGAGCTGAATACGCTTGATCAGATAGGGAATAAAATATGAATTAAGTGAGAAGGAAAGACATAGAAAAAGCATGATTTTTCGACGAAACTAAAAACAATCAACATCAATATAGTGAATTTTAAATTATGCAATGTGGGTGAAAAGCTAATCTTCAGCTGTCTAAGTTACTTTGTACGACTCTGAATATTTTCTGATTATTAATATTTTACAAAGATGCAAAATGGAAAACTCCAAATGAACCTGTTTACAATTTATTAAAGAAATCTAACTGCAAAACAGTTTTCAGAAAAAGCTAAACTGAATTTCTGGAAGTAATTTTTGTCTTTAACCAACAAAATATATTAAAAAATTGGAATAGACATTGTTTGATATCCCAGAAAAAAAGCGGAATGCTTGTTCTATGAGCTACCCGAGAGCAAAAGTCATTTGAAATCTACTAATAATGGGTCTTATAAACCTAGATCAGTCAGTTATGTGCCAAACGGGAAACACGCTTGGGCGATCATGTCTCGAAAGAAACATGACGGACTGGGCAGAATATTATCCCGCAGTAGGTTGCCATTGCTTTCTGCGGTAGGGTGGTTGCCGACCAAGGCTAAAGAACCCAATCTGTCCTGTTATTTAACCCAAAACTGGAAGGAAAAGACGGATTAATACCTTTCCAAGGGTATTTGCGCGTAAGTGAATGCAATGAATTCAGTTGGAATTCGAAATCGGCTCCCCGATTTTCTCGTTCCGAGTTGATATCCAATGCCCCACAACGCACATCCTAATAAACCTAGATATGTTTAAGAAATAAGATATAAATCGATCAAGACCGAATCTGGTTTGTTTTATTTACATTCGCCTCTATATAATGTATATACATTAGGGGTTACTCGTAATGTATATTCGTATAAACATAAATTTTGATGGTCAGGAAATGTATTCACTAACCCAAGAAAAGGATAAAAAAGAATACATGAATACACATAAATATTTTGTCTAGTCAGCAATTGAGAACCTCGTCTGTTTCAATGTTTTACATATGCAGTATTTTAACATATATTTTAGCAGCATATGAATACATATTGTGCAATATGCAATATAATCGTTTATATGTTATAAACAAATGTTGCCGACTAAATGCACCCCCATACATATATATATATATATATATATATATATATATATATATATATATATATAATTAATGCAGAGAATTCTGTCACTTAAACAAATTCATAGCGACTTTGAAATTTCGTGGAGACAACGTTAATTCGTCAGTTGCCAGAACTAGTCTTTTTGATCATTGACACAAAATGTTTGATTTCAATACCTATCTACCGCAGTAGTGAATGAATAACTTAAACTCTCAGTTGAAGAGAGATAAAAACATTACATCTTGAATTGTCATCCCACTTGGAATAATAATTATAAACGGCAGTGAAGGAAAAAAGTGTGCGTTTCAAAATTCGTAAAACCTGCAAAATGCTGGAAAATATGGCAATTTCCTAAATGTGGCAATAGATTTCATGAAACCCCAAATAATATAAATAATTTAAATACTAAATATAGGTATATATATATGTATAGAATATGACCGTAATATATATATATATATATATATATATATATATATATATATATCAGCATGAAGTGTGTGTATAGAAAAATCCAAAGAAGTATCCTGTAAATACAGTGGTAGGATAACTCTATAAGTGAGCTGTAAACATATATGCATATAAATAAATATAGAGCAAATATAAGAAAAATTAAGACAGACACGTTATTTCATGGTGAATCAGAAATATAGGCCTGTTTCACGCGAAACATCGTCAGCTTCCGTCTTTATTTAAAAAAGGATTTTTAAATTCCTTTTTTAAATAAAGCCGGAATCTGACGATGGTTTGCCTGAAATAGTCTTATATTTGCTATTCACCATGAAATAATGCGTCTGTCTTAATTTTTCTTATATATATATATATATATATATATATATATATATATATTGTCATCCGCAGACAGAACTGTTTCGCTGTATCTCAGCTCATCAGTACGGTTAGACTTCGATTGCTACACAACCCAGTCTCTAAACCCGACCGATTTGGCGTCAGTCGGCGACACTACGCATGGGCCACGGGTATTCGGTGGAAGAAGGCAGTCTTTTTAGTGTATATATATATATATATATATATATATATATATATATATATATATATATATATATATATTAAGGCCATATTCTGTAACAATGATTTGAATTACACAGCATGAATGAAGAATCATATAGATTTGCATTTCTTTTTAACTAACCTCGATTCTACAATATTTTTAATCGTTAACAAATTGAATATTAATTTTAATTTTCCTTTTTGACATGAATTTAATGATGTTTGGTCCTCTGCTACAATTACCGGTCTGTTTTAAAATGTCGACGTTCGTCGCTGTTAGTGAAGCAATTATGTATACCAAGGTTGCAAACTATTTTTTCTGTGAGCTTCAACTAATAATGTTCCGTTCAATTTTGTAAGTTATGTATTTTTGAATAGATGTATATGAAATGATCAATCTATCTATCTATCTATCTATCTATCTATCTATCTATCTATCTATCTATCTATCGAGTTGTGTTTCCGTGTGACTGTGAGTTTAAAGCATCAATTCGATCTTTCGATTTCATTTATATGATTAGCTTTACCTGGCGCTTACAGATTAATGCAAGTATACTTAGAGTATATTATACTCCTTATCCAGGCAATATTTTACAGGGACGTGACTATATTCAGCCCCACAAAAAATGACAGTGAAATGCTTAATCATGACAGCAAAATTTACGCAGGGTAACTGCAAAATCCCAATATCTGAGTTTGACGTGATGTTTTCTGATTCAATATTTTTATCACTTACACTGTTCACTCACTCATTCAACTTTTGATCGATCATTTTTTCGCCAAGAGGGAAAAATTTATTCAATTTGCAGACAGAAGTTACATAATGCTGGCCATAACGAACAACTATTTACTAAATCAAATTCCAATATCTTGTTAACACATCGGCTTCTAAATCAGTCCTTATCGAGTGGTCAGCCATCAATTCAGCATTCAGTCAAGACATTAGGACTCTGGCTTAAAATGAAGCGAATCAAGTTATTGAATATTATACTTGATTATGATGAACGAGGAGAATTATATAAGGGTCAAGTCATTAATGGTACAATTCATATATCGACACTCCGGAATTATGTCTGACTTTTCAGACCGCCAAGTAAAATTTTATTATGGGGAATTAGAGAGTCTGTAAATTAGGAAGAAAAAGTTTGATTTCTGTTATAAACTTTGGCACTCGAAAGAAATACTTGGCTAATGGTTCTCAAATTGTTGCTCTTCTTTACAGGTTAAACTGAAAGTTCATTACTGAAATTATAATTTGGTAAAAATATGATTTCTATTTTAGTTTTCATATAGTGTTTCTATTCTCATTCGTTTTGTAATTTTCACGACATCAATGACGAAAGAAATTGAAAATATTAAGATATCTCCTGATTTGTTAGAATTAATATCATGTAGATTTTACTTCATTAAATATATTTTATCAAGACGATTAATGTGTTTTAGTATATCTTAATATAATTATCATGATTTATCGCAACTATTCACATATAACATTCATATGATGACCTACAACAGTGTGGATCAGAAATAAATCTTGTTACAAATCATTTGTATCAATTTTATTTTGAAACAACTTTCATTAATAGCTACTCTGAAGTGGGATTAACAGGGAACCAATGGTTGACTTATTATTTAATATAAATATATGTATTTTGTGTTGATTTTATAGTTTGTGCAAGTAGTATTATTTTTTTTCGACAGCACAGTATATTAAGGAGTTCAGGCAACGTTTATGAAAAAATAGCAATATGAAACAATTCTCCACAACAGAATATTAGAAACAACATGCGTCGCTGTTTGGCATTTTTGCTCGAAAATCTATTACGAACATTTCTGAGTGCTTATGTCTAAAACTGAAAACAGCGCAGAGGATTCGGAAAAGGATTGGATAATGATTATGAAGGTATTATATGACAGACAACCCAATCTGATTATCGGTGAGGGCTTCAGAATTAAAGGAGGTACTGTTGCCCAGAGACACGAAAATAGCTGCTGGAAGAACCTATGTCTGGAAAAGACAATCTGCATCTTGATACACAAACAGAAGAACGCAGTTATGACCTTCGAATTCTGTGATATCATAACCACTTACATCTGGCTACCTATCTCTCTCGACTGCAACTCTACCTTAAATATTTTTTAATGGTCATGATTTATCGAGTAACAAAAAACTTTTGTAATCTAATTGCAATGATTGTTGCCGCATTCAACAACTTAACCAAAGATACTATCAAGAGAATTTGATGTTGTCTGGAGTTCGTGTTTGAATACAATGTTGATGCATTGAAAAAATTTTCTCGTTCGTATCTTAAGATATATTTGTGTAATTTTATTAAATATATCTCTTAAAATAAGATGTCAGATTTATTTTCAGTTTGGCTTAATCTTGAAGATAACTTTATCCGTACCTCCAAAAATTAAGTTTTTGACAGTATTTCTTTGATAATTTTCAAAATTAACTTTTATCTTCGATTTAATATACGAAAATAACATACGCAAGTGAAATATTATGGTTGTGTGTACTATTTTGTTATATTTTAGAATATGTCATAAACAAGTATTTATGGGAAAATGCGTACGCTGTATATGGATTACAGCATTATTATAATTATTTCATTTAAGGTTCTTCCCAAATTTTCACAACGACCTTGTGCTACTTTCTGGAATGGAAATTTAAAAAGTGAATCCATGTTTATGGCATTATTACTGAGGTCGCTATTTTACGATCATAGGACTGCATGAGAAGATCTAGAGGATGTTGGAAAATCAATTCATGCGGTGAATTATTTTTTCTATTGCACAACGTCAAATATAATCTGAATGTTTTTCTATCTCGATATATTATTTCGACTACTGGTTGGAAGGTTTGCAAGCAATTCTCGACAAAGCTTTAATGTTTTCTTTCACAATTCACTGTCGTAGTTAAAATAGCTTACAGACACAATAAGTTTGTTAATTCTTCAAATTATAAGAACACAAATAAAGCTAAAACAATCAGTTTCGCAACATTTCACCGGAGCATACGCAGAAAAGCAGCGGGACCAGACGGCAAAGTCATAGAGCTGCTGACAGCCGTGGAACCATTTTGTATAGAATAAATTTCTGAAATAATAAATTAAATTTATAATAGTGAGGGTATACTAGATGATCTCAGCAAGTCTATCTTCATAGCACTAGCTAAGAAGCCAGGAGCAAATGATTGCGAACACCACAGAACCATCAGTTTAATGAGCCATATAATAAAACTGATCATCCAAATCCTGATGAACAGAGCGAGAAGCTGAATCAGGCTAGAGATAAGACGAGAACAGTGTGGTTTCGTTAAAGACACGGGAACAAGGAATGCCATATTTATGATTAGGATGCTCTCCGAAAGGGCAATACAGATGAAGAAGGACTTATACCTGTGATTCTTTCATTATGCAAAGGCGTTTGACAAAATCCGCCACAAAGAACTGATGGAGAGGCTCGGCAGCCTGGACATATTTGGGAAAGAGTTGAGAGTAATAAAGAATCTTTACTGGCAGCAAACCGCTGGCATGTGGACAGGTAATGAACTGAGTAGATATACAAAGATACAAAGCAGCGTAAGACAAGGATATGTCTTTTCACCGGATCTGTCAACTTGTACAACAGGAATATTTTGAGGACCCTAGAAGTTATGCCTGGATTCGTTTTCGGAGGAAGCACCCAAAGGTACGCAGATGATACGTTGCTGATAGCAGACACAGAAAGGAAACTACAAAACTTCATACAGAAAGTAGCAGAGAAAGTTACAAGAAAGGACTAGAAATAAACTGCACGAAAACCGAATGCATGGTCATTAGTAAAAAGGCCACCATGAAATGCCAAACACAGGTCGGTGATACCAGAATCAACCAGGTACAAAAATTTAAATAACTGGGAAGCATTATAACAGAAGACGGAAAGTGCGACACAGAGATCCGAAGGCGAATTGGCATAGCGAAGTAAGCATTCCAGAAGTTGAGTAAAGTATTAAGAGACAGGAAAATGTCGCCAGAAACTAAGTACTGAATTGCTACGCGCTGCCTATCCTTCAATATGTCAGTGAATGCTGGGCAATACCATCAAAGATGAAGGAAAAACATGAAGAAACCGAAATGTCGTTCTACAGAGGGATGCTGCGAATATCATGAATCGAGCATGTGAGCAATGATGAGGTCTTGGAAATGATCGAACCAAAAAGGAAATTAATACTAAGCATCAAGGAGAGACATCTGAAGTTCCTGGGACAAACAATGAGGAAGGAGGTTTTGGAGAATCTGATACTAACAGGCTAGATAGAGGGGAAAAGAGACAGGGTAAAGCAAAGGAAAACATATTTGAAGGACCTGTTCATCTGGATGACGGAATTAAGACTGCATTGTGTAACAGGAGAAGGCGTGCTCAGAGCCACCAGGCATAGGGAAAAGTAGAAGGCCATGATCGCCTACGTCCTGAAGGGGCAAGGCACATAGAAGAAGAAGAAGACTTTTGGATTATATTTATAGTTTTGTTACCATGAATGTTACAATTAAAACTGTGTGCTGTACATAGTAATTGCAATAAACTGAAATTGTTGGACAGACTGCGTAATAGGATCTATACAGCAGCTATCATAATTCGAGCTCAATAGAAAGTTAAAATGATTCTTGTTGTGTCATGTATGCTTCCCATTGAGTTCCAGTTTTTAGTCACATTTGATATGATGAAAATGCCAGAATTATAGGCATGCAATATCAATTGAATATATATATATATATATATATATATATATATATATATATATATCCAAGTATGGGAGGAATAATATTCCCCATCCAAAGAAACACTATTTCTAAAAAAGTGCTCAATACAAAGTAGAGCTAATAATAATAATAATATTTATTAATAAATTATAACATTGATATGTTATAATATCACTACAAAAGTAGCTATTTTGTTTCGACACTTTTTGTGTCTTTTCAAGTGATGTTGTTATTTCGAAATGAATGGCTTTAAAAGGTTAAGAACAAGCAAGACCTCTTTCATCAGGGAGGCATGATTGTATGTACAATGTGGACCAATCAGAGTAAAGCAACTTTTACTTTGGAGAATATGTGGGAAGACTTAAAATTAATCTTGGTGGGCATTGGTATTAAAATTTTATAAAATTAAGATCAGCATTCTCTGCTGGGTACTTTGTTCGTCATATACTATACTATTTTTGCCAGCCATTAGACCTAATATTGTTAGGCGGGTTGTGTGGCTGTGTGGTGCTCTGCCCGACATTGGTTTTTGCAAGGGCAGGGAATTTATAAATAGTTAAGAAATTATGTGAGATGTTGGCCTCGAGTATGATGGTTATTATTTGTTGGTCTGTCAGTCGTTACTATAGTGAAACGTGTCACACTCCGGCCGAATGACTTATATTGGTATAGTTTCTGCCATGTTTTGACGCAATGATCGATGTCGGACTGAGTGCCTCATGGGTTGGCGTTCGGTATTGGGTTGGCGTTCGGTATTGGATTCTTTGCTTGTAAGTTTTTGTTGTGTTGATATGTGCTTGATTGTGTATCTGGGGAGGTTATTATTGGGGCGTCTAGGTCGGGTGGAGGTACCCATCGGATATAGGCAAATTAATATTTAAATATTAGTTTATGTATCTATGTATATATATATATATATATTTATGTATGTACGTGTTTGTATGTGTTTATATATGCATGTATGTATATGTATGTATGTATGTGTATGTATGTGTATAAGTATATGTGTATGTGTGTGCGTATGTATATATATGTATGTATATATTTTTGTGCGTATGTATGTATAAGTGTACATTTGTCCTTTTGTGCTTGTAGACATATTGAGATTTGCTTTAATTACTGATTTGTATATATATATATATATATATATATATATTTTGTAGATATTTGTACTCATCTGTATATTCTGTAGGCTTTACATGTTTGTCTGTATATTTTTGTATATGCATATGTGTGTATGGGAAGGAATTTTTTTTTAAAATTTCGAATTTGAAAATGTATATATATATATATATATGTGTGTGTGTATGTATATGTGTACGTGTGTATATATGTGTATATGTGTGTATGTATATATACATATTTTATTATTGTTTTATATTTCTGACCGCCCTCGGTCCTTCATCAGAAACAAGTGATTTCCAAATATGAATTAAAAACGTATTATACGATCATATATGTATATATATATATATATGTATGTGTATGTGTGTGTATATATGTGTGTATATATGTGTGTGTGTATATGTGTACATGCAGGTGTTTGTGTATGTCTGTATATTTGTGTATATGTCCGCACATGTATATATGTTTGTTAAAGTGTCCATGTTTCTATATATATGTTTGTTTGCGTATGTGTGTGTGTATGTATGTGTATATATATATATATATATATATATATATATATATATATATATATGTAATACGTATATATTTGTATGTGTGTGTGTGTATATGTATATGCATATATATGTGTATATATATATATATATATATATATATATATATATATATATTTGTGTATATTTCTGTGTATGTATTTATATTTCTGTATATTTCTGTATATATTTGTAAGTGTGTAGATATATTTATATTTGTACGTATGTATGGACAGACAGAGAGATAGATATATATATATATATATAGATAGATAAATAGATAGATAGATAGATTTCTTAAGTTTCATGCTTTTTTGATCGTCTAACTAACTGTTTTAATTTTATTTCAAAATACTGGATGTATACGGAGATACGTATATTGATGAACTTTTGTTGAAGGTGGAATTGACTTTGTTGGGAATATGTATTTTTGTCATGACGCCTCTTACGCATACACAGACATAATTTTACATATATACAACCATTGACATGCGCAGAGACACAAGCACACGCGAGGTAAACAACCGCGGCTTACAGTCATAACTTCATATGAACAGTATTGAACTCTCTCTCTCTCTCTCTCTCTCTATATATATATATATATATATATATATATATGTATGACGTTTTGCACATGCATACGCATTTAATTTGTTTTATGTTTTTGCGTAAGTATATATTTATTCCCGCTTATGTGTTCATGCATTGAAATATGATTATGTCTATCCTGACCCCATTCATATGAGGCCAGTGATTTTATGAATCCGCCGTTACTGTATCCAATATGTAGCAATTTAGTCTGCGTAAAAGTTAACAGACAAATTGACATCTCGATAAAGACTAAATTTTGAAATTTGTGTATGTATATATACATGGGTGTATTACTATGTATATGTTTTTTCTCACTAATGTTTGTGAATATTTCTCCATATGTGAATGTTTGTAAGTTTATTCATGTATGCGTTCTTTTTCTCTCCTCCGTCTAAAATATGAATAATTTTCTAAATGTACAAAATTGTTAAAATATATATATATATATATAGTTTTTTTTTTGTTTTTTTTGTTTTTTTAGCAACAAAAATATAGTAGATATAATAGTTAATTAATAATGCTGATCTTAATTTTATAAAATTTTAATACCAATGCCCACCAAGATTAATTTTAAGTCTTCCCAGATATTCTCCAAAGTAAAAGTTGCTTTACTCTGATTGGTCCACATTGTACATACAATAATGCCTCCCTGATGAAAGAGGTCTTGCTTGTTCTTAACCTTTTAAAGCCATTCATTTCGAAATAACAACATCACTTGAAAAGACACAAAAAGTGTCGAAACAAAATAGCTACTTTTGTAGTGATATTATAACATATCAATGTTATAATTTATTAATAAATATTATTATATATATATATATATATATATATATATATATATATATATATATATATATACCCACTACAACGGTATATTTGTTTCAACATTGAAACTTCAATGTTTCATCAGGCGGTATGTATAGGAATGAAAAGCCTCTTGTATTTGGTTAGTTGTGTTGGGATGTTGGCGGGGGTTAGTGATTGGGGAACAAATCACGTGTATTGACCGTTGGAATTTTGAAGAATGTGGTGTGGGTAGTTACAATGGTTGATTAATTAGTGTCTTAGATTTCTAGATAGATTAGACATTAGCAGTTAGAATGTAAGATTTTGTTATCTTTTGACTAAAATATATCCTTTGTATTTTTTAGAAGAGCCGTTAAGGGTGGGATGCATATTTTGTACAGAATATTTTTCTATTTAAGCAGACTCTACATATTTAATGTAAATTTGTATATTTAATCTTAATTTTGAATTTAGCAAATAGATTTCTCCTATTAAATTTTTAATTTTTAATTAGATCACAGTTTGGAAAAAGATTTTTCAATTAAATTTTAAATTTTAAATTTATAACTGGTCAGTTGTGTATGGGATGCTGGCGGAGGGTGGATACTGATAAAGGAAAAAGTCATGTTGTTTGACCTTTAGAATTTTGAAGAGAGTGATGTCCGTAGTGAATATGTTTGCTTAATGAGTGTCTAGATATTTTTAACATTAGCAACTAGAGTGAAATATTCACAGCTCTATATATTATATATCGAACACTGCTTTAAATTAATGTTTTGGACGCTGTAAAAATCTTTCTTCGTTCTGTATTCACTCGGATATATATATATATATATATATATATATATATATATATATATATATATATATATATTGAATATGATTATGTTTTCAAAAAGGAAAATTCCTAGACACATTTAGATAAAACAGGTTTCGTCTTTTGTTATTCTAGGCCACACATGATAAGATTATCTATTCTTGTTTAAGCAATTAATTTCTATATGCATCCTTTTCTCTAACTTCATGGACAATTATAGTTAAAATGAAAAAATATTAGTTTAAATGACTTTGAGAGAGACCTTAATTTATAATTCGGGTAGTCACTTCTACGTTAGATATTATATTTTACGTAAGATCAGAATTAATTCGCATTTTATCAATGCCTTATTTTGAAATTTCGGCTTTTTTCTTAATTATTGCAGTTAGATGTTCACTGCAATGTTTTCTATTTTTTCTTTTATTCTACAAAAGTATAACTTCTGAAATCCATATTTTAGAGTAGATTAAAACTATTTTTTTTGGTTGCAGAGACATAGTGAAAAGATTAAAAGATAAATTAATCCAGTTATTTGAGGAAATTGGATTGGCTCTTAACACCTACTCATTATTTCAATTAGTTTTATGTTATAGACATTGCAATCTGATAAAATCTGTTCTTCAGATGTAGCATTTAATACATATTAATTTCTCATATTTCTGATTGACAGTAACACATTTCAATCTGAGCAAATGTTTTACGTTTGGCGTCATAATAATTTAGAGTACTTCCTATCGCTGTTTTAATTTTTTTCTAGTTGATAAGCATTTTTCACCTATATCAGATAGAATATCGAATTTATATATTGGCATAATTATATGATTTATTACATGAAATACTTCATATATGTTTTTTAATTTAGTTTCACAATTCATGTTCATATATATATATATATATATATATATATATAAAACTATGTATATATGCATATATATGTGTGTGTGTGAAAGAGAGTGTGTGTGTGTGAGAGAGAGAGAGAGAGAGAATGTGCGTGATTGTGTGTGTGTGTGTGTGTGTATGTGTGTGTGTGTGTGTGTGTGTGTGTGTGTGTGTGTGTGTGTGTGTGTGTGTGTGTGTGTGAAGAATTGTTCGGATCTCGATATGAAAGTGAAAAATTATTCGAAACTCGATATGTAAATTCAGAAATTTATTAGCCTGTAGAGAGTCAACCTAAGACGCAAAACACGTATAGCAACACAAACATAATTTTAGACACTTTAGCAAAAGATAGATACCCTTGAAATTAACAATAGATTTACACTTCAAATACTATGTTCAAGATTCCTCACACTTTTTTTTTACATCTCTACCAATTTATCTCATATATATATATATATATATATATATATATATATATATATATATATATATATACAGAGATAGAACGAGTACTTTGCAAAAGTATTAATACAAGATCTATTTTATCATTTATGAGGGATATTGACAGAAAATAAACAATTTAATTAAAGTAAGTTTATTTGATATTCATACTAGCTCAATTTGAATAATGAATGGGTATGATATATGTACAATTAAAGGCATATAAACGGGTGTTACGCAAACATATAATGTAATTCAATGAGGTTGCGAAACCTAAAAATGGCTGTATTGTCTCTGCAAATTAGGAGAGGTTGGTGCTTGTAGAAAACGGCAAATTGGTATGCTATATTTTACGGTAAAGTAAATAAAAACCCGATTTTTGTTGGAATACATCTAATTCTTTACGAGAAATAAACGATCTCAAAAAGCAACATTTTCCATAAATTCCATTGATTTCCTGTGTGTCAACTTAAATCTTTGATCGCATTTCAAATCATCAGACCCTGATCTTCCGGTGACTCGGTTTTAGTTGAGTTTGATGGAAGTGTCTTGGAGGAATGCATTAAAGTGCGCGAAGTACCCTCCCAAATTAGATTTGTCGTTGAGTTTTTATTCAAAAATTTTTATTGTACATCAAATGTTTGGACAATGATGTATATGTTAACTGATTTAGGTTGAGTTCGCATCAGTTGTATCAGAAAAGCAGTGTTCATAATTTGTAAGCCTTTCAGTGATTTCTGCCGTATCCTTCGAATCGATCCAAAGAGTTATTGCGTAAATCAAAATATAATAGCATGATCGACAATTGACGCAACTTTGGTTGAAATTTGACCAAGAATTTCGTAAAAGTAGGGTTCGTTAGAATAAAGTGAGACAAGCAGACAGAGAGACGGACAGACATATTAATTTTATATGGATTGATTAAACTTTTCTTTTCATTTATTTTTATTGCAATTCCTTATTTACATATACTTTTTAAACGGACATTTATATTCTTTTCGTATTTCGATTTATTTTCTGTTTATTCTCATTATCTTTCCTTTTCTTTTCAATCGATTTACTTATTGTTTTCTATTTAAAGATATCACACAATTCGTTTTGGTATTATTCACATTAAAATTCCTTTTTTATTTAATTTTATTACCTTTTCATTTCTATGTATTTCTTATTACAATTCCTTCTCTATTTTTTCCCTTTTATTCGTATTTCCCACCCTTTTCTATTTATTTTTCAGACATCCTTTTTATTCACATTCATTATATTTTTTGTTTATTACTTATTACACATTTTCCCCATATATTCTCATTTAAAATTTCTTTTCTATTTATTCTTCTTACATAATTTTTTCTACTTGTTTATAACTAGTTGTTTAGCCCCGAATAGCTCGAAATGTTTTGTTGAAATATCAAGATCAAATGCATATTTAAAAACCTCCAATGTAAGTTTGCCATGACGCGGATGTTGATATTTTGCAAAATTTCCATGTTTAGTATTTGTAAAACAGGATTCATACTTGGTGAATCTGGCAATCATAAAGAATGATGAATGTACAATTAGAAGAACAAGGCGGGCGTTACGGGAGTCCAAAATCTGATACGATGATGTTTTGACGCAGAATTGGCTGCATTCTCGCTACAACGTAGGCGGGGTTGGCACCTTGTTGAAAACGTGAAGTTGTTATGGAATATGAAAAGATAAATGTTACAAAATATACCCAATTTTTGTTGAAATATAACTGAGCAATATTTTCCATTATCTATCCGTGACTCGATTTTAGTTGACTTTCAGTGATGCGTCTTGGACAATTGCATCCGATATTATACTGGTCGGAGATTTTTTTACGAAACCTGTATATGGATTCGAAATATTTTTGTGTGAATCAATATTATGATGTTCATGTACAAATTAATCGATTTTAATTGAATTCTCATAAGGCGTTTCGGCGGAAAAGAGTTGGAAATTTCTAAGTTTTTTAGTAATTCCTAACGTACCCTTAAAACAGATTCGAAAAATATTTGCCCACATCAGATATTCAAATCATTATAGTCAACTAACCCAACTTTAGTTGAAATCGAAGCAAGTGTTTTGGAGGAGTACGTTTCGTTACAGTGGAGAGACAAAAAACAAAAATAAAGGCAGACATATCCATTTTATATAGATAGGTAACAATTCATTAGCAAGTTATTTTTTTTACAGTTGCTATTCTATTATTCATTTTACACGCTTTTTATATTTATTTTTTATCACATTTTTTTAATTTATTCTCTTTACCTTTTACTTTCTATATAAATCTATTTACATATTATGCATTTAGCGATATTAAACATTCTTTTGTAATGTGTCTCATTACTCTTTCTTTTCTAAAAAAAATTATTTCATTGTTGCTTTTTATATTTAGTACAATTTCCTTTCTATTTATCATTTACACTTTTCTATATATTTCTCATTCAGTTTTTTTAATTTTTTTTTATTACACATCCTGTTTTATTTCTTATTAATTACATATTATTTCGACGTATATTTATTACACTTACTTTTTCATTTACTCTTATTATATACTTATTCCAATTTTTTCTAATTAGCGTACCCTTTATATTTAATACTATTTAAGATTTTTATTAATTTCGTATTACATTTTTCCCGCTTATACTCGTTATACATTCTCTTCTGTTACTTCTTCTTGCACCTCCTTTTCTATTATTTATTAGTAATCTTTCTTTAATATTTATGCTTAATTACACGTTTTTCTGATGATTCTCATTACACATTAATTTCTGTTTATATTTTACACTTTATATTCTATTTATCTTCTATCACACTTCCTATTATATTTATTCTTATTTGAATTTCTTTTCTGTTGATTCACATTATCTTTCCTATTAATTTGTTATAACACTTTCTTTTCCACTTATTATCATTAAACATTCTTTTCTATTTCGCTTATTACACTTTCTTTTCTATATATTTATTATCACACTTTGCCATTTATTTTCATTACATTTTATTTTCTCTTCCTTTCTTTCTATATTTTCTTTTAAGTTTATTTTATATTATACTTTATTTTCCATTTATTCTTATTACACATTCTAGTCTATTTATTCCCATTATACATTTTTTAATTTATGAATATTACACAATTGTCTATTTATTCCCCTAGCACATTCTTTACTTTTTATTTCTGAAGGCACGTTCTTTATTATTTATTCTCTATAATGTCTTTTCTACTTATTCTTCTTAACATTTGTTTCCTATTTTTTCTTATGTATATTGTTTCTTATTAATTTCTTATCACACACTCTTTTCCATTTATTCTCATTACAATTACTTTCCTAATTATTTCAATTGCACTACTACTTTTGTTTATTATTTTCTTCCTTCACACACTTTTCTTTTCATACTTATTACTTTTCATTTTCTGTTAATTCTTTTTATACTTTCTTTTCTATGTAATCACATTACACTGTTTTTCTGATAATTTTTATTTCACATTCCTTTACATTTATTCATATTATAATTTCTATTTATTTTTTATGTATAGCCCGGCGTTGATCGGGACATTTAGTGGTTATTTTGAAATGTTAATTTCAAGTGTTAGGTTTTCGTGAGGCGTCTATCAAAAATCTGAAGTAAGAATCGGTTTTTGTTTTATTTCTAAAACAGGATATATGCTTGTCAATTCTGCAAAGAAACGGGAATGATGTAAGCGCAATTGAAAGAACGGGGATGGGCGTTCCAGAGACTGTAATGTGATGAGATGACGGTGTCAGAGAGAAGAATTGGATGTTTTTAACTGCAAATTTTGGATGGATTGGCACTTATAGAAAACGGGAAATTTTTATGGAATACCATATGGTAAAAGTTACCAAAACCCCCGGTCTTTTAGTGAAATGCGACAAAGCCTTACGGAGAAAGATTCTCAAAACCTTTTTGTAGATCAAAGGTATATATCATGATCACCATGTGACAAAATTTATGGTTTAAATGAGACAAGGTTTTCAAGAGGTATTATTCATTACAATGGGAAAACACAAAGCACAGACATACCATATATATATATATATATATATATATATATATATATATATATATGTGTGTGTGTGTGTGTGTGTGTGTGTGTGTGTGTGTGTGTGTGTGTGTGCGTGGGTGTGTCTTCTGTGAGTATGTGTGTATGTTTTCTGTGAGTTTGTGTGTGTATATTTTCTGTGAGTGTATCTGTGTGTCTCTGTGTGATGATGTCTAATATTAATCATTACTTGTAAAGTCTATGGCCGTTTTTGCCTATTTCGTCCTTCAAGCGGAACAATAATGATGTATAATGTTTGTTGTTAATGGTTCTTCACTTCTTAGAGCAATTGAGGAAAAAATGCCCAAATACAAAGGCCAAATACTTGCCTGCTGATGTTCGCTTCTTTGGTCGATTTAGACTGATTTCACCAGCTGCCTTATCTAATCAGCTTAATGCCGATTTGACTCGAGAGTTAAGTGGTAGAATCATTTTCAGCAATATATCCATATTTAAGCAAAATCTCATTCCTGTTGCGTTGCCACTATTGCAAAAATATTCTGAACCGTTGACGCATTGTTTTCTCAACGAATTTGAGCAAGTGTTCATGCAAAATAATAAATACATTAATTTCTGATATCTTCAAACCCGTTGCTATCACACATAACTTTAATTTAAGATCGGCCAAAAGATGCTTGTAAATTTTCTTTGGTATATTCCTAGACAACTCCCCATTTTCTGTGACCTGGCGTTTCAGCAACATTTGTGTTTGTACGACTGCGTTTAATGTCAGTTTAAGACATATAACCGTTCTTTCCGACGTAGATCAATCTGAATCACCCTTATCGAGTCATTGCTTTGCTTGATCAGTATTTTCCCTACAGAAAGCAATGCTTTATCAACTCACTAAATTCAGGTTTTTCGATTGTTTTAGAAGATTGTAACTATAGCTTCACATAAATTACTGTAGTCTGTAAACTACTTATCCGATTTGGCCTAATTTTTTTCACCTGCCGTTTGAACGTTAGCTCTTCAAAAATTCATATATACTTTTTATTAATGACGCCATACATATATAAGTCCTGAAATATTATTTAGTTATGTGTTTAATGTGTCAATTTCTCTGCAGAACATCCCTTGTTTTTCGGTGCCTTATGCATAGTTTTGATAGATCTAATCTTCTTTAATGGATCGCTTACAAGACGATTACTTCACAGGCAAATTGATGACATATTTTAGCATAATTTCACGAACTAGAACTTCTTTTACACATTGGTGAAAACGGTTACAGCCAATATATTTATCAAAAAGCAAGTTAGGGATATAATTATTATTGGAATAGTTACGTATCTTATATCAGTAAGGTAGAACATGGACAATAATGGTTAAAATTATTAGGCATTTTATTAATCAATTTTTGCTTAAATTGAGAGAATTGCTCCCACGTTGAAGAAATATTTCAACAAGTCAAACATGATAGTGTGACAATACACTGGCTCTTCGAATTTTGTTCCTTCTGTAAGAGAATGTAGATTATTTGATTGTAATTTTTAATTCACTAAAAAGAAATAAATATAACATCTTTGTACTAAGCCTAATTGTTCCTTCTTGAAAGGCAAATCTTATATTACATAATGAAAATCAAACTCTTCTCAGATATACTTTACATTTTACCAAGGATAACGAGAGGGTAACTAACCATAGTCTACAGACTATTTATTCTACTTCTGTTTTGTATCGGGCCACTTGAGAACATAGGAGATAATGATTATGTACATCATTCTCTCCCTTCTGGCACTAATATCCTTTTGTTTTTTTGTTTTTTGAATCTTCAAAAAATACTTTGATAGCATAATCAAAACATCATCAATTTTGTTACGTACTGGTCTCCTCTGCCCAACCTTCTCTCAGTTAGTTTTGTGAGAATGAATTTTACTAAGCCATCCTCCATCATTAAGTGAATCAGAAATGACAATTGTCACTTTCTGATATGAAATATCATATTCTGATTCTACATATTTTTCTTTTTCCTTCAAAACTTTGATGACTTCATATTTTTGGTCTGTGGTACTCCCAACATCTTCATGTAAAACTACTGATGATTCAAGTCACTTTTACGTATTTGCAGTGATAGACCAAATCCGTCGCCCTATAGGCAGATAGATAACACGTAAGAGTTCAATTTCTTTTTTGTATTTTCTAAGGCTGATTGTGATTAAAATGAACAAAATTACAATAATGAGATATAATTTTATACTACAAAGTTACTTGTGTATCAACTGTAGAGTGGCATTCATTCTTCTTGAGATATCATGGATCTGATGCCCGAAGTTTGCCCCTAAGCCGGTTATGAAAAGGCAATATCTCTTTTGAATGTTAAGGTCCATATCGAAGTGACAATCTCGACTGCAAACAATAGATGTGAAAACGCTCACCCCGATGTCGATGTTTCTTCTCTCCCCTCTCCAGCCTTTGGTCTAAATTGCGTTTCAGGCGTGAGCAATCATTCACAAAGTCGCTGCAGCTCTAAATGTCCATGTCCATTGCATTTATGTCAATACCCAACATTTAGTCAATGTAAACTAGTAAACAATATAATATATTAAACAAGAGCCAATATAAAATTCAAAAATATACTTGCTTTAGATATGTATAATAGTATGGGTTAAAATAAACAATCATAATCCAAGTCGATATTTGAAATATGGACATTATTACAGACTGCTGCCGCATACTTACATTTACAATTTACATCTACACTAAACAAAAGAAAATATCTTCATTTGCGGATGATTAATTACGTTTGGCGATGTTTATGTTCCACTGGGCACTCAATGTACTGCTGCTACGACAATGCATATTTTATTAAGAAAATGTGTCTCTATGCAGTTAGTAATATATAAAAATCTTCTGAACGCAGATGGCAAATAACAATCAGTTATAAAAGTAACTAAAGTAGGGAAAATAAAAAACAAAACAGACAAATGAAAACTTTGAACGTTGAACATGAGTCGCATAAATATCATTGTTTGGAATATTTTATTTGTTTATGCTATACTTTAAAGATAATATCCTATATTCTTTTATCGAAATGATATTATTATAACGAAAAGTAATGATGGAATCTTTATTGCTGCATACTGAATATTTAAAATTCATGTGAATAATAGTTTTAATTATTGTTAAAAAAAGATGGCGAGGTTTTGAGAAAAGGGAAATTATATCTAACCATAACAGAAAAGGAAAAAATAAATTTAGTTTCCGCCAATGGAGCCTTTGATTTTTCTGAAAATTTTAATTTTAAGGCATTCGTAGTTTTGCAGCCCCTCGCGAGATCTAAAAAAATTAAAATATTTTATAATCTATTTATCGTTTCAATACAATTAGCATATAATGTTTTTTTTTTAAGAAAATATTTATGTGACCTGCTATCGAATTATTACATGCTTACAATCACCGGATTTAAGAAACATCGAGTTTGGTCGAAACCTAGAAGATTGACCCCTTGAGAATACCAGGTACGGTGTGATTGGTGTAATGGATCATAGTTCGGATTGGTAATCTGAGAGCTAAGTAACAATTCCCGTTGTGCTTGTTATATTTACTTACGCGCAAATACAATTAGAAAATACATATATCTACTTTTTCTACCCGCATATATGAGTAAAATAGTAAGCAAATTTTTCCTGACCCATCATTATATCTTGAAAGAACTTAAAATCCTAGAAAATATTTCTGGCTTTAAATAACCAGCAAAGTTTTGATAACCCTTCGCAACGAAACAACCAATTAAAAGATTATATAAAATTGTGATTATAAAGGATTTTTCTTAAGAATAAATTGAAATTATCAGTAACGTGTACATATATGAGTATAATCTGAAATATATGAAGACGGGAAGCATTTATTTAATTCATTACTTTTAGTTGCGTACATTAAACAGGTTATAAATGATCTCAAAATAATCTCAAAGTGTTTCAATAAAAATTATACAAAAAAGTATTATTTATTTTATCATTACATTTCATTTTGTAACGATATGTTTGAATTAAATATTTTACATTGTCCAAACTGTCCTACACAATTTTATTTTCATGTTTACAATATTTCGGCCGTTGTAAGCTCAGGCCTTCTTCAGGTTCTAGGAATTTCGAACTAAAGATTATTTTAGAACAATAGGTTATTTCATTAATGTTCTATGTAGGACGCTATTGCCATGTAGTTGCCTTTTATTAACTCAAATATATAAGCATTTAGTTTACTACTGCTTTGGTCTGCTATAGAACTCTCAAATCTCAAGATCAGATGGCCAGTGTAATTAGGCTTTGGTTGGTTCCAGTGATTTGACCCAAGGAATTATGAGTTTTAATACTAGGCTACAGCAGTGGCGAACAAATAACTTCCAGAGATAAATTAATGTGACATAACTTCATGGATATTAGAAGTAACATCACACATAGAATGAGAATGACATACCCGTGGCACCAAAAAATTTCGGTCCTTAATTCATAGCAACGTTTTTTTAATCATATCGCCCTGAAAGGCGGGAACGCCACTGATGAGCAGGGGGCTACATTTGAGAAAAAGATTAAGAGATTGAAGAGAAGGAGGAACAGGTTAGAAAGGATCAAGAGAAGGATAGGAATACAGGTGTGATGACATTTGTAAAGATAGAGAGAAAGGAAAGGATATACAGGACGGTGTGGAAAGAATTTGGGTAACGTAGTTAAGAGATAAGTATTGACCTTGCATTCAAATTCCTGGGGGTTGTAGCTGTCAAGAAAGCAAGAATAAGGAAGCAAGATCCACCGGCGGAAAGTGCAAGAAAAAAAGCTGAAGGAGTAGAATTGTCAGCTGCATTTGGTTGATCTAACTGTAAATGGGTGTGACCCAGATGCCAGTCTGGTTGCACGAGTAAACACATGTTGCGGAGGCACCAGTGACATGAGTTCGTTGGAGCAAAATCTATAGAACTGTTTATAGGACAGACACAGGGAAGCCACATCTCGTTGGTGGGAAAGTGGCTGTAGTCGAGCCGCTAAGTAAGCACCTATCACATTACTGATTCTGATTTGGAGCCTGTCATGAATACGGAGATGAGCAGCGGGGGCATCAGACTATCTATGTCAGCAGTACTCCATGCATAGACGATTTGTTGATTTGTATATATGCAGGATGTTATCAGGTGGGAAAACATCTTGACCCGACACAGTGACCCATCATTCCTAGCAGTGGATTTAGCTTTTGACTAAATGTAGTAGTTCCATTTGAGATCAGAATAGAGACAAGGCCGAGGAGTCGCGGGATATTGCTCTCAGGGAAACTCGCTTGTTCCATGCTTATGGAAGGCAGGAAAGGCTGTCTGTGATGTTTGACTGAGAGTAGCTTGGTCTTAGACGCATTGAAATTTACGAGCCACTCCTTACCCCAATATACCACAGAGTGTAGATCCCTTTCAAGATTAGCAGCGAGATTAACGTTTGTCAGTCACGCCGGGATTCTTTCTGATGCGGGAGTAAATTGTGGTGTCATCTGCGTAGATGCCAACCTGGCACTTGATCTCGCCTGGGGGGTCGTTTATGTAAATAATGAAGAGCGTATGGCCTAGGATAGAGCCCTGAGGGACACTAGCGTTTGTAAAGAGTGTGTGGAGGCATGTCCATTCAGGACAACCTTTAATATGCAGTTATTTATTTTTTTTAATCGTGTCACCCGAAGCAAGGCATTCCACTGCCACTATAGCGCAGGGGGTTACATAGATTGATTGGGTAAAGGAAATGTCAGAAGGATGGAGATAGACCACTTAGGATGTACATAGAGAGAGGATGGGAGAGAGTGGGTGGGAGTTAGTTTGTTAGGAGGTGTCCATTGACCCTACATTTAAACTCCTGCAGTTTGTAGCCGTCAGGGAAGCAAGCATGCGGTAGGGAATTCCACAGCGGGAAGTGCGTAGAAAGAAGCTGGTGGAGTAGAAATTGCGGTTACATTTCATCGGTTTCACTGTAAAATTGTAGTTCCGAGTTGCCAAACTAGTATCTCGTGCAAATTCACATCTAGGGAGCACCAGTGATTTAAGATCGTCAGAGCAGAAGCTATGGAAGTATTAATAGAAGAGGCACAGGGAAGCCACGTCACGCCGGTGAGAGAGTGACTGCATGCGGTCAGCCAAGTCGGTATCAATCACATTACAGATTCTTCGCTGTATTTTGTCAAGAACCCCGAGGAGAATAGCAAAGGCACACGATCAGATGTGGCAGCAGTACTCAATACACGGGCGGATGGCAGATTTATATAAGTGCATCATAGATTCAGACGGAAAGTATTTCCGGGTCCTGCACAGAGAGCCGTCTTTCATAGCAGAGGATTTAGCAATGGATTCGACGTAGTCATTCCACTTGAGGACCGCTGAGAGTGTCAGGCCAAGCAGGCGTAGTGTTTTTCTCTCTGGGAGGCAAGCCTGTTCCATAGTAATGGGAGGGAGATGTGGCTGTCTGTGGTGGTTAATTGACAGCAGCTTCGTTTTGGAAGAATTGAATTTTACGAGCCAATTGAATTGAAGGAAAGATTGTATTAGATCAAGCAATCGTCCGGTAATACCGTAACCTCGTAGCTTGCTTAGAGGGCCAGCGTGCCAAAACCTTTCAAAAGCCTTAGAGATATCCAGAGTAACAGCACGAACCTCGCCGTACTCATCGAGGGCCTGGAGCATGTACTCTGTAATGGTTGTTAGCATGTCGGCCTTGGACATGGCAAAGCGAAACCATACTGCCTGTCGGAGAAGAGTTGATGGGCAGTAAGTTGCGGAAATATTTCAGTATTAACAATGGACTCGAACACCTTCCCGAAAATTGCTAGAAGGCGGATAGGGTGATAGATGGATGGGTACGATGGTTCACCAGAGTTCTTAAATACAGGAACAACAGAAGAGAACTTCCAGCATGCAGAAAAACAGGAAGCATAGAAGCAGTAGTTATAGAGTTTAGAGTGGACAGAGGAGAGTTCAGTGGCACATTTTTAAGAACAATTACTGGGATCCCATCAACTCCACTAGCCATGTTGGGGTCAAGTTTTGATATTAAACGGGATACTACTGTCGGGGTAATGTGCATATCGTACAGTTTAGCCTAAGTTCTAATAGGGAAGTCGCGTGGGTGTACTTTAGATGAGTCGAGTGTGGAGTTGGATGAGAATCTGCGAGCAAAGCACTCAGCCTTGTCCGCCGATGATGTGAGGACCTAAAAGTCATTGATTAAAGGAGGGATAGCGGATTTGCTATTGTTTAGCACCCGTTTGCATATCCGCCAATAGTCTTTAGAGCCGAACTTGTGGTCAGCTATGCGCTGTCTCATTCTCTCTCAGCAAACAACCGCTTGGCGTCATTCAGGATTCTCTTGCACTCATTACGAGCACACGTGAATAAGCGCCTGTTGTAGTAAACGAATGTTGTGATTCCTGTGGGCAATGGCGGCCGAACAGGCAGAGAAGAACCAGGGGAGGAATGAGGTTTGAGACTTCCTGGGAGCTATGAAGGCATTAATGATAGCGTTCGCCCAGGAAGAAATTTCAGAGGCACAGTCATCGACTAGGAGATCGAACACTTTCCCCTAATGGACGTCGCAAAGGAAGTCGCAGATGGCGTTCCAGGCAGCTCTCTAGTAGCAGTAGGAGGTCCTGTAATTAGAAGGCACATAGGGTGAGTAAGAGTGGAGAGAAGTATTAACAGCATGGTCAGAGTTGCCTAGGGATCAAAGCTCTGAGACCTGGGAGGAGTCAGGTGCAGAGGCAAAGCATATATCTAGTAGAAAGGCTTGTCTAGAAGGAGAGCTTCGAAAGCGTGTGAGGGAGTCCACTACTTGCGTAAGGGATTGGGAAATAGCTCATGGCGTGGATACCCGCGGAATCAGTAACAGAGTCTTTAAGCCACTCAGCATGATAGGCGTTACGAGCTCCGAACACAAATATGTGAACGAATGGGTGGTGGGATGTAGCCTTATCTATATTGTCAGAAATGTTGTCTAGAAGAGAGTAGTCGGAAGAAGAGGGGGAACGGTAAAGGATGAAGAGGTAACTAACCGAACTAAGAAGTGATAGATGGAGACGGACATATTGGTGGGCGGTTGATTTGAGTGATGACACCCTGCCCAAGAATGTGGCCATGTAATCTTTCCTTAGGAGGGGAGGATAACCAGGGATCGAGACGTCAGAGGCGGGAATTGATGAGTTCTGGAGAGTACAACGTCCGAAACGTCGTAAAATGGCAATAACGATGATGCTTACAGTCACAACTCTGTAAATAATTTAAATACTAGCACATCTCAGATAATTACAAATAAATTTGAATTCAATCATTAATATTTTTTCAACTGAAGCTTTTGCAAAACATTGCGGAGAATGTAGATCTGAGTTTTTGCAAAAAACTACTTAAATTAGAACTAAACTATATGGCTGTGAACATATTTGAACGACAAAAATTCACAGAGATAATCATAGTTGTTGAATATAGTAATACATATTTTATGTCTAGATTTTTATTGAGGCAATCAAGTTAATCATAATGCAAATGGATTATATTAATTTTGAATTTTTACTTAATGCTTAATTTCTGAAACACACACTATTGATGTTTAAGGTTGTTTATCTTCATCATATGACATTTTATATAGTAAATTCGAGCATTGTTTTGTTTTTAAATATGTGTTTAAATGAATTGAAAGGGCAAAATGCTAGAACACATCTATTTTTAAATTTCAACTCTAATATATATATATGACTATTAAAGATGCAAAAACAAATATTTTACTATATTATATGGACTTAATTGTATTATATTTAAGGTTTATTTAAAATAAAACATTTGTTTCTGAATGTTAGCATATTTTTTTATTCATATGTAATCTTTTTATCATTATTTATATTTCCTAGCACAAAATAATTACTTCTTCTCATAGGCTATTAGCCAATTTCTACATTTAAGAAATAATACCTGTTACTACAATCCGCTAATACATTTATTCATTTTACTGCATTGTTAATAAGTTCTCCTTAACTTTTTTATAATACTCTCTTTTTTAGTGTTTTAAAAATATGATAGTATTAAGCAATTCATTATTTTATTTTATCTGGGGTTTACATATTCTTTAGTCTGGAAACATTCTTTTATTTTATTCTTTTTACACTTTGTATACGTTATCATATTTTCTACCGTTCAAGTGCCAATGATTAAATTTTTGCTACGTGCTTCAATGATCATTATCAATTCTGTTCCGAAAAAGTGTATTACTTAACATAAAACACATCTCGACACAGGATTTTAGGGGTATTTATTGGATCTAATTACCGACAAAAACAGTTTTAACAATAATAAAATAAGTTTGCTAGCAGTATTATACCGTTAGAACTTCAGAAATATCACAGACATCAAATCGTATTGTGTACAAATTTTAATTTTAGGTGAAAGATTATCTCATATTTGACCATTTAAAAATGTTTGATAAATTATGCAAACGTAACTTTTAGAATGGGAAACAATTTTTGTTGGCTACAATGGAAAAGAGGTGTGAGTGAAAAATGTAAATAGATTTATCAAAATATAATGATTTCATGAGAAATAATAGATTCTCCATTTTGATTTGTAGATTTTGTCCAAATACTTTTTTATTGCACTACATATTATCTTCGTAGATGAACGTAATTGAATGAACTTAAAGCGTTTCTTTAAACAACGAAATTAATTAACAGTAACCTAAATGAAATAAAATCGAACGAAACAAAGTGTCTTTCGCTGAAAGTATCTCATTATCCTGGTTTAATTTATTTTACACGAATGGTAAATCATGTCCAAGTCACAGGACATTAGCAAGCTTTCACAATTGAATGTGACTGTTTGTTTTTTCTTGGTCAAAAATCATATTAAGTCAGAAAACAGTTTCTTAAATAGACGCAAATGTAAAGTAATTTTAAATTAAAAAATCCTAGCAATATCTTTAGAATCACCTAACTCAATAATACAAGCAGAACATATCACTATTATCGATATCTGAATGTATTACCGGGAAAAGATTATTATTGTATATGGCATAATCTCAATAGTCCGCTATAAACAATAAAATAATTCCAAAAACATCCGTATAAATTTTATCTAATCTACACCGATGAAAGTATATCTCTGACTCTTGTACTAGTACACTTCTCTCAAATGCAATAATGAGTTTTAAGGAGAGCGTTCTTGATATTAGTAATATTCTAAGCGTCAGTCAAGATATTATGATCGTTTTAGTAAATGGAGAATTTTTAAAATTACTTCCACGGTGCTTATGGAGATTTTTATTGTCTGGCAAGAGAACATAGATTAGATACGAAGCCGCTATCTGACATCCTTAGAGTATAAAAACCTATGCATATACAATGGCATCAGTGACTGTAAAATTATATCTTTACATTATTAAGATGTGTCTGGCTATGCTATAAACAGTAGCACCTATAAAATTAAAGAAATACCAAGAGAATGAAATACTGTCTGTCATTGAATTCAGGTGTACAATATTTAACGCGTTGAAATATTTAACAACACGTACTGGCTCAGAAATATTTGAACACAATCCGAATGTGCTAATATGTAAGTCTATTTAAGTACCAAGAATAAATTGTAAATAGTCTCTAAAAGAAATTATTCTGTGAATTATAAAATATTAGATGAATAGATACATTCTTTTACAAAGTTAGTTGAAACCACTTCTCGAAACATTGATTATATAACTTTTCATTTGATAACATTGTAGATTTTGCATTGTTTATCTGAATGCATTTAGAATTTGCTTAAATGATTGCAAACGAGAGCCATAATATATGTTACTATCAAATGTGAGTAGAATACGATTTCTATCAATATTCACTCGATGGAACCTATTTGGTATAAATCAATGAATTAAAATGCCATTAATTTTTTTATCCCAAATCGAAAAACTTGTTACATCTTGATATATCAGGATTGAGAATAATCCTATAACCTCAAATATGTTTTCTAGAATAAAATTTCGGTAACACAAATATATAATTAATCCTTAGTTCTCTGTCTGACGGAAAAGCGAGCGAAAACGTGGTTTTGATACTAAAAACATTTATAGTCCATATATTCCGATATCAAAGAACATTGAACCAAAATCATTATTTTAACTCACAACTAACAATTATGATATGTCTGGAATTATTTCAACAGTAAAGAAACAAAGATTTTAATAGGAACCTTTGGAATATCTTGATATTTACAAAAATGTTCTCCCTTGATGCGCAAGGTGTCCGTAAAAGAAGCCTCGCTTGTGTGGAACTCTGATCGGAGACAGAAATCTTGATGTTTTTTCAGCCGAGTCTAATTTCTTAGACCGATTACTGACTGAGCCATGAAGACAGATACCTTGCAAACGGCAAACCAGACAGAGGACTTCATATTAACCCAATGCCACTAAACTGAGAAGGGATGTGATACAAAATCGGACTTAATGGCAGAAAATGAGCGAGGGTTCTTGTTTGTAAATTGACACGTATATTTTCAAATAAGCAGGAAACTAATTCTCTCATCTAAATTGCGTCTGAATTTAGCTATGGTATTTATATTCTATATTCTACTGAATTATTTCAATGAGCATATTTTTCCTAGTTTCTGAAATCTTCTATCGTTGCTGCTACTGTAATTACTGTTGTATTTTTACCATTTGGGCTAATATTTCATGCACATTTTAGAATAAATGTTTACCCCTCTTGAGGTACTGCAAAGACAAGATGACCCAAAGATGTATGTAAGTGCTTATCATCATTGTTTTTTGTGGGTTGAAAATCTAATTTTCGTATTCTGTTCGAAATTTGATTTATCCTCACCATTGCTATAACTAAGGAATAACGGTTATAATATTATTTCTCGACTGACTCCAAATGAAAAGTAGGGAATATTCTGTAAGAACTTAGATTTTCCGTAATTTAGTTAAGCATTTTGAACAGCTCATTTATGTTACCAAGTTTGTGTTATTTGATCACTATAAAGCATTTTCTTGTTTTGGACGGTATAAATCATTGGCAATGATATTTTGCATAAGTAATGTCTATATAGCTCTGATGCATGAATCCATTTACTAATGTAAAATGTAGATAACATTGAAAGCGAACGCATATTAATGATTAAATTTATATGACGGACGAAATGCTTTCATTGAAATAAATTTATTGTTACACCATTCATTACACGTGGCTAAAAGCGTAGCAAATTATTTATGTATTCGGATTCTACATGTATGAAAAACTGATATAATGAAAATGATTATAATACACTGATGCTTTCTAATACAAATTTTTTAAACTTGCCTGTTATGCTCATCCCTCTCTTTATTTATAGCTAAAGTCCTTAAAATATAGAATAATATAATTCGATATATATATTCAGTTACTTGGGGTGTTTATTGGTTTTTTCGAAATCGTTACATAACTGCTTATTCAAAATACTTGCCTATGAGATGGCATTGACGCAGAAAGTGCAAAGTGCGTATTAGATTTTGTTGTATCTGTAAAACAAGATTCATGCTTGTTCAATTTTGCCAATAATTTGTGCGTACAATTAAAAGAACGATGACGGATGTTACGAGGCCATGTAATGTGATTCTATGACGTTTTGATTTAGAAGAAGTGAATGTATGTTACTTACAATGTCGTATGATTTACACCTTGTGTTAAACGTGAAAATATTATGTCAGGAAGAAATGACAATGAAGCCCTATTTTTGTTGAAATACAAATAAGCGTTCGAATAATTAAACGACAGCTAAAAGAAATATTTTCCATTAATTTTGACGTTTCTCTCACCTGGCCTCCTGCGCAAGCTACTGTTTTATAGTATCACTGGACGCATGCTTGATCTGATTCAATCTTTTCTTTTTAACTGCGTATTGAAGTTCGGCTTGAATGGGAATGCCTCCACATCCTACCGAACGTACGCTGGTGTTCCCCGGGGAGCTATCCTAGGACTAACGCTCTTTCTGATCTTCATAAATATTTTCCATGACTTGAACAAATCCCACGTAGGCATCTACGCAGATGACACCACTATTTACTCCAGCTTCAGTAAGAAATCTGATGAGGCGGACAAACATAACCTCACTGATGATCTAGAGAAAGAGATTCACTTTGTGGTACACTAGAATATGTAATAGCTTGTATATTTTAATGTTTCTAAAACGAAGCTACTATATTTCAAACATCGCAGGCAGTCTCTCCTGCCCTCCACAAGTTTGAACTAATTGAGTCTCCGTGAAAGCAATATACTGCGTTTGTTCGGCCTCACCCTATCTTCTAACCTCACATAGAATTATTACATTAATCAATAGCTGAATCCACCATTAGCGAGGTTGGGTCACAGTGTCGGGTCAGGAAGTTTATTTTCCGCCTGAAACCATCTGGCACACATGCAAACCAACCATCCGACCATGCACAGTATAATTTCATATCTGGTCATGTGCCCTGCATTTCATTTCAAGGTTCTCGAGAGGCTCCAATGGAGAATCTGTAATGGATCGTCCCAGACCTGTCAGTTCGACTCCAACGACTTTGTCACTGGCGGAATGTGGCTTACTGCTGTCTCTTCTACAAATATTTTCATGGCTTTTGATTCAACGAACTTAGATCATTGGTGACAACTCTGCATTATATTTACTCGAGCAACCAGACTGGCAACAATTTCCAAATTATTCATTTAATCATACAAATTGCAGCCGAAAATTTTTTCCCTTAGCTTTTTTTCTCGCACTTCACACCAGTGAAACTTCCTTCAGTATACTTGCTTTTCTGACTTAATAACCTCCAGGAATTTAAATAAATGTCAATTCCCATCTCTTATCCAGTTGACTCTAATACGTCCATCCTCGTTTCTACCTTTGTATCTTGTTCTTTTTCTTCACTCTGTACCTTCAAAAATGTCTTCACACTCATCTTCACATTCATCACTTGCCCATTCTCTGACACTCCATGTAACTGTTTCTTTCTATTTAGTCACTTCCTTTCTAAACTTATACTATCTTAAATACCCTCTCCGCATCAAGGGCTGTACCGCCTTGCTTGTGGTGAAACGAGTAAAAAAAGCAGAAAAAAGCTTTAAAATCAACAAAATGGAATCAAACCCCGACATCAAGAAAAGTAAAAATAAATAAGAAATTAACAAAAATTTTAAAAAAATAATAGTAGCAAATAAGAATATTCCGACAAAATATCATGAGCAGGAAACAACAGCAAAAACACAGTCTATATGAGTAAAACTATCATAAATCTTTCCTCATGAAATTTCGAAGTCGGCATGGACCTGAAATGATAAAGTAACACATTATTCATATCAAACTTTTAGCAAATAGTAAAATCTAAATTCACCGCTCATAAGAATAGGGTGGAATAAGAAAGAGATTATGAAATATAGTCATTCCTATGTTATGAAAATTTAGGAACGCCGGGGACTCACTCATTACACGGGCTTGTGAGTGAAGCAGGACGTTAGCAAACCGCTGTAGATGAAAAACAAGACATACATAAAAAAGGAGAAAACTGAAGGAATCAACGGCCTGCTAAGTAGAAACAGTGTCTCGAGAAATAACCGTGAAATGACAAAGCGACTCCACTCAATTACGTACTCGAGAATATTCACGCCCTTGAACAATAGGTACATGAAATATATCGCGGTGAAAGGGGTTATTGCCAAAGGAATTCATTCCTCGACTTTTAATGAGCTACATAGAAACAGGTGTCATCTGACCTTCATCAAGTGACTAAGCAAAAAGTGCGTAAGGGGTACACATTTTTTCGAACTTTGTCCATCACCAGCAAAAGAACGACATAAGCAGGTGTCTCTCCACCGATACATTGCAACTGTGCCAAACAAATATAAAATTACCCAAAGGACACGGAACGTCAGGACGCTGAACAACTGTGACCAACTCGATAATATCAAGCAAGAGAAGAGCAAATTGGAAATCATTATTCTGGCAATATGCGAAACTAGATTGTCAAACAATGAGGAATGAAGCAGCGACAACAAAAGGATAATATAAGAAGGTGGTAAGATAAGGATAAGAGAGTCGGATTTATACTGGAAGAAGAAATGAATTAAATGCATTCTGGGATACTAAAATTATCCAAAAGAGTTATCTTAGTCAAATAGAAAGAGATAAAATCAACATAACTATTATAATAATATGTGCATCAACAACTGAAAGCACTGAAGAAGTAATATAACCATTCTTATCCCCACTGGGCAATGCCAAGTCTCAGTGTAATACCTAAGCAATTAGTATCATTATGGCAGATTTGAATGTCAAGGTTATCAAAGAGAAGGAAGGTGAGAAATCTGGCAAATTTGCATTAAATATTCGAAATGACTGATAAGAAAATGGGTACAAATGTGTACGGCAAATGACTAGGTAATAAATGACATCTAGTTTTAAAAACACGCAAGGCTCCTATGGACATGGGGAGGCCAAGGGGCGGCACGAAAAAATAAACTGGAATACTTAACCATAAAAAAACATTTAGGAGCGTAGTAGTTCAATGTAAAACATATCCATGTACCGACTGTGGAAGCGTCTACCACCCAGTTTTCTGCAAATTAAATGTGAAAATTCGGAGACTGAAGGAACTTGTGCCGCTAACAGAATCTAATAAAACACATTCGTGAATGTCGTCAACCTGCAGAAAAATTCCATTGACAGGGTGAAAATTTGAACCTCGGAATGAGAAACAGTAAAACATATCCGGTGCCGTCTGCAAACAAATTTGTATAAAACGAAATCAGACACAGAAGAAAAAAATGAGAGGCTGACTGAAGTGATATTTGACATGATGCAACGGAGACAGAAAATCATGACAATAAATGGAAAGGAATACAAGGATCTACACAAGAAAATACAGACCATGTGTAGACAGGCTAAAGAGGAATGATTCAAAAACAAATGTGCAGAAATAGAGAGATATAGCAAGATCATTAACGGAGACATATATAAAGAAATAAGAGCACTACCAGACCGACGAACATGAACCTCAATTGTTGATAAAATCCAGGGAAGGACCGATCAGATTAGGGAAAGTCAAAAGACTCCAGTGATGGGAACATATACAAAATATCTTTTCCACGACAAGGGAGAGCAACCGACAATATACAAAGACGCTTAAGGATTGAGGATATGAAAATCCAAAGTGGAAGCGGCAATGGCCAAACTGAGCAGAAAAAAGCGGCTGAACCAGACGGAAATGTAATAGAGATGCTTATATCCTAAGTATATTTCAGCAAAATTACGGAAATAATTAATGAAATCTACAACAGTGTTGAAATACTAAACGACATATGCATACAAATTTTCAAGATCTGCCTAAGAAGCATGGTGAACTAAACAATCAGTCTAATGAGCCACATAGCAAAACGCATCATACCTATCCTGATGAATAGAGTGCAAAGCACAATCAAACCAAATGTAGGACAAGAACTGTGCAGTTTGGTAAAAGGCACTGGAACAAGAAGTGTATATTTATCATTAGGATGCTATCATAAACGTCATTGACATAAAGAAACGAAGTGTACCTAGGTTTTATAGGTTATAAAAAGGCATTCCAAAAGTACGTCACCCATAATTGGTAGAAATTCCCAACAACCTTGTCTTATTTGGGAAAGACATTAGAGTCATCAATTAACTCAACTGGTAGAAAACTACTTGTATACGATCAGTAAACGCATCCAGCAGATTTACAAGAATAGAAATACGCGTAAAAAAAGGATGTGTCTTTAACTCTATATATTCAACTTGTACGGTGAAACTATTATGAACATTCTAAAACTCATGCCAGCATTCCTACTTGGCAGCTACAATCTGAACAACATAATATACAGTGTTGATAGAAGACACGGAATAGAAAATACAAAATCTCGTAAAGGAGGTAGCTGAAGAAATTGGGAATAAAGGACGACAAATAAGCTAAAAAATACTAATGCATAGTCATCAGTAAATGGGGAATCCCAAAATGCCAATTCTATGTAAGACATACTAAAATATAGCAGGTACAAAATGTTAACTTCCTAGGAAGTAATCTAAGAAAAAAAAAAACAAGGAAAAGCGACACATAGACAGGTAGGCAAATATGCATGTCGAAGAATGCATTTCAGAAGCTGATCAGAGTCATGAAAAACGCGGACACCTCACTGGAAACTAAGAAGAGAAAAATGGAATGCTATGTAATGTCAGTTATTCATTGAAATGTGGTTCTACAGAAGGAGGCTGAGAATATCATTAATTGAGCATGATCAGTTTATGTAAAGTATGGAAATGAAAAAGGAAATAAAAGACAAATCCAGTTCACGGGATATATAATGATGGCAATATTGGTGAATCTGATATTCAAAGGTCAGATAGAGTGACAGGGGAAAGCAGAGGGTAACATAATTGACAGGTATGAACAAGTAGATGACATAGCGTGTTTTTGGCTGAATAACAAAAAAAGGCATGCGAAGAGCTAACAGGTTAATTGAGACGTGGAGATACTTGATCACCTATGTCCTGAAGTGTCATTGCATATAGAAGTAGAAAACATTTACTTCTAAGTCGAACCTCTTTAACTAATTCCTTTCTCTGAATTAAAAGTAATCATTGTTTATGATATTTTAATATCTACATCTTTCTACAGAGCAGAGATTACATCTATCACCAACTATCTTAGGTGTACTTGCTGAGCTTATTTATTTCCAATCAATTTGTCAATTCAAACTTTCTTCCTTTAGTTTCTGATAACCATGGAAGGAAAGTTTAATTTTGTTTCGATAAATAGTGACTCTCTGAAAAATATCTTTCCTTTCACTTTCCCGCTGAAAGCATTAGGTTTAATATCATTTCAAAATAACTTTTTTTAATCTGCTTAATACGTAGATTGATAATGGTATGCTTATTACAGTGCGGAAATAACTAATTTCAGTTGTTTATCTATTAATGATTTTTCTTAGAGGTTAATCCTTGTAAAAATTCTCTTCTTACTCATTTAAGAAAATACTGTCAAATTTTGGTATTTGATAGTTGAATTTCATAATTTTTATGTATCTGTGTTCACACGCACACACACACACACACACACACACACACACACACATATATATATATATATATATATATATATATAACATTAGTCAATGGCAAAAGTTGGATGTAAGAAAAAATATGTTTATTTAATTACTTTTTTCAAATACACAAAATATATTTACCTTACGTTTGTACAACATTATTTTCCTCATTTTAAGTTAATATGAGCAAGAATATAAACAATTGAATTGGTAGGGCTGAAAAGAGTTTAAAATTCTGTAATTTACACAACACGATAATTTGCAAATATAAAAAAGGTTGTTTGTAAAAGCTCCATATTTTTATTTTCATGGAGCCAGTACCATCAAAATTTAACCATCTCGTATTCTGAAAATCTCCTCGAAAGGAATATGTAAGAATTTCAACTAATACATTTTCATTAAGTTTCATTTCAAAGGATTGACAGAGTCATATCTCTCGGTTGCTTGTCTGATTTTCAGGCCACTATTCCGATGTGTTAATATTATGATGTGTTCGCTATCCAACTGAAAAAGAGTAAATCTTACTTTTTAAAGACTAGTTACAAGGTTATTTTTACAATACAGGGTGTAAACGATAAATTGGGAGTAATTTCAATCCGCAATTTAGGTTTTTTAAAGCGGCATTATCAGTCTGAAATGTTAGTTTCTGTGCTCTTTAGAGTCTGAAGTCCAGATTAGCCACCTAAAAATACTAACAAATTGAGTGCAAGTGTAGAATTTAACCATAGAATGGTTATTGCTGAATTGTTCCGCGCCGGGCATAAGACATCTGACATTATCAGAGACACTGGCTATGCTCCTAGGACTGTTTATCGTATTGTAGCAAACTTAAGGGAAGGTAAAGACATTCGAAGGAAGGTTCACAGCCCGAGAAGTGATAAAATCCCCACCAAAAGGTTTGAAATGATCCATTGCAGCAAATCCATCACAGTCAATGGTTGACCAGGCGAAAAAGCAGAATGTAGCCAAAATGACCATTTTTAATGCAGTACGGAAAGATCTTGGGATGAAGTCATATTGCAGACGATGTCGTAACATTCTTACCGCGAAATCTAAGACCATTCGTAAAGAGAGAAGCCACTTGGTACTCAATCACCCGAAACACCATGGTGGTACCGTTCGCATTTTTGTGGAGAGAAAAAGTTCGTGGTAGACGAAGTCGCCAACTGCAGAAACTCAAGAGTTATCGCCATTGACCCTTCTTGTGTTCTTCCAGTCATGCAGAGTAAACACCCTGTCTCTGTCATGGTGTTTGGAGCTATTGCCAGCGATGGGAAAGTCATGCCCCGTCACTTCATTGAAGTTGGCCTGAAGATCAATATGGCGGAATATCTGAAGATTCTGGAGGAAGTTATCTTACCCTGGATTAAGAAGAACGATGATTCCAACAAAATGATATTCATCCTGGACTCTGCACCTGCTCATGGGTCAAAAACAGTGCAGATCTTCTTGAAGAGAGAGTTGCCGTTTTTTGTGCCCTCAAATATCTGGCCCTCTAGTTCGCCAGATTTGAACCCCTGCGACTATTGATTATGGGGCGATGTTGAGAAAGTCTCTAATGCTCGCCCCCATAACAGTGTGGCCTCACTGAAGACCTCCGTAAGACGAGCATTCCGCGATATCAAGAAAGAGTTAGCTGTCAAGGCCTGTCGTGCTTTTAGGGCTCGCATTCAGCAAGATGTGGACGCAGAAGGTGGACGCATAGAATAAAATGTTTGTATTTAATAAAACAGTTAAATAAACATACGCAAATCTTAAATGTCTTTAAATGTCCCTACTTTATCAAGGTTTAAAATCTGAGATCTCAAACTGCCAATTTATCGTTTACACCCTGTATAACTCATTTCGTTACATTATTTCTTTATCTGGTAGATCATATGTTGAAATTTTAATTTTCTTTCTATGTTAGCCTCTCATTGTTACAACACTGGCCTGCATACTTCAAATATCTGACACGAGATTTGATGATTAATATTCTGGCCAAATTAATTCATATTCGTTTCATTCAATGAATCTATATTATTTTGGTGTATATTTCTATATCCCACTGCCTCGTTAACAAGTTACGGAAACGCATCAACATGTATTTCGTATGTGAAATCATATTTCTTTATTTCTAAATTGCTTTTTTATATTGAATCTATGTATGGGGATAATTCAAGAAAGCGTTTCATGTATAAACTTTTTGTCCTCAGACGAGAAATAATGAATGAAAAATGATAAACTTAGAAAAAATTATTTGAAAGAATATAGGAAACAAAGAAAAAACATATATTTTAACAATACCCCTACACACACACACACACACACACACACACACACACACACACACACACACACACACACACATATATATATATATATATATATATATATATATATATATATATATATATATATTGTACCTAAGTTGTTGAACTGGTAGGTTTATTTACCTTTTTGTTCATGCATTTACTTTTATAAAGAGTGCTCGATACAAATGTAGAGCGTTATATATATATATATATATATGTGTGTGTGTGTGTGTGTGTGTGTGTGTGTGTGTGTGTGTGTGTGTGTGTGCTTAACATACAACTTGTGTCAGCACGTGAGTTAACCCGTCTTCATCAGCCGCTGGCCGAGGGTAATGTCATAGTTTCGGTGGCGAGACAACAAACCCTGGCAAAACCAGCAGCTTTTGCCACCAGGCAGTGTATGAAGATAAATTAGTTGATGTTCGTCTTGTATATTCTCGAAGTAAATAAAACGACCGTTCCTCTTTGCAGCCAGTATCGGCAATGATACTTCTTGAACACGTTTGCCGTTTTTAACGCGCTCGCGGAGTTAAAAAAAAAATGGAGACTACCACACAAATATCACAGTTGAGCATATTAGACCGTGATGTTGCGACAAATATATATATATATATATATATATATATATATATATATACTAGCCGTATATCCCATCGTTGCTCGGGTGTAATGAATGCTTTAAAGCTAATCCTTGGTTCTGGAACTCAGACTCTTTGAACGTTGTCACGAAAGACTAAAAGGCAATAGTTGTTTCCAGTTAAAGGGAAACCGTAGACTAAAACAAAAATGAATAGATGTATGTCAAATTGTGATTCCTGGTATCGATATGAAATAACTTTTTTTCGTTGTAAACAGAATATTGAAGGTTAAATAATCCTCTGAATAAATGACAAAGAACTACAATTATACCTACATAGAGCCAAACCCTAATTAAAAACTACAATAAAAGTGCTGAAAAAAATACAGATATACAGCCAGATAAACAGACATACACACACACATCTTGCCTGATATATATATATATATATATATATATATATTATCGAGTTTCTGCAACATTGTAAGGACTTCAACTTTGAAACTTCTGAAGATATTTTCTAATGTCTTTGTCTATGAGTGTATCAAATTTTGCTAAACATCGGACCACTCTTTCTATAACGCGATTTTTTTGATTATCGATTTTCGATATTTATCGGGGGTACCTCGACACTACCTAGCTAAGAACACTCGCAAACGCTTATAGTACAACTGCGAAGATTTTCAAGAAAATCGATTCAGCCGTTTCTGTTATTATTTAAATCTGCATGTCAAAACTTTATAATATTTTTCTTATTATTTGAATTGATCTCTTTTAATACAGCGGATTACTTGTATAATTCAACAGGAGACATAACATAATTGATATTATATCATTTTTTTTGTTATTTTGGATACTTCTATTTGTGTGTGTGTGTGTGTGTGTGTTTTCTCTATGGCAACTTTTTTTTTAAATCCTATCACCCAAGGCGGTGACGCCAGTGATGTGCAGGGGGCTACGTAAGTGTGAAAAGATTGGGAAAGGGAAAGCGGGAAATCACATTCTAAACAGGTAACAAGGGATGAGCCTCTTCACCTGTTCAATAGACGAGGGTGGAGTGTGAACCGGGCGATAGTTTATTCTATCTACTCCAAATGAAAAAAAAGAAAGAAAGAAAATAGTGAAAATGTTGGAAGAGAGAAAGCCAGAAACCACATCCTAAACAGGGAACAAGGGATGAGCCTCTTCACCTGTTCAATAGACGAGGGTGGAGTGTGAACCAGGCGATAGTTTAGTCTATCTACTCTAATTGACAAAGAAAAAAAAATTAACTTAGTTAAATTCGAAATGAAATTTTAACGGCAAAATCATTTAAAATAGCAAAATAGTACCTATGTCAATAATTAAAAACGTCATAAAAATTTAAACGAAAATTAAGGCTAAAATTACAAATTTAAACAAAAATTAAGGACAAGAATTAAAAAGCAAAAAACATGCAGGATTCAACATACCAGATAGTTAAGACATACTGAAAAAGTGAAACGGGCGTCCGCTTTGGTTGGATACCGTTTTTTAATTTTCCCAGATATTACCGGCGTGTCTTCCTCCATCTTGGCTAGTTGAAATCAGGAGAGAGAGAGAGAGAGAGAGAGAGAGAGAGAGAGAGAGAGACAGACAGACAGACAGACAGACAGACAGACAGAGACAGAGACAGAGAATGGCCCAGAGAGCATGCCTCAGCACCCAGCCTGAGAGTGAGGCAGGGGAGTTCAGGATGACCGGTGCTATACCCTTACAAGGCGAAATTACTAAAAAAAAAAACTTTCACCATTTACATCGAAAGGAAATTTGAACGGCAAAATCATTGACAATAGCAAAATAGTACCTATGTCAATAATTAAAAAATTCAAACAAATACAAACGAAAATTAAGGCTAAAAATTACAAATTTAAACAAAAATTGAGGACAAGAATTAAAAAACAAAAAAAACATGCAGGATTCAACATACCAGATAGTTAAGACATACTGAAAAAGAGAAACGGGCGTCCGCTTTTGTTGGATACCGTTTCTGCTTATGTATTAACGATTAGAAGTTAATGCGCGTATCATTCTTTCGATAAGAATCGTCAAACACCAAGTGTTGGTTGCTTTTGATATTTTGAAAGTGATCGACAGAGTTTAGCATACTGATTTTCTTTATATTGTTTGCAGAATTATTTTTAAGTGACACAGTTTTTCGTACCAAAACGTAAAATTATTGTTATCTTGAACGGAAACACTTCAAGATCATTTTATATTAATTCCAGTGTCCCACTAAACTTTAACTTTGGTCCTACGCTTATTTATTTTCCATTAATGTTATTTCTTGTGTTAATTCCCTTCAAATTATTATCAATGCTGATGAAGCAATCATTGAATCATATCTGAAAGTATACTGATCTATTCGATGAGTTATAGTTGGCGCTGATATCATAAACGTCATAGAGTATGTTGATAATTTGAAGGCGTCCAAAATGAAAATGATCCCTATTAATCTTATAATACGCTTTCTGCCTCACATCAGAATTGTTGACTATAATCTCCCGTAGGGTTATCATCTTGTTCTAAATTGTAAAGCTGTAATGAAATTGTTTTGTTAACTACTAAGAAAGATCATCGAACTAGACAACTTTTCCTCCCATAATATATGATAAATATTTATAATTCTAACATTCTTGCATGCTTAGAATATTGCTGACAAATGTTTTTGCGCTGCAGTCATGTGTCTAGAAATTTTGACAATATCCAAAGAATCTGCAATATTATTCGTTCTGACTTGAAGTCTCGGCTTCCATCAATTTGCAACTGACGTGTAGTTTCATTTGATGCCATTTTATTATAAAAATTTTCATAGTAATTTTTCGAACAAGTTCTTTTCTTTGGTTCCTAGAATTCATGAACTTAAACATATTCTAATCAATTTACAAATGAATTTTAAAGATGTAACAGTAAGTTCAGTGATAACCATTTCTTTCTCACACTTCTCGCTAGTGGAAATATCTTCCAGATTCATGCCTTCTAGTCAACATCGATATTTGTAAATATGAATGCAATGTAAACATTTATCTACTGCATTTCCTGATTTATTCGTCTGTATTTCTTGATTAATAATATTCGTGTTCTCTGTTCAAATCCAACAATAACCTGTGTCTTAATGTCTTAATGTCTTTACTCACTTGCTTGAGATAAATTCTATTAAAATATTATACGTATAGTTGGGTGTTTATGTGTTTGTTCGTGCCTGTTTGTTCGTGCCTTGCATATTGAGACAAAGAGAAGATGATATAAATACTGAAGTTATGACTACACAATTCTCACCTGCTCTACTGACAGTAAAATTGGCGAAGATAGAAATTTGTATTTCAAACATCTTTTGCTTCATATAACTATGTTTTTGTCAAAGCATACATTCACCAAAATATCGCTCAACTTTTGTTGCAACATTAAAAATGATATTAAAATAATTCTAAGATTAAGGTTATGAAACAAGAATGTGTACGTAAGTCATCAATTATAACAATGACACAGAACTAGAATAGTACAGAAAGGCAACCACATAAAGAGATTTTCTTTATACCCTCATGTAACATCAACACATCGCTGACATAAAATAGCCTCTCTTCTATGCATAACGTTATCAGAGTTAAGATAATGTTTCATAAATTCTCAATAGTGACCATAATATTTCACAGGATTATATTTCTGAGAAAATGTTTAAACTATTTTTCACAGCAATTATTATTTTCAGAAAAGCTATATCCATTAAAATTCCGAAAACAACAAAACTTATCACAGAATATCTCGGGTTATTTTCGAACAGGTCCTATCAATAATTTATGTTTTGACAGTTTTGAGAAAACCGAAAAGATAATATATTGAATTTTTCAATACACCTTATCTGATTGTAAACCATCGAAACATATTTTATTTAATAAATAGAGAAAATGTTTTTTCGCTCTCTCTCTCATTATATATATATATATATATATATATATATATATATATATACTAGCAGTATAGCCCGGCGTTGCTCGGTTGTAATAAATGTTTTAAAACAAATTCATGATCCTGGCGATCAGACTGTTTGGAAGGTGGCACGAAATACTAAAATGCAATAGTAGTTTTCAATCAAAGCGAAACCGTAGATTGAAAGAAAATGAATAGATGTAAGTCAACTGTTGATTTCCAGTAACCACGTCAAAAAAGTTTTCCGTTGCAAAATGAAATTTGAAGGCTAAATAAGTACTTTGAGTAAATGGTATCAAGAATGAGACTAAGAACTACAATTATACCTATTTAGAGCTAATCCGTAAGCAAATACTAAAATAAAAGGGCTGCAAACCTGATTTTTTGATCATTCGCGATAGGACATCGGGTCATCGATTATTAATATCAGGGTCAATGAAGTCATCAATGGATAAACTAACCTAAGTGTGTATTTAAAAACTTATCGTACACATCGGGAGTAAAATTGGAGAAAATGAGCCATATTGATGGTAGAATAGCTGTTTTTGATTAGATTCGAGAAAATATCTGATGTGTCGAATTATGATATCGGAGAAAATGAGTCGTCTGAGAATATCTATAAATGTTTGAGACAAGAAACTAAACTTTTACCAAATTAAAGCAAATTCTGCAGCAAGAACCACGATAAAATTGCTGAAATCCTGATCTTGATCAGACCTGATCGGATATCGGTGCAAAGATTTCCAATATCAAATGGAAATCAGAATGAATAAGTTACCCCTGACCTGACCAGAAGCCTAAAGAATATTTGTGTGAAGTTTGGTGAGAATAGGAATAAAAATTGTGGAACTGTATAAAGGATATAAAGACAGTTGCATAGACAGACACACACACACTAACTCTTGCCGCTCTCTCTCTCTCTCTCTCTCTCTCTAAATATATATATATATATATATATATATATATATATTGTGGATAGAATGAAGCAGCGTATAGCAACCCACATTTTCTCGCAAAAATATTATTAGTGGTTCTTCAAAATGTGTTAAACACACCAGACACTTTATCTCTCTTTGTTCACTAAATTTGACGTTCTCACAACCACAGCAGACTGAGTGTTTTATTAGCAAATTCTTTTGTAATTCCATATATGACAAGGCTGAAATAATCAAATGTGACTTCCGACCTATAACTGAGATTCAACTGAGTGATATAAGCACTTCTCTGTTCTCTAAAATAAATTTGAATTTTCATATCCATAAATCATGCGAAAGCGACGGAATTTCAAACATTGTCTTAAAGATATGTGCCACTGAACTCTTTGCTCTTCTATCCAAAATCTGCAACTATTGCCTCCTTGATTCTTGCTTTCTTGTTTGTATAAATTACTTATTTACAGTTCCAGTACCTAAAAAATAAAGTAAACACTCCGAATACCCCTGATTATTGTTTGCAAATTGACCGTGGCTATTATCAAAGCACAAATTGTGAATTGTTCGGTGACTACATCTGGTAGTGTAGGAATTCCCGATTTAGTGTTTCCAAGAAGGTTTTCTTGCAACGTGGCCTAGCGATATCAATTTGCAAAATCACTTTGTCCTCTTTCTGCTCGTATAGCAGCAGTTTATTCATCAATACTCTGTTCAAGCCTGTCAACTGTAGGATGTAGATATCCCTTGATGTTTTCAGTCTGTTTAAGCAGCTGATAATAAACTACACACATCTGATTCTACCTGCAGGATAATCTTCTGCCCATTCAGTCATGTTTCCAGACATGATCGCCCAAGTGTTTATCACGTATGACACCTGACTGATTATCTATTTTTAATGTCCCCATGTATATATGAGTCAATATATCTTTATTAGTAAACTAATTCAACCAACATATTTATATTTTTACTACGATATATTCATAAACAGATAATCTAAATCTTCATTAGTAATAGTGTTTTGAATGAAGTAACCAAAATAAGAATGTAAATGTTGATTATATGATATTAATATGTAATTTGTTCCTGCATAATACGCACTAAGAAAAAAGTGAATCTTCAGTTCAAATATATGCCTTTTTTACTTGTCCAAATAAATGGAGAGAGAATTCCAGTTTTGCATTCAAAAATAGACAGTTTGAATTGCCAGTTTTTCTTCCTTATTTATACCTTTACATGGAAATATGAATCATAAACCCTACATTCAGACACCATTTTATATTTGATAAGCAATGAGGATATTTAATATGCAAAATATATTATTTTTGAAACATTTAATATTTCATATTGTCTACTGATATCAATTATGCCAATACGGTTTCTTACTTTATAAAAGATTAATATAGGCTATTAAGTGACGATATGAGATATGCATATAAAAGCATAAGATATGTAAGAAACTAGGAGCCTAGTAAATATTGACGTAAATGGAACTCAAAAAAATCACTGTATTACTTTCACCCTTTCTTTAAACATAACACATGTTATGTTTTCATTAAGAGGAATGATTATACACGATATAGGTAAAAAAATTGATTTAAAATCAATAACATAAGTTTTCATGAGGTAAACACCAGGCGTATTATTTTAATTGAAGAATTAATACTTGCAAACATTTCTTAAAAATCCATTCAGTTTCTCCTAACTGCTTAATTTCCAATATTTACATCTATTTTTCTCCGGATTTTTTTTTATATTTACTTCAAAAGATAATTTTCATGTGAACATTTTGCAACAGTTTCAACAATGCTGAACTACATTTTAAATCTCATTTGACAGTCTTTCTTCCGCGTAGAATCTAGATCATTTCTCAGGTAAATTTATGCTCCAATTACGTAAATTCCATAATAGAGAATTATTTTCTCTGATCAAAATTTTGTATATCTCCAGTAATTCGGATTCATTTCAATTTATTTTCATGTAAAAATAAGTTTGAAAGCATTGACCTATAAACGGAAATTAAATAGATGTCTCATTGTAAAGTATTCCCACGATTTATTTTTATGCAGCTTAGCATAAAAATGAATGTTAATGCTATTTTCCTCATTAGAAGTTTAATACTTATGTCAATTTACTCATTGTTATTTAATTTCATAAATAATAACAATATGTTGCGCAAATCGAGCGCTAAACATTTAAAACCAGCTTTTTATTTATGATCACTAAACCTGTCTATAATATTCTTCAATTTTAGTGTCTGTCCAACTTTTCTAGAATATCTTCCAATATTTTAAATTTTTAATTGAATTTTACAATAATATTTTAACAGTAGCAGGTAGTAAATTGTCAGATATTTAATAATATCATTTAATTAAATATAGGTTCCAAAGATTAAGTCATAATTTTAAAAAGTATTATATATATAAAAAATAATTTCTTTTAAGAGTGATTATTCTCCAAAAAAATTCTATTTGCTGATTGCAAAATGAGATATGTTTTTGGCTAACATAGGAAAGTATGGCAATGACTAGTATGTAAATTCTTTGTCTCGCAACAAAATATGTTACTAATTTCACGTATGCAATTATTTGATAATATTGTTGTATGTATTTTCAAATATTTTACATAGATATGGAATAAGCAATGGCAAAAATATCATATTGAATTATGAATTAAATACAATCTAGTCCTGTAAGATATTTGGAAGACATGAGACTTTTCAACGAATTAAATTTAGTAACGTCGTAGAATTTCTCTGAAATAACAGTGGCATCTTCCTAATATTCATTTCAAATGAAAAGTAACTATAACTTCGAGGAAAGAGCCCCTATTCCATATTTACATACAAGATTTATTAATATTTAAGGATTAGAAATAAAATTTCTGCCGCTTTAAAAACATAACCATACAAGGAACATGGCTAATTTGTTGAATTCCTTAACTCTTTTGTGAAATGAATAGATTTCTACAAGAATAAGAAAATACCCGGCTATATTTATGCCATTCTATTATAGCTTTTATCAGGATCCCCTATTAAAATGTAATGTCAGGATTAAAATTTGTATATAATTAATCAAGAAATAATTTAAATATCACCAGTAAAAATTGTAGTTAAATCGACCCATATAAGTTTTATTGACATTGCTTTTGACTAAAGAATTTTGTAAGTCATAATGAAGAAAAATTGTTCAGCGTGTATAAAGGAAATATTATAATTTTAAATCTTCATATAAATTCAAGAGAAAAATACAAATGAAAAATCCGATTAATAACAGGATAAATGTTGAACTTTCAAGCGATTCGCACTTGTTCCTGGCATAAAAAAGCCATATCTGAATATTTAATATGAAAATTAAATATATGAATTCATAAAGATTCACTATGAATGATTACATTATTAATTTTGTAAGGAATATAAATCAGGCATTTCCAGGATGACAATACTTCTATCTAAGTTGTCTCTTAATAATATTGACGATCATGTTTCTCGAGAATTTGAAGTTATGTTTTTAAAGATTGTGTCTCTCATAAAATGAGTTTTACCTCCCATTTTCTCAAGCTCACTAAGTAGAGTCTGCATTGTTTTCTTTCTGCGTATCTTCAATTGATTTAATCTATTGAGTATCAAATTTTAAAGACATCTTCCCTCATTTTCTGCCCTAGACATATAAACTATCTCTTTCTTATTTCAAAATATGTTCCATTTTGTTCCATTTTCAAAAATGCTTCACACTTACGTATATTATACACAGTAACTCTGTGTATAATCATATATTGCTGCTTCAAATATTTTTCATCTGTAAGATGATTGTTCAAACTTCTAAAGATATATATATATATATATATATATATCAATTATTAATGAGTTGAATACACGTAACAAGACAAATAACACTATAACACTATTATTACTCTGGTATTTGAAGTGAACAAGAAAGAAATTGTCTAATACATATCAATTGAAACATTAAAGGTCATTTGTTCAGATAAATAACGAAACTGCAAAAATGCCTGGCAATAAAAATGATACATATTTTTCCACAATCGAATATAATGAAATACATAAACCAACAAAATGTTTTAAAAAATGAATTTAACTTTATGCTGAAACCAGTTATAATTTTCATGTTTTAATTAACCTCTGAATAAAATTGCAGCTATTGAAGACGTAAATGATTCTAGTTTAAGTTAATAACTTGACTGTTAAATTTAATTGCAGAATGATATTTTATCAGTACAAAAATTAAGAAATATGAAGGAATTCATCAAAACATAAAATGTTTTTATTCTGATAATATATGAAACAAAAATGGAACTCCTATAGAATACTTCATGGACCAATCGATATTAGCCATTTTCTCAATAGATCATCAATGTATTGAGCATCTGATTGTATCCACTTTATATATGTGGAATAAAAATTTTTAGATTTTTTCATTGATGAAATATATTTTTCTGAAGAGCATTGTAAAGAGTTGGATTTGAACAAAAATTAAAATCGACATATATATATATATATATATATATATATATATATATATATAGGTATATATGTCTGTATGCATATATGTTGCGGATTCTGGGTGAGGAACCGCACAAAATAATAAATGAAGAAACATGGAGATAGAACATGTCAGTTGTATTGAATTCAATATTCAAACTGGGATAGGGGTTAGTCAGTTTAGGAATACTATTAGTAGAAATAAATTTATACAGTCTTGGATTGACAGTATGTCCGCGTAACTGATTCTAGCTGAGTGGAGCTCAGAGCAACTGCAACTACAACTGTGATTCCTGATCCAACACCAACTAAAAAACTCACCAACCTACGACTTACAACTGCCGTTATCTCTCTCGGCAGTATTATATCTACACTCATTTGTGTTCATTATTATGTAGAAAGGGGAGATCCCATAACACCCTACTCCTAAGCTTCTTTTTGGGAGGGGTTAGCATTTTTTCGCTTGGAATCTATGATTAATGGCTCCGTAAATTTTCTTCTTCGGCTTCTGATTTCTGTATATATTTGAGGTCTCTGAATGTCAAATGCTCAATGTCAAATTCTTCCATTGTGTCATCACTTCTTAAGGGCGAGGAGCTTGGCTCTTCATTCCTTCTTTTTCTATTTGATTTCCGTGCCTTCTATGCATAAATCTTTCTCACTGTATGGTGGACATCACGGTTCTTATTGTTTACAGTTGTTCCCGGTTCCCAATATGCAATATGATTTTAAACATTTTGAAGTACACTCGTTCACCGGGTTTCAACAATCTTTTCCTAATTACAGGTGTATTCCGGGTTTTATTTTTCGATGGTAGCAATTTATCGAAGACGGATCGTATCTTGCGCGCAAATATCACCTCAGCTGGTGTGTTTCTAAAGAAACTGTTCTAACGCTCTTTCCGTTGATGTATCTTCAGCTTTTTTAAAATGCTCTCTTCAGAATATCCACGAAATTTCGGCTAAACCGTTCGATTGTGGGTGATAAGGTGCTATTTTTATGTTTTTTATCTGGTCCGTCTTGCAAAATTATTGGAAATCATTTGAAGTAATTTGCGTACCATTGTCCGTTACTAAGTAATCTACAACTACAATCCTAGCGAATAGATCGTGTAAACAGTTCATGTTATGTTCTGTTTGATTTTTATACCTGAAACCTTCAGACAATTTACAAAAATGTCTACAATTATTAAGTAGTAGTAGCCGTCGATGGATCCTGTGTAGCCCGCATGGAACCTCCACCAAGATTTGTCCGCCTATCTGCATGATATGTGGTGAATTTGCTGCCGCCGCGCAGCCCTTACAATTTTCTACTATGTGCGCAATATTATCATACATATTCGGCCAGTAAATGTAACTTGTCATCAGTGTCTTCATGCGATTCCGTGCCGGATGTTCTAAATGAAAATACTTTAAAATTCTTCCTTCTAATGATTTTGGTATTACAACTATTTCATTGTAGGTTAGGACTTTATCGCAAATTGAAAACCTTTCTGCAAGTTTGGTGTCTTTATCTTGTATTTTTTCTTTGTGATATTTATGAATTCGTCTCTTTCTGCTTTTCTTATTATTTCTAATAATGTTACCGATAATTCTCTCACCGAATCACTTAACACATTACTGATTTAGTCCTCGGTTTTAATAGATAACATTTAATAATATTGTTCCCCATCTGAAGTGTCTATTTGCGATGTAGACTGGTAACACTTTCTTTGATCCAAATATGGTAAGGAGAGGTCTATGATAAGTTTATAGTGTAAACACTCTTCCATATATATATATATATATTAAATGTCTACATCAAGTCGTTCCTACAAGTTTTCCTGCGATTTTCCTCACGTAATTTTTTTTTCTTTTTTGTTTCTCCCAAAAAATCATATTCACGATAATTTCAGCTTCGAGGCTAATCAATTTTCCTGTTACAGATTTAGCAATTTTTTGTGTCTGTAACATGTTCGACCTATTCAACTTCCGCTACGTCTGTAGATTGATTATTGTTAAGTCTGAAATTGAATACAATTGTATTTTGAAAATCTATTTCAATATTTCAAATTTTACATATTTCCTCGTGTTTTTTTATCTTTCTCTTTAATAAGTCTTACCCTACTTGTCTAGTTTTTGTTTCTGCATACTGCTTCTTTGTGTCCCATCTTTCCACACGCCAGGCAATTTTTGTATTTGAACTGATAATGTCTAAGCCAAAGCCATCCACACCACATCTGCAACATGCAGAAGTGGGGTTGTTTTTTTTATCTAACATTTGTTACTAGTTGCTTTGTATCTTCTTTCCTTGTTGTTAAAATCTTGTTTTCCATTTGGGGAGGGCGAATACGTAATTTTTTTTAACTTACGAATATGCAAGACTTCTGATTCTTTGATAGCGTTACTGTATTTCTTGATACTTAGACATTTCTGCCAATCCTCTGATAGTTTTTGCAAGGTTAAAGCTTTTTCATTTTGTAGTTTGGTCAGCATTCATTTTCTCATTATGCTGGTTTAGCAGCGACTAATCCCTGGACACATTAGATATATTTAATTTGTCTGGAGTTAGATCTGCCAATTTAAATTCGTCAAATTATTTCTTGACGTTGGCTGCGAATGTTGAATATTCTTCGATTTCCTCTTTCAGGAGATTAAAGCATTTCAACCTTTTGTGGAACAACGAAATTTTGGGGTTAAAAAGCACAGTGAGGCCTGTCACTGCCTTGTCGAACGTTAAGTCGTTCTTCTTTTTTGGAAGAAAATAATCCAGAAATTTAATGTATTCGTCCGTAACTAATTTTCTGAGTAAAAGCCTTAACCTTTTCTTTAGAATTCAGTGCTGCCAGTCGACATAAAAAAATATCCTCATATCGCCTGTTAATATTCTCTAAAATTTTTATGTTCATCAATGGAGTAATTACAATTTTCTATCGCTTTCCACACAGCATCTTGCGGAAACATCTCCACCTTTTCCTATCTAGTGCTGTACTTGTTAATTTTAGTAATAGTTTTTTGTAATTGTAATTGTCTTTTTCTATTTGTCTTTTGTATTTCCTTTTTTCTTTCTTCATTTACCTTTTGCATTTTTGTTTGTTTTTCTTCATTTGCCTTTTGCATTTCCATATGTCTCGTTTGCATTTCCATTTTTCTTTCTTCATTTGCTTCATTGTCTTTTTTTACTTGCCTTTTGTATTTGCATTTGTTTTACTTCTAATTTATATTGTCTATCTTCACCTTTTTTATGATATCTAGTATTTCTTTCTGAAAGTCCTCCCTGTTTTGCTGCTTTGATTCCGGGTTTTCAACTTTTGCTTTCTAGCAAATAGTCTCGGAGAAAATTTTGTGGAAAAAATTCTTTATATTTTCTTTTAACAGTTCTTTCATTTTCTCTCTCGGCGATGGTGTCAACAAATTGTTTGTGGTCGACTTGTGTTCAAAATCCGAGTAGAAAACTTTATTGTGGCGGTTCGGGGCATAGGTGTACGTGAAGTCGTCGCCAATTTGTTGTATACGAAACTCTTTGCCAATTTTTTGTGCAACTTGGGGTATACGTGAGTACGTGACTGAAATCTTCGTCGCCAATTTGTTGTATACGGAACTTCTTTGCCAATTTTTTGTGCGACTTGGGGTATACGTGAGTACGTGATTGAAAACTTCGTCGCCAATTTGTTGTGAATTCCGGGTGAGGAACCGCACAAAGTAATAAATAACAAAAAACACATATGGAAATAGAAAATGTAACTTATATTGACAGTAATATACAACCTGGAAGGTGGGTTACTCAATTTAGGAATACTATTATTATAAATGAATATATAAAGTCTTGAAGTGAAAATTGTATGTCCGAGTAACCGATCCTAGCTGAGTAGTTCTCAGAGCAACTGTACCTACAACTGTGATTCCAGATCCAGCTCCAACTAAACAACTCACCTACTTACGACTTATAACTGCCGTCCCCACAAAAAAAACCTTTATATATATATATATATATATATATATATATATATATATATATATATATATATATATAAAGAATTAAATTAAATGCTGTAATGAAATTCCAAAATATTTTTTACTGGAATAATTTTTCAATAATTAACATAAATTCTTTTGAATTTAATGAAGTTTCTTGTACCGGCAAAGATTCGAAATTGGACATCTTATGCTCTCTGAGTTTAATTTAATGATGTTTTCTTTACAGCAGTCTCCTGCACTGTTGTTTGTAGGAAAGTTACTTACTAATAACTGTCTCCATCTTCCTCTTCTCCTTCTTTATCTTCTTCTCTACTTTTTTATTTTTCGTTTGCATCCTCTCGAACACCTTGTCGTTGTTCACATATTTGTCCTTTACCTTTTTTCTAAGACCAATCATTAAATCATAACTGATTTTGAAAGTACGGTAATAATTAGATGTTTGATCAGACGATTAGGCAAACATATATTGAAATATTTGATTAAATAATATTGTGATGGATAGAATTGAAACATATTCAAGTCATTCACGATATCGTTTTAAGCAAAATTAAATCTTCAATAATTTGTTATTTTTAAACCAATTTGTAGTATTGAATACATAAATATATATTTCTTAACAAATCATTACAAGCTAGACAGGGCTATGATAATTACACTGATGGTTGCGGTGACAGAAAAGACTGGGTGCTGGTTGTATTGTGTATGGTCTATAGGATGATAAGGTTTCAAGAGAACACAATGCGAAAATTGAGGTTAGCTTTAAATGTTTTGCTTCCCCGAGAAGACAAGAGTGAGAAAAAGAATTTCTGGGGTAGATGTGGTGGTTATTTTCAAATACATCAACATCAAAATTTTAGGATCTAGATGCCAATTTAGTCGAGCACTTAAATTCATGAGCGCAACAGGATTATAAGATCGTCATAACATTTGTCATTAATATATATGTAGAAAAGCCACGTCATATCAGTTAAAAAGACATTGACGAAAAATGTCAATTAAGAATTGATAATAGAGAAGATCCTTGTTTAGACTGTATGGAAAAAATACATCAAAATATGTAGTAGAAAATCCTGTGCAGATGTAGAAGCATTATTCAGTGCACGGATGAATGGTGGGATTTATAATCGTGTAGAATGGATTCTGATGAAAGAAAAACATTCTGGTACAAAACTGTAACCCAGGGTTTCGAGCAGTAGCTTCAGCTATTGATACGGTGTAGCTTTTTGCCTTCAGATCGGGTGACTACTCAGCCATAATTATGGCGAAGATAAAAGTTTGTCTACGACGGCTAAAAAATGCAATTTTGTACTGTACGCATTTCAATTTACAAGAAATTTAAAGCTTCAGTTAACAACTGATTGGAGGCTTTTTTTTAAAATAGCAGCTAATTTTAATTTTTAGCTTTCTCGAATTTCATATTAAGACCGGTATAAATGCTAGTGACAACTGCATAAAGGCATATTTCGGATTTTATGATATCAAGAATATTATTGATGAATCAGAAACATATTAGGACATAAGACATATCATTGATTGAAAGGCGCGTTCATGTGAAATTATCTGGGGTTGGATCTGTCCACAACCAACTTAATGTCACGTTTTGATAGAAACTATTGTATTAAATCTAACAATTGTACATTAATACCGTAATTTGATAGATCACGTAGAAGGCCAGCATGCTGAAATATCTTAAAAGATTTCGTAATATGTACAGCCACATCACAAACATTACTATTAGTAACCATATCAAAATATAATTATTCAGTCATAACAACAAATCATAGGCAGAGTTGGCGAAGCTGAGGCCCTATTGTTGGTCACAGAAAAGGTTGTGAGAGTTCAGATAGCAAACACATTAGCATTGACTAGAACCTCGAATACTTTAGAGCAAAGCAGCAATGGGCTTAATAAGGCGATAGTAAGTAAACACCAACAGATGCGGTATTACAACAAGTTTGGAATGTCATGCATATAGACATTGGAGTCCTTTCTAAAGATAACAAGTATCCGGGAAATAGAGAAATCAAAAGAGAGGATTACAGAGTTAAGATTAATTTCACAAAATCTAGAATTCCTTGTGCCTTTTCCAAGCCAAACGATTTCACAATACAAAAGATGCCGCGTATGTTAAAAACAATGGGATTAGGAACCTATTTTCCGAATTGGTTTAGTTTTATATTTTTCATTGCCTATAGTCATGGTGTGTTGTTTTGGTAAGTAGGAAATAGGATTGTTTTTACTTGCCCTCTTTACTCAATATATATTAACAAAAATTAATTTAAAACCCATTGCATTTTAATGGAATTCACTCTAGCTTTTATCCAAGAGATTAAATTCTAAACAATGTTTTACTAGTTTTAGCATATTCAGACATGAAAAATATATTAATTAATCTAGTATTTATCATGTCCATATCCCATATTACCGATCTGCTTTTTTATCACACTTTAGACGCTGCATATATTTCATGAAATCAACGTTGCACAGATTAAAAATATCAGTTCAACTCCTAAGGATTAAACATAGTAAATATGTCAAATGAACCAGTAAAAGTAATATCCAACACATACTGAAATGTATTTTATTATTAATTATAGTTATTTGCCCACTAATACGCAATGGACGATACCTAATCTGATCATGTTACAAATAGTTTCTTGTGAAATATCTATCCAGGCATTTCGCAGAATTTTAAACAGCCATGATTACACTCTTACTGGCACCATCGTCAATAGATTGCTATTCTTATAAGATGTTCAATAACCGAAAGACATTCAGACACACCACAGACTGATTACCAACATATGCCACTTGTATTTTGCACAAATAAGAAATAAAAATGCAATGAATATGTCAAGAAAATCAGTACTATGAGAGAAGCATAAAGCCCTAATGACCGGTGTTGTAACCTCAGAATGTTTTATTCGTGGTGCAGGCATTTGCGAACCCATTTGCTCTGTTTCAGAATACACCGTATAGTTGTTAAAATAAGGTGTATATTTCTACAGCATTATATCAGGTGAAGAAAGTATGAGATTTTGAATAATATTTCTTCAAAGAAATTTGGTTTGACTTACGATCAGATTATAGTTTTGTTTGTCTTAATCTATGAATAAAAGTTTGTTTTTACTAAATTTTTTTAAGGCAAAAGAATCACTTTAAGAATAGGTATGAAATGTAAATATCTATTTATTATGGTGATATATAGGATAGATAAAGTGAATAAGACGTGACACGGGACCAATATTGTAGTAATAGGAAAATCATCGTCTCGGTTCGTTTTCAAACATTAGCGGTTTCTGGGAGGAAACTGTTCGTCTTATCAATAAATGAGAAATGAATGAGGATGATTCACCCCAGTTTGTTACAGAAGTAATGATAGAGCAGCAATATCATCATGACGTTTCGTACAATATGATAGGATTGGAAATCACTTTCAATGATGCGTAAACTATATTCGAAATCTATTAAATCTGGTAAGTAGAAATTGCGCAGCACCAGTCCTGATATGTTAAGATGTATGCTATTTTTAGTTTGATTGATTCTTGTCAGATAGTTTCTGTATCGGAATAGAGAAACGATCATTATTCCAGCATTAATACTATGAATTTACATATAAAGTCAACATAAGATTTGGTGGTGAATTGAACTCCAATAATATTTCCAGGCAATAATGATCGTCCAGGAAAATTCATTGATTAATAAAAGTGAGTAAATATTTCTAATATATATTTAAATCAATTTTCTAATTATTAAATTAATCTTTATTGCAAAATTCGTCAAGTTAGGATTCCGATTACTGTGTTTATTTCAAAGTAGTGTTTCCAAAGGTGTAGCACCCCTCCTATGTGAGGAATAAAAGGGGGAATGACTGAGAAATAATCAAAGAATCAGAAAATTAAAAATAAAATCTTATGCCAGATATAAATATGTTTGAAAAATGTAAATTAGTACTATGTAATACTTGAAATTACATACATGACTCCCTGTATTAACAGGTAAACATAATTATTGACCGGTTTCATCAATGTGATATTTTTGCATCAAATCAAATATTAAGAATATAGTAACGAGATTTCGAAAATAGTGGAAAAATTATAAATGATAAGGTTGTGATATCGAAGTGGCGGTTATCTCCTTGTAACCATCTCTCAATTATTTTTTAAAAATTTACTTTTTATCACATGTTGTTTGGAGAGGCGCGAGTGAATGTTCATTCCGCTCTAAGGGAATTTTCATTATTCATGACCCAGAGATAAAAAAAAAGATTGATAACTACTGCTTTAGTGTGATGAATTAAGAAATATTGAGTGATGAAATAATGCTGCGAAAGCTCATAATATACGTTTGAATATACGTTTGTGAAATCAGCTTCTATAATGTATATAGTTATTAAATATATATTTATACTTACAGAATCAATATGCGTCTCCAGTCGGATGAAAGCAGATACAATTGTTTTCTTTAGATGAGAATAAAAATAACATAATAAAACGCATAAATCTAGTTTCTTGATTTAGTATATAGAATATGTTTTCAACTATTCATCATTATATACTGATTCGATATTACCTTCTAAAGATAGAAAAACAGGTATGCGTAATTCGTCATAAAGAATATATAAATTTATAGTTTAATTTAAAGAAAATAAAAGAGATTGACAAAGGAATTCTATAATGAATCATAAATGCGTTATTCCGATATTTTCTTTTTCTTTCTCTTCATTATTCTCTTGTTCTGTTTTGTTTTTGTTTTAGATGCAAAGATTTTCAAAACAGCAAATGATTGATGATGCAGTAAAAATTATCAATTTCACTGTGGATTCTTTTAAAACATTCTTCTAATAATAGAGTGTATACTGACTGCAGGAAATTGTAACAGGAAAAAATAAATGGACGCATAAATGAAAAACAAAAAAATAAATATAGGATAAAACAATGGAATTGGATATGTAGTTGACGAATCGTAGGGAAAGCGTTAGGTTTAAAGGAACTAAACAGAGACCAAAATAACGAATCACATGACAAAAGAAAATTTGTTGCAATGGATAAATAGTAAAAGGTTGGAAAATAAATAAAAAATAGAAATATATCATATTAGAAAAAACTTACAGGGAAAATATTCTTTTAATATTAAAGTATAGAGTACGAACTAAAATTAGGATATAAGAAAATAGTGAAAAAGAAATGAACCTTTAAATAAAAAAAAATGACTGTAAATTTAATAGAATTTAAGAAGTGACAATGTAGAAATAAACAGGTAAAATGCATTTCATTAATCTTTGTTAATCATGCAATAACTTTTAGCCTATTAACATCGCATTAAATTTAGTAAAATTAATTCTTTTAAAAATAAAGCAACATACATTCGATGTTCATGAGGACAAAATGAATTCTTTTAAAAATGTTCACTGAACACAAGGCATACGTGTCATCAAGTTGGACGTTATTTTATAGGGTAGTATTAGCGTAAATAAAGGGAAAATAGCAAAAATGAAAAAGCTAATTTCACACCTGATATGGTATAGATTTAATTGGCGAATAATATTTCAGTGTTTAGGTAGAAACGTTGTAAATATTGATGCGATGCTGAATTTAGAAAAAAATGGTAACTATATTCTATAAAGAAAAAATAAAAAAACCTTTTTAAATGTATGATATTTTTGAGTGTCTTAAACTAATATTTATATGGTGGTCACTTTTACGTAATTACATAATTAAAAACATCATCGACAAGTCAAGAAAGTAAAAGAACTGTTGAAAGAAGAACTGAACTTTTAAAAGAGTTTAAAAATATTGAGGATTCAAGTGTCGTATATTACTTAATTATGCTTCCGCCAAATACTAAATAACATAATCGACATTGTATTTTATTAATATCTGGGAAATAATGGAGGATATAGATATACAATATTGGATAGTGTTAAGATAATAGTCACTGATGTTTTTAACAAGCATATAAAGAAATATGTCAGATTGGAGGAAATGAATGATCATGAAAATCTAAAATATGCTAAGCTCATCAAATGAAAGTTTGAAAATTAGAGCTCCACCAGCTTTTGAACTTAAATGAAAAATGCATAAGATAATCTTTTTTTAATCATTTCACCCCGGGCAAGGCGTAAATGCCACTGATGTGCAGGGTGCTACATAACTGAAAGAAAATTAATTAGATGAGGGAGAAGAGGATTACAAACCAATTAGAGAGAAGCAATTGAAAGATGAAAATGCAGGTATAATGACAGTTGCAAGGGGGAGAGAGAGGGAAGGATATACGGCGTGGGGGAAGGGCTAGAGTCAAGTGGTTAGTAGATGAGTATTGACATTGCATTTAAATTTCTGGAGGCTGTAGCTGTCAGGAAAGCAAGAATATCTAAAGGTAAACTATGTCTTTTCAGTAAAAGAAATCAATTATACTTTTCGCAGTCATTCAGCTAAGTCACATATGTGATACATACTCGTGCGCTCAAGGCTGTGCATAAGATTTTCACGCAGTACTTTGCCATTCATTTTTGCTTTAATCAGATTGTCAACCAAGGCTACTAAACTAAATCTATCTTGCTAATAATTCATTACATTTCCTAAAAATATTTGCGCATAAATGAAACAACTATTATATGATGTTAGGATATCTATTTATTTTCGAAAAGTATAACATCACATTTAATTCAGGATGATATGAGTTTGTTGCGATAAAGTAAAGTATATGCAAAATCAAAACCTACATTCTTTGTCCAACTTCATTCTAACTTAACAAACACGGTCTGATCGTACCTTATTGCTATTCAAAATGGAATTACCTGGCCAACGCTGACGAAACATGAAACAGGAATCAGCAGGCCTTCAATAGTCTATACGTCATTACAAACAATGTTATTGAATTAATCCTAGAATGATGAATGACTTGCCGAATTCTGCGAATGGAGATTATCTAAGTATTCAGTCGGACACGTTTCAAATGTCATAACATTATAATCGTTAAATTTCCAGCAGTTGCTCTGGGTCAACCGAGTTCATGATGTCAACGCTTTCCTGCTTTGTAAGAATTGGCAACAATTATATGCCGAATGCTAAAAGTCAAATTCGTGGGTACGGTTCTGACAAAATATAATACGATTCAAAGCAACTACTGACTTAACCTCCGCCCAGTTCTTATCAATGTTAATAATCTGTCCCTCAAGATCGGACTGGGATATAGAACAGATTTGAACCAAATTTAACTTTTTGCCATTGATGGTATTAAATCAGATAAACGTCGCAGCGTTTTGGAAAATATAATAATCTTTTTGTTACGATGAAGCGATCTCTAATATTGTTTGGCATTTCTTCAAAAGACTTATTATAATGACGACTTCGACAACTTCGACAACTTCGACGGATAAGGTCAGAAGTGTACAAGCTAATTATATTTTGTTAATTAATTGTATATAGACAGCAGGAATAATGAAAAACGAAACTGATATATGATTATAAATATACGATAGACTATATTTCAATTTTAGACTGACATTATAGAAATGATGAGATATCTCTTAAACCAATATATATATATATATATATATATATATATATATATATATATATATATATATATATGCTCTCGCACCCCGATTAAGCACTATTGAGGAATGGCAGAATTTATAAATGTAGTTACTCACGCATCCACCCATCGTTCATTCAGTATTGAATTTGCACACACTCGGCTACTAGAGTGTGTTTACATTGTATATAACACGCTAAAGTCTGCCTTCCTTTAATGAACGCCCATTTCCCAAAAATAACTGCGGATAAGTTAGAATCGCCGATTAATATCAATTAAATCGGGTTTCAATCCTAGTTATAAGCAATAGGATGTCTAATGTATTGATGAGCTATGATAAAGCGAAACAGATCTCTCTGCCGATGAGGGTATATAAATAAGTCGATTAGAAAACTAATTAAACGTTTAAACTTTATTGCTTTATTCGCCAACGATCGATTATAAATTTCGCAATGAATCGTGTTCCTTCAAATACACAAAATGGAAATCTGATTCCTTTTATACCCCAAACGTATGCCATTGAAGATCCACAAGTTTCTTAGATTGATCTACAGTGAAATGAATGATTTCTTTGGTTTTATGTACGCCCCCTTATTTACCTCGAAATTTGTAGTCAAATAAAAGACAGTGACACCCCGATATCATCAGAGCAAGATCTGACAAATGAAATTTAGATTGACAAGCTGTTTGTCTCGCATTTACCGTCGCGGTTATTGTAACATTGCTTTAATTAACGCTTCCAGATTAGAGCAGATATGTCTCTGTCGTCCAGATTAAAACGCTTACATATTTTTAGAAACTCATTTTGAAAAATATTATCCTTGACTCAACATCAATATTTCCTTCCCGATTACGAAATGTAAACTGGAACATGTGAAATAAATAAAAAAAAGTCGCATATTTCTTTCAGCTACTCACTGAAAAACAAATTAATGAGTAATTTTAAAAGAAAATCAGATTTGTTATTATTTTATCATCTATGTGTTGGATGTTGAAGTCAAACAGAACAAAGAAACTACGAAATTAGGTACCCCCACTCGATTGCCAAAAAACAGGATACCATGATGTTAAATGGGCTGAACTTATTAAAAAACGTTTTATTATGAAAATGTGTATGCTATTATGAAGAAGAAAGATTAAATGTTGTTGTTATTATTAAAAAAATAAATCCTTTCTAATACGTTCTAAATTTTAATTAAAATTTCATTCTCACATTTTCTGTCGTCGATTCACGGTTTGTTTACGTCAGGCGACTTTTAAGAAAATGTGTCGGCCGAGTAAATGATTTTGTGTATATATATATATATATATATATATATATATATATATATATATATATATATATATACGTATTCATATATTTCATTTCTAAACTTGTTATTATGTGACCTATGTTTCTAACATGTGGTATCTTTAAACGATTACCAATAACTGATTTTATTCCTTTTTTTAGAACGTCCCGCTAATGGGGATGTTTATAAACGAGCAATTTTTGAAACATGAACTGTTAAAGCTTTCATTATTGGTTGTATGTCCTTAAAAAGTATTTTTTTAGTATTCTTACACTTAATCATATTTTCTGTTCATTCAGCCAGTAATACATTTTTTGGGGGGGATAACCTAATAGCTAACTTTTCTTCTTTGCACAGTCTACATAGTTTGCAACCGTTGTAAGGATTGGCTGTTTTCATTATACACCACGTTATGTCTGAGTGTTTTCCTTTTTTAATTTCACTTTCCACAAGTGGCTAGCCAATTTTATACAATTTTTAATTTTTCTTTTTTAAATACAGTCCTGTGATTAAACCACATATTCCTATCTTAGGTTGAACCTAAATATGATTTGTTTTGACTCTTTAAGACATGTTCTTTTGGTTTGTAAATGACATTTACTTTGACGCAAAAAGAGGAATTGGAAGGTAAGTGATGATTGCTTGTAAAATTCGATACTCATTGGCCATATTAACGAAAAATGGGGCTATGTATATAACGAGTAAACTATACATAAACATTCTGTAAATATAAGACAAAATAAAATTTCGTAAAGATTAATACAATTTAAGAATCTTTCATCCTAAATTCTTGAAGCGGAAATTCTTTACTTTACGATTTTTTTCGAATTTTGATATATCGGCTATTTAATTTGTATATACCATCAAAAAAGGGGGACACTGTGGAAAGAAACACGGGGATAATTTTGATAGCTATTTACATTTCATAACACATATACATTCTTATACATATACCACTGACGATATATTATATAAAGTTTTAAAACTTTTATACATTAACAGACTGGTCTTATAATGATCACACTGATTTGTACATTATGTAATTGTAGATAAATTCATGATCGCTTCGTAAATGTTGATATGATGTAACACAACAAACTGGAGTTTCAAGATTTAATAACTAATGACATAATTATGATCATGAGATGGAAAATTACGGTATGTCATTAGTTGTTGCCAACAATGTTGTGTTTAGATTAAAATGTTGCGTTACATATTACTAGAGTATTTCTATAAAAACAAAAGATGGCTTCTGATTACAGATAAATGTGTTAATAAGTGAAAATTTCATTTTTATTTTTAATGATTGTAAGCAATAATCATAATGTAGCAATGTTGTTTTTTGACATTAATCATTTGTAGCAAATCAAGGCAACTACTAAAAAACTCTCGAAATTTGAAGGATATTGAAGTTTGGAATTTCGGATAAAGGATAAGTCAAGTAAGTGCCATACATGATACACGCTTTGGGAGATCATGTCTCGAAATAGACATGACTGACTGGGTAGAATATTATCCCGCAGTAGGTTGCCATTGCTTTTTGCGGTAGATTGGTCGCCATCCAAGGCTATAGAAACTAATCTGTTGTAATAATTAACCCATAACTGGATAGAATAGACGGATTCATACCTTTCCCAAAGATATTTGTGCGTAAGTGAATGCTAGAATTTTAACTAGAATTCGAACTCAAAACCAGATTTGTCGTTTCGAGTCGATATACACAGCACCACAACGCACATCCAGATACATAAACGGTTTTACTAATACTAAGAATATTAACTTTTAGAGAGCCATGAATAAGTACGTCCTGTAGCTACACAACATACAAGACAATAAAAATAAGGAATATAAGTTAACAGGTGATCTGTACTGCTTATAAATATTTTGTTAGTTTAATCAGATTTCCAATGAATGCAACATCTTCCTACAAATCGAAATTACATGATCATTGTAACTGAACAATGCATTCAATCTTTGTGCATGTCTGAATTTTCGATATATATATATATATATATATATATATATATATATATATATATATAGATAGATAATAATGGTCAAAGAAATTTAACTAATCTTAGGCACAATCAATTAAAAGACATTAAAAATTACATCTTTTTTTCTGCTTTAATTCTATGTGCGAGAAGAATTATTACTACAGACTTGCATTACAGGCAATATACAGTGAAAAATAGAAACAGAATTTGAATAACCAGATTGGTTTTATCAAGTGGAAACGCTGTAGGAAGTGAAGATCGATAATATTTATCTCTCTTTGGAGGACTTCGGGCAAAACATATATAACTGACCGGAAAAGGAGAGCCTTGTAAGACGAAGAAAAAAAATGTTTTTCCTCGTGGCACAGATACAGATTAAGAAAACATTCTCAAGAGAAACATGATTTTTCTTCTGAAACGGTAGAAAAAAAGATAAAACACTGGAAAACAACAATGAAACAGAAAGAACAGTTTAAGGTAACTTTATGATGTTCATAGTCTGCCAAATAAATAGATTTAAAATTCTTACTAAACTTAAATACATGAAATTCTGGGCGAAGTAAAAAAATAAAACGGAAAAATAAACAGATTGAACACTTTTACTGACAAATATATTTAGTGAATTTCATAGGAAAAACATTTTTTGGGTTCATGAGCAAAATGTAAGCCATTATATAAGTAAAAGGTAACTAATTAAATTAACAAATATGAAAAGAAAAATATCCATTTTTAATGTATGTAAATTGATATATCAATTATGAATATATATATTCATAATTCATGCAAGACTCTTGAATAATCACGTAACATTGTTATGATATCACTGATGATGAGTACAAGTATGTCGAACAATCATTGTATTACAATATACCTAAATGATGTTTCATGTGTTAATTTGTTTGTATATTTGATAAGAGAAATATATAAGCGATTTTGTTAGAATCAGTTAACTAGAGATATTTAACACACGCCTAAAAAAAGAATATTTTTCTATGTACCAAATAAAGTGTTCAGAACACATAACATACATAAAGAAATCCATAGGTTTGAATAAATCTGAATTAAGATGATGGCATAAAGAAACATTGCATCTTATTTGTCGAGTTAAGTCACATGAGTAACGGGAGTCAAATGACAGCAGATTTGTTACGTCAGTGCATACAGTGGATCATGCTCTAGTCGTGTTTCAGTTCGCGGATATTAAAAAACTAGAAGGCTGTTTTCTTTCTACCTGGACCATCTAAATCTGCCTCCAATTCCAGCTTGCAGGTATATCTTACGGTGATATAGATGAATTCTGCTTTATCCTGCTGGAATAAAGATGGATCCTGCCTTCTCCTGCTGAGATAAATTTGAATCCCGCCTTATTCCGCCGGGAATATACATGAATCCTGCCGTATCCCGCTGGGATGTAAGTAAATTCCAACGTATACCGCTGGGATATAAATGAATCCTACAGTATTTCGCTGGGATATAGATAACTCTTACCTCTTAAAACCTTGAGCCATAACAATGACTTTTCTAGATAAAAAGATTTTCCTTTTGTTCCTCCTCCTACTTTGCTCTTTGGTAGATATATGAAATATGCATTTTTATTCTAGTTTAGACTCTAATGTATATGTATAATTCAATTTAAGCCATGGTATATAAAATTAACTCTGAGTAAAAAGGTTTGTCATCTGTTTTATTTTCAGTCATTCCATTCTGTCGAGTCCGTGAGTTTCGGTGTTGTTATATCATTGATATAATCATAAAGTTAACAGGAAAAAATTTAATGGAAGAATAAAAATTTCTAAAAACCGCTCCCGTAAAAACATAACCATCAAAATGAATGCATTTTTTCGGCCATTTAACTGTGTGCTTATAAATTTTTCTGAAGATTATAAATATTCTTCAAATTAGGGATAATGGAAAAACATGTGTAAATCAGTTTAAGCAGTGTAAATGGGTAGATAATTATTGTAAATGATGATATATATGAGAAGTTAAATTTAACGATTAAGAATTTCATTTTTATAGTGAATTTAAGAGTGCGTGTACGGTGGTATGCGCGCATCTGTGAATGTGTGTGCGTGCGTTTAGGCAGAAATCATTTTAAGCAAATTTCTTTATAAATGACAGAAAAAATTTCAAGTTGTTTATAAATTTTTTCACATGATCTTTTATATATGTCTTCTATTTCAGAACATAAATTGCGAAATTTTGTTTTATTTATCAAGACATTTCGGTCCTATTTTTATTTTTATGAAAGATTAATTTGACTTTGGTTTTAACTGAATGTATACATTGTTTCGTCTATGTATGTAAATTAATAAGAAATAAGAATTATCATCAGAATTATCAGAACCTTATTTTCGTTACCATCACAATATTTTCATCAGTTGGCATGTGTGTATTTGTGGAAAAGTATAAAAATAAAATATACATTTTTTGTGTTGAAATAGTAATTTATTAAAAGAAATGAATTACGAGCATTTGTAGAAATTAATATACAATGAGAAAGTTGAGGGTATCAAGAGTTCGTAGAAATGTTTTTACAGAAGTAACTAGTTGAAAGAGTACTGAGCATCAGGAAAAGACAACTGAATTTCCTGGGACACTCAATGAGTAAGGGGTCCCTGGAGAACCTGATGCTGACTGGCCAGATAGAAGGAAAGAGAGACAGAGTAAGGCAGCGGATAACATATTTGCAGAGCTTGATCATATGGTTGTCGGAACGGGGGTTTCCAGAAGTAACGAGAACAAACACACTAGGAGCCACAAGGGATAGGGAGACGTGGAGAACCATGATCGCCTACGTCCTGAAAAGACAGGGCACATAGAAGAAGTAGAAGAAGGTATGTACGTATCTATTAACTTTTGTTTGTAGGAGTGTTTTTCAAGCGAAAGAAGTCAAATGAATCAAGAGACAAGAACGAAAGCGGAAAGAGGACAAATGTCCGTCTCGCTTGAAGTTGAAGTTACATTTTGGTTCTCTCTCTCTCTCTCTCTCTCTCTCTCTCTCTCTCTCTCTCTGCTTCCATCTGACTCTTTTGACCGGTCACGGAATGTCCTTAGGTTGTTGCATCTTGTCGTCTAACTGGCTCCCAGAGGCATTTTCTTCTTTAGAATTGAAAAAAGTTTGACTGACGTCATGGATTCGTTTTTCTATTTCGTATCCAGTCAGGATCCAGTATTTTGGTTTTCATTCTGATTTATGAAATTTACCATGGCTTGGCTTTTTCCAAAATGATTTTAAACGTTCGAATCCTCTTTTGTGGTTGTACAATTTGACTTTATATGTTGTAATTGGGTTTTCCAAAATGCTTTTATTTCTTCATTTCTTAACCACTCCAATGACTTCCCTTCCATTTGAAGGGGTTTGCTGTGAATGAGTTGTAATGAATCTTGTTGGCGGGTTTTCAAAAATTAGTTGTCATTTTGGTTTGCTGATTTCGTTGCTTTTTTTTCCACCACGTACGTTGAAATATGTTTCCATAAATGTTGTCAATTTTTGAGCGTCTTGTTTGAAATCTATAACAGTAGATATGTTTAATTTTTCCGTAATTCGAAGGTCACATTTTAAGTAAAGTAAGACTACAGACAAAATGAAATATATATGTCAAGACGAAAATGAAATTAGGGATTATTTTGGGAGTTTTTACAGTTTTAAATGTTTGAAGTTGTCAAGCAGCTTCTTTCAGGAAAGTGATTAAACGTTTAAAATATTCGTAGTTCGGATATTAAGTAGAGTTATTTTTTTAATTTCGTTCTTCTCATTAGAGGCTGAAATTCATCAGCATATAATTTCAATTTGAAATTTTTGCGACTATTGAAATAATTTTTGACTCTTCAAATTTGATGAATTCAGGAAAGAAATGAGTATTTTTAATGAAAGATGTGACACAGGTTACACATAAGGTTAAACATTCGTTTTCAATAAAAAAAATTAATATTTCTAGGTATTTATCTTTGGAGTTGAAAGTACTTTAAAATTTTCCAATTATCAGTAGAGGTTAATATTGTATCAGTTTATGATTTGGCAACAAATTTTATTCACACGGGTTGCGTTTCTACATTTTTTTTATATTGTAGAAGATGAGTCGCCATTTTATAATTTGATGTTTGCTTTTTTTATTGTTGGCTCAGTGTAGATGTAGGTTAGAGTTCTTTGGAAGTGGGGAATCACCACTGAGGCTATAGAGGGATACTTAATCCTTTTTGTTTTGACCTTGTTTCATAGATAAACAAATTTCCTAGAGCTTACAAGATTAATACAGAATTATCATCAGAAATATCAGAAGGTTATTTTCGTCATCATAAAATGTTTTGCATCAGATGGCATGTGTGTATTTATAGAATAGTAAAAGAATAAAGTATATATTTTCATGTTAAAATAATAATTTGATATATGAAATGAATAAAAAAAATTCATAGAAATTAATATTCAGTGTGGAAATTGAGGTATTAAGAGTTTATAGAAATGTTCTTGTAGTAGTAGGCAGTTAAAAGAGTTTATGCATACATATGTATGTATAAATTGACGTTTGCTTGTAGTAATGTCTTTGAAGCGAGAAAAAGAGGCATAATGAATCAGTACAGGAAAAAGTTTGGGAAAGAAAAGCGGACAAATTTCCGTGTCGCTTGTAGTTGAAGTTACATTTTGGTTGCGTGTGTCTCTCGATGTTTTTATCTGACTTTCCTAACCGGTAACGGAATGTTGTTACATCTGGTCATGTGACCGGATCCCAGAGGCATTTTCATCTTTAAGATTGAAAAAATTTTGATTGATGTCATCGCTCATATTTCTATTTCGTATACAATCAGGAACCAGATTTTGCTTTTCGCACTATCTTGTGAATTTTGCCATTGTTTTTGTTTTTTCTATATAAGAGATCTAAAATTATATGTGGGTATCCATGGATAAACAAGCTGACAAATCTCTTAGAATTATTGGTATCTGCGTTTCAATAATAATTATGAATCTTTTGAAAATAGTTCATCTGCCGGTATTCAAATAAAATAACAAAAATTATGAAACGCTGGTGGGTAGCAATGAAATTTTAGTGCATAATAATGTTGCAGATATAAGATCGACGATGTAATGTAATTTCTGGCAATTATTAAGAAGAAATTGAATAATTCTTCTGCCAATTATTTACACCGGAAACAATATTTTATGAAAAGACCACGCATAATAACCTCTTGATAACTGATTCTAAGGTCTGCGCCTTCTAGTGTTTAGAGAACTGAAATTGCAGTTTTATGGATACAATTTTAAACCGTCCATGAATTTTCAGAGGGTGTATATATATATATATATATATATATATATATATATATATATATATATATATATATATTTGTCTTTTTTCAAATAAATTTCTTTGACTGAACTTTAACTAAGTTAAAACATAGTTAATTCACAACCCTTACCTCTTTTTTAATTAAAGTTGATAGACCAAACTATCGCCCGGTTCACACTCCATTCACGTCTATGGAACAGGAGTAGAGACTTACCCCTTGTTCGCTGTTTAGGATGTGGTTCCCGGCTTTCTCTTTTCTCTCCACAGACCTCAGTATTGGTGCTTCCGTGATTTTCCTGCGATATGTCTGGTTGGTGGCAACGTCTCATCATTGTGAGCGTACCGGTTACCTGGTTACTGCTTCCGACTGGTAGTTAGGAGCCTGATCAACAGCTGTATAATATCGGGGTTCATGTAGTGCTATGTCGCGCATGCCTGTAACCTTTACTATAGGTCCCTCCATATCATCAAACCATCACATGATAAACAAAATCAGAAAATATCCTCAACTAACTCAAATTACCAAAATCCCTTAACTTTTCTTTTACTAATATCCGGGTCATCCGTACTAACTTTCTTAGCGTAGAAGCTTTCCTCCACGAAAAGTCCCCTGACATGCTAGCGCTCTGTGAGACTAACCTCAACTCATCAATTCTCTCCTCTGTGTTCTCCATCCCTGGTTATCTCCCCCTCTTAAGGAATGATTCCACTGTCCACATGCATGGGCTGGGGGGTCTACGTTAGTGAACACCTCCCTATAGCCAGGGTGACATCACTCGAATCCACTACCCATCAATATGTATGTCTCCGTCTGTCACTTCTCACTTCGGTTAGCTACCTTTTCTTTCTTTACCGTTCCCTCGCTTCTCGCGACTGCTCCCTTCTAGACAGCATTTCTGACAATATAAATAAGGCTACTTCCTACCACCCAATCGCTCACATAATTGTATTCGGAGATCTTAACGCCCATCAATCTGAGTGGTTTAAAACTCTATTACTGATTCAGCGGGCATCCGCGCGATGAACGTTGCTATTTCCCAATCCCCTACGCAAGTGCTAGACTTCCCCACACGCTTTCCAAGCACTCCATCTTGACACTACTCTCTACTAGATATATGCTTTACCTCTGCACCAGATTCCTATCAAGTATCGCAGTTTTGCCCTATAGACATCTCCAACAATGCTGTTGTTTCTGTCAATATTTCTTTACACTTTCACTTCCCCCAGGAGCCTCCTACCTACAGGACCTCTTACTGCTACCAAAAAGCTGGCTGGAACGCCTTTCGCTATTTTCTATGCGACGTCCCTTGGAGAAAAGTGTTCGAACACCCAGTTGATGACTGTGCCTCTGAGGTTTCGTCATGGGTGCATTGATGTATTCATACCTACCAGAATGTATTGTCTAAAACCTCATTCCTTTCCTTGGTTCTCTGCTGCCTGCTCGGCCGCCATTGCCCAAAGGAACCACTATTTCCGACTATTTCGGAGAGATCAAAATAGGCGCCTATTCACGTCTAATCGTAATTATTGCAAGAGAATCCTGAATGACGTCAAGCAGTTGTTTGCTGAGAGAATGAGACAGCACATATCTAACCGCAAGTTCGGCTCCAAGTTTTGCAAACGGGTGCTGAACAACAGCAAATCCTCAATCCCTCCTTTAATCAATTAATTTGAGGTTCTCACGTCATCTGCAGACGAAGCTGAGTGCTTTGCTCGCAGATTCTCATCCAACTTCACATTTGACTCATCTGGAGTACATTCAGCCGTCTTCCTTATTAGAACTGAGGATAAAACTGGACGACGTAAATATTAACCCGACAGTAGTATCCCGTGTAATTTCAAAACTTGACACCCATATGACGAGCGGTGGCGATAAAACCCGGGAATACTCCTTAAGAAATCTGCTCCTGAACTCTCCTCTGTTTTCTCTAAACTGTATAACTACTGTCTTTCTGCTTCCTGTTTTCCTGCATGCTGAAAGATCTTTTAGTCGTTCTTGTATTTAAGAACTGTGGTGAATACTCGGACCCATCCAATTTTCGCCACATCAGCCTTGTAAAAATTTTCAGGAAAGTGTTCGAGGCCATATTTAATGCTGAAATATTTCAACATCTTACTGCTTAATAACTCTACTCTGACAGGCATTATGGCTTCCGCTTTACCAGGTCCACGGCCGACAGGCTAACAACCGTTACAGAGTACATGCTCCAGGATCTTGACGAGTCAGGCGAGGTCAGTGTGTTGATCTGGACATTTTCAAGGCTTTTGACAGGGTTTGGCACTCTGGCCTTCTATGCAAGCTACGGAGTTTCGGTGTTACCGGACGCTTGCTTGATAACTGACCTCCGAGATGAGATCAAGAGCCAAGCAGCCATCTACGCAGATGACACCACAATTTCCTCCCGCATCAGTAAGAAACTCGTCGTGGCGGACAAATATAATCTCGCTGCTGAGCTTCAAAGCGATCTATACTCTGTGGTGAATTGTGCCAAGAAGAGGCTTGCCAGCTGTTGTCTGTCAACCAACACAGACAACCTTTCCTGCCTCCCATAAGCATGGACCACACGATTCTCCCTGAGATCAATACACTGCGCCTCCTTGGCCTTACCCTCTCTTCTGATCTCCATAGCTAAATCCACTGTTAAGAAGGTTGGATCACTGTGTCGGGCCAGGATGTTTTACCGGCCCGATTGGCGGCTCGACTACAGCTACTTCCCCACCAACGAGATGTGGCCTCCCTTTGTCTCTTCTATAAATACTTTCATGGCTTCTGCCCCAACGAACATACGTCACTGATGCCTATGCAACAGTTGTTTACTCGTTCAACCAGATTGGCAACGATTAACCAAATGCAGACAATTCTACTCCTGCAGCTTCTTCCCTCGCACTTTGAACTCGCTTCCATATACTTGCTTTCCTGACGACTACAACCTCCAGCAATTTAAATGCAATGCCAATACTCATCTATTAACCACTTTAATCTAATTCATTCCCCACCCCGTATATCTTTTTCTTTCTTTCCATCTTTGCAACTGTCATCACACCTGTATTCCCATCCTTCTCTTGCACCTTTCCAACTGGTTCTTCTTCCTCTTCACTCTCTTCTACGTAATCTTTATACTCTTATGTAGCCCCCTGACTCCTTTTCTTATATTTGGGAGTTGTGTGTGGGATGTTGGCGGGGGTTAGAGATAATGGTATTAGTCTTGTAAATTGTCCGTTAGAATTTTGAAGAAAGTAGGGAAGGTAGAGGATATAGTTGATTCATGAAAATGTGTTTTATGGCCGCCGGGTTAGCCTTTATTATTTGTTTTTTTTTAGTGGGGGAGATGGGATTTGACCTATATTTAATGTTTATTTTTACAACTATCGAATATTTTTGTATTTAAGCACAGTTTTATAATTAATCTAATTTTGTATTTTTAACCAAAATTTTGAATTGAGTAAATTACTTTTTTCTATAAAACTTTAAATTAGATTTGATTATAGTTTGTGGGGTGTAATAGTTAAAATTTGATACAAGAGTGGTGTAAGTCCTATAAACATTTATAGTACTAACAGACTACTTGTAGCAGGGAAATCCTGCCCAACATACAGACATGGCAACTTATTAGATAAAATATTAAAACCACACGACACAAAAATAAAAACCAACATCCATTCCTATGCTTCATACACAATAATTATACCCAGGTTAACTCATAATAATATTTGGCGTGAATTGCCTGTACAGCAACATACCCCATGCACTAAATCGACAGACCAATAAATTTTGGATTGATAAATATCCAGAAATACTTCACACATGCTTTACATAGGAATATATTATACAAAGTATAGACCTAAAATTAGAAAACAATTAATTGCAATTTAACAACCAAATTTATGTCCAAACAACAGCTAATATGTTGGGAACAAAAATGGCACCGACATATGCTCAACGAACACTACCAAAAAAAAAAGCATATACACCCAAATAGAACATAAATATAGAAAAGACGTACAAAAAGAATTCATTAAATCATGAAAAATTTATCTAGAAGATGGTTCCAAATTTTGGAGATAAAAATGGGGAGACAACACAATCTACATCAATACTTACACTTCAAAATTAAGTTCACGAGAGATAATAGTTAAAATAAATTCCCATTCCTAGATATACCAATAAAAACTAAATAATTACATTATCACAGACACTTACCATAAACACGCAGACACCAATAAATATATCCATTTTAAAATTGACCTCATTTAAAGTTTCTAAAATTCATTCACTACTCCATAGCACGATGAATTTGCACAGGAGTAGCTGACGAGACCCTTCGTAAATTATGCCTAGAGGAACAACAAAAATTTATATAAGACGATACTCGACTCCACCACTAAACAAAATTTTCTAACATGCAAAATAAATACAATAATAACACCCGAATCCAAAAAATACAAAAAGAAAAACATAAAATAGAAGAAAACGTTCTCCCTAACGTTTCTACATACAACAAAACCTACACAGAATTATTGTTAAAAACAAAAAAAAGTGTACTCTAGAAATGATCCACACAATACTTAAAATTTTTTTATCTATAATATAACTTAGATTACCACAATTAATTAATCTTAATTCTTATCTAAACATATATGGTCCCACTATGTAACTTATCCAGACAAAATTAAAAAGTGACATGTTTGACACCAGGCCATTATTCTTCCTTTCTCGAAGTAGTAGTAACATAATTCTATTTTTTATAAGAATATATTGACAACCTAATAATATTATTTCCTAACTACCACTCGATAATTTTTGGAATAACCAAAAATTCATTTTATATTTTCAAAATATAAGTGAAATGAAACATCGTAATTTATAAAATCTTAAAGAGAATTATTTTGTCTAGGTAAAATACATTTCGGAAATATACATTATATAAATGGGCAGACAATCATTTTTAAAAGCAAGTTGGATGTTACGTTTTTTTCAAATTTCATTTTGTAATTTATCGTAGGTAAAGGAGCTGGTATATTTTGTTTATAATCAGGAAGAATGGTAATTAAATGTTAAAGATGTTTATTAGATTTTGTACAACGTTTTTAATAAATGGGCTGCAATGTTTAGGTTAGAAGTGGAATCAAACAACTATATTATACTAGGTATATTGTAGTTAAGAAAATCAAATAAGTGTTGGGTGTTTATTTCAAGTTATATTGGAGCATCAGTTATAAATAAAATATTATAGTTAATTAAATTAAAAAAAATATATGAAACGGTCAGTTACACTCAACGGTTCAGCGGTTCTTTATTTTTAGTGAACCTTAAAATTTGAAGCTTTTCCCACAGGCACAGAGAGCAACTATCGTAGAAAAACTAACAAATTCTTGTTTTTTCCAGGATTTTCCTTTTCTACCGTGGGAGGATCTTTTGTATCTTTTAACTTCCAAAATTACACACAAAGCGATATTTGGTTGCTGTACGTGATGCATTGAAGGAAGATAATTTCATATATCAAGGCCTTCAAAAGGTGTTCTTAGTAGATCCAAAGTAAACATTTATAATATTTGCGTTTTCTTTTGATGTTATATTACATTATTTATTACAGAATAATTTAGACTCCTATTATCCAAAGGGCAATTGTTTGGATTTCGACAATTACATAAGCTTTTATTGTTGAAATATTTAGTAATTTATAGTTATTAATAGTTTAGAATTCTATTATCCAATGGGCAATTGTTTGGATTTCGACAATTACATAAGCTTTTATTGTTGAAATATTTAGTAATTTATAGTTATTAATAGTTTGGTTTACGTGCTGGTAAAGTTTTTATTACTATGTTTTTTTTATGTTTTTTCTAGTATTCTAGTTTATCTTTGCACACATATCTTCATTTAAGTTCTTTTTTAAATATTACATGGACTGAGAAAATATTTCTTAATGAAATTGAGAAACTTTAGCTCTAAATTGCTGCCTAACATTTGTTTAAAATGGGGTGTATGCCAAATGATGTTGTGTTCTTTTTATCTTGTTATACTTATATTTCTTTATATATGTGATTTTCTGGATGTTATCTATGCTATTCCTTAGGGAATTAATATAAAACATTATGTTTATAAAATAATTCTTTACTAGACGTGTTTTTGCGTATAGTATATAATATAGAGAAGGATATGTGATTGATTATATTGGGTGGTGATTAAACATTGGTTGCATACATAACCGATATTTGAAAACTTTCATGTATGCTTGATAAATATCATATACTAAGTCAACTATTTCATCGAAAATGTTTACTACTTTTAAAATAATGTTGATTATTACTTTTGGGATGAGAAATTTGAAGTTTTTAGTTTTATTTTATCGTTATTAAAATGTGTGTAATTTTTTACTATCATGAATGCCTCCACCCTTATGATAGAACAAAATTCCATTATCACGTATTTAACCAAAAGTTTAGCACCAATTGTGGACTGAAGTTTCTCAATATAATTAAGAAACACTTTCCTAATATTTCCACTCTAAATATTTTTAATAAACATAAACTTAAATTAAGTTATAATTGTAGAAATGATATAGAAAAGCATTACAAATTATGATAATACAATTTTTAAACATTACTTAATAAAGAAGCAATAATTTTCCATATAATAAAAATAACAATAAACAAAAACACATGTAATTGTCGAAATCCTAAAAATTGCCTACTGGAAGATAGGTATCTCAGAAATAGTACTAATTTCTAATGTAATATAACATCAAATGAAATGCAAATTATTAAAAGAGTTTAAATTGGAACTACTAAGAACATTTTAAACATCGTCGGTGCATTCACGTAATTTCCTCTAAAAACCAACACGTACCGAAACTAAACATCTCTTTAAGCTTATTTGTGGAAGTTATAGGATATAAAAAAACACAAAGTAAAATGGAAAATTTTGTGAAAAAAACCAAGAAGCTATAGTCCTTCTAAGTTATATGCTCTCTGTACCTGATTGAAAAGCTACATATTGTAAGATGCCCTAAAAATAAACAACTACTGAGCCGTCAAAATGGATATGAAAACATATATTTTTACATGTTAACATAATTAATCATTATGTTTCATTTTATAACGTTTCCCTAAAAATACCTTAAAATTCATAATATATCTAACGGAAACATTCCATGACTTTTACTCATAAAGAAGTACAAAATCTAATTAAAAAAATGTAAATTTGATTAATTGCTACCTTACATTTATAAGTTATGCTTCTGTTAAAAATATTGTATACACATTTATATAATATATTCCCACAATGTAACTTGCATACGGAGATTAATTCTGTTTAAAATATTATAAATTCTAATGAATCATTTATAAACTATGCTCTAATATGACTTACAAATTAAAAATCATTTCGTTAAAGTAAATGACACACACAATACTTAATTAATTATCTTAACTACAATACAGCTTAATATACTATAATTATTTAATCCTATTCAGAACCTAATCATTCCAACTCCTTTACTCATGAAATAGTACAAAATATAATTTTTAAAAAAATTCAAACTGCTGTGAACAATTATTTCTTACCCATTTAAAATTTTATGGTCTCACTATTTATCTCATTGAGACAAAATTAAAACGTGAAACTTCTAGGCACAAAGCCATCCTACTCATATTCTTTAACTAGACCTTTAATTCCAGAGTAACTTAATTCTCATTTTTAATTGAATTATTATCACATATAAAAATCATATTTTCAAACTACCACTCCCTAATTTTCTAAAGAATATAAGGTTATTTTATATTAATGAATAAAAAAAGTTTCAGCGGTTATTTTAACATATCTCTGGAAGGAGTACAACACTATTATGAAACATGAAAATATATGTGTAGTGATAAAATGCATTTATAAACCATTGTAATATAAAAAATTTCAATATTAAGCTTTAATCTGTACCGATCACTCTTTATAAAATAAATTCTTTAACAATGGGTTTTAGTCTACGTTATCTTTCTCTTTCGTATAATATATATATATAATCACGCTATATCAAATTTGTCAAGTTGTTAGTTTTAAAAATATTCTAAGTCTGGTATATCTTGTTGTTGTCTCATCAAAATCTAGTCATTTATCGATTTTTATTGTTCAAATTGTTGCTGTGTGAGCAAGATTATTCTTTGATGAACACTTATTATTGTAGGTAATTAATAAAACCGCTGTATAAATGAATTGTACAATGCTATTTTTCTTTTGTTTGGGTCAGTTTAAACAAATACAAATGAAGCACATATAAAATATCAAAGAATAACTATTAAATACGATGGAATTCAGATTCCAAAACTTATGCAGTATTGATTTATACCGTCTTTAGTAATCTTGGCCCTCATTATATCCTGGAATACAGCCAAATAAATATATAGCTGGTGGAGGTTTTTTCTTAACGATGCTGGAAAAATTATTGAGAATTTTCTTTGGTTATTTAATCTAATTTTGAATTTACTATATGAGAAATATTGAAATCTGTCTCGAAATCTATATAAAGTCAGTAATTGGACAGATGGGCATCGGTATTCCATCTCCTATTTTATATAATATTTATAAGACAAGAGTGCGGTTGTCATATATTAAAAAATGTAGTGACGGATAATTTATTTAAAAGCAACAGAACCTCATTGTATTTTATTTTGACAGAAGGTACAAATTATTTAGGCGTATTAATGAAACTATCAAACAGTTTGGTGAATAATATATTTCGTTCATATCTAATTGAAAAGGAATATATACAACTGATGATTTTAGATTCGTCCATAGCGCCAATAGCATATACTTAGAAACGCCGTATGACGTTTTTACGTTCAGGTTTCAATCCTTTCTAGAAGCAATCGGATGGCTACCCGTACTGATGAGCTGCGAAACAGTACTGTTTTCATATCTCTCTATATATGTGTGTGTAGAGACAGAGAAATATATTTTATTTGGTCAGCAGTTTATGTTTTCTTACGATATTTGTTTTTCTGAATTGAAAATATGCCGAATATATTCAAATATTTAAATTTCGAGGAGTTTTGGCTATACATTTATGCATTACCTAGACTGAATTACGCTCTCACACCCTGACTGAGCACTCTGGAAGAATGGTAGACTTTGATAAACAGTAGCTACTCTAGCATATATGCATCGTTCATTCAGCAATGAATTAGAGCACTCTCAGTTATTGGGCATGTATAATGATAATATACGCGCTAAAAAGCTGCCTCCTTCTACCGAGCGCCCATAGCTCATAGGTAGAATCGCCGATTGACGCCGACTCTATCGGGATTCGATCTTGAGTAAAAAAAACCGGGTATCTAACCGTAACTGATGCGCTGTGATACAGCGAAACAGATCTGTCTGCGGATGACTATATATATATTACTTCACTACAAGACCTTTTATATTGTTTCTACTAATAGTATTCCTGAATTGACAAGCCAATGTTCCAGTTTGTATATTAGTTTTCAATATAACTTAAATTTTATATTTCTACATCTCCTTTTGTTATTTATTATTTTTTGTGGTTTCTCAACAAGAATCTACAACAAATAGGAGACGAGGATTTCGAACAGACTCACGCGCAGGAAAAAAATACGTTTTTCACGACAGTCGCCAAATACAAATTGGCGGTGAAGGATTCGAACAAGTTTACGAGGAGAGAAAATACGTTTTCACATCAGTCGCCAACAAGAAATTGTCGATAAATGATTTTGAACGATTTCATGCTGAGGAATTATGAAAAAAAAGTCCCCCCAAAAAAAGAAAGAAATGGCAACAAAAAACGTGAACTTACGTATAACAGCAAGCAACTACAAAGTAGCCTCGAGGACCTAGAAACTTACATAAGAGAAGTCGCCAGCCAAAAATTGTCGAAGTAGATTCCAGCACAAGTCGCACAACAAATTTGTGACGAACTTAACCTGAACAACTAATATCAATGTTCGCTGCGAAGATTCGAACAAACCGACCACAAACAATGTGATGACACTATCACAGAGAGATAGAAGAACAAGCGATCGAAATTAATTGCTAGAAAGCAATAGCTAAAAAATAAAACCCCCCACGAAACAGCAAATCACGCAGGATCTTCAGAAAGGAATACTGGGAATCATTAAAACGACTGAATAAAGACAATATAATCTTGAAGAAAGACAAATGGAAATGCAAAAAGCAAATGAAGAAAGACATATAAAAATACAAATAAAACAAATTGGTATACAAAAGGAAAATAATAACAAACAAATGGAAATAAATGCTGAAAAACGCTGTTGAAACTTTTAAATACTCAATCGAGGAAGACAAAATGTTTTGAGTATTACAGGCAATATGAAAACATCTTTAATGTCGACGGAGACCACTGGAGTGAAAAAGAAAAAATTAAGTAAATTAGGTACAGAGAAACACATTAAGTCCGTAGATTGTATTCTCCCTAAAGAGACGAACGATTTAACTTTCGACGAGGTAGTGACAAGTCTCACGGAGATGCTTAACCCTAAAAGCCTTCTTGTTAAGTAACAGGTGGAAGTGCCTTAATCTCAGAAATATCGAAAACATTCTACATTCGCAGCTATCGTCAGCAAATACCGTGATGATTTTAAAATGTCTGAGCTAAACGCAGACAGGTTCAAATGTCTCCTAATTGTCCAAGGACTAGTTGCGGTTAAAGACAGCGAAATGAGAAAACGAATGCTGACGAAACTTCAGAACGAGCTAGCTTTAAAACTACAAAAACTCCCAGAGGATTGCCAGAAATGTCTCAGTATAAAGAAAATATCAAGTATGTGGACGAGTCAGGCGTCGCACACATTCTAAATGTAAAAAGAAATTTACGTTTTGTATCCTCCCCATAATGAAAACAAGATTATAATGACAAAGGAAAGAGATACAAAACTACCTTTGACAAGAGTCCAAGAAAAAACAAGCTCTCTTCTGCATGTTACAGATGTGGTAGATGGCTATGGTTGACAGATTGTTTTATCAAGTACAAATATTGGCGAGCGTGTGGTAAAATGGGCTACAAAGATACGGTATGCAGAAACGAAAAGTGGAAGAGGAAAAAAAGAAAAATATGAGAAAACTCGTAGAACTGGAAATATTGAATAAAAAGATCTCATTGCAATGGGATTCGAGGACAGATTTAACATTAATAAATTTACAGACATGGCGAAAGTTGAACAGGCCGACCATGTTACACACTAAAAAAAAATGCTAAATCTGTAACAAGGAAAAGGATTAAATTCGAAGGCAATATTATCCTGAATGTAAAATTACAGGGAGAAATCAAAAAATAAAAATCTACGTGATGAAAAATAGAGATAACCTAGTAGGAACGGACTGGATGTAGAAATTAAATTCATAGGATTTATCTATTAGTTCGTTTAGCAAAGAATAGACTGTGCGCTATCGGAAGACACAAGACTGAAGGAAGAATTGTACAAAAAATTCCCAGAAGTATTTTAAGTGGGTTAGGACGCTGCAACAAAATTGAAGCAAGACTCAAGATTAAACAGAATGCTCAATCTGTATTTATATAAAAAAGAAACGAACCTTTCGCCACAATTGATAAAATAGACAAAGTGTTGGATAGGTTAGAACAAACTGGGATCATTTTAAAAACCGATTTTAGTGAATGGGCGGTACCGGTTTTATATGTGAAGAAAGAATTGTTAGAAACCCGCGTGTGCGCAGAATTTTTCAATGGATTGAATACTGCAATAAAAGAACATCAATACCTGTTGTCTAGCCCAGAAAAAATATTCACCAAACTTCATGGTGAAAAACTTTTTCGAAGATTGACGTAAACGAAGCGTATTTGCAGATTCCAGTTACAGAAGAATGTTCTAAGATATTTTGCATAAACACGCACAAAGTTCTGTACAAATAAAACAGGCTAGCATTCTAAATAAAGATAGCGCCTGCAATTTTGTAGCAGACGGTGTACACCATGTTGACGGGACAAAATTTTGCAACAGATTATCTGGATGTTCTAGTTAAATGTGATAATATGGAAGATCATGTGACACATATCAAGGAAATTTTTAAAAGATTAGAGACATTCGAGATCACAGTAAAAGAGAAAAAATGTGATTTTTTGTTGAAAGAAATAAAATATTTAAGCCACATTATTAATGAGAATGGCAGGAAACCAGAGTCAAAGAAAGCTTCAGCAATTAAAAGCATGGCTGAGCCGATAAATGTTGCAGATTTACATATATTTTTCTGTTTGCTAATTACTATGGGAAGTTCATCTATAGCATGCATAAAGTGAGGGCACCTTCAACGAATTACTGAAGAAAGATATCCAGTGGAACTGGTCGGAGGATTGCAAAAAGACTTTTAAGAAAATTATTAAGCAAATTGACGTCGGACCTAACATTGAGACACTTCGACCACAGGCTGGAAATTATTATCGCGAGCAATGCAAGCTCACACGATGTGGGAGTATGTATTCTACAAAAAATGCAGGACAGTACAAGAAAATCGGTATACCACGCATCGAGAGCACTGCTATGGCCTGAGAAACATTACTGACAAAAAAGATGATTTGAGAATAATTTTAGCAGTAACTCGATTTCATAGATTTATATATGGAAGGGAATTTACATTACAACGGACCATAAACCTCATCCTACCATCTTTTGATCAAATGAAAGATTACCAGCATACAACGCAAACAGACTCCTGAGGTGGGATACAATATCAATAAACCCTTAGAAGACTCGGTGATAGCAGCGCTGCGAGCCGAGGACGAAATCAACAAATTATTAAGTAATACGGTGAAAGAATTATCAGATACACTATTATAGATGAGAAGAAAACGCAGAAAAAGACGAAATTACAAACACCACAAAGAAAAAATTAGGAGAAAGAGACACCAACTTGGCAGATATTTTCTCAATTTGCAACAATCTCCTATTATACAATGAAAGTGTCGTGATTCCAAAGTCTCTACAAAGGAAATGTTTAAACATTTTCATTTAGGACATCCGGGAAAGGATCACATGAAAGCACTTATGAGAAGCTATGTGTTTCAGGCCAAACATGGATGCTAATATCGCGCACATTGTAGAAAAATGTAAGGGCTGCGCGTCGGCAGCGAATTCACTACAGATCATACAGAGAACATGGCCGAAGACGTACAAACCATGGCCAAGTGTACATGCGGAATACGCATGAATTATCGACTGCTACTACTATTTAAAAACAGTAGACAGTTTAGGTAAATAGCCTGACGTTTTAGAAACAAACAGGCAACAACAGGCAATACCAAAACATGTTTACACGAACTATTCGCTAGGTTTAGCGTTGTAGACTGTTTAGTAACATACAATGGTACGCAATATACTTCAAGTGATTCTCAAGAATTTTGTTAATCGTACCAAATAAAACATATAAAAGAAGCAACTTATTCCCTCCGGTCGTATGGTTTAGCCGAAAGATTCATGGATACTCTAAAGAGGGCGTTAAAAACGCTGGAGATGGACCAGCAGAAAAAGCGTTACATCAATTTCTATATGTATATTGGATTGCACTAAAACACACTAGCTGGACATTCACCGGCTGAGGTGAATTTGCGCTCAAGATCCGATTGTTCTTCGATAAATTGCTACCAGGCAAAACCGAAACCCGGAATACACCTTTAATTATGAAAAGATCGTTCAAATTCGGTGTACGAGTGTACTTCAGAATATTCAAAAAACATTGCGTATTAGGAATCGGGTACAATGGTAAGCAGAATAGGAAACATGATGTACACAAAAAAGGAGAATGTTTTTCGTATAGAAAGCCGTTAATCAAATTAAAAAAAAAGTAGTTAAGAACCAAGCTACTCACATTGAGAAAGTGAGAATACTATGTATGCAATTTTCTAACCCTTCGACATTCCGAAGCCTCAAACTACTACAGAAATAAAAAGAACCAACAGGAAAAAAGGGAGTCACAGGGAGACATTAATGATAGATCCCAAGCGAAAAAATATACTAAACCTTCCTAAAAAGAAGATTGGGAGGGGGTGTTGGGGATCCCACATTTTGGATACAAGAATGGACTCGCCGATGTGTACATATAATCTTGCCTATACAGAGAGCAGCAGTTGAGTCCTTGTACTCTACTACGACACTGTCAGCTCTCTGCCTTCGGGTGGACGGCGCCCTCTGCTTCCGAGCAGAGAGCAATAACCCAGTCGTGGTTCCGCCGAAGGGTAGAACCACGACTGGGCAAAAATAGACAGACATTTTTTTGGCCCGGCTATATGGCCGGGAATACCCACTATAAAATGACCATGTGTCACATCCAGCCTTGCGTGGGAAGGCTAGTAAATACAGTTGAGTCCTTGTACTCTACTACGACACTGTCAGCTCTCTGCCTTCGGGTGGACGGCGCCCTCTGCTTCCGAGCAGAGAGCAATAACCCAGTCGTGGTTCCGCCGAAGGGTAGAACCACGACTGGGCAAAAATAGACAGACATTTTTTTTGGCCCGGCTATATGGCCGGGAATACCCACTATAAAATGACCATGTGTCACATCCAGCCTTGCGTGGGAAGGCTAGTAAATACAGTTGAGTCCTTGTACTCTACTACGACACTGTCAGCTCTCTGCCTTCGGGGGGAGGGCTCCCTCTGCTTCCGAGCAGAGAGCAATAACCCAGTCGTGGTTCCGCCGAAGGGTAGAAGCACGACTGGGGAAAAATAGACAGCCATTTTTTGGCCGGGCCATATAGCCCGGAAATCTCAGTCATAACTGACCATGTGTCACATGTTGCCCTTACTGGGAGGGACAACTAAATATAGTTGAGTCCTTGTACTCTACTACGACACTGTCAGCACTCTGTCTTCGGTTGGAGGGCGCTCTCTGCTTTCGAGCAGGGAGCAATAACCCAGTCGTTGTTCCGCCAAAGGGTAGAAGCACGACTGGGCAAAAATAGACAGACATTTTTTGGCCGGGCCATATAACCGGGAAATGCCAATCATAACTGTCCATATATCACATGTTGCCCTTACTGGGAGGGACAACTAAATATAGTTGAGTCATTGTACACTGCGATGACACTGTCAACCTCTGCCATCGGGTAGAGGCGCTCTCTGCTTCCGAACAGAGAGCAATAACCCAGTCGTGGTTTCTCCGAAGGGTAGAAGCACGACTGCGGAAAAATAGACAGCCATTTTGGGCCGGGACATATAGCCGGGAAATCCCAATCATAACTGTCCATATGTCACATGTTGCCCTTACTGGGAGGGACAACTAAATATAGTTGAGTCCTTGTACTCTGCTATATCAATGTCAGCCCTCTTACTTCGGGTAGAGGACGTTCTCTGCTTCCGGGCAGAGAGCAATAACCCAGTCGTGGTTCCGCCGAAGGGTAGAAGCACGACTGGGGAAAAATAGACATACATTTTTTGGCCGGGCCATATAGCTCGGAAATCCCACAATAATTGACCATGTGTTACATGTTGCTCTTAGTGGGAGGGACAACTAATTATAGTTGAATCCTTGTACTCTGTCTTCGGGTAGCCGGCGCTCTTTGGTTACGAGCAGAGAGCAATAACCCAGTCGTGGTTCCGCCGAAGGGTAGAAGCACGACTGAGGAAAAATAGGCAGATATTTTTTGACCGGGCCATATAGCCCGGAAATCCCACACATAATTGACCATGTGTCACATGTTACCCTTACTGGGAGGGACAACTAAATATAGTTGAGTCCTTGTACTGGCACGACTGGGCAAAAATAGACAGACATTTTTTGGCCGTGCCATATAGCTCCGAAATAACAGTTATAACTGACCTTGTGTCAAATGTTCCACTTACTGGGAGGGATAACTAAATATAGTTGAGTCCTTGTACTCTACTACGACACTGTCAGCTCTCTGCTTTCGGGTAGAGGGCGCTCTCTGCTTCCGAGCAGGGAGCATTAACCCAGTCGTCGTTCCGCCGAAGGGTAGAAACACGACTAGGCTAAAATTGACAGATATTCTTTGGCCGGGCTCTATTAGCCGGAAACCCCACTTATAACTGGCCATGTGTCACATGTTGATCTTAGTTGGATGGACTGCTAAATATAGTTGCGTAGTTGTACTCTGCTATGACATTGTCATTTCTCTGTCTTCGTGTAGAGAGAGCTCTCTGCTTCCGAGCAGCGTGCACTAGCCCAGTCGTGGTTCCGCCGAAGGGTAGAAACACGACTGGGGAAAAATAGACAGATATTCTTTAGCCTGGCCATGTGGCTGTGAATACCCACAATAAATAGACCTTGTGTCATATCTAGCCTTGCGTGGGAAGGTTGGTAAATACCGTTGAGTTTTTGTACCCCCGCTCGTTGGCCAGCATGAATATAGTTTCATTAGCCGGACATACTTCACTACAAACTGTATATATTGGTTTTACTAATAATATGACGAGTATTCCTAAAGTGACTACAAAGGTACGTTCGTTTTGACATTGAAACTTTAATGTCTCATCAGGCGGTGTGTCTGATGAGAAATTGAAGTTTCAATATCTGGAACGAACGTATCTTTTTAGTGGATATATATAGTATAATTATGTACATGTTCTAAAATATAATTTATAATAAATATGTATACATATATATAGAGAGAGAGAGGAAGAAAGAGCGAGAGAGATAGAGGGGACAAATAAAGTAATAAAATGTATATAAACATGTATATAAACATATTTTTCATGCAGTTATATGTTCACTTTGTTGATAATATTACATATTTTGAGGGACAATATAAGACGTAATGTCATTTTGTACAGCCCACTTGAACATTTAAATCTGAATGTTGAACGTTCATGTTGTAGATATAAATACAAGCTAAAGATTATCATCTCATTGTCCTATGCCGCTCATATTAACTTTGATCGGGTTGCTTTCGGTATACATAACTGGAGATTCTTTGAAGATTGGTATCACAATATTCAGCATCTGTCGTAATTATAGGATAAGAGAAGAACAGCAGAAAAATTGGCGAAACGCGTCTGCAAATATTCCTCTGGCTATGCCCGAGGTCTTCACTGTTCAATATGTGGTCTTGTATGCAGTCTGATAGTGGAACGGAAGTGTCAGATAGAACACAAACATAACAAATTAAGAATATTACCAGGATGGACTATTAAAATGAAGTGAGTGAAATATATTTTGTGCAATTCTTATATATATATTATAGAATTAGTCAAGTTAAAACTTTTTTGAAATATGAATAAAAGCAAAAATAAATAATGAATAGGCAAATAGATTAGAATAAATCCAGTTTCATACATAGAGATATGTAGACAATATCCAAAGAGAAATAAAACTAGCGCCGGTATTATTGTATTTAGAAAGTTTACATATAGAAATCAATAAATATTATTCTAAAATGTAACGTTAGATATATATTAGTCTGTTAAAAGCTAGTGGTACGCAGTATATAACATTCTGCTTTGCACCAATTTTATTTGTACCCAAAATTTTACCAGTAGCTATATTTTGAATTAACCGTGTTCGTGTATGCTTTTGGGCGTAAATAATTCTCGAGAATTGATGCACAAAAATAATGTGCGTTGGAATATATTACTTTCAGTTTGATTCGAGCAAATACATGCATACACACACATACACACAACCTTACACACACAGACATTTATATATGCTGACTATTTCTCTGATTGCATATTACATATATATATATATATATATATATATATATATATATATATATATACACGATCTAACTAAAATTTTTAGTCAAATCTCAAATCCGAGATAGCTTGATATTGTATTTGAACTTGGAATTTTCCGTGACAACGCATTTTGACTTATCATTGTTAGAAGGCGGTTAATAAATGTTTGATTGTTTTCATTACTGAATGCAAAGATATGCATGTCTCGTCTTTATTTTTCATATGATGTGTTTTTGGAAAAGTGTTATTCACATCTTCAAAATAAACATCTTCTATGTTATGTTATTCTACACATTCTCTTACCATTACCCAACCTTTACTTTATATTATGAACTCTACGTTACATGGACCCGAATACTTCTAAATATTAAATACTTTCATTTAATCACATGTGGAAATATTATTTTGATTCCAACTTATTAGTAATGTCAGGCAATATGTATAATTTTGCACCATATGCCGGCGGCTGATAGAAAGAGAGATAAAAAGAAAGGCAGACAAATAGCCAGAACGATACGCAAATATATATGCCACAGATTTATTTCTCAGAATGATTTCCATACAACTTAATATTCATTACTTTACATTTGTCCCAGCCTTTACTACTTAGTTAAGGGAAAAATGAAATCAGAATCATTTGCTATAAATTGCGACGTTCTTTCATTGGCATGAGAGGAAATGATGGACAGTTTACTAATTTATGAAAACAAGATATGGAGATGAGTGGAACTGTTTTTGTAAAAGAAAGTGTAGAATACAGTGAACAGGTTATATGACCAGTTTCGAAATTCGAAACAGAAAATAACCAAGAGAACGCATAGTAATATAAATGATTTACTAATCTCCACTTAGATATGACGGAAGTATGGTCTATTTAGTGAGGATCGAACGCACTACTTACTTGTAATAACTTCTAGCAAGACAAGCTTGATAACCAATATAACATTTCCAGGTGCCCATGCGTAGCAATATAGGAAACAAAATAAGTTTAATTTTAGTTTGGCAAGAGATGAAACAGTTCTTCTACAATTGAACTTGGGCGATCGAACGACAGCGCAGCTATATTTCGGAAAAATTCAAAAATTGTTTAAATTATAAAAGAGAAAGAAAATATCGATAAATTACAATCTGATGTGATTCGACGTATGACAAAGTAGTATACTCTTTTAACAAAGAATATGGTGGCAGACTTTTAACTTGCTCATGTTCTCATTATGTTTTCAGTAATGTTTTCATATATAATTAAGGGTGTCTATTTACTTAAAAACCAGCATTCGAAATAATGTCCTATGTTCGTAAACATGAGCATCTGTCAACGTAATAATACTATGACATATTTAATTTAACTTTATTTATATTACGTTGTTTTGAACTATGTAGCAAATATTTTAAAATGTAGGAGAATCAGAGAATTTATATTACATGAATACCTTGTAGCTGTATTTTCTTTTTTGCTATGGTTAATGTCTGACAAATGGGTTCCTTTTCAACAATGTAAGAAATATTAGAAATATAAACTGTATTTCTATAGAGTGTAATCCACTGCTCGAAATCTTTTTAGTTGTATCTCATATATCCAGAGAAAATGAGTACTATATTTAGGAGAAATAAAATCTGTATTTGCACATTTGTGACAAAGCAAGAGTTTAATTATTTCCAATTTTTTGAGTAATATTATTAATAATTCTAAATAATTTGTTTTTACGGTAATTTTTCTTTTGTATATAAAATTATGTTTATTTAAACAAGCATTTAAGAAATTCATTTTTTATATGCTTTAAAGAAATATATTTTAAGCGTAACTTTGTAGTTTGTTAATCATTGTTTATATGTTGCTTCAACGTATTATTAATATTAACTTCAACATACACTTACATAATTATCTTGTCGTTTGCTGAGCCTCAGCTTGGATGTGCAACATTAGAAGATACTAATATTTAACGTTTTTCTCTATAATTTAAAGGAAATAATCAAATACGAAAAAAGGTATGACGTTGAACATTTAATCGATAACTATATGTCCGTGAATGATTTATCGATTTATAATTCAATTTGTTTCACTAAAATTTTACGCTTACTTTCGCTTCAATGAACCGAACGAACATTTTAAGTCTTGCTTCGGTGAATTTGAAAAAGAAAGCCCTGAAAATTGAAGGATAAAAAGTAAACGGGTTTAATTCATTAATGTCGAGACTTGCGAAAGAGTAGAGTTCATCGATCAATTGTTTTGAAGGGAAAATTTTGGGGGTTTAATAAATTCACTGAACATTATTTGATTCTTCAGTATATTTTATTGCTTATTATTATTATTATTATTATTATTATTATTATTATTATTATTATTATTATTATTATTATCATCTTTGATGTTGCGCATTTCTTTACAGCGTGAGCTATCATGAATCTCCACAACATCTATTCTTTGTTTTACCATGTACTGCAATAGTTGTAGTAATACAGATCATAAAGTGCGCACTTTGAAATGGTATAATGGTGATTCCTTAAACTATTTTCTAAGCGTAGCTTAGATGAGGAAAAAGACAAAGAGTTGCACACACACGATTGATTGAAATCACTACACAGCTTGGTAGCTATTACAACACGTCAATGAGTCAATTCGGAGAGGAGTAATATTTCGCAATCATGTTTCGCTAGAACAATGACGAGGGTGTAGTTAGATCGTTCATCACTTAGATGCTCCCAGTATTTAGTCTTTTACCACATCTTAAATATGTTTAGTACAACACTATTAAATCATGTGAAATGAACATTTAGAATGGTTTCCTGCTTTATGCATAGTATTTACTTAACTTTTATCATACATTGCAAATTTTTATATTAACAGTTTTATCCGCATTAAATTGGAGTAGATAGATCTATCTCTCGGTTCAAACTCCACCCACGTCTATTGAACAGGTGTAGAGGCTCATCCCTTGTTCCCTGTTTAGGATGTGGTTTCCGGCCTTCTCTTTTCCGATCTTCTCACATTGTTTTTTTTTTCTTTTTCAATTGGAGTAGATTGATCTATCTATCGCCCGGTTCACACTCCACCCACGTTTATTGAACAGGTTAAGAGGCTCGTCCCTTGTTCCCTGTTTAGGATGTTATTTCCGGCTTTTTGTTTCTCCAATCTTTTCACTATTACGTAGTCCGCTGCACATCAGTGGCATTATCTCCTTGCTCGTGGTGATACGATTAAAAAATATGTTAGAGGAATGAATGAATGCATCTTTCTTTTGATTTTTGTTAATAACCCCCTTTAAATCACCTTTGTTGCTGATAGTTTTAAAGGAATAGACATCAGAACTTAAGCGCAATTTTATTTTTTGGAAAAGATCGCGCATTTACAAAAATAAACAGATCAGCACTCTGTGTTTTTTGTTCATTACATCTTTTAAATAAAAAATGTTGATCAATTTCAGGCCCGAAATCATCTGAGAATCTTGTCATATCTTAAAATGGTTTACGTTATTTCTTCTACGAATAAACGATTATTTGCTTTTGTCATATTCTCAAGACTCAGTAAGCCATTTAAGTGACTCACCTGATACACACTTGGGCGATCATGTCTTAAAATTGTCATGAGTGTCTGGGCAGACAATTATCCCGCAGTAAGTTGCCATTACATAATGCAGTAAACTGGCTGCTATAGAAATATAGCAAGGCTATAGAACGCTATCAGTCCTGTTATTGACCCATAACTGGAAGGAAGAGAGCAATTAATACCGTTCCCAAGGGTATTTGCGCGTAAGTGAATTCAAGAATTGAACTGCAATTCGAAAACGGTTCTACATTTCATGTTCCGAGCCGATATCCACAGCACTATTACATTCGTCATCAAGAGTCAATAAGCAATAACCAATCCAATATTGCTGAGTAAAAGCATTTTCAAATACAATATATATATATATATATATATATACAAATTATATATTGAGGACTGGTGTTAATATAATATATTTCAATGCAAAATGAAAGGGCTAGCAATGATATACCAATAATATACTTACATTTTTCCACAGCGTTAACATGAAACGGCGTTTCATGATAGATTGAAATATTTAGGATAGGACAGAATTAAATATATGAATATAAGTATATGAACTGTCCTACTGATATATATATATATATATATATATATATATATATATATATATATATGTTGTATATCAATAACAACAAACACGCATATATATAAAAATATAAGTTGTATTTTTATTAATGACGATGAACCGTGTAGCCTAGGGAACAGAGAGTGAGAGAGCGCGCTTCTAATGGGTTGACGGGGGGGGTCGTCGTATCTGTTGCTCCTCTGGTCTGGTCTGGCTCTCTCGTCTGCCTCTGTCTCGTCTCTCCGACTGCCCGGCGAATCCGTGTTTTTGCGGTCTTTATATATCTTCCAAAACCGGGACTTGTTTCTTCCGGCTTTGCCTTGATCACGCGACGCCCACCCGACGCCTACGTAATTCTCAGAGTCACCTGTCTGTTTGCCTCTGAGTTATTTCCGCATCTGCTGGAAATAGGGTCAAAGTGACATCCGTTACTTTTCACCGACCGGAAACAACACGGCTTGTATCAGCCTTTCTTGGGTGGGCCAGACCGTTATATTACATTCCTCGCCCACCCATTTTCCAAAATGTTCACCTAAGAACATTTTAAACGCAACATCCTCACTCTCCTCCCCATGCCACACAAGCCCGACAATTATATGAAACATGTGTCGAAACAAACAAAACAACAAAAACAAAAAAAATATAGGGGAGCCTACATCGGCAACCCAACAGTTCGTGTCCATCTTGAAAATTGTTCTACCAGCTCGATGTTTCATTGTTCTTTTTTTTTTCTTTTTTTTTTTTTTAATATCCATTTTCACAGAATTGGGCAAAGTTCTTAAAAATGTTCATTTTCTTTCTCGACTCTGTCCATAAGCGTAGACTCTTCGATGCATATTCCACATGATTATAGGCGGTAATTGCGCCCCAGTTTCTAAACTAACATCGAGTAAATGACCTTTGACCAACACCATGCGTGCCTCTGCTCGAGTTTATTGTTACACATGTAACCTCATTTAATTTAATTTAATTTCAAACATACTATGTTTGAACACAGAAAAAATGGTCATTATTTGCCGTACATATCATTCATAGTCTGACCGAGAAATGTTCAATAGAAAATGAAGAAAATTACCCTGATTCCAACGTTAATCCGCATGCAATTTACTTGTGGAGGATATTAATTTAGTCTAAAAAAATGGACCCGTGACTCGTAGTTCCTTAGTTTTTACAATGCTTTCCATTCCCTGAACTACTTCCTCTGGATTCGAAACCAAGCATATCTGATTTGTTGACATCTCTCTGTTTAAGGCAGAGACATTTTTGAGTGTCGAACACCCGTTGACCCCGGAGTACTATTCACAACGGATAACTCAATTTCCTTTTCCGAAGCACTGTTGCTTCTTTTACACTTAAAAATCCGCTTCCTGGCTATTATTCCCAGGATTATTATTACGCCGACCACGCCAGCAATGACTCCTATCGTCAACTTCTTCGGGAGTTGTTCATATCCTTCACTAAATCTTTCCATATCTACCTGTTCCAAGCTATTTACTAGTTTTCAGAAATTAATATATCTTCAAAAGATATTTCCCAAGTCACATAAATGAAAATTCACAGAGGATGTTGAATTGATGGGAACCTGCAGAAAAGCATAATTCACAACCATAGAAATGTAAATCATTTTGTAGTGTACAGTCATTGAAAAGAATTCCAAAAAAAAAAAAAACTTAACACTGCACCACCCAACGAAAACATTGTTACCAACAAGTTAATCCAATTATCCACTTTAAAGAGTAGAAGAAACTTCCTTTACTTACTCAATAAAAGTAAGATTAATTAAGCAACATACCAATAAACTCACTTCACATATATGGTAAAATATTAACAACAAAAATAAATCATTAACTCAGATGTTTTGTACTTACCGATAGGTAAATATCTCAACTTCTATCCTCCCGTCAACTTTAACACCCTCGTCAACTTTAACACCCCATTCATCCAACTTTAACACCCCTGTCAATTTTAACACCCCCGTCAACCCGTCAATCTATGCGCTACTCCCTACATATATTCCTGACCCCCTCCGTTCTACCGAACAATCCATTTTTCTCAATGGCAAAAGTATGCATTTTTTTTCTAACTGGACTTATTATAAACACGAGCAGAGAACACACACACTATCAAATCAATGAGTCACTTACCTTGGCTATATCTACAGTCACTTATTAGCGCGGCTGCTAGATATTTTCGTCTTCTTTTTTTTTCTTTTTCTTCCTTCCTCGCTGTCGTCCGGTTGTTTACTATTTCCGTCTTCTATCCGGTAGTTTTAAGTCCGAAATTTTCAATCGTTGCCGTGGTAACTAGCTCGTATCAATCTGTTTTGTTGTTTCAAAACAGCAGGTCACTTAGGCACCAAAAAGACTAGTCTGTTGTATATCAATAAACAACAAACACGTCTGTATATAAAAATATATCAAGTTATATTTTTATTAATGAACGATGGACCGTGTAGCCTAGTGAACAGAGAGTGAGAGCGCGCTTCTAAGGGTTGACGGGGGGTCGTCTGTTGCTCCTCTGGTCTGGTCTGGCTCTCTCGTCTGCCTCTGTCTCGTCTCTCCGACTGCCCGGCGAATCCGTGTTTTCGCGGTCTTTATATATCTTCCAAAACCGGGACTTGTTTCTTCCGGCTTTGCCTTGAACACGCGACGCCCACGCGACGCCTACGTAATTCTCAGAGTCACCTGTCTGTTTGCCTCTGAGTTATTTCCGCATCTGCTGGAAATAGGGTCAAAGTGACATCCGTTACTTTTCACCGACCGGAAACAACACGGCTTGTATCAGCCTTTCTTGGGTGGGCCAGACCGTTATATTACATATATATATATATATATATATATATATATATATATATATATATATATATATAATACTTTGAGTAAATTATCGCCAAATTATGTTTTAATTTCGTGGATGGCGTTGATATATATATATATATATTTTGTCGACTGCAAACAATAGTATGAACGGTTGGACAACGTCTGTGAGAAAAAAGCAACAACCTAAACTTTGAAATGGCATGTTGTGCTGCTTGGCATTCGCATCAGAATCTCCAGTACGAACAATGCAAAGTGTCTGAGCATCAATATATTAATGTTTGATGATAATGCAGACTATTCGGAAAGAGTTTGTTGAGTCAGTAAAGTATTCGATAGTACGTTAGTTCGGAAAATTCACTCGAATCGTTGTGAAAAAAAACATGTGACATCTTCTCGGTTAGGTTTGCTATTATATTATTTTATATGCATTCATAAATTCTTATAGTGCTTTATCCTACGCTTTCTAAGACAGTTCTTCTTAATGCACATTTGAATGTGTCAACAATATTCTCAACTTCGCTATCCAAACTCAGATGATCGATTTAGTCAACTTTTTAACTGCATAATTGTTGCAAACAGTTTTAAAAACAATGAAACAGGAAAAGTAAACTGAGTTCCATTATCGGATACCACCCTGTCAGTTACACCAAACCTTGAAAAGTGTTCTCATAATATTATGATTTTTCTAATTTATTTACACTTATATCATCTCGGGCAAATTTGTAAAACAGTAAGGTAAAATTAATGCGTAAGAACGATTTAGTAGTTCAGCAAATTTTATAAATATTTTTGCCAACGTTTTATCAATGTCCGGTCATGCTAAATATGTTCCACTATGATTGTTCATCTTTAGAAAATGAACGCAGCTTTTAATAAGCTACTTCATCCTCGAGATTCAAGGATGTTCAATTTTTTTTAATGATAACCTAATTGATATTCATTCAGTGTAAAAATTACTCCATGACATAGAAAATGTTGTATTAAAGGCTACCGGGGTTACTTTTAGTTTTACTCTATTATTAATCATGGACATTCATATGTTTTTTAATAAATATATCATTTTTAGGGTGAATTAAGATATAGTTTGTTGTGAGAGGCAACTTTTTACTTAGTGATAAACGCAAGGTTTTTAATTTCGCTTTCGAATTCCAGGGAAACAATTACAATACCTTCAAAATCTTCTTTCTATATTATTATAAACCTGCAAAAGATATCTGTATGTAGAAATAGACGTTAGAAATTCCATTATGAAATCTTAGTTCAATAAAATCGTTGCCCATCTCTTGTCTCTTTGCAATTTGTGTACGAATCTCTTTCTTAGAAAGTAATAGAGTTACTAGACGATGATAAGTTTGCAAAAAGAATTTCTTCCTAGATTCTTCCTGTGAAGTTTTTTACGGAAAAAATTACAGCAAGGGCTTTCTTTCAATTTGACCTCAGGATTAGCCCAGTTCTTGAAGCGTGGGCGATTTCATTCACTGTAACTCTTCGTATTTATGAGCTATTAATGCCCTTATGCCGTATTGGTTTGCATCCGAAAATACTATTATTGATCACTGCGGCTCTCAGAATTAAATCTGAAGGAAGTAGTCTTCTATTGTCACCAAATTAGTTTTAGGAAGCAGTTATTTAATAGTACATCCTCTAGCATTTTTCGTTGATTATCTGATGTAAATGCTTAATCTTGTTCTTAAGGAATTGAAATTTCTGTTCAATGATCTTGAAACCGTAATTATGTAGTTTCTGAATTATTTATTGAACAGTTTTTCGTGCTGTATTTACTTAGCCTTCTTAATAACTGTGACATCAATGTAAGCGCTGGTACCGTCTTGTTTAGCTAACATACTATCCACTGAGAGGCGATCTCATTTGTAATCCAATTTTTGTTTGTAACAATCATTATTAAATGTAAAGAAGACCTGAGTGGTGATAAGGCAGCATTTTTTTATTGATTTAGCTGTGGTAAAAGAGATCTTTTTTATTCTATTAGATGTATTTTATGAGATGTAGTCATTCTTAATAGGTGCGCTAGTGCAGAAAACAGTTTATACCTTATGAGTTCAAATAGTTGTCGTTCATGCTCCTCTTATTTAGACTTTCAACTATGCCGCTTGAGATACTTAGATGAGATTGAATGGCTGTTTCAAGGGACGTAATTAATTGCAAATATGATTAGCAATATCAAGTTGTGGTACTGTAAAATCAATGATAATAATTTTGTATGAAGACTCATTTCCGAATTGAAACATTTCCTTCACTTTCTTATTTGCTTCTACATGATGTGACATGTAAAGTTTCGCCATCTTATTTTTAAATACTCGAGCATTGATGATGTTTGTTGTTGATTTTTTTGACTGACAATATAATAGAGTCATTTTCAAAGGCGCAACGACGCAATACACTACACCAGAAATTTGTTAAAGGCATTTTGTACAGCTTGTTATTCACGCCCGAAGATCCATATATGAACTCTGGAAAGTGTTTGTGTGTAATTCTGAGGACAGTGTAGATGATTAAGAAAAATGGATATGTCTTATGGTGATTAAAAAGGTATGGTATATCGGGAGACACACTCAGGTTGTTCTGAGATAAAAAGAAATCCCGAATTGTTTTGTAAGGGCGTCAGACTCAATACTTAAACCATGTTGTTGTAAGACTTAAACCATGTTATTGTAAAAGCTTCTGACGCCCTGAGTAAATATGGTGGCTCCTGTATGAATCTGACTTCCCAGATTTCAAATCCTTGATGAATATGTGTGGTCACATTTGGGTAAGTGGGTGATAAAACCCCTTGTAATATTAGAATGTACTAAAAACAATGATTATGGCAGCATTTATCAAAATGACCGTCAAGAAGAGTTGCAGATGTTTTAGAAGTCGTCTGGAGGCCGTGCTTTAAGCCGAAATCGATTTTATTGAATATATTTTCTCTTTCTCATGTCAAGATAATTTTGTGCAATTTTGCTGAATATATATGTCAAAACGAGATGTCAGTTTGGTTTGGTTTTTGTCACAGTTAGACGACAATTTTTTTATTAAAAATTGTATGTGCCTTTTCTATGTTGGACATGATTCACCTTCTAATATTTTTGAAATGTTTTTGGTCATCTCTTTTTACATTAAAAATGAAAGTGAAAGTATATATATATTTGCCCAACCATTGCCTTATGACGATCATACATTCTATTTATATAGTTAATATTTTCATCTGGCCGTTTAGTGCTAAGTTTACAGAAAATACTTCGAATTTTCTCTCTGAGTTTGCCTTCTGTGTATATGAAATTGTTAAGCTATGACCGTTGATAATATATGCTAACAAATTTAGTTCTGCTGAAATCAATTCATAGTAGCATGTAAATAAATCTATTTGCGAAAAAGTATCATTTTACTATTTCTTTCTTATTTCTCTGAACATATTTCTTATTTGTTCTCAGTAAAGACTATGGATTGTTTAAAAATCTTACTGATATAAGTGAAATTATAAAGCATTGTTGTATTTTATGAAATACTTTCGTGTAAACTAGGAAGTTGAAAATTTCAATAAAATGAAAAATATATTAGAATATAATAATGCCAAAATTATATAAATTTTCTTGAATGGGTCTCGGATATAATGAAACCATTGTTTGTATGTTTTGGTAAATCATTATTTTTCTTTTAGGAATGAAGGAAAGAGATGGTTCTACATTCTATTGTTAATGAACGAATTCTTAATACAAAAATATAGACATTGTTATCATCTGGAATAAACATTACTTTGTGTGAATCAAATATTCATTATCAGCAATAAGCAACATAAAACAATTCAATTTGGAATAGTTTTCCAATTGAATGCATATCAAATCATTTTTCATTCAGTAATCGTTATTGTTTATTCTACAGCTGTTGTGTCGACTGTTTCGAAAAAAATGTTCTTGCATAACTCAATATTTTTGCTCACACCATTAATCTCTTGGGATGATTTGCAAAGAATGAAAGTAATCATTCGTGATTTTAGTTTCGATTAGCCTGAGACATCCTATATCTATACACGCATTATAAACGTTGATATTTAGCTTATTTCTTTAATTTCTGAAACTTTTTGTCCGTGGAAACAAATTAATCTCAGCTTTTCTTTACCGAAGTTGCTTGTAACTTCTTTCCAAAAACTCATATTCTATTTTTATTGTTTCGTAAGGTCTTTGTTATTTGCTCTCACACATTATTTGCTCTCACACATTTTCTTTTTTATTCAATTAAACAGGCTTGTTTTATAGCATATTGATGATTCCTGCTTCTTCTCTTCTATATGATATAAATAGATTCTCTAACATTTCAACATTGTCTTTTTCCGAAATTAAAATATCTTATTTTGATATCAGATTAAAGCCTCATGAGCTCATATTTCCCCTTCAAGCTTCACATATGTTTATTTAATTTCACTTTCAAATCCTTCACTAGAAGCATCAATCCTATTCTTCCAAACTGACAAAATTGTCTAGCATGCATTGCCACAAACTGACATTTTATAATTTATCAGCAATCATTTCTTTTTCAATAAAGAAATTTCCTGTTACTTAATATTTGTTTTAGATTTTTGAAGTGAGGTTTCATCAGTCAAATGTGTGTTCAGTTTCACTTCCTTGTTTTATACTTCTTTCACTTTTCTATTTTTACTCAATTTCCTCTAATGAAGAAAACATTTTACTACACTATATATTCTGAGATATTCTTATACCTATTTATAAAGTATGTAAATGTTCACCAAAATGAGTTTTGTCATTCTAACAGTTCAAAATAATGCGTAATCCAATGAGAGATAAAAATATATTATATTCAACATTTTGGTGTAGATTAAATTAGTTTCGTAATCAAGATATAATTTAAAGTTTACTTGATAATATTTAATTCTAAAAACTATAAGTCTGTTTGGTTGGTTTGATCTTCTTTCGTTTAAATTCTCTCGTTATTTTTAAATCTTTGTTAGATAATCTGCTAAAATAGCACCTACCGTTTATATGTATAGCATTCTGTTTTTACATATCATTTCCATGGATTAGATTATTACGTTTAAATATTAAAAAGATGATAATAAATAGATTAAAAGATAGTTTACATGCGTCCTGAGAGTTGTAATAATTATCATGAATAAACCTTAAAATTTGAGTTATATATCAGCAAATAAATTGTAATTACGAACATAAGCTATTATTTTGTTATCACCATTTATACAATGTGAAACTGCCAACAGTCAGCAGGAATTATATAATATGATATTTATAATAGGTTATGGTTATAATATATACATTCGGATATATTATATCTTTACTGTTTCCAATGATATATTATATCAAACACTGTCTCAGAATTGGCTCAGAACTGTGAATATTTACCCAAATTCTCCCAACAGAATAAGGATGCCACAAAAAGTCAGGTTTTATCCAGACAACTTGTGCGCAGATATTACCAAATTTTCATACATATGATGAGGAATTCAGCTTTTATTTTTCAGCATAGTCGCCGATCGTAGGTGGGCATTTGAATGATGTGAAATCTCGCAGAAGAGAGAGAGAGAGAGAAAGAGATAGAGAGAGATTTTCTGACAGTTGCGACTTCGAGCGGAACTCTTGGTATTTAAACAGATTTCTCATCATAAACGGAGTTTGTCAAAAGTTGTCAATCCGTAAACCGAGTCCCGACGTTGTCTAGTTTTTCTGGCTGATTCGAGTTAGAGTAGAAGTTTTTCTTTAGGCAAAATCCTTTCAAATGAGACAGGATGTGAAAAAATTTCTGGTTTCACGTGGGGAACCAATTAGGTCAAGTGACAAAATTTCAGCAGGCCTAAATTAACAGAATCATGCACTAAGCCTAGCTAAATTTCTCAGTCGTGTGTCTGTTTGCAGACTGATTCAAAATGAGTCTTTCTCTGCTCAAATTCAACAATCATGAACGATACTATCTCATGTCAGCAGAACTTTTAATGTTTTTCACAGATTCTTCTCATTGATACAGACTTTAACAGACAACAGCGTTTTAAGAAATATTACCTAATGCACGCAATTAAACCTATCATCTGTAATGGAGATATGTCAAAATATCACAGTAATTCTCTGTCCTTACATGGTAACCTCAAATGTGTCGATCTCTTCCCGAAAACAGAACTTGTCTGAGAGTTTCAAGTTCAGTCTAAATTCATTTTATTTGTCATGAGTCCCTGTCCATAGACGGATCTTAAACTGGGACAATCTTTCCTAGATGATAGAGAAATTTCTCTTTCTCAAACCTTCATGACGTAGAACTCTCTCCGACACAGTTGCACACTTGGCGAAAAAAAGATAGCTTGACATATTTCAGTTCATGTTGAATTCAAGATATTTAGACAGTCTACATTCGATGTTGAAATGTGACACAATTTCGGACTTTAACATTAAAACTGGGCATGACTACTTGGGACAAAATAAAAATTTGTACAACTTTCGCATACCCGGCATCGGGCACTAAGCGTATATATTCATCTCAACTGCATACAAGTACGTAGACCGTACCTTACTCAGTAATCATTTGTCCGAAGATAGCTTCGGATTTAAACAAAAATGTCTTTCAGTTATCTCTTTAAAACGTTTTGTCTAATCATTTTCTTGGATTTATATTACTTTGAACTATTTTAAAAAATCCCTAACATTTACAAATTATTATCAGCAGCGTCATCAATAAAATAATTTTCAGAAGAAACCTTTCAGTTTAATTCTAATACTTTGTACATTGTCTTGTGTAAAATCTTATTTTGAAAACGGGTTTGATAATAATTCATAATATATTGTGTAATATGTATTTGTTTTTATTTAACCAAAATTAATTTTTAATTAAATACATACTAATACAATTTAGTATTGTTTTTTTTTAACTTAATGTTACATACTGCATTGATATTTTCTGTATCTTGCATGTGGTTAAGAATTCATGAAAATATGTATTGCCAATAAAACTAAATATGTTATCGAATTTAAAATGTTTTTTTTATATATTTAATTCTATTCAGAAATTCACTTCCAAAAAAACTACGAAATTGCAAGAATCTGAATCATTTATGTTGAAACATTATCTAGTCGTCGAAAGAAATTATCAAATGTGTGAGATTTCTCTTGGAATTATGGTCTTATAATCTGCATATTTCTTCCGTGTTTTTGGATGATTTTATTATGATTGATCTGCTATTGTCTACGTCAAACTTTCTCCATTCAAATATACGCTCAAACGCCGTTTAAATATATTCAATACAGTAACTTTGCTTTATGGCATCCGTGTTTTAGCTGTTACCAATAAATGTCACATTGTACTTTGTCTAATTTTTACGCATATCATTTCGGTAGGACGCGAAGTGATAAATGAATTTAATGATCAATATTTCGTTTAAAAACGGCACTTAATTTTCGCTCGTTAAAAATAAAGATGTATCAGCAAGGCAGTTTTTACAATATTGAATCATCTAGAACCGCTAATATACTTTTGGAGTATGTTAGAAACTTCATATAATGAAATAGAATTTGAATGAATCAATCGAACTTGTTTAATGAACGTAAATTCATTAAATTTAAAAATATTGTAATAGTGAACATGGCTTTGAATTAAAATAATGAATTTAAATAGCCAACCATAGTTTATTTCGGCATTTGTATAGTCAGAAATTAAGCGTTTATGCCCAGAGAATTGCTAAGCAGTGCAGTTTTTGTTTAATTTCTGAAATTATTTAAAGTATTATAGCCATTATAGAAAACAGGGCAATATGTAATTACGATATTAGTTAGTAAATCCGAATTCGATGTAGCCACGATTTATTTTTAAATTAATAAATGCTCTGGGTAAAATATTGATTATATATTTCTTAAGTGTGTTACTTAAATAGATATCCTTAATTAATCTCTTAGCATGTAACTTTTTAATATTTGTTCTTCGAAATATTACAAACGTCATATATACCCATTAAAAAAGACAAGCATATTATGATACTTAAAACTATCTATCTATCTATCTATCTATCTATCTATCTATATATATATATATATATATATGTGTGGGGGGGGGGTTGTGGGGGGGGGGTTGATGAGTGTGCGTGTGTGTGTGTGTGTGTGTGTACGTTTTACTTTGCGTTATATATCTTGCAGAATTATGCGCATTGATACAATCAAAATTATAAGTTTTAATGACTTATTTGCTCATTACATTTGTATACGATACGCAATTTATGAATTTGCAACATTTTGAAGAAATGTTGCAATGATTTTAATATGTTTCTATACATATAACAATATATTGATTTTAATATCATGACGAGAAATGTACTGAAAAAGAATACTAATAGCTATCCTAATGCATAACTCATAAATGAAATCACAATTTTGAATATATTTTCTAATCACAAAATTATTTCAATTCTTTTAATGTTATTTTAAAATTGTAGTGCCTGCTCGTTGATGTACTTGAAATGCGCAATTATTTGATTCATGCCTTTATGAACACAATGAGTTACGGATTCTTGGTTTCAGAGGTTTGTATTTTTATTTGCATTATTCATGACTTTGTATAAGTAATCGCTAGGATCTATGTTACATTACTCCTTAATGATCATGAGGAGCTTACCGTATTTGAGATATTCTAGATTTTATTATGTTTCCCGTTTAAACTCATTTTCATTTTAGTAATATTTTATTTTACCAAATATTGTTTTATTATTTATCACCAGAATGAGCATTTCAGCAACACCGTCTTGAGGAAAAAAATACTATACCGTTTTATTAGAAACTCTTCTTTATGATCACATGAAGTATTTAATTCCTCATCACTAACAATTTCTTGAGTGTAAAAATATATTCTGTATATATATGCAGCAAATTTATATTTGTTTATCTTAATAACTGAATTATTTTAGTTTTTATGCAGAATATACTGCTTGTTTACTGTCTGGAAAGTAAAATAATTTGAAATAATGCCATCATCACCCATTTTCTGTTTGCTAGAGTTTTACTAGGGTAAAATAGAAAACAAAATCTGATCGGTAAAATATTTAATTCATAGCTCATGAGATTTAAATTGTCCTGTTTGCTTCAGGTGAGTGCTGATACCAAAGTAAAAATTGAGATAGTACAAATTTACTTCACCAATTCGATATTGTGTGACAGTTACCCAGATTCTCGCGTCAGAATAATTACTACAGATTAGTGTGTTCCTTAAACAATAATGCTCTATACTTTGGAGTTTTACAACATCTAAACTAAGGAAGTTTAGAATTATCATAATATGTTTGTATGGAAAACCTATTAATAAATATAGCCGTTAAGTTGAACGTAAAACTTAATAAATTTTGATATAAAATATTTCAACGCATTGCAGATTAAAAAAGGGATTCAAAATATATTTAAAGAAATATAACAGCAACAGTAATTTAATTACTGGCCATTAATTGTTAAACATCATCGCTTAAGAAATCGTTTTTACGTTGTTGAAAATTTTAAATGGCCGAAATTTTCATCAAGGTAAATTCTGATGGTGTAGAATTTATATACGGAGAGACATGATTAAATTGTCCCATATTTAATTTTTTTAATATCGAGCAGGCGTTAATTTATTTTGATTTGTCGAATGCACAATAAAGGAGGCTCTGTTGGCCATCATTGCTGAGAAAAAATAGCACCATGAAGCAAACCAATGCGCATATATTTAGAAACGGCATGCGGTACTTTTTCTATTTCGCTCCGCGAGCTACAATACAAACCTTACAGAGTGTTTGGGTGTCAATCTGATGCCAGTGTAGAGGATTAAAAATCGGCTGGAAGACATATTGTTTGAAGTGATCACATTTGATGGCAAAGTCATGATTCCATTCTGATTCTCATAAGTCTTCAGTTTCAACACGGAGTGCTATAAGATGTGAATTTTAATATAAAGAAATTCTGTATTAAGTGGGTGTCTGCTGGAAAATCTTATGCTATGCCACACAACCAGAAGCAAAAAGTCGTGTTTGTCTCACAAATTCTACGACATTTCATTTGGCCACTAAACACTCAAGTCTACAAAAAATATATTGTCATATTTGACTCGCAGTTGAACGAGAATCAAACAAAACTCATTGGAGCTCAAAATATGAATTGCAGTGAAGTAATATGGTAGGATTCACTAGCTTAAACAAGGAGAATATCTAAATATCTAGAAGAGTTGAAGCAGATACCAAAGTTGTTTGGTTGAAGATAATGGCTATGTTTTGATTACATGCACTATTTAGCATTTCAACATAAGTTTTTTGTAAATAAATCCGTTAAAATGAGATATCAGCATATTTTTCATACTTGCATTATTTAGACGGCAATTCATCCTCTGCACCATGTATATAACAAAATCTCTGGATCACAAACCTAATTTTCAGAAATATCACTACTTGACATGTGAATTACTTGCCGCTCTAACCTATTGTTAATAGAAGTCAAACGCCGACTTTTCTGTCATAGTCGGATTTACCGACAACTTACCATGTTCTTCCTTAGCAAAAATATGCTAAAATACTAGATCAATATATTCCACAGCTGAAACACCATTTATTCCTCTTATAATCGGAGTGCAGCAAAATCCCCATGCGATGATATGTAACAAAGAAAAATATCTGATACTTAATTGAAACTTCATGTAACGGTTTCGTCTTAAGTTTTAGATTTGAACGTATGCAAATTTATATAGTATTCAGAATGTTATGCTTTTAGGAATGAGCATATAACGAGTTTGTATTCAAAGAAGAGAAAATGTTAATATATTTACGGTTGATAATTTTAAAATAATTGAATTTAACCGACCTACATAAATATTAAAACTGGAGAATATTTCAGGAAGGTATATCTTCAATAATTAATGATTTTTGAGAAAGCAAGAATGTTGGAAACAGAAAAAATAGTTGGAAAGAAACATTTTATAAGAGCTGATTTTGAATCTGTTTTTACACTCAATCTGTGTTTCCATGTCAAACATATATACGGGAAATCATTGTTTGACTTGTAGAATGTAACTGCCTTGTTTTGATGCTGATTAAAGCTAGACGTTTTATAATTATCAAAAACTGCATTAACAGAAAGATCTATTACAAAAATGTTTCCATTCAGAAGTAACAGATATTAAAGCAATGTACAAGTAACAAAACGAATGAGTTTACAGGCATTTCAGAAAAAATATTTTGTGAAAATTTTGTCTAATTGCTCAATGTTTGTGTTAGAATATTTATGTTAATTTCATAATTTGTTACCTAATACTGTCATTTTCTATATTTTTTCTACACTTTGATTTCTAAAATTCATTTAAACGTCAAGGCTATTTCAATTAAAATTATTTAGTGTTAGTCAGTAAATTTCATTATTTCTGTCCTATTTTGGTTAATAGCTAAAATAGTTGATAAATACAATGGACTGCTTACAACGCTCAAGTTGTCATCAGTTCCTATTTTTGTAATATTTCCAGTAGTTCAATGTTTAAAACGTAGGATTTAAGGCTGTCGTTGCAAATTTTTCTGCTATCTTTCAGTAACATTTCTGATTTAAACACTACGATAATGACAATCATTTGGCCATTCCAAAAATATCCAATCGGCTAATTACCGCCATTGAATAAACATTCCAGTAGATAATGTACAACTGGCGTATGTTATTGCATTTCCTTTATATCTTTTTGTGATAGTACATAATGTCGTAAGATTTTATCGTTTCTGTTAAATATTTACTTTTTTCTGCGCGCTTCTTGGACAGAAGCATCAAACGTTTGATTGAACACCTTATTTTAATTACCACAGTGTCTTTGATTAATTTTTTCACTTTCAATAAAAATCTCATATATTATTTTGTCCTTTTGAAATGCTTAAATGGATTAAACGATTTTACTATATTCAATGTACATAATATATAGTTACAAACAAACAGAAATTGATAAACACTTACATATTATGAAATCGCATATATAGCAGTGATTGCTAAGAAATATATCGCTAGATTAAAATGAGATGTGTGCATATAAATCCATGTTCTATGCAGAAGAGCTTACATTGCAATGAAGAAATATGAGACTAATGAGAAAATTATTCTCCGTAGACAAACGCATTCTTTCTTAACATGCTATGCTTTTTCTTGATGTGGATGTTGGCAGCTCTCCAAATGAGCTTTTATATATTTTCAAATAGGCGTTTAAATTTGATTATTTTCCTAACGTTTACTCCATAGATTTACGCAAGTCTATTATGAAGGATACTCATGTTAATATTTGTTGTGGGATCGCCCCTTTGTATATGATTATGGACTCAAATTGAATATATTTATATTCCTGCCATAGAGAGTTATAATTGAGATCTGTTAAATTATCGGAGAGTACCGGAACTGACACATAAGTTACCGACAGATACCGTAGTTACCCAGAGATTACCTCATCAGAAGTCAGAATAGCTCTGAGATCCACTCAGCTAGAATAATATACACAGATATACTATTTCTAACGATTTCATTTCAATATTTGCATGTATTTATTTCTTACTAATAGTAATCTGGGTTTACTAAACTGCGTTCAACTTTTCTATCTTGGTTGTGCATTATTTTGTGCGGTTCCTCACCCGGAATCCACAACACTATCTAAACACGCATAGAGCCAATGCATATTGTGATGGCTAAATTTTCCCTGAAAACTTAATCATGTGTCTGAGAAAAAGTCACTGCTCTATTCTCATTGTATAGATACTAGTCTTTTTAGGTAAATTTTCTATAAACATTACCGTTGTTCGTATAGTGTGATTTGTACTGTATAACGACGTCGCTATCTGTTTCTTTGAGAAAATTTCACAACATTACCAAATGTGAGATTTTCTAAGTAGTAATTATCCATTTTCCTCTTCGTTTCTATACTACCCAGAAAAAAGGTTTCTACCAGCTTGATTTTAAAGACGCCAGTATGTAGTTAAAAAGTTGGTTGACACACTTGATGAGAAACATACATTCAGTATGTTTAGAGTAGTTAATTAATCCTTTTCTAATTTTGCCGTTAACAATATATATATATATATATATAAATTATTATTATTATGTCATTTTTCATCATATTTCGATTTCTGCTTTGGTCTCACTACCAACCAAGTCTGCGGGGAGACTTAAAGCAGGTAGTGGCGTGTTGTTATGGCTTCATTTCATGTTTTTCTATCTTCCCTATCATCCCCAGCATTACATAGATAAAGTTTTCCTTAGTGTGTGGGCTGTACTTAATAAGACAATTTTTTGTATATCTCTTAAGCTGGGGTTTCCAGGGATTCTTTCAATGTGTTGTTTTGTTCCATTTTTTATCATTCCAAGTGCACCTACTATCACTGGCACAACTCTTGTTTTCAATTTCCACATTTTTTCTATTTCAATTTCCAGGTCTTTATATTTTGACAGTTTTTCAAATTCCTTGATTGCTATGTTACAATCCACTGGACAAGCCATGCCAATTAATAGACAAGTTTTCTCTTTCTGGTTTTTAACAATAATGTCTGGCCTGTTTGCTTCAATTTTTCTGTCTGTGTAGATGGTGCAATCCCATAGAATGGTTACATCTTCTATTCCTGTAACCGGTGCTGGATGATGTTCATACCAGTGTTTGTTTACATCTTTTCCATAATGTTTGCACAATGCCCAATGTAAATATTGCCCAACTCTATCGTGGCGATTTTTATATTCGTTTGGGCCAAGCACATAACAGCCTGAGATTAGGTGGTCTATTGTTTCTTGGTGTTTATCACAAAACCTGCATTTTGGATCCATATTATTATGCATAATATTTGCCTGAAAGTTTCTCGTGAAAAGACTTTGGTCTTGTGCTGCAAGTATAAATCCTTCAGTTTCAGACTTTAATCCAGATGCACGTAACCATCGATGAGTATTAACTTTATCAACATTGGATTTATTGGCACGTACTGGATATTGGCCATGCAGAGGTTTGTCTTGCCAGCGCTGTTTCATCTTTTCAAGCGCTTTATCTTTGGCTTTCATTTTCATATTTTTTGCCGCAATAGTTGGTTCTTGGCTACTGTTTTGCTTTTCTACAGAATCTACTAACTGTAAATCTTGTTTGAATTTACTGCCTTCTTTTATTATTGAATATTTTTTCTTTCTTTCTTCATGTTGCCTTACTAATTGTAACATCCAATACTTTGATGTTTCTATGTATGTTAGTAAGCCAATAGTTGTTGTCTTGTATGACAATTCTAGCTGAATAAAACCCCTTCCACCTTCTTTACGGGGTATGTATAGACGATCTACATCAGCCTTTGGATGATGCATCTTATGCTTAGAAAGAAGCTTTCTTGTTTTAGCATCCATTCGCCTGATGTCGTTTAGAGTCCAGTTTAAGATGTTAAAGCTATATTGGACAACTGGGATTGCAAGGCTATTAATGGCCATAACTCTGTTCTGTGAATTTAATTCAGTTTTTAATATCATTCGTAGCCTTCTATAGTACTCTTTACGCACTATTTCTTTCATTTTTTGTGAATGTTATGGTGAATGTTTTCGCTCTCATTTACACCTAGGTATTTATAAGCTTCTTCTGGTTTCGATTCTTTTATTGTTACAGCAGGGTCTAGGTTAATTGAGAATGTTTCTTGTATTGATCCACGTAAAACTGTAGCTTTCGCACATTTATTCAAATTAAATTTCATTCCAATGTCTTCGCTGAAGCATTTTACAGTTTGCAGAAGACCTTCCAGTTCATTATCATTCTTAGCATATAACTTCAAGACATCCATGTAAAATAGATGGCTTATTTTCTTTTGTCCTATTTTATAACCACATTCTGTCTTGTTAAGTTGACTGGTTAGTGCTATTAATGATATGCAGAATAATAAGGGAGATAAAGAATCACCTTGAAATATACCTCTTTTGATGTTTATTTCATCAGACTTATAGGTTCCATTTATATGATTGAGGTAAAGTGTTGTTTTCCATATAGACATGCACTGTTTGATGAAATTGATGATGACGGGCGATATCTTGTATATATTTAAAGTCTTTAAAATCCAGTAATGTGGCACACTATCGAATGCTTTTCGGTAGTCTATCCAGGCAGTACTAAGATTTTTCTTTGTACTGTAGCAGTTTTCCAGGATCATTTTGTTAATTAGCGATTGGTCTTTACAACCATAACAGCCACGTTTGCACCCTTTTTGTTCAAGCGGTATCATGTCATTTCTTTCTAAGAATAAATATGTTTGTTTTGTTAAAATAGATGTTAGTAGTTTATATGTTGTCGGAAGATTGGTAATTGGTCTGTAGTTTTTCAGGTTGTTTGTGTCACCATTCTTGGGTAGAAGAAATGTAATTCCTTTTGTCATCCATGCAGGAATTTTAGTGGGATCGTCAACCATTTGTTGGAGTTCTTTGGCTATTTTTTTATGTGCTGCATTTAAATAATATAGCCAAAAGTTAGGAATTTTATCTATACCTGGAGTTTTCCAATTGTGTGCTTTTTTTAGTGCAAATTTAACATCATCTTCTGTAATTCCAGACCATGTCTGTTCGGGTTTATTCTTCATTCGTTCTATCTCCTGCGTAATCCAATGTACTTCCTTGCTAGGTTCTTTAGGGCAAGCCCATATCTTTTCCCAGAACTGTGTGACTTCTTCCATTCTGGGGGGTACTGTCACTTCAATTCTTTTTTTACCTATTTCCCTGTAAAATCTCTTTGTATCAGTCTGAAAGATCTTGTTTTGTCTGTAAAATTTTGCTCTTTTTTCATAGCGTCTTATTCTTTGAGCCTTCAGTTGGTATTTTTGCTTTATTTTTTCTTTATTTGATAAGACGTCATTTTCATTCCTGATGTTATATTTTTTTCGGCTCTTCTTCTTTTCCTAGTTCTTACATTTATTCCTCTACTCAGTTCATCCAGTACTGACAGTTCACTTCTAAGTTGTTCGATTTCTTTTTCGAATTTTCTTTTCCAAGGTGGATCTTCACGTCTGCGTGACTGCCTTGTTTTTATTTTGATGTTTAATTTTCTTGTTGCTGCTGTTGCTGATGCATACATTACTTCGTTAAGGTTTGTATTCGGGTCTTCATCCAGTATTGATTTCAGTGCTGCATTGTACAATTTAATAGTTCGGAGGTTTTGTTTTGTTAGTTGGAATTTTGGGAGCTGTTCACGTTCCTCCATTGTAATACTTTGTATTTGACTTAGCTGGTTTTTTATTTCTATCTTGGCTTCCTGTATATTGTTCTTATTTTCCGTCAAATAATTATCTTCGATGTGTTCTGAACTCATTTTATTTTTGTCTTTTAACTGACTGAGACTCAGATCGCACCTTTCCAGCACTTTTAGACTTACATCATTATCTTCGCAGTGATTTGCGTGTTTCACGGTTTCTACATTATGACCTTTGATTTGTTTGATGTTATTACTTTTTATTTCTGGTTCCGGTTCCTTTTCATATTTTGTTGATTCGACTCTTCTTGTTACAATTCTTTTAATTTCGTGAATCTCAGCCTCTGACAGTCGGTTATTACGAATAATGTACCTACGTACATTGGCCAATTTATTTTCGTCAATATACTTTCTATTTGTTTGTCCAACTTTTTCACGCCAAATGTCATATGTTTGGCGAGTCATGTTTTTTTGAGGTTTGAGTAACGCTTCATGAAATGCAGTCATAACGACTTTGTACTCCTCACGAGACCATTTTATTTTTTCTTTCTTTAAATATACGGTTGTAGATCTAGCTGGTGAATTTTCAGGACCATCATTAGGATTATCCTGGTTGTGGGGACCTGAAGATACATTCTTTGTGTAGGAGTTTGTTCCTATGGCAGATTTTTCGACCTCAGGTAGGTTCCCTCCTGAAGGACGGGCTCCCTGTTTATCCACTGGAAGAGCCATACTGGACTTTTTATTTCTATTTGTGTTTTTCATGCTTTTCCCACGAGTGACGCACGGGTCTAAAAGTCCACCCAAAGTTGCCCGGCACGTTGGGTAACGGTCTTTTACAAACAGGGTCCCGAAGACTGTAGGGAATCGTTTGTGACCTCATAACGCAGTAGCCATTCACTCCTCGGCACGATTAACACCTTGAGTTGCGGGTTGTTGTTCGGAGTTTTCCTTCTACTAAATGGGCTGCCAAGCAACATCTGACATAGACGCGATTGGAATTCAAGGAGAAAGACGGCTCAACGAAACAAAACATCAATATTACTAGAGTAGTTTGTTAAAAAAAAAAAAAAAAAAATTATAATATCTTAAGAAAAAAAATCCTGTCTATATTAAAACAAAATTTCATATTGAGAAAAGGAAAAATTCAAATAGAGAGACGTTTGTTGAAAAAAAAAAAAAAAAATGTAATAATTTGTTCGTCCACTTTATCTTTCATTTTTTCAACAAAGTCGTTGGTCAAAAATAGGATTATCATAATAAGATAAATTAAATAAGTAAATTAAATCAATAAATAAATAAAAATAAATTTATCAAAAAATACGTAGACTTTTATTATTATTATTATTATTATTATTATTATTATTATTATTATTATTATTTCCATGTTTTAAATTAATGACCATATATTTCAACTTGAGCTATATAGTCCTAGCCAAATTCAAGAATTTTTATTCACGATTTTGACATAATCATAGAAAGAGTGATAAAATTTTCCAATATATCATAAATGGAATGTCTAAAAATAGTTGCACCATATTTTTACCGCGTTTTAAATCGTTTATGTCACACGACGATTATTAGACTAGACAATGTTAATGAGGGAATAACAATGAGCTGAACAAATCATGACTTGGTATAGTGCATTTTACATAGTTGCACTTACGATATCAACAAGTACTATTATATTAGCTTTTGCATATATCATTTAGTTAGAATTAGAGTGTACTTGTTAATTACTGTAAGCATAAACTGCAAACTGATTATAAAATTTGTCTATTTATAGATTAATTTACTTGACTTTTTTTATTAATCTATGTTTAATGTTGGTTAGATTTAATTAGGTTATTTTCTAAATATTGCTGAAATAGAATAATAAATTGATTAGCTACAATATTCAGTAATCCCAATCGCGATAATCAGGAATATGTTATTCGCTATTTATGTTCCGTAATTAAAATGTATAAATCATAATTTCGCCGTAATTAGATTTGCATTTTGCTACTTTTTCTAATTTAAAGGTTGAAGGAGTTTTTTTTTCAAGTAAACAATTATTTCCATAAAATCTCATTTTCGAGTCTTTGGTGTGAGGTTTATTATGGCATTACTAAAATAATTTTGTCTCGGACCATTGTATTAAATGAATTACATTTGATGAAATACTAAAGCATATAAAATATTAATAATTTACATGCATATTTATATCACATGATGTGTAAAACATATTGTCAGTGCTCTTTCCCGTTAAGACGGTTCTTAAAACGCTATTAATTTTTCAAACAAAGGAAACATTTCGTATACCTTACAAATGTAAACGATATAAATATTTACAATTAGTTCTCCAAAGAAAGAAGAAAAGTCCATTTTCGCACACGTCACCAGATATTTCAAGTCCGTTAACTTTCCTCAAATATCTAGTCTCTTCCATTTTTTTCAAAAATATAAAATATAAAAATATTTGAACTATATATTAAAACTGATATTAATAATGTTTATTTCCAACGCTGAAAATATATATCAAGAATAAATTAGAAGCTGAATATACTGGTGCTGATATTTCAGCATAATCAATTTAAGAAGAATAAAATAAAATGTGTAATAGCGAGTTATAATACATTTTAAAATAAAAACTATTTCGAAAATTTGCTGAGTCTTTGGAATACTCAATATCAGAAACACATTAATAGACATGTGTCTTTGTTTACCCTAAGTAAAGCAATAAACCACTCAAGGATACGATGATTTAGAGTTAAATATTTGGTAAAATAGATTACACAAAAAGATGATTCAATGAAAGAGAAGTTCATGTTTAACATTGCATTGCGTTATGCGAGACATGAGACTATTAGTATATAATAAAAGTTTAAAAATCACAACTTCAGAATTTAACTTTTGACGGGCAACTAATAATCTAATAGTTCATTTATATGCAATATTTTGAGTTCTCAAAGAAACTTCATCAGAATATTTTGTTTCAAAATATTCATAAAAATATCAGGGATTCATGAGATAATTACGTAAAGAAAAAAGTTAAACTAATGTCAGGAGAAAAATTACTGTAAAAATGATAAACATAAAAATTCACAAAAGTGTATTTCATATGTCATATCTTCAATTTTTTTCTCACAGAAACAAGTTATTTGTGCATTATAATAGATTAACAGTCATGTCATCCAGACAAAATAATTTTAACTTTGTTATACCGATGTAATAGTATAAAGAAAAAATAAGCGGTCATATCGATTACAACAATGATATGAATGACACAAGCCGTAACATACAAATGTATGCAAGATTAATGAGAATTTTTTTTAAAAAGGATTGACGTGAATTAAATATGTCAATGGAACAGCTACAACATCTTTCTTTTTCTAATATTCTTATAATCGGTCATCTAAAATCAACGTTCATCCACTTTTAATTTCTGCCCCAAAAATATAGTTCAATCAAGTAAACATCAATTTTTGTGAAAATATGTACATTGTTGCACATATTTGCTAGCAGGCTCTCACACATTCACACACACACCCACGTAAACACACACACTCAGGAACATATGCAGACACACAGGCACACACACACACACACACACACACACACACACACACACACACACATATATATAAGTGTGTGTCAGTGTTTGTTTGCTCAACTTTCGCTTTGAGTGAATTGTGTGCTCTACTTTCGTATTGGGCTCTTTATTGTTAAGGTTTTCGTCTTGTTTTTTTTTCTTGTTTATGACTGCTTGACTTTTTGTTCTGGTACTTTGTTTCTTTTTTCTTCCCTTTCTTTTCCCTCCGTGTCAGTTCCCGGTGGGTTTCAAGATGATTTCATTTGTACCCTAATTATTGCTAGTCTTGAGAGACTTAGTTCTGTTAATATTGGTATTATTACTATAATTAATATTACTATATATATATATATATATATATATATATATATATATTCGTAGCGAGAATAATGGCAACTGAAGATCAATCTTAAAATGGAAACGATAGATTGAGCTGTATATCCGTTGAATAGAGTGGTATATATATATATATATATATATATATATATATATATATATATATACGCACCGTAATGGTGGGGGCTAGAGGCTGTCGTCAGAGATGTCATCGCGAGGATGACTAGGGGGTTTCGGGTCTTTCAACATGATACCCCAAATATACACCCACAATAAAGTGGAAAATTCTAAACGAAGCTAAAACATGTAAGTCCTTAAATGAACCATTTTCACAATGTTGATAAAAAAACTACTTATTATTAAATCCCTTAAGAATAACAATTTATTAAATAAACGCAAAGAAATAAATATCATATGTAGATATTGCAAATTATTCACATTAGAAAATGGATAAAATCTATATGAAATATGATGCATATAACCAACAAGTGCTTAAGCAAAATAATTACTGACGAACTATATAAAGATCTTGAAAATAAAATTATTTTTTTAAATAATTATTTCATTTTATATAAAAAAAACTTTACAACAAATCAATAGATAGACCAATAAATTATATTTTATAAAAAATATATCCCTTTTAAATCTTTACAACAAAAAATGAATAGATTAAAAATCTTTATCTATGTACATTTTCTCTTCAGGACGTAGGCGATCATGGCTTTCCACGTCTGCCTATCCCTGGTGGCTCTTAGCATGATTTCTCCTGTAACGTCTCTCAGCCTCGTTCTGTCATCCACCTGTTCAGGCCTTTTAAATATGTTATCCACATATGTCTCTTTTTCCATCTAGCTGGCCTGATAGTATCAGGTTCTCCAAGACATCCTTCCTCACTTTAGTTGTCTCTTCCTGATGCTCTATATTAATTTCCTTTTCGTTTCCATCATTTCCAAAATCTCGTCATTGCTCACATGCTCGGTCCACGATATCTGCAGCATCATTCTCTAGAAACACATTTCAGTTGCTTCATATTTTACTTTCATCTTTGTTGATATTGTCTAATATTCGTTGCCATATTGAAGAACTGACATCACATTGCAATCCAGTACTCTCTTCTTTGTTTCTAGTGAAAGTTTCCTGTGTCTTAATACTTTACGCAGCTTCTGGAACGCGTCTTTCGCCATGCTAATTCGCATTTAGATCTCTGTGTCGCACTTTCCGTCTTCAGTTAGAACACTTCCCAGATATTTGAATGTTCGTACCTGCTTGATTTTAACACACCCACCTGTATTTGGCACTTTGGGCTGCTCTTTTTTGCTGATGTCCATGCATTCGATTTTCTTGCCGTTTATTTGTAATCCCTTCATGTCACTCTCTTCAGCTATCTTCTGTAGGAACTCCTGCAGTTTTTTCCGTGTCTTCGATCAACACTGTTTTGTCTGCGTATCTTATGTTGTTTAGATTGTGATCTTCGATGACGAATCCTGGCATAACGTCTAGGGTCCTAAAATATTCTCACTGTACAAGTTAAATTAATCCGATGAATGTACACGTCCCTGTCTTAAGCCTCTTTCTATATTTGTATAACTGCGGAATTCGTTACCTGTCCGTATGCATGCAGTATGCTGCCAGTAGAGGTTTTTAATTAACCTAATGTCTTTCCCAAATATATCGAGCCTGCTGAGCATCTCCATTAGTTCTTTGTGGCGCATTTTGTCGAACGCTTTTGCATAGTCAATAAAGCACGGGTATAAGGTCTTCATTTGTATTGCCTGTTCAGAGAGCATCGTAATCATAAATATGGCGTTCCTTGTCACAGTGTCTTTGACGAACCCACAGTGTTCTTGTTCTATTCTCTTGCCTGATTCTACTTCTTGTTCTATTCATCAGTATTCGGACTCTCAGTTTTATAATGTGACTCATTAACCTGACAGTTCGGTGTAGTTCACACTCATTTGCACCTGGCTTCTTTGGAAATGCTATGAAAATGGATTTGCATACGTCGTGTGGCATTATACCACTATTATAAATTTCATTTATTATTTCTGTAATTTTATTTCTATGTCGAATCTTTCCAGGACTAACAGCAGCTTTATTACAATGCCGTCTGGACCAGCTGCTTTTTTTCTATTCAGTTTGGCCATTGCATCTTCCATTTCGGACTTTTATATTTCCGGTCCGTCCTCATCTTTGCGTATTATCGGTTGCTTTCTCTTGTCGTGGAAAAGATCTATATATACTTCCCATTGCTTGACTATTTCCTTTTTCTCTAGTATTAATGTTCCATTTTTGGCTTTTATACCTCCTGTTGAAGAGCCGGCTTTTTGTCCTGTCAGAACTCATATCTCTTTATGCATGTCTGATTTATTAGTGCTGCTCAGTCTTTCTACCTCTACGCATTTGTCCTTGAGCCCTTCATCTTTTGACTGTCTGCATTTGTTCCTTATTTCCTTGTGCAGTTTCCTCTATTCTCTTTTGTGTCTTAGGATCATTTTCCGTCTTTTTGCATCATGTAAATATCTTTACAGTCATTCACTCGTTTGCCTCCTGCGCTTGATTTCCTTTGGGGCAACGTTGTTTGCTGTTTTCATTATCGCTTCCTTTAGTGAGTCCCATTTTGAATGTCATTGTCCAAATAAGTAAATAAATATAGATTCAGTGCTGAATGAGAATCAAAAGTAATACAACTGAAGGGAAAGAAGGGAAAATGATAAGATCAGGTTAAAGACAGGTTAATATCTGGTTCGTCAAGGAGGGAAAATAAACAAGGGAAAAGGGCAGGATGAGGTGGGGAAAAAGAAAAGAGAAAAAGTTGGTTAGTATGTATTCTTTGGGGCAAAATCTCAAAATGAATCTCCACTCTGATTAGCCACGAGAAACACACATGTAAATTTTAATATCTTTTCACTTACATACACAGCAAATCAAAGGATTTTGTCATCTAAATGTAAATCATCAGCACAACCAACAACAATATTGCCTGATGATGAGAATCTATTTCGAAAAATAGAAATTTCCGTATCGCAAAGTACAATTAATACGTAACTTCATAATTATATTAAGCTCTATAATACTCCTTATATTGAGCACTTTCATAATAAAATAAATGCCAGAGCACTCAAAATAAAAAAAAATCCTTGAGTCCTCTTCACCTGAATTTATATATATATATACACATTAAAGTATGCATATCGAGATGAATGTTAACTTGAAGTCTGTATCAATTATAATTTTGCTAAATACAACAGGCTAATGGAAATAAACATTAGGTTGCCCTGTTATCGAACTTGAAGTCTGTCGCCATTTGGAGTAAATGAGCTAATCTAAATTGACAGATGTAATTTCCGTTGTAGCGGAGCTCTCGCTTGTCTCTACAATTGATTAGTTCCATTTGTAAATTGAATTTCTGTTTGGATATCTTTCCAAAGATTTTGATTTACTTTAGCCTAAGACGGGATCCTTTTCCAAACAATGAAGTATATCTGCTCATATATGAATGTTAAAATGTTTCTTCGTATACCTGATACGGGCGTTTCAATGTGGCTTTTACTTAATGATCTATCGTGCAGCTATATCAATTCAAAAGGTGCGCGTCAAAATCGATGATTTCTTGCCTGACTTTCATAGACTATAAATTAGAAGTGGCAGCACACTAAATACGTTTAGGACTATATTTTAATATACAATTGAATTTCTCGTTTCTATTGCTAATTAGATGCGAGAGATTTGGCTTGAATCATTTGGATTTGCTAAACTAAAATTTAAACATTTACATATTATTAACTTCAATCAGCACTTGATCAAAAATTACAATTCATAAATTTCAGAATTGAAAATGCTAAACCGCAAACATTGAATATAATTTTTTTCTTCTTTAGTTATGGGATGTAGAAATTGTCCTTCGTATGATGTTACACATATTTGGATTTATTATCACAATATTTTAGTCATTTCTGTCTCTCTCCAGATATAATCTAGTGCCTGAAACTCCGTGTCGCCGTGAGGAAATTTACAACAATAGTGTACACTTAAAGACAATCGAAAATTTGATTAAAGCGTTGGTTTCTCAATTTATTAACATAAAAATCATGATTTCTTTTCCTTGGTCAGTTAATGAATATTTAATCTCAGTAGTAAGAAGGCGAGGAAAAGGTAAACTGCATTAAATAAAAACAAGACGACATATCTCTCTTAAGTCGAAAAATAGTTGAAGGGACAATGCCTGATAATAACAACAAAGATTTTTACAGAATATTTGTACATAATCTAAATAGTGAATGTGTTAAATTTTATCCACATTTTATCTACATCATTCGGATGACTACTTTCTTTGTTTCTTTGTAATATCTAAGACATTTTACTTCAATAGTGCAACTAATTCAACTAAAAGTTTGGTAAGAGCTAAAAACATATATTAGGTTTTTACTAGAAGAATTCAGTTTTAGAATCATCTTATATTCATAAATTACTGATTAAATATTTAAAAACAGGCCATCTATTTATTTCTGCTCTCGAGTTAATTGTATATTTCTTCTTTAAAAATAAACACTAAAAGTTTAAATGCAAATATATTTTTTTGCAGTGGAATGTCTTTCATAATTATAAATATTTTTTAAATATTTTAGTTAGTCAAAAAGGGATCAGTGTAACAAAGTAGATAATGCAATGTCTCTTTTTCCAAAACGGATTGATTCTGCTGGAAATATATCGCTGATAAATTTGGAGAAGCACAATTAGACATCATCAAGGAATTACTGCTTGGCTTTTCTTCTTAACTGAATGTACATTTCATCCAGTTGTAAATTCTGACAGTAAGATACCGCATGTTTGAAATGGGTATAAAAAATGAGTACTGCGTGGAATCTTTCCTTTGCGAAAAGCCTCCTGACATACTATGGACTGTGAGATTAATCTCAAACCATCAATTCCCTCCGCAAACTTCTCGATCTCTGATTATCTTCCACTCTTTAGGAAAGACTCCACTGTCCATATGCAGGGGCTGGATGTTTACGTTAGTAAAAGCATCCCTCTAGATAGGGTAAGATCTATGAAATTCTCTGAAAACCCATATATGTGTCTTCGTCTGTCACTTCTAAGATTGGTTAGCTATCTTTTCTTTCTTTACTGTTCCCTCTTCACTCTCAACTGCTCCCTGCTAGACAGCTTCACTGACAATATAGATAGGGCTACATTCTCCCACTCATTCGCTCACAAATTTGTGTTCGGAGATCTTAAACCTCGTCGTGCCAAGTGGCTAAGTATCTGTTACAGATTCAGCTGGCATTCACGCCATTAACTTTGATTGATTTCTCCAAATATTTTCTCAAAATTACTTCAGGACACTCTTCTCAATGCTTCACCTCCGTACCTGACTCCTGTCAAATCACGTTGCTTTGATCTCTCAGCAACTCAGATCATGCCCATTTTTCTCTTAATTCTCACCACTTTCACTCCCATCAGGAGCCTCCTACCTACATGATCGTCTACTGCTAACAAAGAGCTGACTGGGAGGTGTTTTGCGATTTTCTATGTGACGTCCTTTGGGAAATATGTTTAGTCTCCCAGTTGATGACTGCGCCTCTAAGATATCTACCTGGGTGAATGGTGGCACTGATGCTTTCATATCGATCAGGAAGTTTCGTCTCAACCCCCACCCCGGTTTTCTCCTGCCTGTTCGGCTTCCATTGCTCACAGAAACCATTATATTCGGCTATATCGGAGACCTGCATCTGACCACAATAGGCGCCCATTTACCTCTGCTCGTAATGACGTTAAGACGAACCTAAAAGACGCCAAGCGGTTTTTTGATAAAAGAATGAAGTAACGCATCGCTGACTGCATTTCGGCTCCAAGGACTATTGGCGGCTGTGCAAACGCAATGTTTTTCTACAATAGTAAATACTCCCTCCCGTCCTTAATGAATGAATTCGAAATCCTCATGGCATCAGTGGCCAAGGTGAAGTACTTTGCATGCAGGTTCTCATCAAACTCTAATTTGACTAGTCTGGAGTACATGCACCCGATTTTATCTTAGAACTGAGACTCAACTGAAAGATGTTTACATTACCCCGTATCTGGTATCCAAGGTAATATCAAAACTTTACCCCCATACAGCGAGTGGGGGTAATGGTACACGGTCATTGTCATTAGGATATGTGACACTCAATTCCCTTCTGTCCTCTCTAAACTCTAATTACTGACTTTCTGCTTCCTGTTTTCCTGCAAGGTGGGAATCCTCTTCTGTGGTTACTCTATTTAAGACTTCAGGAGAACCCTCGGTCCCATTCAACTATCGTCCTATCTGCATATTACCAATTAGCAAAATAGTGTTCGTACCTATTATCTATGCTGAAATGGTTCAACATCTTACATTTCATAAACTATATTCAGTCAGGCAGTATAGCTTCCGCTTTGCCAGTTCTACGACCGATATGCTAAGGTCTATCACAGAGGACATATACCAGGCCCTTGATAAGTCCATCGAGGTCCATGCTCTTGCCCTGGATATCTATAAGACTTTTGATAGGGTTTGGCACGCTGACCTTCTACGCAAGCTACAGAGACGCTTGCTTGATCTGATTCAATCTCTCCTATCTAACCGTATAAATAAGGTCGTATTGAACGGGCACGACTGCACATCATACTGAACGAACGCTGGTGTCCCCAGGGATCTAACCTGGGCACGACGCTTTTCCTGATCTTCATAAATGATTTCCCAGATGTGATCAAGTCCCAAGTGGGCAACTACGCAGATGACACCACAATTTACTCCCGCATCTGTAAGTAATCCGGCGAGGCGGACAAACGTAACCTCCCTGATGATCTTGATAACGATCTAGAACTCAATGGTAGACTAAAGTAAGAAGTGGCTTGTAAATTTCAATACTTCTAAAACGAAACTGATACCTGTCAACTATCACTGACAACCTCTCATGGCCTCCATAATCATGGAGTAAGCAAGTCACTCTGAAGGAAACATTCTGCGCCTCCTCGGCCAGGACCTAGCTCACGATCTCAAATGGAATGATTTCATTGAGTCAAATGCCAAATCCATTGCTAGGAAGGTCGAGTCACTGTGTTGGGCCAACAAGATCTTTCCGCCTGAATGCATCTTGTTCATATACAAATCAACCATCCGTAAGTGTATGTTCATTTAAGTGTTCTCGACAGAATCCAAAAGAGGTGTAATGTGACTTGACAGCTCGACTCCAACCAATTTCTCGTCTGCATGATTTGTCTTCTCTCTGTCTTTTCTACAAATATTTTCATGGCTTCTGCTTCAACGAACTAAAGTCACTAGTGCGCCCGCCACAAGAATTTATTCTTGCAACCAATCTGACAAAAAGATGCGACCCCTTTACAGTTAGATCAACTAAACCCAGCCGACAATTCTACTCCACAAACTTCTTTTCTCGCACTTCGATCCAGCGGACCTCCCTTCCATATATTTGCTGTACTGACGGCTACAACCTCCGGGAATTTAAATGCAATATCAATATATATCTCTTATCCACATGACTCCAGTTCGTACTACATGACCCTGTATATTTTTTCTGTTCTCTCTTACTTCGCAACTCTCTTCACACCTGTGTTCCCTTTCTTCTCTTGCCCTTTTTCAGACACCCACCGTAAGTGGTCCGTCTTTCTCTTCACTCTCCTCCTGTCTAAATCTTTATTTTTATGTAGCCCTCTATGAATCAGTGGCATAACTCCCTGCTTGGGTGAAACGATTTAAAAGAAATACAGGTGACTTAATCTTTTCTTGGATATAGTTCAGTTTTTCGAAATCATATATATCGTTCTTCCTGATCATTTCATTTAACAGATCGTTTACGATTTTTATAAAAGATCCGTTTCTCATCACACTCACGGATTCATTAACAAATAAATCATTCGAATTCCTCAAATATAGCAATAAACACGTTGAAATATTTGATTATCCGTGATTTCATGTAGAACCCATTCATGTAGTTTGCTGACCTAACTGATTCTCTTAGGTGAATGCAAAATTACTTAAATTTCAAAAACCTGAATCTGAAATATATTATTGACACTTTTTCTATTAGTGTTTTATGATGTTCATTTTCAATTACAGATGAATTCCCTTCCTGATGCGGAGTTATGTTTGCAGTGGACGCTAGTATTTGGGCTAATATTTTGCCTGGTCGCTGACTACTTTCGTCTTTGACTAATTGTCGACTACTATTTTGAATCTTCTTAAGAAAGAAAGTGCTACTCAGACAGGTCATATGCAATCGATCAGAAAATATGAATAATGGGGGTGGAGTAGGACTTCCCATTTAATCTTTCGATATACGCTTTCACCCGTTTGAAAAATTAAGCTAAGCGTTTTCATGTAAAAACTCATTTTATCGTGTCTTAACTAAGCCAGCTAATTTACCCATAGGCTGATATTCATCGGCATGTTTAACTCTGTCTGATATTTGATTTATTATTGTTGTGGAGTAATTGTCGCAATGGAGACTAGTATTTGTTCTAAAATCAGTCCTAATAGGTTCGATGTGCAAAACGTTAGACACTTGATATAATATGTATTACGCAGTGTAATCTTGCCAGGCTTTCGACTGCTATCCAAAATCGACTGACCCTCGTTCCTCTTACTACTCGACTTTGATTGGGTGGAAGTGTCTATTCACTATAGAATAGATGTGTTTCCCCCATAACGCTCTCTCACCTATGATATATATTCTAGAGAACTTCAGAAATCAGTATTCTACTGCCATATCACGTGTGTATACTTCAGCCTCTGCTATGATAATTTTCTTAATATACTGAGGTGAATTATTACCAATCTTAAACACATGCGAATAAGAAAAAATAAAATTGTTTCTTTTCTTTCCATATACAAGGTGACCTGTATATGATGTTTTGTTCTACATTATAAATGAGTTTTATATAATTAAAATGAAGATTCTTAATAATTAGGAACTAGTAATATATTTTGTGTCACTATTAGAGAATAATATTACAATACAAGAAAGTCTTCTTTGATCGGACTTGAGATTCAGAAAAATATAACATTTCTAATTGTGCATAATATGTCATCATATTATATTACATCAGTTGCATCTTAGTGACTTTATTTTTATGCTTATTGTGAAATTAATGTGAAAAAGAAAAGTAATCTATAGAGAACTATGGTAGTTTCAGTTCAGGAAATTATATCATTTAAATAAATATGTCGAAGAATAAATAAGGAACTGTATCCCTATGTTTGGAGAAAACATTCAGTCATTACTTCGAATTTAGAAATATTTATTAGTGGTATTTGTAATTGCATTTATTCATGTATTGATTGATAATGCAGCCAGAAATTAAATTTCTCTTTATCCTGCTAATTAATATTCTGTCACTCATTCTCTAACTTGTGACAGTTTCTTTAATTAAAAAAGTGCGTTGCTGATATTTTTCGCGGTAAAATATTTACCGATACGTTATATTTCTATTGAAATCTTTAAAAACTTTTCTTTCTATATACTTACGTTTACAGAACTGCTGTTATTATATATTTCCCTTGACGAATTTATACAACCTAACCAATGAACCTGCATGAGACAAGATTTGTTTTATATTTTTAAAACCAAAACTCTCATTGACTATCGATGATTGAAAATACTATATCGTTTCTTGAAATGATGTGGTATTAGAATGATTGTGCAACCGATGTCTGCCTGTAGATTGACTCTTGTATAGTTTATCATTGAAATAGTTCAGGATAAAAAATTATCTGCATAAATATTCTTATTTGTAGAAACATGTATGTGTGTGTGTGTGTGTGTTTGTGTTTGTGTGTGTGTGTGTCTGTTTTACAGATTAATAACATTCTTCTGGTTATTTAAACGTTATTTAAAAATAGAAAATTTTTTCAGGTTTCGAAGAATTTGCAGAAAATTGCAATTGTAATCATTTACAGAGAAACTTCTGCTAATTAACCCATAACGTGTGAATAAATAATAGATTCAAATATTTTCAAATGTTTATTTTGCATCATGAGTAAAATGAAACTAGTTAGTGATCTGTCTAACTGTGCTTTACCTATCGATAATCATATGAGAAACCGTGTTTTCATGTCATATTTACTTACGCCTATAATAAGTGGATAGAATTGTACCAGACCTCATTTAATTTCGGGATAATCGAAGATGATGATGGTTGGCTTATATTTGAATATTAAGTTTTATATTTTTGGCGTCAGCATGGTATAGATTTACATCCATTTCACCCATTTCAGCGTTAGATAGCTTCTATTTCTATTTCTACCGCCGACGTTTTTACACCATTAAATTTTCAAGTTGACTCATTTGTTCAGAAATGCCAGCAATGAGGGTATATTAATTTTGACATGATTAAATGAAAGAAACGTGTGTTGATTTTGCTGAAAATCTGTAAGAGCCAATCTAATATCAAAAGTAAAATGGAGTTTTCCCACCACCTGTCAAAGATTGATTATGAAAGAAGAAATGAACGACTTGCGTTGTGGTAGATCCAGAAAATCATTAATATATCTTCTTGGAGAATTTTCTTTAGAATCAAAATAATTCAGGAAGCCACATTTCAATGTAACTGCAATTTTCTACTCGGTTGGCATTTACAATAATTGATTGTACGGTCATTTTGTTTTTTTTAAATATACTACGAAAGACGTGAGCGATCGCCACTCTTATGGCATAGCTTCAAGCATCAGAACAAATATTATTTCAGGTAATTTATCGAAAAGAAAATGTGAAAGTTCGATGTAAACACTTTACTTGATCAAATGGCTTCAATTAACTATAAACTCGGTAAACAAACACAATGATTATTGTTATAATCCAATATGTATTATCTGAATGATTTCCATGTAAGCAAGATACGATCAGAGTCCGTTTTTTCAAAGATTAGGGCGATTTAATTTCTTTTTTTTGTATACGTGATTTGTAATTATCAAAGGACAGATGGAAACTTTATCGCTTTTGTATACTAGCAGATTAATTATATGCTTTCATACAGAATACCATGGCAAAGATATCGAGGAAATTTACTGTGCAAGTGGTTCTTGCAAAAATGAGTAAAATTTATTTTTCTGTTCTAGAATTGATATTTGCTATTTTCTGAGCTAAATTATTTCAGATGAATTTAATTCAATGAAAAACAATATATATTATATTTTATACAGAGCATCGTTTTTAGCATAGAAGTTAGAAATAAGTTGTGTTAAATAATTCAAGATTTTATATCAATACGCAATTTATCTCTATAATTTATTTCACTTTAAAAAATATATAACTAGATCTTACGGGCATGAGCAAACCCATACAGATATATACATACATACATACATACATACATACATACAACATACATACATGTATATATCTATGTGGTGGTGATCATTATTTCTTTTAAACATCATTTATTAAATACGGCTGACAAGGTAGTTTCAGTTAATTTAATGATGTTTGTAGAAAAACATAGCGTTTTTCAGTTTCATAAAAATAAGTGAGCACATCATTTTTTCCGTGTTATTTTTGTTACTTGTGCTTGCATACAATTGTATACATATTTTGAAAAGGTTTTTACTTCTGGTGCTTTTATTTTTGATCATGTTTTGTCTGTTGCATTGGAATATATTTGCCTGCTGTTTTGAACACGAGCGTTTATTCCACGTATGACTCGCGGTTGTGATTATCGTAAGTATTTTTCTATTGTTTTTACTTAACACTTCATTCTCACTGTTAAATAATGTCAGTTGTATAGTAGGAGAGAAAAGACATTGTCTCCTGTCACAAATCAATTACCTATATCGGACATGCTAGCACCTACTTGAGTAGACGCCTCACGTTTCATTTACCAGATTAATGTGCAATTAAAAACATTTATCAACTCATAAATTGCAAGAAAACTTTAACAAAATACTTGCAGAAGATATTAGAATTATACATAAATCACTGAATAAGAAACATAAAGAATATAATAAATATTTATGTAAACTATTTTTAAACCGTGAAAAGTTCACCGTTTTATTATTTTAATATTCAGATTATTAATATTTTTCTGTTAATCATTGAATGAACGCATGGTAATTTCCGTATAAATAAAAATATGGCATTATTAATTAATTTGAACTTAACAACTGCATCAGAACATTGCAATAATTAACATTAACATAAAGTTCACCCTCTTCTTTCTCCTTGCATCCATTCGTTTACTATTATATTAAAAAATTGGATGTTTCTCTTCTGCTTGTAATCATCTCCGTCTTTTCTACCGTTTTCTTACTACTTCTCTTTGTTTTCATACGCTTTCTTCTGTTACAAGGCTTTTTTAAGCAGAAATGATGTATTTACATAATGCATTTAACTTCATTCATTACAAAAGTGCGTGATACACTTAGATACATAGGTATTTATTACTGTATTATAATATAAATTCTCCGACTTTCTATGTTGTACACAACAAAAAAGTATTTTCTTAGTTGAAAGAGAATCAAACGCAAGACAGCAAAGAAACAACTGGGGAGAACAACTGGTAACGTAACTTTCTATGTTTTCGGTTTCGGTCGTCAAATAAAAAACTTCTGACGAATCCCAAAATTTGGAAGCCATAGTTGCGTAATCGGTTGTTCATTTCACCAATTTATATATATATATATATATATATATATATATATATATATATATATATATATATATCAAAGCATTAGATAGATAGATAGATAGATAGATAGATAGATAGATAGATAGATTGAGATATCATTATGCAATGCGTAATAATATAAATTGGTAAAAACTGTATTAAATTATTGATGATAATAACATTCACCATATATGTTGAGAAAATTATTTTATTTTGTCTCGAAACTTTATTGAATGTTAATAAAAGAATAGGAAGTAGTTTTTTTTTTATAAATTTAATCAAGCATTACAAACAGTTGTATATTGAAGAATGAATATCTCATATTTAAATACAATTCTTATATTAAGAAAAGATGAAGTCATTAACACAATATAAGATATCAAGTCGGAACCATTTTAATTACATTTTGAAGTTAATTTTTTTATTGTATTAATTAAATGACTAATTTTGAGCATACTGTTAATTGAATGAAATTAACTAGTTACATCTAATTCCGTATGAAAATCCAATATTGGTTCACGATTGTATAATAAATCTTGCACAAACGTTTTTAAACGCAACTCCAAGCTCAATTGATGTAACGTATATTTAGTGTCGAGCCGGCGAAGTCTTAAATATAGTCATTCCATCTGATCGATGACCTCGGCGTTTTAAATAACGGTAATTTTCTGTCTACATTTAATTGATCGCATCAAATATTTTAGTGTTTCAAACCTGATTTCAAGTAAAGTCGCTTTTTTCTTAATTATCACCAATTGATTGTGTTCTTTTAGCATTAAATGGCATTCCTTTTGTTTTTCAATTTATTTTAGTACGTCTTGAATTGTTTTAATTGTTTCCCTATGAAATGCGCCAGAATTGTAAGTTTCTATTCTTACATTTAGTTTAGATTTCCTAGGAAATCCCAGAGGATGAAATCTGGTAACAAGATAGATATATAAATACAACTTACACCTAGCTACTAATGGTAAATATGTGTAGAATTCAAAGACACTCATTAATCCAACATACTATTCACATACAAAATTCTAAAGGGCAATCAGCTGTACTTTTTCCCCGAAAACTAAAAAAAAATTAAAATTAAAAATGTAATAGAAAAAACGGTCTCCAATCTATGATCTAATTACTAATTAAAAATTAAAATTTAATAGAAAAAATATATTTCCTAAATCCAAAGTTAAGATTATATACACTAATTTACATTAATTATAAAGACTCCGCTTAAATAAAACCATCCGGTTCCAACACCCACGACCGGCTACTCTAAGAAACCCAAACAATATAAAACTTACAACGTTAAATCTGTCTAGAGGTCAAAGACTCTCAGTAATCAATCACTTTAACTAAACTATCTCCAAAATTCCAACGGTCAGTGACACACTCCCCTATCACTAACCTCCACCAAAATCTCTAACTAAACCGACCAAATATATGGAAAGAGGCTTTCCATTACTTTACATAACACCTGATGAGACATTCATTGTCAAAACAAACGTACCTTTGTCGTGGATATATATAAAAATGTATGTACCTGTTCTAAAATATAATTTATAATAAATATTCATAGCTCTATATATTATATATCGAGGACTTTTTTAAATTAATGTTTTGGACGTTGTATTAATTCTTTCTTCGTTCTGTATTCATTCGGATTACAGAGAATCTATTAAGTTTACATAATATTTTGTCACCTGAATATTTTATTCTTTACAAAATTCATATTATATATCAATTGTTTAATGTTTTAATTTATCAGCTCTTTTGTTCTTGCTTTTAACTATTATCAAAATGATATTTTGATTATATCATGTTCTGTAAAATAATTCATTTTAAAAAATCTATCTGCCTAGAAATAGTGTCATCTACAAATTTATGCAAACTTAATATAATTTTTCAAATAATTCAAACAAACACACAACCATTTTCCAAAAACAGTCCTTTTTATTTCATTTCAAGCCAGGCCTCGATATAACTGGACCTATCCTTGAAATACTTGTTGACAAACATACGCAGCAACATCATCCTCTTACAAATGAAGATTAAAAATAAAGGAGGCATTACTAATTAAAAAGAGATATACTTGAATTAATAATATAAATTTTTAACACTGTAACAATTTGCTTACCCTATTCGGAATATGACTCTATGTACATTATATTTACACATATTTAATTACAAATAATATAGTTATTCAAAATTAAATCATAATTAGAACTCATCGAAAATCTTTTGTCTGTTATTTTCAATTAAACCTACATAAAAGTTAGATTTGTGCATGAGTTCAATATATATATATATATATATATATATATATATATATATATATGTGTGTGTGTGTGTGTGTGTGTGTGTGTGTTTGTGTGAGTGTGTGTGTGTGTGCACGTGTGTGCACGTGTGTGTATTTTTTAACAAAATCTAGTGTTAATATCTTTTACTATATGAGAATATGAGGTTGCCCATACAGTGAAGATATTTAAAATTTAGGTATATATCTGTTAGTGTACTTACGTGGACACTCACCTTTTTTCTAAATGTGAATTTTTTTGAGCTGTCGTTCAAAGAAGCCGACGTTTTTAAAATAAAATTGATTTTATATAGAGAGATCAAATTAAATACAACTTTTAATCACTATGCATTTCTACAGCCAAGGAAGCTTAGCACAATCCTGATATGACAAGCTTGACTTCAAAAATTGAAATCTTGACAATTCGTATGGAATTGAGATCCTGAAGTCTATCAAATCATTTATGTTAAGAAATACTGAATGTATTCCGGGTGAAACAGTAAAAACATTGCACTCTGCTGAATTCAGAGATTCAGATACTCCACTATTTTTATTTATTAATTAACATTCATTTAAATGCTAAAATATATCATTAAGTAAAGGGCATTGTGTCTAATTGAATATACTCAGCTTTCTAAAGTGGTAGTCCAACAAAGAAGGGTTTATGATTTTGGAAGTGTTGATGGGTATTCTAGGAATGACATATCTTTACACGGAATGCAATCTTGCCTATATATATTATTATTTTATCCATTGTATTTTCGTCTAACTCAGATTTCTCATCAATTATGATTTTGAGCGAACTTTTGATATGTAAAGTAAATTTTCAATATTAGATATTTGAGCAATTTATTCAGGACCATTGCTGATATTTATTCTAATTTATATCCGTTTTAATCGTAATACCGCATTAAAAACGAGCTGGACAATATTCCCAAAGATGAAGAAATGAGAAAAATGCGTGTCTACAGAAAATACGGAAGAAACCATGAACTGAAAATATGAGTGACAACATGGTTTTGGAGAAAATAGAAACAAAATGAAACGTATAGTTAACATAAGCAAAGAGCAGAAATTTCTAAGGTACGTAATGAGGAAAGATGACATCAAATATCGGATAGACACAGGAAGATGATTGGCAGAGTAAAGCAGAGCGTAACATATATAATGAGCTTGAGTAGATGTATAAATAATATAAATAAGGATATCTTAAAAACTGTAGATGAAAGACTAGCTTTCTTGCATTATTTACGTTTGTTAGCTTAAACTATTTGCGCATTACTTAGATTGCATCGTGACTTTACAGAAATAGCACACGTATTTTCCATAATTAGCTAACTTCAAATAGCTAATCTAACAGGGCCAAATTGCGTGAAAATATCTCACATTATGACAAGTTATTCAGTCAATAATTAACAAAATAAAAATTTAAATTCTGTTCTCATTGATACGTCTATGTAATTCATTCAACCAGCAATGCCTCTTTTCCAACAATTCGCTCCCTCATATGAAACTATTTTTAATATTTAAAAAGTGTTATACATTTTTTTGCGGTATGATAAAGATATCGTGCTGGTCATAACAATAAACTACTTCCAGCAGCAAGGCCTCTGAGCGGAACTTTGTAAGTTTTGAGGAGATTGTAACAACTACATACTTGCCCTTAGTTCAAGTTCCATTCTAAATCTGTGTGTAGCAACTTTATTTTGCAACTATGGGAAAATGTTGACACCCCAAAAAATAATATTAAAAATATTTAAAAGAATTTATATGGTAAAAGTAGCAGTCATACATTTGTATATAAATAACCTGATTTTATTTAACAAGCAATATATGTTTTTTAGCAAGCATACAACTGCGTCCTTAAATATTTAGATAAAACCTAAGTTTGTGTTCTTATAATTTATTTTTCGGTATTAAAAACAATATTTGGATGTACCGTTATAAAACTTCAGAAAACTAATAAATCAACCAACTAATAAAAAGATATATGTCTAATATTCTAATATTTTTCTTTTTCTTTAATTCTCGCCAGTAAAACTAACTTCCGTTTACTTGCTTTCCTGATAAATCAATCTTCATAATTCAGAAGAAACATCAATCGCTATCAAATGTCCTCCTCATTCTCGTCTATCATTCGTTTTTTTTTAAATCAATCCTCCAAATATTCACTTCTTTATCTCAATGTCAATGTCTCTCAATTAATCAATTTCTCTTTTTCTCTCTTCTTATATATATATATATATATATATATATATATGTATATATATACTTTTTCATTGTTCCGATTATTGTGATCGTCATTATTGCCATGTTTACCATGTTTCGGCCGTTGTACACTTCTAGCGTTTTCAGTTGCTAAAAATGTCGCACTGAACACTTTATTACAATCACTGGGGTAGACAATTCTCAGCACATCTGCGATGCCACTCCTAGTAGCCAGGTATTTATCTCTCTTTAAGATATTTGTTCATAACTTCTGTACACTGGCATTGATATAACAAATATTTTATTTTGGTCAAGATACTGGAACTAGCCAATAGGTTTATCCCCTGGGCCATATGTTGCATACATTTGAACAATGTAAATAGGGTAAATACTGACCCATCACAGAAATATACACACAAACATTCATATATATATATATATATATATATTTATATATATATATATATATATGCAAAACAGAAAAAGTATGAGCTCTGCTTTGACATTTTTCTTATTATTTCTAAGTAGTGCATGTACTCGAAAATTGTGTATCGTAAGAATACACCTTCATGTTCTATATCCATAATATCAGTATTTTAATAGTTTTGCCAAGTGTTCTAGACAGACCTATTCTTCAAACGAACCAAGATGTTGCAATAATGTTGTAGTTCTTGAACCAAGATACCTTGTATAGAATGTAGGAATAACATATGAAACAAGTCAATATAATTAATATATAGTGTGTGTGCCCAATTATGCTTAAACACTCATAATAACTCTGCGTCATTGTGCCACATATTCACTTATTTCTTCTTTTACCTTCCTTGTATTTTCAGCTATTATTGCTCTCCACGAATTCATATTTCCTTTATTGCTAGTAATTTTGGCATATCACGATACATGCCTAGCTCAAAATATCATCATACTTGCATTTTTATTAGCTACTTAGGTGATCGTACCTTTCTTTGTTTCAGCTCGTTTATCTGCTGTAGGAAAGGTTTGCTGAAATCATAACAGCCATTTCGATTCATATATAATAAAGAAATGAAAATGTTATACCGGAGCACTTATCACTCACTTTCACAAGACAAATATCATTGCTTATAAAAATCAGTTATGTTATATTCTTTTGATTTTAGTAATATCAATGTTGGGTGTGTGATGTAGAATGTGTTAAACAATTTTATTTCAATGTCCCAAAGGTGGTAATGTATGTCTGCTTTATTATTTTATTATTAAATTTATTTCAATTTTATTTCATTAAATTTTATTATAAATTTATTTACTTCCAGTTTTATATATTTTCTATATATTCTGCTGTTTTGAACCGCTTTTAATAGAGTATCAATTTATCCATAATTTTTTTGGTTTTATGTGGTTATTGTCATGTAAACGTATATTTTCATGTATAGATATATATTCCGAAGTCTCAATATGAACATAGTTTTTAATTTTTTTAATGTATGACAGTTTACTTTAAGTGTACGGCAAAGTTTAATTGTCTTAAACAATTTTTTGTTTTATTTATAGAATGTCATTATATTCTTTTATTTTACTATTGTCTTATTCCACGGTATTTTTCTTTGACATCATTTTATCAACTTGCTAAATAAATACAAACCTATCATCCACTCACATGTTACTGAATAGGGATATTTTATAGGGTAGATAAGTTTGTTAGATACATGATAAACTAGATCTGAAAGTTTATATGTATTATGTTTGGTGATCATCATATGTGGTCTGTTTCATACAGTAGATGCTCTTGGAAAAATAACTTTCAGGATGGAAGAAATGAGGGTTATTTTACAACGTATACATAGTAGAGTGTGTCTTAAATTTGAAATACTAAAATAGTTTTGCTAAAGGATATTTTCATGAAAATTTTCATAGAATGGCAAGAAGCTTGCAACTTTCTGCGTCTAATAGTTATCGCTTAGAAATACACCATCGACTACAAGGAAATATAGATTATTTTGAACTTTGTCAAGGATGAATGAAATGATATGAGCAAATGAAATTAATATGTGACAAGAATAACTCATTTTTCATCTAATCCGATCAGACACTTGTCAACATAGAGCATAGTAGGTGGGGCCAGAAATATACTGCCTTGATATAAGTAACACAATATTTTGATATTCTGTTTTGTGATGTATTGCTTTGCTTGAAACATGGGTTGAACTTCAGATATATCCTGTGAATATTGATTCAATTTTATGAATTGCTGTCAGACTTCTTCTTTTGAACATTTCCGTGGTTTTTCATTATATTCCGCATAATATAATTTATTTCAAAATAATCATGCAATTTTAGTCATCAAAGTAATAATAAATTGCTGATAGTTAAGTGATAATTAATTAAATTATTACTTTGTTAATCTTATACTATTTTCATTGGACGGATTTAAATTTCATAACAGAAATATATTTTCCAAAATTCTTATTCCATTTGAAAACTTTTGCATAAAAATTGGTGGTTCTCCTAAAGTTTTAAGCGTTACATGAGCACCGTTACGTAAGTAATATTTCTTTTTTATCGTGATATAATAAATCACTCATATCACTGTTTGATTTTCTTTAGTATTACAGTTAACGGTTTCATTGATATAAAATATAGTAAATACTGTATATATATAAGAATTATTTCAATAAGGTTAATGTATATATTTCAGTTGTATCAAGTATACTTTTTTCCATAGTCATACAGATTGAGAATTAGAGATGCAGACTTATTCAAAATAATTTTGAAAATAATTATCGGACAGTTACTTAAGATTTGTCTCTATATATCGTATATATGAAATACTGCAACCCTATCTAGCATCATTTTTATTTAAACTTTAAGCTGGAACTGATTATCAAAGTTCCATTAGATTCCTCACTATATTAAGCAATCGCAATGTGTTCAAATTTCCTTACAAACTCTTTTCTTATATCTATCAACATTGTCATGACTGGAACGTTTTTCATATATATATATATATCTATAGGTATATATGATATATATATATATATATATTTTTCATATATATCTCTATAGATATATATGATATATTACTAATGTCCAATTACTATGGACAAATTTATACTATAGATTTGTATAAATAGAATACATAATATTTGTAATAAATTATTCTATTAGATCTGTTTGAATTTATGTATTTTTGTAAGGATGATGTTTTTGATAGTCAGACATATTACTAATTTATATATTTCTTCGGTAAATATATATTGCTCCTAATATAATATCTTCAAAAATGTATTGTTAGTAATATTGTTTTCATAAACAGGTAGTATTTTTCTTTCTAAAAGGTAGTGCTGGCAATATTTTCCTCATAAAAAATATATAGTTAAAATATTCATAATAAAAATCTATTTGTAAGATTTTGTAATGTGTTGACCTCATATTGGGTGTTAAATATTTGCCCATATTCCGGATCTTAGCAAGTAACACTGACTCGGTTCATTCATTTTTCTTCCGACCGGCCAAATAAATTTTCAATTAAATATCATCCCCATAATTATATCAAGGCATTTCATACATACACGATTACCCTCTTGTTTATATGTCATATTTGTGTCAAGGGAGATCATAATAAATTTCATTCGTTTATTTTTCTCTCATTTTTTTTACATTTTTGTTTCTACTTTTTTTTCATGTGCCAAGAGTTGCTTTGTTTTACCACGTATATACAAGGATTTTTTCTTTGGACTCTTGAGCCTTTTTTCAAATCTAATTTCATTCATTGTTCAGAATATTTAATCCTGAAATTATCACACATATTATTTTCTAGCATGACAGTCACTGGTCAATTTAGCATTAGTAGAATCTTACAAATTTATGTAATCCTTCCATATTTAGTTTTTAAATATATATTTCACATATAATAATAATATTGATAAGTGCTTACGCTGTGCAGGATTAAAGCTGAAAAAGATATATTTATTTATGCTGCACAAGACAAGATCGTAATAAATTTCATTCGTTTATTTTTCTCTCACTTTTTTTACATTTTTATTTCTACTTTTTTTTCATGTGCCAAGAGTTGCTTTGTTTTACCTCGTATAAACAAGGATTTTTTTCTTTGGACTCTTGAGCCTTTTTCAAATCTAATTTCATTCATCGGTCAAAATATTTAATCCTGAAATTATCACACATATTCTTTTCTAGCATGAGAGTCACTGGTCAATTTAGCATTAGTAGAATCTTACAAATTTATGTAATCCTTCCATATTTAGTTTTTAAATATATATTTCACATATAATAATAATATTGATAAGTGCTTACGCTGTGCAGGATTAAAGTCGAAAAAGAAAGATTTATTTATGCTGCACAAGACAAATACCTGCTACCAAGAAATTATGTAGTTCTCATACATAAAATTTAAGTTTAAATGAAAAGCTGATTTTGAGATAATTATACCTTTTCTATCAGGTTGCACAATATTCTCTTACACTTAGTATAAGACTCTGTACACTACAGTAGACCGATATCTGCGCTAGAAACAATATATTTTTAAAGGAAAATAACTGTAAGAAACTGGTAAGTGCTTCCCCCAGACACGGTTACAGTGATAGGGTACCTATTAATTTCATGAGGTTTATGACAATTACAGACAGAATAATCAAACAAATCAACCCCATACCTTGAACAAGGACCATGAAAAACAGCATGATCTTTTTTATTAACATGGTTGGTCTTGCAGAGTATAATGTATTTTTTAAGTATTTACAAAACTAACAAATTACCAAATAAAAGGATGTTGACCTTGACATCTTACAAATATGGCACATGAGGACTTCAATAAATTCAGTTGTAGCTTGAGTGTGATGTTTGATTGGAAAAGATTCTGATAAAAACACTAAGGAGATTTATAATAGCGCATGCCCTTTAAATGTACAAAATACTCACAAGTACATTAAGAAAAGATGTGTAAATGTAAAATGAGTTAAAATTTGTACATGGAAAATGAGTTGAAATTTAAAAAAGATGATCAGTAGAAAGTGTCATTGATGCATTTCTGAACTTAAGCATCTGGTTGAGCTCAAAAGAAGATGTATGCAAGGAACTACTACTAATAATATTATATAAGTAATATAATAATTATTTTAATATTATTATTATTATCATAATAAAAATATTAAATATTTAATAGTAATTATTTTTATGATAATTATTTTTTTCAACTAGCTTTAAAAATGAATGAAATTTTCCTATCCTCTTAATTATGTGGACGCTATTAGAGCAAAGATAAAATACATTATAGTGATGAGCAGTTCACCAACATTATATCTTCTTCACGCTGCGCGCATATCTTGTACTTGTTGACATATTATTATGCCAATCTCCTACTTGGTGATGACTCACACAGGAAAATCTCAGGGCTGCAACACAGGCGACGAAAATAGTGTTGTAGATCAAAACAAACATTTACAGCAAAGAAAATTGTGCCTTTGACAAAAATAATATTTTAATGAAAATGATTATCCCTGGACAAGCATACAATACTTTGGATTCGAAAATTGAACCGTTAGCAAAATACAACATTTTGGAGTCAAAGATTACAGCTTTGGCTAATTACAACATATTGGTGACAATATATTTTTGGCGAAATTTTTAACCGCTTTTCTGGAAATAGATCTCTAAAAACACTTTTACGATAAAGATTATATGCCGGAACTCAACAAAACGTTCACAGATTTAACGTTCCACACACTAAAGTGTCGGCGAAATATCACAGAAAAAGTGTTCCCAAGTTGTTGTTTTTTTCTTTCGGGAAGTTTATCGTGAAAACCATAAAGGATTTCAACTACAGTGCTGAGGAAGACTTATTTTTCGCATCGTATTTCGACAGACGTAAAGACCTTTTCAAAATGGAATGCGTAAATTGGTCGTAGCAGAAAAATGTTTATACTAGTTTTACAAAAATTAGGCGATTTCGAACAAAAGAAGTTCATGAGGTTTACTCTATCCAGAAGAGAAGCTAATTTAAAGAAACAGTAACGTTACCTACAAAGCGGTTCCGAGGAAATTTCTTCCAGAGCACACTGGTATATCCAGTATGAAGAGCATATTGAGAAACTACCATAACTCTCTTTACATTTATAAAGATATACAAACTTTGGTAAATTCGTGCAAAACCTGTGCTTTGGAGGCTAATGATCACCAATTAAGTTCAATCAATATCTAGAACCTGACCGCCGATGGTCAAGTTTTCATATTGATATTGCTGATACAATGAATAATCATAATATCGTATTGTCGTAATCAATATTTAAAAATGGCAAGATATTTTTAGATATAACAGACCAACAATGCACCAGCAATATTGTTATTACACGAACTGTTCATGTGGTTTAGAATTCCAGATGAGAATGCATCCAATAATGATATGCAATTTACATCTAAGGAGTAAAAGGAATTTTCTAATTTGTTCGTGGTAAATCAATTTACAATTACAACGTACCCTTCAGGTAGAGGGATTCTTTGAAACATTGAAATGATTTTTAACAAAAAGCCAATGGTGGACTCACGTATGCAATAATACAAGAATATCTGTAGGTATATAGACAGACACTGAATATAAAACGCCTTTTAGCCATGACTCCAACAGAGATTAGGTTTGCGCTTAAGGAACATGAAATGTTTGATAAACTGATTCTCAAACTTGAATAACATATGATCATGAGGAACAAAACAAAAAAAAATTGAATAAATTTACAATATTGTTCAATTATATTTAACCAAATTTATCGGGTAAATAAAACATATTGAGATGTCGGTAACATTGTCCGAAGAGTCGGGTAAATGGTATAGGTGGTTAACAAACCATAGTTATACTTAAAAGAAACAACAAACAAATAACAACGATGTATGCAGTTCAAAACAACAATTCTACTCATGAGCTCCAAAATATGAATATTCTCTTTGTAATATTTGACATGTCCATCTCAAAATCACCTGAAATAGAGTTCAATGAAAGAGCGTCGAAAAAGGAAGAGAAAAGATACGGAAAAGATAAAAAATTATGACGCTGAAAAAAGTCAATCTAAAATGTGGGAATGTACTACATACACAATTGTAGGATAACGCAAGTGGTGGACTTCCCCACGCTTTTCTCTAAAAACCCTAACGGAAGGGAATCTTTACTCGACCTTTGTTTTACCTCCATCCCAGACTCCTGCACTACCAGGCAACTCTGCCCCCTTGGAAATTCTGACCACGCCGTAGTCTCCGTAAACATATCAATCCGCACTAACTCTACCCAAGAAAACCAGACCAGCAGAATATCATACTGCTACCAAAGAGCCGACTGGGACTCGTTCAGGGACTTCCTCTGCAACGTCCCCTGGAACAACGTCTTTGATCTTCCTGTCGAAGACTGTGCTTCCGAAGTCTCCTCTTGTGTTAAGGCTGGCATCGATGGTTTTATCCCTGCCAGAAAAAAACTATAAAACTAAAACCTAATTCGTCCCCCTGCTTCTCACCCGCTTCCTCGGCCGCTATTGCCCACCGGAACCATTTCTTCCGGCTCTATCGAAGCTGCTCGTCGAACCAAAACAGGCGCCTTTTCACCTCAGCACGGAACAAGTGTAAAAAAGTACTGAACAAAGCCAAGAGGGCGTTTGCTACCAGAATTAGGCAACGCATAGCATCCTCTAAGTTTGGCTCCAAAGATTACTGTCGTCTCTGCAAAAGCGTGCTCAGCAGGAACAAGACTTCAATACCCCCACTAATCAATGAATTTGAAGTTCTCACCTCCCCAGCCGACAAGGCTGAATGCTTTGCCCGTAGATTCTCAAACAATTCGACACTGGACTCGTTAGGAATACCTACACCAGACTTCCCGCCCAGAACTAAGGCTCAACTAAATAACGTCCACATTTCACCCTCGCTGGTCGCCAAGATAATTGCGCAACTTGACCCACACAAAGCGAGCGGCGGTGACGGAATCCCAGTCATAGTACTGAAGAAATGTGCCCCAGAACTCTCCTCTGTCTTCTCTAAACTCTATAACCTCTGCCTATCTGCTTCCTGCTTTCCTGCCTGTTGGAAGTCCTCCTGCGTAGTACCTATATTTAAGAATTCTGGCGAACCCTCAGACCCCGCCAATTACCGTCCTATTAGTCTCCTTCCAATCTTTGGCAAAGTTTTCGAAGCCATTATCAACGCCGAGGTGATTCAGCACCTTATGACCAACGGGCTTATCTCTGACAAACAGTATGGGTTTCGCTTCACCAGGTCTACTGCTGATATGCTAACGACCATTACCGAGTACACATACCAGGCACTCGACAAGAATGGTGAAGCCCGAACCGTTGCCTTGGATATCTCGTAAGCATTCGACAGGGTCTGGCATGCTGGCCTCTTGTGCAAACTGCGGAGCTATGGGATAACTGGACATCTGTTTGACCTCATCCAGTCCTTCCTCTCTAACCGCACATTAAAGGTGGTATTAAATGGGCATGCCTCCCAAAACTACCAGACGAACGCGGGAGTCCCTCAAGGTTCTATCCTAGGTCCCACGCTCTTTCTGATCTACATTAATGATCTCCCCGACACAATTAGATCCAAAGTTGGCATGTATGCCGACGACACAACAATCTACTCCCGCATTGATCAGAAACCAGGTCTGGACGACAAAGTGAACCTCGCTGCCGCACTTGAAAGGGACCTCCAATCCGTAGTGACCTGGGGTAGGAAATGGTTGGTAAATTTCAATGCCTCCAAAACAAAGCTGTTATCAATTAACCACCATAGACAATCGCATCTACCTCCCATTAGCATGGGACAGGCTAGCCTCCCAGAGAGGAAAATACTACGCCTCCTTGGCCTTACACTCTCGGCGGACCTCAAATGGAATGACTATATTGAATCCATTGCCAAATCTGCTGCTATGAAAGTCGGCTCCCTGTGCAGGGCCCGGAAATCTTTCCAAACTGAAACTATTCTGCACATATACAAATCTACCATCCGCCCGTGTATTGAATATTGCTGCCATATCTGGTCGGGTGCCCCTGCTGCTCTCCTTGGACTTCTTGACAAAATACAAAGGAGGATCTGTAACGTAGTTGATACTGACTTGGCAGACCGGCTGCAGTCGCTCTCACACCGGCGTGATGTAGCTTCCCTGTGCCTCTTCTACAAGTACTTTCATGGCTTCTGCTCCGATGAGCTTAGATCACTGGTGCCGCCTAAGCACGAATTTACACGAGATACTAGATTAGCAACTAGGTCCCACCCTTTTACAGTTAAACAAATAAGATGTAACCGTAAATTCTACTCCAACATCTTCTTTTCTCGCGCTTCCCGCCTGTGGAACTCCCTTCCACAAGTCTGCTTTCCCGACAGTTACAATCTCCAGGTGTTTAAATGTAGGGTCAATAGACACCTCCTATCACACTAACTCCCAACTATTCTCACAACACTCTCATCTACCCAACCCTCATTCTCGGTATCCTAACCCGCCTATCACCCACCCTCTGTTATTTCCTATATTTAATCAGCCTTTCTCCACTCTACGTAGCCCCCTGCACAGTAGTGGCAGTGACATGCCTTGCTCGGGGTGAAACGCTTATAAAATAAAATGTTCTTATCCTGTTAAATGCGTCGACACTATTGTAATAAAAAGGAAAGTGATTTTGCGGACGTGTGTTGCTCGACTTGTTTTAACAAGATTAGATTTGCTACTATGTAAAAGAGAAGTTTAATTTCAGATCTGGGAAGATTTATTTTTACCGTTTAAAATTCTTTCTTCCATTTGTCTTTGACTTTTGTTTACCCTTTTTTTTTAAAGCATTTTTTCAGATTTTTGTTTTAATTGGATTTGTCCGTTATATTTTGTTTGTTTGCTTGCTTACGAAACTATTTTATTTCAGTTTTTTTATTTACCAAGATTGGACGCTATATTGGTTTCATAAATTACAAAGTATGGCCTGATTATAATTTTGTCATATTTTTTTGTAATTTATTATTTTGTTAAATTTTGAGTTTTCCTGTTTCTTATTGTTTTATTTCATTTGAACCTTTTTATAGTATTCTTTAACATTTTAAGCCGTTTTATACTATACTATTTATTTTCTTTTTAATTTTCATTTTTGGCGTTGAGTGAGACGTTTCATTAAAATTTGTCTCCTGAATAATTCTTCTCCTGAACAATTTCTTTTAATATTACCTTTTAACTTTCAAGCTACTTTTTATTTAAATTTAAATCCTTTTTAACTGAAATTATTGCATAGATATTTATTTTCGTTTTCTAGATGTATTTCATAGTTGTTTTTCAGTTCACAGGAAGTCAGCTTTTCTGTTTATTTTTATTTAAATTGTTCAATGTTTTTCCCCCTTTTTAGGATAATTAGCCTTTATTTTTTTCCTTCTTTCATTTTAATTGATGAGTTTCTTTTCCTAAATACTTCGGAGATATATTTTTGCTTTTACCTGATATAATCTGAAAAGATTTCAGTAATTTATTGAAAACAAATTTTCTTATTTTCTTTCTATATTTGTTTTTTCGGCGTATATTCTTTTTCCCACCTCTCTGCATATATTTAATTTTAGTTGTAAAAAAAAAACAAATCATTGTGGGCACTATAGATATTAATATGGTCGAGAAAGAATCTGAAAATCCTTTGGTACAAAAGACTCCTCCAGCTAAAATTTCCACCACATATAACTTTCCAATTCATAGTGCCGAATTCAATACACCCTACATTATGGTTGATTATCGAAAATCCTTTCCCTGATAACCGTTAAGGTCATGAAACGTCGTAATATTGGTGTTACAAGTCGGGACTCTCCCAATAAATATGACATATCAGAAAACTCTCCATATGAGATTATTACGCCACGAGATCTTTCCCAGTTGCGTGTCTACTTGAAAGAACTTACCTAACACTCTTTTTCTGGAGACATACCTCAAGCGTATAGAACATATAAAGACGTGTTAAAAACATCTGAATATAGTGAAGATATAACAATGGAAAATCATCAACACGACGCTGGTGTGTTTCCCTGTTGTTGGAAACCCCCACCAAAATTGTGTAATCAATATTACAGTGTTCTTGGAGTGGACCAGTTTTTAGCTTAACTTTTAAACGAAGATGTCTCTTGGAGGACCCGAAGAATTGAAGATTGAACCATGTATCATATCAGCCTTCGTAATTGACAAGATTTTGCAACAAATTTGTCACTCCTCGCAAGAGACTGTTGTGACTGCTATTTTGTTAGATGTTGGTTTCACGCGTGGAATTCGAGCTCGGCAATTCGTTTTTTCTTACAGTGCTGTTATCAAAACAATAACGGCACACGCATTCTTACAGTATGTTGTATTCCCAAATAATCATTCAGTTAGATTTAAACCAGGGTTGTTTAACTAGTCATTGGACAAGAATTGGCGTTTGAACATGATATGGTTGCATGAAATTCTCAAATTGTATTGTATGCCAAATATTATAGACAAGGACTTAAACTTAGTGTTTAAGTGAGTTTCAATGTTATAATGTATTTTTCACTTATTATTTATTAAATATCCAGATGTAGCTTCTGACATAGTAATGCCTGTTATCTGGAGTGTCCTATTTCTTTATTTCTAGTTATGGGATGCTGGCGTTTTCAGTTGGGATAATTGAGCTATTTAAAGCAATATCGAATTTGCGTTTTTTTCTTTCTTTTTTTCTTCCGAAAACATCATTTAGGGTAATGTAGTTGAATTACATGGGGAAAGAAAATCTTCTAGATTTTTCCCTTTTTATGTTCTGCGATGATTCTTTTCTAACTAATATAATGCGATGAATGATATTGTTGTCTACCGTCTCAATATTTTTAAAAAGATGCTGCATTTATTTTTCATGTGGATGAAAGTTGAGCCTATGCATTTTCTCATTGATTATTATAGCCAATTATATTTATTATTTATAAGATCTCCACGTCCTCGTGGTAAACCTTATTAATTCTTAGCCATTCATATTTATATGAAAACAAAATTATTTAAAATAAACAATCAGTGGAATTATATTTTTTATTTTGATTGTAATTTCATTATTTTTCATATAGAAGATATTTTATCTCAACCTGAATGTTTTAAGCAACTTCAATTTTATTTCCCCAGACTTATATATTGTCATCCCGATATTTTTCATTATTATTAATAAAAAAAACTTTTTTTTTATCATTTTTGAAATAGAATCTGTCAACATTGTTTATTCGATATATATTTTCTTTACTAAAAATTTCTCGGACATTATTGAATGGCATTGGAGAACACAAAAAATATTTCGACCAGTTATAGTGATTAGTATCCCAATTGTTTTGTTGCGTGTCACTTCGATTTCAGTTGGAGTCACGGATATTTACTCGCACGTTTTGTCTTTTCCTTGCCATTACTGTAGATTTATCATTTTCAACAAGAATAAACCATTCCTCTTAATATTGTAGCTGTTTTGAACATTGTACTCGTCTTGGTGTCTCCAGATCTACCGATAATTTCAAGTTATTCATTTTCCCCATAATATACAGGGCCATCCCCGGCGCGCCGGTAACGAGTGGCACGAATACCGCCTTAAATTGCATCAATAATTTCACTTCTCAGTCAAGGTCGCTCTAGTGATATGATTTTCTACTCAGTTGTTTTCAAGAACAGAGAAAGCTATTACATTTTTACTGGTGCCACATCGACTCACTTGGACTAGATTGGGTAATCCCATTGAATCGGAATATCTCAAATTATTTTAAGTATTTCATTATATCACACAGCGGCTTATCTCTACATGTTTTTATATGCCTGTGTCATAAAAATCACTTACTTACATAGTAACTTTTACATAACCATTACATAAAATTTTTAGTGGTGTCTTATATTTTTCTTAGACAAATAGACATTTTTCGCTATTTTTATCTTTTATTATCTATCAATCTATATTTCAAGATTCATATATAATATCCCTTAAAGGTTGTTACTTATTTTATTAGAAGAACACTCTATAGATTAACGCTCTATAGATTAATTTTATTACTACATTTTCATTCGCAACATCATCTACACGCCCATTTGCTAGCTTCTGCTTTGTTTTATTTGCATTTTTGTCTTTCAACCACTATGTATATGTGTAAGACGGTTTCATTGTGATAATAATTTTGGACTGAGGTTTTGAATATAGTAATATTGTGCATCATTCTTTCGAAAATGATGAATTGTATCGGATATAATCGTATATATAAATATATACTGAAAATATATGTAATAACATTGTTGTGTGCATTACATTTTGCACTTTTTTACTTTGACACTGACAAGTTTAATACGTGTGATATTATATCGCGCTAACTTTATGCCTCATTCATACTTCATTCAATACACAAGACTTTATTTACAAAAGAAAAGTTCAATACCTTATTAACTATTATAAAATATACAGCTAGAATAGTCAAAATAGCTGGTTTGTTATTGGAAACTTTACACAGCTCATGAGAAGTAGTTTTCTTGTTATCGTCATGTTTTAGCCATCTGGAAATATATATTTTAGTAGTGAATGGGATTGTTCTAATTTTATCTTCAAATGTTGACAAGTTCCAAATCAGTGTTAAAGCGATTTTCAGCTGATGTCACATAACTCACTTACGCAGAGGTTTTGGCATGTTATCTTGAAGCTAACACATTCTCTGAGTCGATGCTGATGCTCCATTTTTGAAGAGCTTGGCAATTCTTTAAAATAAAACACTAGCCATAAAACTGTATATTATCTTCTTCCGTTCTTATAAATATAATCGAGCAAAAAACAAATAAATGTTTAGATGTGATATGAAAATATTTTACAAGCGGTGCAATCACAAAATGATTTTTTATTCAATATTCTTCAAACATTACTGCTCAGGCCGATAAACGAATTGAATTCTTCTGCGTCAAAAGATAAACGAACCATTTTAAAACACGTTTAATATATCCTACCAAATTTTACATATACGCTGTAAGTCATTTAATTGTCATAGAGAATATAAACTTAAGCGATTATGTCTCAACAGTGATATGACTGACTGGGCTGAAGATTTTCCTCAGCTAGTTGCGATTGTCTACTGGGATAGACTGGTAGCCAACCAAGTCTATAGAAGCCAATCTGTTTCATAGACGGAGAAAGAAGAGGCGGATTAATAACTTTCCTAAGTGTATTTGCACATAAATGAATGCAACGAATTAAACTAGAATTCGAGCCAGTAACTACAATTTCTTTCTCCGACCGATATCCACCGCACCACAACGCATATTTGTACTAAAATCAAAAGTTATTCTCGGTTCACTTGCTGCAACAGTGTTTATATGAGAATCGATATTGAGACTGTGATTCTTTTTAGATCGGATATTTTATGTAAAACGTAAGTGATTCGCATCAACATTTATTTATTTATTCATAACATGTATCAGTATTTCAATCGCATTTGCAAAACGAGAAATTTAAAAAAAAAACGAAGCCTGTGACATATTTATAGTTGTATAGCCTTTGGAATATTTATTGAATATAAGAAAGTTCGCTATACACATTAAAGATCATTTTTGAAATATCAGTTCACACCGTAATGGTGGGAAGATAAAAAATGCCAAACACAGATATTACCAGAGATAGCTTCCAAAAGTCAGTTTCTGGAAAACAGATAAAGATTTAAGGTATCAGAACGCAGAATTCAAAATATTGTGAAATTATATATTATTTTCCATCTCATATATATATATATATATATATATATATATATATATATATATATATGGTAGGTGAAATTTGTAAACAAAAATATCCAATAAAGAGATGATTCGCCTCGTTGAGTTTATAATTTAGGCAAATTGTATAACGTATCTTCAATATTGTTGCTTCGGATTACAACTAATTTCTACATATATGTTTGTTATTTGGAGACGTAATATTCTAATCATTTGGAACGCGTTGAGAATGAGCCGTTCAATGAGGAATGTATTTTATTCTACATCGAGCAATATTACTATAAATATGAAAATGACGCGAATTTATAAAAAGGAGAAGATATCTGAACAGTAAATTTCTGATAAGTACTGGAGATTAGACTGACAGGGTTGCTTACGAAATTCTTTCACGATAATTTAAATCTGTGACAAACTTTTACTTTTGGTGTGTGTATCAATAGTAATTTCACAAATTTTCTGGTGAGTCCTCAAAATCATTTAAACTGTCGCTATAAACATCTGCCACAAAAATCATGTTTGTACTTCAAAAGAGAAAATTCCAACAATTGTTCAAAATGTGATACGCTTGCTTTTACATAGAGATGCACCAGTCGGATCTTTGACTGGTCATCATTGGAAATATTTCCACACGATGTTCAATGGTGTCACGGTCTGTCATGATACACAGAGTTATCGTCTATACATTATTTTAAGTGTTGCAACAATTGAAAATTTAAATGAATGAGATCGCTTGAAGTTGGAGGAGATAAAATCAGTACTACCCTGTCAGCTGTCTTTCTTGTAAATGTTAGCCAATGAAGACAAAATATAATTAAATGTAATGGACCTCTGTGATGCTTGAACCATAAGAGTCTTCGTATAAGCAAATGTACAATTTCTATCAGGTCAGAGAATCTGTTTGAAATAAAAACATTGAAGACAGCTTTTGCAAGACATTTCTGGAGAACGTATACGCCTCAGGTATGTAAACTGAAAATCGAAATATTCTAAATTCATAATCAATCAAATTACAAAGTATGTACGATGTAGTATCTCACATAATTCCTCCACAACTGTAATCTTGACCACATTTCATATTACCCATGAGAAAGCAGTAAAAGTGGAGGGACACTTTGCAATTTTGGTGTTCACTACCCACGCACAATCCCTAGTAAACATACATATAGGCAAGCTATCCGGATTAATACAAAGTTCAAGCTACAAACAAAAAATGGATAAACATTTTGCGGTAAAATTAGAGTTAGCTAAATTATTCAATACAAATACTGTAAAACTAAATATCAGCTACGGTAGTAATTTAGAAAGGATTATAAATTTCAATAAAGCAAGAAAATAGGTCATTGAAAAAAAGAGGAAAAAAATAAAATAACAAGTACGATTGTTCATTGAATGGAAAATATTTTACAGAAATCATAGTCTACACAGCTGAAGTCAGTCACGAACTCACAGAATTTAATGAAAAAAGTAATTTCATAAAACATATTTTTTAATAATAGTATTCCGTCTACGAATTTCGCCAAGATGTGGATATAATTTTATTTGAAATACTGGTACATTTATTTTCAACCACAAGTTAATATCTTATTGACCGTATGGTATAATGAGTTTTTAACAATATTTATGTATGGTATGATGAGTTTTAAACAATATTTATGTATGGTATAATGAGTTTTTAATGGTTTTAGTTGGTTGATAAATAATAATGGTGATTTGGTACATGGTAGCACGGAAACAGTTCAATGAATGGAAAATATTCGTCGCTGTATAATCCATGATTAACTATGTGGACATCTTCATTGAGAATGAGATGAGATGAACAACGAAGAAAACTTTTTTTCTTATACGTTAATGTTTACAAAAGCCTCTTTTACAGCGAGGATATTTACTTTGTCTCCGATACTCATCCTTTTGGCAATATAACTGGGCTCACTCTTAAATTTATTAAAATATAAGGGAGGTGTCTTTGTATTAAAAATAAGTGACTTCGTTAACCATTGAGTTTCTATAATTATCAGGATCCATGAGTAAATATTCCTCGTTTTGTGAATCATCACCAAAATTATCTTCTTATTCCTCTGGTTTTTAAACCATCTGTACGTTGTCTGAACTTTAATTTGTCCATTATAACCAACCTTTCTTTTTCAAAAGCAGCCAAATCTTCTACAACCGGTGGATATCTCGATGGTTATAGGTGGTAAATGTTCTAATTAAAAAATTTGTTTATTTATTTTATTAGCGTAAACGGAGCTATCCTTCTCATACTGGCAGGATGAACCTCAATTTTGTTTAACAGAGCAAATTTATAATCATGGATAATAGGTACAGGAATGTTTGTATGTGATTGTTTATATTGAGTTCTTGCATCGATGGAGAACAAAGCAATGCAGATAAATGTTTCGAGCAGGAATAAAAATACATGAAGTGGTAAAAAATATTGCACATCATAACATGATTGATCAAGTCTGAAAGCAAAGGCAACAGAAATGCAGTGGAAAACAGACAACAAACGCTTCCAACGTCATGAAATAATATAAAAAATGTTATGATCATAAGAAAGTAGACAGTAATACACTCGAAAAACGGATGATCAACACAAAGCTACTCAGGTTTCAGCCATTACCTATCGTCAGGCACGATGTGGGGATAAAAGAAGTTACTCGAAATATGCACCAACACCGGAGGAGAAGATGAGTAGAAAAAAGAATCATCACTCAATTGCACAATAACTACACACATGACAATTGTTCTCTGTGCAATATTATCTTCAAATATGCAACACCAAATACGTCAAACAATAAAATAAAATTATATATTTAAAAATAAAAACAAGACTGATCGTCAATAATAACAATTCAACTGCAAAATCTGAAGTGCAGTGAACCAGTGTCGTTTACGAGTTCATATATTGTTTGAAGAACTGTGATACGCAAATATCCAAATCCATAAAAAATTACCTTGGCTACACCACCACAAAATCGACGAGAAGATTGACATTGCACCTTTTCAACACTAGTTCCGTCTGATTGCAGTAAAGGCACATGGAGACATTCAAGGACATTAATGATATATTTGTTGGTAATACAAATATAATAGTATTATACACATGTAAATAAAGATTGCAAATAACATGGTAACATTACGCTAACCTTGTTCGAAAATTACCATACAGAACACACTATTGAGTCACTAGGTCGAAATTATATAAATTAATATATATATATATATATATATATATATAATTTTTATACATGTTTATTGAAAAAATTAAAGGAATAATTACTGATAGTAGCTAAATGTATAGCTGAAAAGAACGAATGTTTTTAAAAGTTGGAGAATTTCAACATAAGCTGAGTTATGTAAATAAAAGTGTCTGAAGACAATTAAATATTGAATAAAAAATAATGATAATAGCTTGTTCGTCATTTTTACCGAAACAGGCACACATATATATATATATATATATATATATATATATATATATATATATATATATAAATATATCGTAGAATTTTGTGTCAGGTAGTTTCTGCTATCACATCATCGATTATATCTGAAAAACTATTTCACTGCAACCACCTTGAATATTTTATGTGGGGCGATTTTAGGCGAAAAACTTGTAACAACAAAGTTGAACAAAGGACAAGGATAATTGCTGCATTCAACAGATTAATCAAGGTGAACAACATGAAAAGTTAAAAGGGATTCCGAATTCGTCTGTTTGTTATGGATGAAATCAATGCTTCTTTACTATTTCAAGTAATCTTTCTGTATTCTTTGTAAAAAAATAACTGTTAAAATGATATCCCAATGTTATTTGAAATTTTTAAGTAATTTAAACGAAAGTTTATACGTAACCTCTCTATTTCCCTTATATATCTCTTTTCCTGTCTGCATATAACACATCACTCAAAAAATAACGGGTATAACTAAAAAACAAAAATTTTAAACAAAATTCGACTCTCTTCCCCAACATGGATTGATACACTGATTCCAACGCTTCTTTAACTCGATGCCATTTTTATGAAACACGCCTGTGTTTCTAATATCACTTTTTATTACCTCCAGATATGTTTCCCTGGTTTATTATTTTGAGGTCTGTAAACAGCCAGTGTTTGCTGGGGGCCCGATCTAAAGAATAGGATGAAGGTGGTAGCAATTTGAAGGGCAACTAATATAGTTTTGACTTCTTTGCAATTGACTTGTGACATAGGGCGTTGTCTTGGTGAAAGAACACATGTTGCTTTATTCATGGCATTATTTGGCGATTTCTTTCTTCAAAAGCACCAATAATGCTACAAAATATATATTATCAGTAGTTCCTCATTTCTCAATGTAATCGATGCACAAAATACCTAGCGCATTCCAAAATACAGACGCCAAAATCTTGCCTGCTTAAGTTTCGCTTTTGCCGATTTGAACCGCTTTCTCCTGTTGCAGTCGACTCAGCTGATTGCCGATTTGACTACAGAATGAAGTAATGGATTCATGTTTCATCCATTATTCCATATTTACGCTACAAACTTCTTGTTGCTTTGAAACAATGCTCTGAATCGCCGATACGTTGTTGTTTTCTTTTTACAGTGAGCAAACGCGACATTCATTTTAAACACAGCTATCTCATTGACAAACATTCATACTTAATAACGAATAACCTGCCTTCTGATATGTTCATCTAAAATACGACTGTTGATATGTTGCCGTTTTCGGAATATCTTCCAGTTTTGGCAACCTGAGTTTTCGACATAATCAGTCTCTGTACAATCACGTTTAAAATAAGCATACCACCTGTTAACCGTTGTTTCGAAAGAAGAGAGTACGACTAACACTTATCAAGCCATAGTTTTGTTTGAACAATATTTTTTTTATCAAAGTGAAATGATTTATCAACACACGAAACTCAGATTTTCATTGTTTTGAAAAATTACAACAGTTGATTTACTTAAATAACTGTAATTAGCAAACTAATTTTTCAATTGGTAATAAATTGTGCCATATGCCATTTTAAAGTTAATTTATATGGACGTTTTATTAATCGTGCAATTTGCTTGACAGGTCCCGGATAATCTCTTGGCGTGTATATATATATATATATATATATATATATATATATATATATATATATATATATATATATATAATCTTTTCACCACCAAAAAGCGATTACTGCGACTGTTTCCCAAGAAACTCCAGTGAGAGGAAATAAATATATAACACAAGATATTGGAGATCTCGAAGAGTGGTCAAGACAAAAATAAGAATCAAAGAAGATAGATGATGTCAATTGGCGTGGCAAATTTGGTGGTAGTAGCTATCAGGAAACAAATATAGGCAAGCTTGTTTCACAGGCAGAAAGTGCGAGAAAAGAAATAAATTTGAAGTGGCAGTTCCTTTTTTCTGAATTCGTCGTACCAGTGAAATAAGCTTGTCAGAGCAGAAGCGGAAAAATATGTTTGTGTATATATGTATACCACTCTATAAACATTCGTTTACATTTATTTACCGATGTTGCAACCATAGTTACAGTTTAATTTACACAAGTCCTAGTATATGCTGAATTAGGAATAAAATTTCCCATGGCGTAAAATTTGAAATAATTCAATGACCCGGCGAACTTTCAAACTATTTTCACCAGACATTAATGCACTTATCGCAAATGGAGTTTGAGATTTAGTTATTTTCCTTTTTTATTTAACACATTTCAAATCATATTTCTAAAAGGAAAAAGGACAGCACAATTGTTTCTCTGGTTTTTATTTAATGTTTTTGTTGAAGCATCGCTTGCTGCTCCACTATCGTGGTAAAGGTTAATAAATATCAATAGTCTAACGCAGAAGAACTTGCATTAGACTTTAGTTGCGTTATGATACTTGTCTTTATAAATATTTATGAGCAGAATTACACAGTCTCTTCCCTAATGAATTATGTTTGCCCACGCTATATATCAAAATAAGGTAGGCCTTTCTCTATATTAACAAAGGCTTCATAAATATACATTGTTTAACATTATAAAAAGGCAATACATCACATTTGACCGATGATACTTGTCATTTATTATATTTTGTAGAATTATGTTTTTCTATATGAATTGTGTAGGGACATATTCTCTAAGTTATTGGCAAAAAATAGAATGACAGCAAATATATATAAGGAAACATTTCGAAGCACCGCAAATGAGAGAATGTTGAAGAGTAACATGATCATCCAGAACTTAATGGGACACGCTGCTCAGGAGAAATAGAAGAATATTGTGATAATCTATTGAAAGTCAAAAAAATAATATTGATGAAGGTTCTGTAGGAAAATCCAATTTTGATCTATGTCCTATTCTAAATTTATTAAATATTGACAAGTGATTTTCGAATGTGCCTACAAATATAAAATATTTCAAATAAGAATTATGCTTAGAAGATCTATGAATTACTTTATATTTTATTTATGCAAACTTCAGTAGATTAAAATGTAAACATTCTACATTCTAACTAGATACTGCTAGTAATATCTAAAAGGATCTTAAAAGAGGCGAAAATATATGGCGGTCGTTTTCTTTTCACGAGAGACCTCACAAGAAAAGTGTTTGTCTTTGATCCAACCTGAAGCGTCAAAAATGCATTTCATCCATTAATTTTCGATGAACCGTTGTCAGTACTGCATAATATAATGCATTATAGATAGAAAGAATAATTAATAACTGATGATTTATGAGCCTCAAATTAATTTTCGGATTTATTTTAAATTATATAAGTAATACAGGGTATTACAGAGAGCATTTATTTTTACTTAAGGCATCGTTTGTCTTAAGGCGTTGCCAATCACAGGTTACTATAATTAATAAATCTTTTCAATTATTAAACTTGGTTGTCATTTTAGTATGCCTCTCATTCATTTGTGTACCACGTAGCAGAACATTATGGAGTTTGCCTGATGTTTCACTCGGCTCTCTACTGAAATCTGTCCTGTGGTGTCAAAATTCAAAATATCAATATCTTTAGAATGCATTAAAAAATTATAACTGTCAGTTTCTGATAATAATTATATATTCCTTAAAATGATCGCCTTAAAACATCTTCATCAATCACGCGTCCTGCTCGGAATATTTTTGTATCTTACTAAATATTTAATGTATTCTTTAAACATTGACGAAAATCTCCCGATATCTCTTCATTTTTGAAAGTTTGATGCTACAAATTCAGCTCTCCCATGATTCGAAATATATTTTCTTGCTATTTATTACAGTGTTTATTATAAGAAAGTAACCTTCTCTATTAAAAATCCGAAGGCTGGTCTCTCTGTCACATTTCCTTTATTTTTAAAAAAACTTTCAACCTATATATATTTCTTCACTGTATTCATAATTATATCACCAATTCATAGATACCAGCATGTGCTTATTCTGCTGTTAGTTATATAACATACTGTCTACATACAGTTAATGTTACTTCTCTTTGTCCATAAATTCCTTGTTATTTGAGACCGTGTCTTTCTATATCTTATAGCGTTGTTCTCAGTGATAATACAACCCGGTAGAAATTAAAGTCATGTAAGTATTGAGTCTCTGTAGATATTTCCTAAATCTGTTAAAAAGATCTGTACTTGATTTAACCTTTCCTCGTAGTTAAAATAGTTCTTGAAACTTACCGACATTCATAGAATGAAGTTCCAGAACAATTTGGCTAGAGATACTATATTTAATAATCTATTGCTTTAAAATAAATCACACAGTTCTTGTCATATTTACAGTTTTAATCTTCTAAGTATCTTATGAATCAAAATGGGAACATGAATGGGATCATGTGCTATGTACTTATTTATATAAAATAAACAACAGTAAGAACTTTATCTAGTAGACTATAATAGCCAATGCCCAGAAAGTAAATTAGCTGTGATAACTTACTAATGAATAGGACACACATAATTTACGCTTCCCACGAGCAACTAAATAGCAGAAAACAAATATTACACAAGAATAAATTTCAAAAATAAATAAATGAAAAGCAAATTATTTTTACAAAAGTTTTAAAAATAGCACACAGCATAGGATCAACATATTTTATTGCAAACAGATTCACAATAACTATGTGCAGGAGGAATTCGCTATATGAAATCTTAATAAACAAAATAACCCTGCTGCAATTTTTTTAAATATGAAAAATATTAATATATTTCAGAAAATAGAAGATTTGTATATTCCAAAGATTCATTGGTAATATATATTTTGCAGCAGCCGATCCTCAGACAAAAAACAGGTAATGTTTAAAATCATCGAAATAAAAAACAGAAAACAGCCACATGCAAACACTCGCGTGACCATACCGAGAACAGATATATGTAACGTCGATCTACCGATTTATTTTCCTCGCTCATTTTAGAACCAAACAAGGACATAGATAAATATAGAAAAAAGTTTAAAAAAAAAGAAAGATAAAGAAAAGGAGAACAAAAAGTATCAAGAGGAAGGAAGTTAAAGTTAAAGAATTAGATCGACACGCAGCGTCTATTGTCCACATAAAAATATACGTGAATGAAAGCGAAAGTATTAACAAGAATTGCAATTCGTCTGTTTCTTTGAAAAGCAAGACATGGAAACTTATAATCTAGTTTTAAATATAATGGGTTGTACGCTATAAAAACAATTAGTTCTACACTTTAATAAAAAGTATAATACAAATAATAAATGGTATTATTGTATTATTATAAATTTAGTAATAATAATATAAAATAAATATCATAATAATAATAACAAACAGATTTTAAAATAAATTAATAATAAATACTCCAATAATTAACAACTAATAATAATGATAAAATTTATATAAAAATGAAAATTTGAAGGTTTTATAACACTGCTAATAATAAAAATCTTAAAATAATAAAAAACCTACTAGTAAAGAAGATAACATACACCGAAAAGAAAATATATCATATAATACCGAATAAGAAGAAAGAGTAAAATTAAAAAATATATACATATATATATATATAAATTTATACACACATATTCATACAGACATACACATATACACTTATATATATATATATATATACAATTATGTATAACTATATATTCATTATACATACACCCATATACATATACATACCCACACATTCATACGCACATATACATAGAATATTGCATTCTTATAATATTAATATTATATATCAATTATATTAATACAATATAACTATTTAAAAATATGAGCATAATATTTTTAACGGGAATTACAAATTCTGAAGTTTAATTTTGATTTTGATCATGTTAAAATATTTTTTTCTTTTGCTTATACCGGCATTTAAATAACAGTTCGTTTCGTTGGTTCAAGTTTTGCATAAATTACATTTGTCCCTGAAGTTTTGGGGGTATTAGCATATTTTATTATCCTCCATTTATCCATTGGGGTAAATCCTCAGTCCTTTATATTCCAGAAGCACAAGGATTGTTTGATGTTTCAAGGAAACGTTGAAAAACGAGTATCTCTGATTGTAAAGTCTGTTTCCAACTACCTACAGATAGCACTATATATTTTCTTTTTTGTTAGGGACCACTTCTAGAAAGACTGTAGCTTCATAAATAGCTTTTTCGGAATTACACCAACCACAAACGGGGCAGTGGTTTCGATTGATGCAATTTCATATTTATACTTATGCATATATATATATATGTCTGTTTAAACATTCGTTTAATTAATGCTTCCAGAGTGGAGCCAAAATGTCTCCGTTGCCCAGATTTTTAGAAACTCATTTGTAAAAATATTTTCCTTGATTCAACATCTATTTATCCTCCCCGCTTACGAAAATTAAAAACCAAAATTAGAAAGAATGAAAAAAAAGGCATACTCCTTTCAAACCCGCACCAAAAAAATATACGAGTAATTAATTTATTTATAAAAAATCGTTAAAAAAAATCAAATTTGTTACGTCTTATCACAAACTTTTATCGATTTTAGGGCGAATAAAATTTCCCTTGCTCTCGACCGCCGGTTAAGTAAAGTGTTTCAAATCACAAAGGTGATATATATATATATATATATATATATATATATATATATATATATATATATATATATATATATATATTTACTAACCGAAATGTGTGTTATTGAGCAGCATTCAAAAATATGAACCCTATCAACGTAGTAAATGCACCAGATTAATTTGTAATTTGTTCGAGTAACATATTCAAATAATTGGTGACACATTTTCATATAAAATATATTGGAAATAGCAATGCCGGCTAGCAAATATGTAAACAAACTGTTTCATTAAAAACTCGAACCCGAGTATCGAATAAATATAATGTTTATTCCAAATATGTTAAATATGTCGGGTGTTAAAATCATTTCTTTAATGTTTGGGATTCTCTGTAATATTTTATGTTTACATTGGTTGACACTACGATAAGTTTGAAAACCGAGATGGTTAATTACGTATGTAAAATGTCTTAGACTAGACTCATTTCTTTAGTCGCGTTTGACATATGTGATTTGATTTCTGTGATGTAATCTAGCAACTATCTTAGATCTTAGATATTACGGAGCAAATGTAAAAAATCGACACTATTGGCCAAAAATTGCGAAAAGGGAAAATTGCTGACCTTAAACTCAAACAGTATGTGTCGACCTGGCTTCTCTGTAGATATCTGTCCCTAGATTGTTTGAATGGCGTAGCTTAAAAAATGTAGGGGTGCATAGGGAACAGTCACACACAGACTCAGAGATTGCCTTTCATATATATAGATATATTCAAATTTTATCATCCTGAACAATTCGGCTTTAATTATACATTCCACTGTTATTTTAAAACCGTGCATATTACATCTTTATTGACTGACAACTTAGATAAGTTAAAGAATATCTTTGTCTTCGTGCTTAATAAATGCAGGCATGAACAGTATGCCATTTTCAGCTTATGAAAGAAAGATCCCTCTTATTTTTAATTAGATTTACTTTTACCGTATGAAATATGCATCGATAAGCCCCATACTAACCCATATATTTCTGTCAAATCATGTACTTCACCAAGCTAAAATATTGCATTCATTAAAATCTATTTTCTATATAATGAACCATTATTTCGCTGCCTCTCTGAATTCCAAGAGCTCATATATAACAAAGATTGTTATCCGCCCGTTTTAATGTATTATTTGTACGAAAATCATTATCTAATATACAGTCTTTCCTGACGTGTCTTCTTTCCTTCGTCTTTGCAGCAAATTCATTTCCTGGTGTCCCGTTCTATGCAACAGGTTGATTGTTTATTGTGTTCTGCTTAACATCGTTATCATAATGCAGAATGGAACTGATGTCCTGCAAATGCAAGTCAGGAAATTAACCATCAAAATACAAATTAAATCAACTCAATATACGGCAGAAAATGTCACAAGTGTAGGAATAAGAATCGAATTCTGGACGAACATCTACATATTATTTTGAAAGTATCAAGTTATGCAGATTTACCATTGGATGTTTGTAAAATTGCAGCTTGTACGGTAAGTGATAGTCAATACTGTAATAGCAGGGAAACAAATATAATTTTTATTCAAAAGGTAGAGGGCTCGATGCAAAAATTATATTTTATTTACAGAGCCAAATATAAAAATAAAACAAAAATTTCGATATTTAAATCTGTTGAATTGACATTTCTACGAGGAAACCCTCGCGTCTACAGATATGGCGAAACAAAAATTTTATTTACTCAAATAATTGTAATCTTAATAACTGAGATGAAATTATTGTAATTGTAATACGTGTAGATCCGTGAGTATCTGTCCGGTGAAAGGAAAGTGTAAATCTACCTAGGTAATCGACAAAGCTCGAATTTCACCAACCCACAATAGAACAAATTACCAGACATATATTTTTACGTGCGTTGGTCATTTTAAGCAACGTTATTATAACCATAGGCATTCCTTTTCCAAACCTAATCAAAAATATCAAACGGCCCTTTCCCGAAGATTTTGGAAAGTGAAGGAAAAAGGACAAAGCACGATAGTTAGTTGGAAACTAATAGGCTCAGCATCTACCCCCAGAAATTATTATTATATATGCAATCTATATTTAAGGGAAGGAAATAAAAATGTTAAAGTACCCAAATCAAAACCTACTTTCAAATTTACGTAAAGAACTCATAATAACTCATAAGTAAATGCCATAATTAGTCGAAATTTTTGACTATTAAAACTTAAGATTTAATTTTAAAATCTAATCTAAGAATTTAGTAGATTAAAACTTTTTTGGCTAGTAAATTTAGACCCTACTAACGAATATTAATCCCAGCCTTATATATACCTTCCTTCTTCCTTTTCCGATCTAAATATCTACTATTTAACATGTAAGAAGCTGTAGACTAACACTTTACCCTAATTTTTCTTGCACCTTTATAATTCTTTCTTTTTGATTTGTTTTCCGATGATTATTATTTCTATCTTTTTCCATGAGTCATATAACTTCCATGCGCCTTGTTTTAATTGTAACGGGTGGGTGTGTTTATGTACATGTGTATTATATATATATATATATATATATATGTGTGTGTGTGTGTGTGTGTGTGTGTGTGTGTGTGTGTGTGTGTGTGTGGCCATGCATTTATATACATGTGTATGTGGATATGTGTATATGTATCGTGCGGATACGTGTATATGTATATGACCTTATAATTGTGTATGTGTGTGTATATGTATGGGTGTATATGTAGGCTTATATATATATATATATATATAGATAGATAGATAGATAGATAGATAGATAGATAGATATGTATATGTGTCTGTATATGTATATGTGCGTGTATGTATATATAGAAATTGGTTAAACTCACCTTGATATCAGACAAAATTTAATTATATTTATTTTATTTTTAATGCTAAATTTATAATAATCTTTACACAATGTAATTAATATTGGGTTCTATTTCAGCAGTGTCCTTACAATATATATAATAATTCGGTTCCTTTTGACTCAGGTATGTGCGAAGTTTATGTCTTCAAATATGAGACATAGGTATCTGTTTACTTACTTAAATTAAAAAATGTAGATGGAAGATTTTTGGAATTCTTCCTGTTTAAATATTTTTTAGTATATTTGAATTTGAATAAATAAAACTTTCGATTCACTGAAGAAGCGAAGATTTGCCCGAAGAAATGTATATTCTCACGAATTTAAGTACAGAAGTTTTTGTTTTATTTCATATATATATATATATATATATATATATATATATATATATATATATATATATATATAGGGTGGCCCATAAGTCACTTTACAGTTTGAAAATAAAACAACAGTTTACAGTGTGTAAATTTGTTCTGACTTAATTACGAAAGATAATGTCTCTTATGTAGCCTCTATTCTCGGCTCGCACTGTCGAGCTCTTTCTAAGCTATTCTCCATGACAGTTCTTAACATCGGAAGTTGTAGGGAAAGAATTTCCTGTCGTATGCTTACTTTAAGTTCTTGGATGGTTCGAAACTTATTGACTTCCACTTTGTCTTTAAGTCTGGTAATGTCAAATCAGGTGAACGTGGAGGCCATACAAATCGGAATTTCGTGAGATGTTTTGATTCTGAAACATCGCGGTTAACAACGGTATTGTGGCTCTAGCTGTATGTTTGCTAAATGAGGTTGAACAAAATTCACTAGCATATCTCTATATCTCTCAGCAGTTACAGTCACAGCATTTTCATTCGCATCATTAAAGAAGAAGACCCAATAACCTTTTCTGAGTTTACTCCACACAACATTGTGAAATTTACTGGGTGCATTGGACTCACCTGAACTTAGCGTGGATTTTCAAGGCCCCAGAATCTGGTATTCTGTTTATTGACATACCAATTCAAATGGAAATGTGCCTCATCTCCCATGATCAACTTGTGAATAAACCCATTTCATTTCTTGCAGTTTCCTGAAACCTGACAGCGTAATTTATTCGTTTCTGAAAGTCTGCTGGTTGTAAAGATTGCACTAATTGGACCTTGTAGGGATATATGTGCAAGTCTCTTTGAATGTGCTGGAGAGAACTCCGTGAAATGCCAAGTTCTTGAGAACGCCTTCGAGTGGATGTGGTTGGGTTCTCTTCAATGCTACACCTCACATCTTCAGTATTTTCAGTTGTACGTACTGAGCGACCTCGTCCATGTCTAGACTTATCATTTACAGAGCCCTAGTCTTGAAAACGCGTCACTAAGTTTATTATTGCAGGCCTACATGGAAGATGCTGAACATTGCAATGGCGCATATAAGATCGTTGCGTTGCAACAATTGACCGTCTATTTTCAAAGTAAAATTCAATTATCTTCACTCGTTGGTTTTTTGTAAACTTATCCATACCAAAAAAAGTCGAAAGATTCTATGTAATAATTCTGAAAAAAGAAATAAAAATATATTAATAGAAAAAAGTTATTTAATTTTAAAAATGTAAAGTCACTTATGGGCCACCCTATATATATATATATATATATATATATATATATATATATATATATATATATATATATAAATCAAATTAATGGCTGTATGTACAATTTTAAATCAAAGAAAATAAAGTTAATAGAATAAATTTATAAGTTGAATTATTAAAACTAAAACATATTTTATAATATTTTGACACTATCAACTGTGTATTAAGAGTTAAAGAATCGCAGTACATGTTCATATACGTTAATAAAGAGGGTCAAGTTTGAAAACCATTTTCTTGGTTGACACTAATAAATCTATCATTCACAATGGAAAATGTATTTTTTCATGGTATCTTTCGATAGGAATATGATTTTCGAAGATAATAATCTGTGTTTTGTTTCAGGCTTTACTGCCAATAGTAAGAAAAGATTGGCAAACTTGAACCACTAAAAATGATTTACTTGCTCTTTCCTCAGAGAGACTGCAAGATTTTTAATAATTCCAAAAGTCAAGGACATGATATCAAACCTGCGCTCACTGAATGTAAGAAAACAATAAAGAAACGTGTTCATTCCTTCTTTATGAAGTCAAATGCTGAGTTCTCTACCATCAGAGTTATTCAAATTTTTCCAAATTATTGACAGTGCGAAAGTGAATAATTTTATTTTAAAATATAATGTACTAAATAATTTATGTTATACAAGCGTGAAATTCAGATACGTGCTGAATATTTAAAATTATTGTCTAAAATTAATATTACTTTTCACCCTGGTATGCTGATGGAAGACGCACATATCTTATGGAGTCGATCATTGCCAGGGGCCAACGCATGCTGCCTACTGAGAATAGTGACGAGAAATATACATCAAGGTATTTTCACTCTCTATATATTCTGTGAACTCATTTTTTTCAAGCATGTCTTGTCACAAACATTTACTTTAATATTATTTCATAAACTGTACTTTCATTTATGTACAAATTACATATATGTGCGTATTTGATCAGTACATTTTATCAATATATATATATATATGTATTAAAGTGACTTTTAAAGTGAATAATATTTTATATATATTTTAAATCATGTTAAATTGTTGAAGTTTTATATGTAATTTTGTTTGTAGTCGCAACATGGTGTTTGATATTTAGAATGTTAATAGTTACACAAAATACATTACTGGTAACATCACCGTGATTATGCATATTTTAAGAAAGTGTTTGTCATGCATATTTTTGCAAGATCATAAATTATTCAATGTAGCTTGGAAATATGAATTCTATGAAGATAACGAGTTTTCAGCAGCTATTTTTTCTTCAACCACTTAAACCATGATCAGAAATTGAAAAATAACTTACATTTTGATTTCAGTCAAACTGTTTTTTAATTTATTTGAAATAAAGAAAAATTAAGATCTTACTATATGATACTTAAAGTGTGTAGACAAATAATATAAATAATTTCAAATGATATGATCCCCATTCAAAACTAAAAATATGACTTAAATGTGTAATTTCTTTAATTTCATAGTAGAAATTAAAGCGACATATTTGTCCATTTCAAAATCTAAGCGCAAAACCAATGTTTAGATCGACAGATAATTATACATATCGAATGACCAGATACATATCGACTAATATTCAACTAATGTGTTAGTGATAAATTAATTTGTACATTATATATAATAATATATATATATATGTAAAAAGAAGCGAAAATCATCTGAGAATTTATTTTTTAAATCATTTGCTTTTTTCCGTTCAGTACATAGGAGACCATGTCTTTCCATATCTCATTATTTTTTCTAACTTTTAACACATAATTGTAATCTTCAAATATATACTTATTCATTCATTCAGTATGGTCCAGGTTACTTTCCCTATCACTCTTTTTTATCTATTGCCCTCGGTTGTATCAAATTCTCCAAACACTCTTTTCGCACGATATATCACAGAAACTTCTACTGTCAGTTCCCGATGTTGAGTATCAGATTGTTTTCATATCCTGTCGAAAACCTAGTTGTTGCTTAGATATTCGCTCTATAGTATCTTCAGCAAACTTATGAGGAATCACAATTCCTTTGCTTCAAGCTTTTTCTTTATCTTTGTTCAGGTTGTCCAGTACAGGTAGTCATATTGAAAGACAGATATAAAGTAGCAATCAAGTGCTGTCTCTTTGTTTTAAAAAAAAACTTGTCTCTTAATAATCTACTGATATTTTGGAATACATTTTTGGACATGCCAGTACTCCTGCAGACGTCAATGTTGCCATTCCGTTTTATTGGAATTTACATTAAGCCTATTTCTAAAGTGGAATTCATTACTAAAAATACTGAGAAATTACTCGCTTCCTTGTTTCCATTTAGCAAGTAATAGACATTTCATTTTATTCTGTACATTTATAAAACCATATCTTACTTTACATGGGCTATCACTGCCATATATGGGAAGAAGCTGACCAATTCTCTCTGACCATTCTTTATTTTCTGATCATGAGAGTGATAAAAGCTTTTTCCGCGTCCATGTGTTTTATGACATATTTTCAACGTACAAAGCCATCTCTGCATATTTCAAATCATATACGATTGTTAATTCTTCATAAAATATTGTGAATAATAAGAACTTAATTTATTTAAATAATAAATGCAGAATATCAGAAGATTGAATAAGTTCTTATTAAATATTCAGATTTAAAATATCTGAAATCTCGCTTTTCCAATTATAATCGGATACAACTTTATATATTTTATATTACAGACCACCAAGATTCTTTCCAGGAAATAATCCTAAAATGCCATATGGTCTCAGCCATGTACAAATAGCATATGTTATATATTTCTCACATAATTTGTTTGCTTTTCCTCGCTAGAATTTAAAATTATATCTCCCATAAATGCTGGACTTTTTCAACTCGTATAACATGAATGTTACAGGAAAAGAATTTTATATTCGTTATTTATTATCAGGGAGTTTTCTGCAGTTTTTAAATCAAATACTTTAAAGTTCACTGATTTGCAACTGATAATGTAAACGATAAAATATATTTTGCAAATATTAATCCTGGAAATTTTAAATGTCGAATATATCATATGATCAAGTCTATGGTGTAAAACCATATTGCAGTAAATGTTTTAAAAATATTGCTTCGAACCATCGTCACAAGAATGGAGAACAACTTTCGAAAAGGGCAACTTGTATTGGCTAAAAATAATTTTACATTCAGAAGAACTATAGATAAACTAACATATTTCAAATGAAGTCCCAAAATTGCAACAATTCAAAATCAGAATTAACGCTATCAAAAAACCTAAGATTTATCTCACTCAAAATATATTTGAAGTGATTTACATTCGCTCCAAAATTATTCTGAAAAACTGATAATAATGAAAGCTTGTTTTCAAAATTAAGACAAATTAAATTTCACAAAAATATAGCGGCAATCATCTATTTCAAAACAATTCTAATTGCTGAAAAAATAGGTAATTAGCAGAAAGAAGATAAACCATGCTATCATTTTATTAGGCTCACAGATTTAATGCCTTTAAGAAATATATTTTTTGTACGGAATTATCGGCTGAAATTATTTACTTATTACTATATTACATAGAAGTGACACTAAGGATGAAAATAACAAATAACAAAAAAAGGTTAAACTAAAAGTGCTAACGAACAACCGTCCTATTTTCATCTTCGAAAAATAATTAATTCTGTTTTAATATACTTAATACTTAAAAATCGATGAGTATTAACTTTAGCAACATTGGATTTATTCTAGATATTAGCCATGCAGCGGTTTGTCTTGTCATCACTGTTTCATCTGTTCAAGAGCTTTATCCTTGCTTTTCTTTTTACATGTTTTTGTCGCAATTGTTGGATCTTGTCTTCTATTTTGCTTTTCTACGAAATCTACTAAGTTGCTGTCTTCTTTCATTATTGAATATTTCTTCGTTCTCTTTGTATGTTGTTTGACTAGTTGTATCATCCAGTCCTTTGTTTTTTCTATGAATGTTATTAAGCCCATAATTGTTGTCTTTTATGACAATTCAGGCTATATAAAATCTATTCCACCTTCTTTACGCCTGTGGATGATGCATCTGATGCTTAGAAGAAGCTTTCTTGTTTTAGAATCTGATGTCGTTTAGTGTCCAGTTCAAAACGTTGAAACTTTATTGGATCACTATGATAGGAAGTATATTAATGGACATAATTCTCTTCTGATAATTCTCTTTAGATTTAATATCAGTCGTAGCCTTCTATAGTATTCCTTAGGCACTTTTCTTTCATTTTTTTGGTGAATTTCTTTTCACTCTGATTTACACCTATTTATTTATAAGCTTCTTCTGTCTCTAAATCTTTTATTGTTACAGCAGGGTCTAAGCTAATTGAGGATGCTTGTTGTAGCAATCCTCGAAAACTGTATATTTAACACATTTATTAAAACTTAATTCCATTCCATTACCTTCACTGAAGCATTTTACAGATTGCAGAATCCCATCCAGTTCATTTTCCTTCTTAGCATACAAGTTTAAGTCATCCATGTAAAATAGAAGACATATTTTCTTTTGAGCTATTTTATAACCACATCCTGTTCAGGGAAGTTGACTGGTTAATGCTATTAATGATAGCAAAGTATTAAGAGAAAATGATATGCAAAATAGTAAGGGAAAGTTTTTATTACTATTATTACTATTATTATTATGTCATTTTTCATCATATTTCGATTTCTGCTTTGGTCTCACTACCACCCAAGTCTGCGGAGAGACCTAAGGCAGGTAGTGGCGTGTTGTTATGGCTCCATTTCATGTTTTTCTATTTCCCTATCATCCCCAGCATTACATAGTTAAAGTTTTCCTTAGTGTGTGGGCTGTACTTAATAAGACAATTTTTTGTATATCTCTTAAGCTAGGGTTTCCAGGGATTCTTTCAATGTGTTGTTTTGTTCCATTTTTTATCATTCCAAGTGCACCTACTATCACTGGCACAACTCTTGTTTTCAATTTCCACATTTTTTCTATTTCAATTTCCAGGTCTTTATATTTTGACAGTTTTTCAAATTCCTTGATTGCTATGTTACAATCCGCTGGACAAGCCATATCAATTAATAGACAAGTTTTCTCCTTCTGGTTTTTAACAATAATGTCTGGCCTGTTTGCTTCAATTTTTCTGTCTGTGTAGATGGTGTAATCCCATAGAATGGTTACATCTTCTATTTCTGTAACCGGTGCTGGATGATGTTCATACCAGTGTTTGTTTACAGCTTTTCCATAATGTTTGCACATTGTCCAATGTAAATATTGCCCAACTCTATCGTGGCGATTTTTATATTCGTTTGGGGCAAGCACAGAACAGCCTACGATTAGCTGGTCTATTGTTTCTTGGTGTTTATCACAAAACCTGCATTTTGGATCCATATTATTATGCATAATATTTGCCTGAAAGTTTCTCGTGAAAAGACCTTGGTCTTGTGCTGCAAGTATAAATCCATTATTATTATTATTATGTCATTTTTCATCATATTTCGATTTCTGCATTGGTCTCACTACCAACCAAGTCTGCGGGGAGACCTAAGACAGGTAGTGGCGTGTTGTTATGACTCCATTTCATGTTTTTCTATCCTCCCTATCATCCCCAGCATTACATAGATAAAGTTTTCCTTAGTGTGTGGGCTGTACTTAATAAGACAATTTTTTGTATATCTCTTAAGCTGGGGTTTCCAGGGATTCTTTCAATGTGTTGTTTTGTTCCATTTTTTATCATTCCAAATGCACCTACTATCACTGGCACAACTCTTGTTTTCAATTTCCACATTTTTTCTATTTCAATTTCCAGGTCTTTATATTTTGACAGTTTTTCAAATTCCTTGATTGCTATGTTACAATCCGCTGGACAAGCCATATCAATTAATAGACAAGTTTTCTCCTTCTGGTTTTTAACAATAATGTCTGGCCTGTTTGCTTCAATTTTTCTGTCTGTGTAGATGGTGTAATCCCATAGAATGGTTACATCTTCTATTTCTGTAACCGGTGCTGGATGATGTTCATACCAGTGTTTGTTTACAGCTTTTCCGTAATGTTTGCACATTGCCCAATGTAAATATTGCCCAACTCTATCGTGGCGATTTTTATATTCGTTTGGGGCAAGCACAGAACAGCCTGAGATTAGGTGGTCTATTGTTTCTTGGTGTTTATCACAAAACCTGCATTTTGGATCCATATTATTATGCATAATATTTGCCTGAAAGTTTCTCGTGAAAAGACTTTGGTCTTGTGCTGCAAGTATAAATCCTTCAGTTTCAGACTTTAATCCAGATGCACGTAACCATCGATGAGTATTAACTTTGTCAACATTGGATTTATTGGCACGTACTGGATATTGGCCATGCAGAGGTTTGTCTTGCCAGCGCTGTTTCATCTTTTCAAGAGCTTTATCTTTGGCTTTCATTTTCATATTTTTTGCCGCAATAGTTGGTTCTTGGCTACTGTTTTGCTTTTCTACAGAATCTACTAACTGTAATTCTTGTTTGTATTTACTGCCTTCTTTTATTATTGAATATTTTTTCTTTCTTTCTTCATGTTGCCTTACTAATTGTATCATCCAATCCTTTGTTGTTTCTATGTATGTTAGTAAGCCAATAGTTGTTGTCTTGTATGACAATTCCAGCTGAATAAGACCCCTTCCACCTTCTTTACGGGGTATGTATAGACGGTCTACATCAGCCTTTGGGTGATGCATCCTATGCTTAGAAAGAAGCTTTCTTGTTTTAGCATCCATTCGCCTGATGTCGTTTAGAGTCCAGTTTAAGATGTTGAAGCTATATTGGACAACTGGGATTGTAAGGCTATTAATGGCCATAAATCTATTCTGTGAATTTAATTCAGTTTTTAATATCATTCGTACCCTTCTATAGTACTCTTTACGCACTATTTCTTTCATTTTTTTATGGTGAATGATTTTGCTCTCATTTACACCTAGGTATTTATAAGCTTCTTCTGGTTTCAATTCTTTTATTGTTACAGCAGGGTCTAGGCTAATTGAGGATGTTTCTTGTATTGATCCACGTAAAACTGTAGCTTTAGCACATTTATTCAAATTAAATTTCATTCCAATGTCTTCGCTGAAGCATTTTACAGTTTGCAGAAGACCTTCCAGCTCATTATCATTCTTAGCATATAACTTTAAGTCATCCATGTAAAATAGATGGCTTATTTTCTTTTGGCCTATTTTATAACCACATTCTGTCTTATTAAGTTGACTGGTTAGTGCTATTAATGATATGCAGAATAGTAAGGGAGATAAAGAATCACCTTGAAATATACCTCTTTTGATGTTTATTTCATCAGACTTATAGGTTCCATTTATATGATTGAGGTAAAGGGTTGTTTTCCATATAGACATGCACTGTTTGATGAAATTGATGATGACGGGCGATATCTTGTATATATTTAAAGTCTTTAAAATCCATTCATGTGGCACACTATCGAATGCCTTTCGGTAGTCTATCCAGGCAGTACTAATATTTTTCTTTGTCTTGTAGCAGTTTTCCAGGATCATTTTGTTAATTAGCAATTGGTCTTTACAGCCATAACAGCCACGTTTGCACCCTTTTTGTTCAAGCGGTATCATGTCATTTCTTTCTAAGAATAAATATGTTTGTTTTGTTAAAATAGATGTTAGTAGTTTATATGTTGTCGGAAGACATGTAATTGGTCTGTAGTTTTTCGGGTTGTTTGTGTCACCATTCTTGGGTAGAAAAAATGTAATTCCTTTTGTCATCCATGCAGGAATTTTAGTGGGATCGTCAACCATTTCTTGGAGTTCTTTGGCTATTTTTTTATGTGCTGCATTTAAATAATATAGCCAAAATTTAGGAATTTTATCTATACCTGGAGTTTTCCAATTGTGTGCTTTTTTTAGTGCAAATTTAATATCATCTTCTGTAATTCCAGACCATGTCTGTTCGGGTTTATTCTTCATTCGTTCTATCTCCTGCGTAATCCAATGTACTTCCTTGCTAGGTTCTTTAGGGCAAGCCCATATCTTTTCCCAGAACTGTGTGACTTCTTCCATTCTGGGGGGTACTGTCACTTCAATTCTTTTTTTACCTATTTCCCTGTAAAATCTCTTTGTATCAGTCTGAAAGATCTTGTTTTGTCTGTAAAATTTTGCTCTTTTTTCATAGCGTCTTATTCTTTGAGCCTTCAGTTGGATTTTTTGCTTTATTTTTTCTTTATTTGATAAGACGTCATTTTCATTCCTGATGTTATATTTTTTTTCGGCTCTTCTTCTTTTCCTAGTTCTTACATTTATTCCTCTACTCAGTTCATCCAGTACTGACAGTTCACTTCTTAGTTGTTCGATTTCTTTTTCGATTTTTCTTTTCCAAGGTGGATCTTCACGTCTGCGTGACTGCCTTGTTTTTATTTTGATGTTTAATTTTTTTGTTGCTGCTGTTGCTGATGCATATATTACTTCGTTAAGATTTGTATTCGGGTCTTCATCCAGTATTGATTTCTGTGCTGCATTGTACAATTTAATAGTTCGGAGGTTTTGTTTTGTTGGTTGTAATTTTGGGAGCTGTTCACGTTCCTCCATTGTAATACTTTGTATTTGACTTAGCTGGTTTTTTATTTCTATCTTGGCTTCCTGAATATTCTTCTTATTTTCCGTCAAATAATTATCTTCGATGTGTTCTGAACTAATTTTATTTTTGTCTTTTAACTGACTCAGACTCAGATCGCACCTTTCCAGCACTTTTAGACTTACATCATTATCTTCGCAGTGATTTGCGTGTTTCACGGTTTCTACATTATGACCTGTGATTTGTTTGATGCTATTACTTTTTATTTCTGGTTCCGGTTCCTTTTCATATTTTGTTGATTCGACTCTTCTTGTTACAATTCTTTTAATTTCGTGAATCTCAGCCTCTGACAGTCGGTTATTACGAATAATGTACCTACGTACATTGGCCAATTTATTTTCGTCAATATACTTTCTATTTGTTTGACCAACTTTTTCACGCCAAATGTCATATGTTTGGCGAGTCATGTTTTTTTGAGGTTTGAGTAACGCTTCATGAAATGCAGTCATAACGACTTTGTACTCCTCACGAGACCATTTTATTTTTTCTTTCTTTAAATATACGGTTGTAGATCTAGCTGGTGAATTTTCAGGACCATCATTAGGATTATCCTGGTTGTGGGGACCTGAAGATACATTCTTTGTGTAGGAGTTTGTTCCTATGGCAGATTTTTCGACGTCAGGTAGGTTCCCTCCTGAAGGACGGGCTCCCTGTTTATCCACTGGAAGAGCCATACTGGACTTTTTATTTCTATTTGTGTTTTTCATGTTTTTCCCACGAGTGACGCACGGGTCCAAAAGTCCACCCAAAGTTGCCCGGCACGTTGGGTAACGGTCTTTTACAAACAGGGTCCCGAAACCTGTAGGGAATCGCTTGTGACCTCAATAACGCAGTAGCCATTCACTCCTCGGCACGATTAACACCTTGAGTTGCGGGTTGTTGTTCGGAGTTTTCCTTCTCCTAAATGGGCTGCCAAGCAAAATCTGACATAGACGCGATTGGAATTCAAGGAGAAAGACGGCTCAACGAAACAAAACATCAATATTACTAGAGTAGTTTGTTTGAAAAAAAAAAAAAAAAAAAATTATAATATCTTAAGAAAAAAAAAACCCTGTTTATATTAAAACAAAATTTCATATTGAGAAAAGGAAAAATTCAAATAGAGAGACGTTTGTTGGAAAAAAAAAAAAAAAAAAAAAAAAAAAATTATAATATCTTAAGAAAAAAAAAAACCCCTGTTTATATTAAAACAAAATTTCATATTGAGAAAAGGAAAAATTCAAATAGAGAGACGTTTGTTGGAAAAAAAAAAAAAAAAAAAAAAAAAAAATGTAATAATTTGTTCGTCCACTTTATCTTTCATTTTTTCAACAAAGTCGTTGGTCAAAAATAGGATTATCATAATAAGATAAATTAAATAAGTAAATTAAAACAATAAATAAATAAAAATAAATTTATCAAAAAAATACGTAGACTTTCTATAAAATAATACCATATAAATTGTTTTTCATCGGATTTAATTTATTTTCTTGTTTTGTTTTGTTTTTAAGAAAATTATAATAGTTAAAAAAAAAAAAAAAAAACAAAAAATAATTTACACGAAATATCGACAGCTAAAGGAAATATAATACGGATGATTTTATTTAGGTTAATTTAAAGAACAAACATATAAATTAAAATAAAGCAGAATTTCATAAAAAAAAAAAAATATTCCCTAATATCTAAAGAAAAAATCCTGTTTATATTAAAACAGAATTTCATATTGAGAAAAAGAAAAATTCAAAGATAGAGACGCTGGTTGAAAAAACAAACAAACAAACTTGGATGTAACGGCCGTTCAACGAAAAAAAAAAAAAAACATCACTGCACTTAGAGAGTATTGTTAAAAAAAAAAAAAAAAAAAATTTATTGCTACTATTAACCTTTGTCCTTGCAAAAAAAAAAAAAAAAAAAAAAAAAAAAAAGTGGACATAGCTTTGAGTTTACTACCGTAACATTTAAAAATAATTTGTTGGCCTACTGTATTCTGTGTTATTCTTTCATTAAATCCAACGAGAATAAGATTATCGAAAAATAAACAAATATATAAAATGAACGAACAAATATAAATAAATTATTACATATTCTTTCTAAGAAAGAATTTTTTTCTAAGAAAAATTATTACATATTTTTTCTAAGAATGAATATCGTCGATCGAACAGAGCGCTTTTCGTCAGATTTTTTATCGTTGTCTTGCTTTAGAAAACTAGTTAATAAATCTATTTAAGGATCATTAAAAGAAGAAACATACAACTAAAATTATATACGAAGGGAAAAATTAATGTTTATGTTTAATATAGTTTAATATAGTGAAATGAGAAATTAATGTTTACATAAAAAAAAAACAAAAGAAAAACGTTACGTTTTCAGGAGCCTCAGAAAAGCACGTCATTCTCGTTGTAATCCCAATCGCGTTATTATTATTATTATTATTATTATTATTATTATTATTATTATTATTATTATATCTTTAACATTTAGAAGGTACTTTTGTCTGCGTATATGTTTTATTGTAATGGTTACTGGCGTAGTTTTGCAAATCACTTATTCAATAATGAGCGTATAGGAATGCATCGTATTTGCGTTCATTTTATACTTAGAAATTCACCTTTCTCTATCAGCGTGTGTTCGCCAAGTGATCAAATAAAATCAAGGTATAATTAAACTTTTAAAAAATATATCTCTCAGTTATAAAATTCATTATATCAGCTATTTTTTTTTCATTGGTGAAAAGTAAAGTATGTTGATTTCAAGACATTAATGGATTTCGTTTCACCCGTCAAAAACTCTTAGAATATTAATCATTATAGTAATTTGTGATTTGTTTATTTTAAAACCAGCACCAATTTGTGTGTAAAAGATACAAATTTTACAAGCACAATAAAATAATTTTTCCGTGACCGTGTCAAAGTGAATATCGCTTTTGGAACCACATTTGTTCCAGGGTTTTTTCTCTTAAGCAGAATAATTTTTTTATAAGAAAGGCTGCTATTTTCCTATGCTGTTACATGTTTTGTCAAGATAGATACTTGCCAACGATTCCATTAGACCTGTATTAAACTTAAATGTAATAGTTGAGTCATACTTACAAGTATCGAATCCTAAACATTTTCATGAAGTATACTAAACAGATATTAATTTTCTTCCACAAAATATTTCATTTAGTGTCTGAGAGACTACACACGATACCCGACATTGTCTTAGAGCTAAGCTATATGGATCTTATAATGAGAATATCATTTTATTATTTTTGTTGGGTAGTTGATTTTGATATAGACGTCCTCTAGAATTTGAATGATACCATTCGTGAAATTATAGTGTAGTGGTGTTCTCTGCAAACCAATACAGTTCCTTTTTTTGTTTTAGTCATATGTAGAATCTCTCAAAGAACATTTAACGTGCTATACAATGTTTTCATGATGACAGAGAAAAAATGTTGCGTATGATTATGTACGTATCAAGTACAAAATAAATTAGAATTTTTCTTGGCACGTTATGAGTATGAAAAAAGTAAAACTCAACCTAGACAACATATTTCGCCAATGTGTCCACTATGATAAGTTTTATTACGTATTAATTAAAAAATTTCTTTTACATTTTTCTTTTACATATATATTTGATCTGAAAGTTTTAATACATATACACACACAGACACACACACGCATTCACACATATATTTGAGAAATTCAGAGAGAATGTGTGTAGATGTTGACATATAAAAATCATAGGGAAACGTAATTGCAGAGCACAGTTAATTTCACGCTGAAATTGAACTTTTATCCTGAAACTACTACTAACCATGACATCAATGAAATTGACTCTTCATAAAACCATTTTTCACATACCTATATAGATTAAACTCTGCAATATTTATGTGGGGTAAATATTCTCAATTTCTAGGATATAGCGCATGTAAATTTGAAGTATTAAAGTCGACGTTGCAAACCTTAGTCGATGAAATTTGCAATCAAGCATAATAGATAAATTTATGATATTATAAGATGTAACTAATATATTTATAAATGGAACTAATATTATTGTAGATCCTCGAATTATTGGTAATGACAGAATTATAATAGAATACCATTAAGTTTAAATTAGATCTCTCCCACATACACAGGTGCACACACAAACATATATATATATATATATATATATATATATATATATATTGTGCACACACAAACATATATATATATATATATATATATATATGAAAATTATAAAAACTTAAAATTTCAAGACCTAATTATACTCCTGCACAAATGAAGTGAGATCATAATTATGTGTCGCCATAGAAATAAATAAAAAATACAATATTTATCTTATTCTCCCAATTAGTCCCAATCATGTTTTAAAAATTGGGCAGGAATTAATTTTCCACCAACTATCACTACTAACTCAATATTCAAGCCACAACACTTCCACTACCAAAGATGAAATTACTACTAAATTCTTCCCCTTGGCCTAAGCCAAATAAAACCAATATATCTCAACCACTTCATTCACCTCGGCTAACCTCTGGGCTTAGAATTTTCCATCATTCTCTCTTTGTTAGGCGTCGAAGAATGCATGCCCTAAAATGACATGTTGAAAATGGCTTTTCCCATGAGTTTTATTTGAATTTACATACATATATATATATATATATATATATATATATATATATATATATGACTTTAACCTTGAAAATTCAGAATTGGGGTGAATTGATCTCGCACATCAGTGAAATAACTTCGATTTCATAGTATTTTATTTAAAAACATGACAATTAATATACACGCCATAATTAATAACCTCATGTCTGTACATTACACTCTCATTTTTTTCACTACGTAGCTAAATCTTATTGGATTGCAACAACAAGTATGTTAGATTAAAGATTTCTAAAATTATAAGAAAAATATAAAATCTATTCCACCTTCTTTGCGCATGTGGATGCTGAAATTAATTGGTCAAAATATTTCATATTGGTGACAAAATAAGTAGTCTTCCAGTAATGTAGTTTCAATTGAACAATCAGCTTAATGAAAATTTATATTAAGCATATTAATATAATTTAATTAATATATCGCGTATCTGTATTAAGCGTATATTACACATTGCTTTCACATATCTCTATTTCTCTCTATCTGTACAATGAGCTTCATATGCTCCAAGCAGTCATTCGTCACATCATGTCTCATAAATATCGGCTGTATTTTTATGATGTTAAATATCAGTTCCCTTTTGGTGTCTATATTCTCAAAATCTCATTCTTGCACACATATTCTGTTCATGGCATTCTCATCATTTTTCTGTATAAACACATTTCGGTTCAAGTCTTTCCTTCATTTTTGATTAGATATCTCATAACAGTTCAGCATACTTTTCTTTCTTCCCATGGACATCTTCCTGTCTCTAAATACTTTGTTAGTGTTCCGGAATGCATCCTTGACTATGACAATATGTCTTCAGTTCTCAGTGTATTTATGTTTTTGTACCGGCTTCATTTATGTTTTCTTTACTAAAATTTGGTATTTTGGATTACTCTTTTTATTGATTACCCCACATTCAGTTTTTCTGCAATTTATATGTAGTTCTATCCACTTTCTCTAGGTATTTCCAATAACAAATCTTCTAGTTTGCATTCCGTGTATGCTGCCAGCACTGTATCGTCTGCGTATGTTATATTATTAGACTTGTATATTTGCTGAACACGTATCATTCCTTAATACATTAAATTTTGCCCAGCCTTTCAATCAAGTACAGTACTATGTCCAATGCCTTTGCATGGAACACAAATAGTCGAACTGCTGATTTCGTCCTTTCAGACAAACTTAGCATAAAGTAAACATAAATATTACTTTACTCGTTGCAGTGTCCTTGACAAAACCACTCATTTTTGTCGTACTTATAGTTTGATTCTGCTGCTCGCTCTATTCATCAGAATTCGGTTGAAGAGTTTTTGAAACTGATTGTACGGAGGCGTTTGCATTCGTTTGTGCCTGGACTTTGAGAAATTCTTTTAAAATCGATACGTTTAAGTAATCCGGGATATTACCACTGTTGTAGATTTAACTTTAATTTCAATGATTTTGTCTACCCGAAAATTGTCTACAGTTTTATTACAGTGCCGTTTAATCCTGCAACTTTGTTTCTATTCAGTTTGGCCAACGCAGCTTCCAATTCGGATTTTAATATTACTTGGCCGTGTGTGTCCCTACGTATATTAGTGACACTCACTTGTCGTGGAAGAGAATTCTGATAGAAGTTTTTACCGTGCAATATTACATTTTTCTAATATGAGCACTACGCCTTGAACTTTTATAAATCGTGTTGAGAAGCATTTTTTTCCGTTTTAGTTTTCTTAGTTTTATGTTTGTCTCCATTATTAGTTGTACTCTATTTATTTCTCCACATTTATCATTAAGCTTTTCCAGTTGAGCATATATGCATTGACTCCTTTTGTTCTTGTGTAGATTCGTGTATTCCGTTCTATGTATTGGCACTATTTTCTGTCGTTGTTGCATAATGTCGAGGATTTAATCTCTGATCAACTCTTTTTTTCTACGCCTGTTTTCTTTTATGATGATGTTGTTTGACACATTTTTTAGTGAGTCCTATTTCGACTTTCTTAATTTTTACCTCGTATAATACTTTCATACACGACTTGGTGTATTCCTATAGCTTCAGATTGCTAACGAATCTGTTGCATTGTAATCTTGGTCCTGCGCTAAGTTTCATCAGTCTCTGAAATTTTATCCCTAGTTTATATATGTCCGGCAGCGGATAGCTTCCACAGTGTGTACTTGGATAAGTTATACGATGAACAACATCATTCTTGAATCTTTTGTTTGTAGTTTTATAGTCTATTTGCTTGTTTGTGCCTTTTCTTTAGCTTTTCCATGTACTACAATCGTCTTGGGTGTACTTCAAACCAAGTGTTGTTTATTGTTTAATCGGTCGCTGCGCACCGTTTTATCCATTTTTCTCCTCTGCGTTTGAGGATTCCTAGTCTTAAATTGTCAACCGTCCCTTTGTCTTCTTTAGCATTGATAATTCCAATTTCTTGTGCTTTACACTAATCTTTGGAATTTCCCAGAATAAGATTGAAAGATACCCTTTCTTCTTCAATCCTATGCGTTGTCGGTGCACACATATATATAAACGCAATTTTGAACGGCTTTTCATTCAGTTTGACCACGAGGAATCTTTCGGATAACTGGCAGTATCCCAGAACGCAATTTTCATGTCTTGGTATAGTATCAATTCGCAACCCTTTTTTTCATTATTTTTACCACCTGCGTAAGTAGTACTGTGGTTGTCACTGATGTAATCTCCATTGTGTGGCCACCTAGTTTGGCATACAATCAGAATATTGATATTCAGTCAGTTCATCTCCTGCCTGGCATTCTCCAATTGACCACAGTTGTTCAACGTTCTTACTTTAATGTTTCTAGGATAGGTTTCTGTCTGTTGCCTACAGTCGCAAGATAAATGCCAGCTGACAGCTGTTGCTCATGTCGTTCCTTTCCAGATGAAGGACCATCATCAGAGGATTCTGTCAGCTTTACTCAATCATTAATATCAATCACTTAATGACGGCCGGATGACACCTATTGACTCTGTAACCCTTACCTGTTACGAAATTAATTCTTTTAGACCTAACTCTCTTTTTTCTGTTGGGTTTTATATGTTGATTTGAGAAAACCATCGACTTTTTCGGAAGTAGTAGCGGAGTGGTTTGATTTTACCTTTTCCACAGTGATTTATCGAGACACTTCCTAGAGTTAGATGGTGTTTGGCTCACTAAAAGTTATGTCCTTTCTGTAGGTATTGTTTTTCAGCTTAACGGGTCATTACCTCCTACCTCACGCACAAAAGACTTAAAGTGAGGTAGACGATGTGGTCGGTTTTATGTGATGTCAGAACTAATTGAAAGAAAACGGAATTTAATTCATATATCTACCTGCGTCTTTTGAGAAAGGAATTTTGTTAGTCTCTCTTCTCTCATCAGTGAATGATAGATAAATGATCCATTATATTAATGCGTAGTAGGAGAGGCAAGATATTACGGTTATTATGCTGAGACATATTATATGTATGAATAGTCATTTCACACAGAGAATCCATTTTTAGTTTTTGATATTTACTGAGTTAAGTAAAACCCAATTAAATTATAACTTCGTGAATTTAATATCACTTATTTTGTTCAGTTGAAATTATTCAGTTGTCGAGAATCTTTATTAATCGAAAGACATTATAACCAATGTATATAATACTACGCCTCCTTGGCCTTACACTCTCGGCGGACCTCAAATGGAATGACTATATTGAATCCATTGCCAAATCTGCTGCTATGAAAGTCGGCTCCCTGTGCAGGGCCCGGAAATTTTTCCCACCTGAAACTATTCTGCACATATACAAATCTACCATTCGCCCGTGTATTGGATATTGCTGCCATATCTGGTCGGGTGCCCCTGCTGCTCTCCTTGGGCTTCTTGACAAAATACAAAGGAGGATCTGTAACGTGGTTGATACTGACTTGGCAGACCGGCTGCAGCCGCTCTCACACCGGCGTGATGTAGCTTCCCTGTGCCTCTTCTACAAGTACTTTCATAGCTTCTGCTCCGATGAGCTTAGATCACTGGTGCCGCCTAAGCACGAATTTACACGAGATACTTGATTAGCAACTAGGTCCCACCCTTTTACAGTTAAACAAATAAGATGTAACCGTAAATTCTACTCCAACAGCTTCTTTTCTCGCGCTTCCCGCCTGTGGAACTCCCTTCCACAAGTCTGCTTTCCCGACAGTTACAATCTCCAGGTGTTTAAATGTAGGGTCAATAGACACCTCCTATCACACTAACCCCCAACTATTCTCACAACACTCTCATCTACCCAACCCTCATTCTCGGTATCCTCACCCGCCTATCACCCACCCTCTGTAATTTCCTATATTTAATCAGCCTTTCTCCATCCTACGTAGCCCCCTGCACAGTAGTGCAGTGACATGCCTTGCTTGGTGTGAAACGCTTATAAAAAAAAAATTAAAAAAATATAACAAAGTCAGAAAAAGCAAAGAAAGAGACCGAGGAACACAGACCAAAAGCTTGGCCCATTAATGACAGAATATGTCTAATTATGCATATAGGGTTGTGTGTAAAACATTAATTGACACATACAAATATATTTCAATATCTACACCCTGCTTTACTGAGCGTAGAATAACCCCGTGTGAATAGAAAATGAGTATTTTATTAGGCAAATATTATTATGGATAAAATATGTATGTATTAATTTTTACTGGATTTCATAATTATTATGATTTGCTAATCCCAGCAAAACTAGATTATTTTCAGATTCCACTGTGCTGATGTTAGACCCAGAAAATAGTGAAAAATTGCAAGGGAAAGCGAGAAGAAATAACTTTTTATGTGTAAAGAGAGATATATGGTAATCTGCAGGTGATATAAACCAAGGCGTATACTATAAAATACAGACGTCAGAAACCAGCAGGAAGAGATTGTAAGTAGGTACTGTAATAAGAAGAAATGGAAAACATTACAACATTTCTAAAGTGATTTCGAATAGACTAAAAGACCTTCCATGATATAATAATCGTCTCAAGCAATATCTTGAAGAAAAAAGGGTAAAGGCAGATGAGATAATTTCATAGGATATAATGAAAACACAAAACTGTGCGGAACCACTCGAACGTGTTTATGTGAAAGAAGACAGAAACAGAACAGTGTGTAATTGTCAACTTTAAAACATTGATGCGAGGTACAAACGACAGAATGTAATGGATAGCCATTGTCACACACATTTGGGTCGTATCTTAATAATGATTATCCTAAAAAAAGTTATTTGAAACGATATATTTCAATGCAGGTATTAGACGATTTATAGAAATAAAAAAGACCAATACATCTTTTGCAATTTAGAGTATCTCGAGCAAATTTATTTTAGTTACATCGAATGTCAAATGGTCAAAAATTTAAACCATTTATTGTCTTTAGTAATGGAAAAGTAATTCAAAATGTGAATTTTATTCAAATCTTCACAGAAAGATTTGGCTAAATTGTAGCAAACACATGAACCAAAACAATATGCTCTAAGGTAAATTGATTCAACATAACAATGTTCACGCTTTATAGGTTTATCTGTTTGTATACATGTCTTTCGTTCTTGCTTTTGTAGCAATTCTAGCGAGACAAATGCAGCATCTAGTAGTCAGAATAAATCGATGTGTATAAGCTCATTGAATGTTTTGTAATGTATAGCATTAGGGTAAGAAGATGCGGAGAATTGACAATATCAAGATGAAAGTTACAACTTCAGATCGGAGTAAAAGTTGAATGATGGGGTTGTTGCACAAGGGAGATAACAATGAAATTTTAACATAATTTGCAAGAAATGGCGTAATGCATTTGAAAAGGATTGTTTATGCACTAAAAGCTTTCACGATGTTTTTATATTTTCATATCTACTGAGTTGAAACTAAAGTTCTATCCGATTTTCATGTTAAATGTTAAACGAAATTATTAAGATATCCACTGTTTACTTTGGATAGTAATGTTAGTATGAGTAATGTGTATATTTAATTTAAGTTGATAAAAATACTATTAACAACATATTTAAAATGTTGTCTTTATGTTCATTAGAATGATGTGGTCAAAATGCCTAAGCCTGAGCAGAGACAAGAACCATACACTGTTAATGATGTCGATGTATTGAATAAAAGACGTAGCTGAAGTTGGTTTAGCCGTTTTAAACCTAGCCAACATTGTCTATGGAACAAGCAAAAAGAATAAGTTCAGAAGATTTAGGAGATGTTTTTTATAAGAAACCTACTACTCTTAGTAATCTAACTGAAAATATTGTCGTTACACAAAATATAATCGAAAATGATTGGAAAATTATAATTGCTTATATAATGAGTCCCGCACGATTGGTCTCCAGATTATTGTCAAAAACATCTCGATTGTTGCAAATCTTTGCCGTTCTCAGTGGATCATTCTGAACAGTTAAGTGATAATCAATCATTATCCCGGATTATTAAAGCAACCAGCAAACATTTATCCTTATTTGACAGATAATCACAATACTGCACGATTGTCTTATGATCTTGATAAATCGCGTTGTGACAAACTGCTTCCTCCTGCGTATTCTCGGAATATCAAGAAACAGAATTTGCTTAGTGGCCTGCAAAAGTATATGGATGAATTAACTTTAACTATATTGAAAAGTTATTTTTTAAAAAGGAATGTCATATATTAAATTGTTCACAGATTGGATAGCGTTCTAAAAAGCAATAAACGACATATGGAGTATCAAATGTTTCAATAAAAATTAGTATCATAATTTATAATAAACTACTAAAGATAAAACTCTATCCGTAACTATGCTACTAGTGACACAACCGAATATAGGTATTCCATTTCTGATAACCAGAACAATATATAGGTGTGAATGCGCGCGCGTGTGTTTGTGTGCGTGTGTGTGTGTGTGTGTCCGCGCGCATATGTTTGTTACAAATGTGAATATCAAAATATAAGCTTCAAAGGATTTATGAAGGGAGAGGAGGAATATGTAACTTTGATCAAACTGCTTAATATATTGGGGTGACTGGGTTGCTGAGCGGGGAAATAGACTGATACTGACAGCGTGGAGGAAAAGGTATAGTGAAACATCAAATGTTCCATAGAACAGAAATAGATTGAAATGTCAAGTCCAAATAACTGATATTCTGACTACACAGAGCATATAGAAGATGAATATTGTGAACAAGGGGATAGTCTATGTAATTTGAAAAGTTTATAACGTAACAAAAAATAAATCCGTCCAATAGAGAAAGTAAATATAACGATTTAGAAAACAATTACTAACACCGAGACATGAATACTATATGTGAACATTATTAGAAGCACCTACTGATTTAAACATGCTGCGTTTTGTTATTGTAACTGTTCTTTTATTAACCACATATCCGAGGCTATCGCAAAATATGTGTAATTATTTCCTGCCAACATGATAAATTGTAATGGCAGGTTTAAAGCAGAAATCTCTTACGTAATTGTAATGCTTTCTAATTATGGTATTCTTTGAAGCAGGTTCAAAGACTTATTATTTTTGTATAAAAGAGAAGTATAAGTGATGCATGTTAATTCATAAAATTGCGACAGTATTTTGCGAAAAGCATTCATTAAGACACATATTGATAGTCCATATTGATGAGGCAAGTTGATTGTCATTTCTCTGGATAGAAGTAACACATAAACATGGGGAGTTATAAATATGCATAAAGGTGTGAAGCAGTATCAAGCAATGAATTACAGTTTTTAGTCCGACCTTATATTATGACTATCATCAAACCCGTGTACTCACTAAATGTGACATCTCTATAAATACGACATATACGATCGCATAAAGGTCATCAGCATCATCGTCATCATTTCTGTGAGCATTACTACAATCATCATAAAAATCGTAGTCGTAATCAGCTCTTTTTTTAATTCTTCCTCCTCCGTTTTAATCATTATATTAAATACGTGTAATCTATCCTGATCCAATTACACATCTTTTTATTCCCTTGTTATCCCTTGCTTTGATGCTTCCAATAATAATTTTGTTTGTTAATATTTTTTCTATCGATAAAAAAACATATTCCATATTCAGAGGCTATTGTTTATGTTTGCCTAATATTTAAGTTTTATGCCTACCGGGAAGCGATATATTATCCTGTCAACGAACACTTAACGGCGAAAAACAGCAAGGAAGATCAAAAGAAAATAATCCCTGATGTTCAAAAGAAATTAACAGAAATGGTTGGGTTCAGTAAGTCATTATTTTACTAAAAAACAAAATAATAAAAGTAAAATTGAACCGAAAATATCAACATATGAATATGTCTGTGTATATTTCATTGATGTCAAGTGATTTTGCGTGTATGTGTGCGTGTGTAACTCTAAATATATATGTTGCTTTAGTCACAATTTTCCTTAAAATTACGTAGAAAAAACATTTCTTGTTACTTCTGTTTAATCTCTCTCTCCTTTTATATCGATCACTCTCTCTCTCTCTCTCTCTCTCTCATATATATATATATATATATATATATTGATGCATGTTTAATTAAATAACATATAGACAAGTTTTGTCGATTTGTTTTATGTAAAGTTTTTTTCATATAGTCTGATAAGCTTAATAGCATTATCGTCGAAAGAGGAAAGCAAATCACAATATTGAATCATGTTTTTATTTAATCATTTCTGAGTTTTCGGCTTACATCATCTATTATCAAAGATGAAAATAGTGTTTGTTGTAACGGGAAGATCGCGGACGGACGATATTAGTAATCGTCAATTTTATTTGTGTAGAGGATTGGCGAACACGTGCGTGCGTGCTGAAAGCAAAAATCGCACTATATATATATATATATATATATATATATATATATATATACTGGTAGAAAAAGTGAAAGATGAAATGAAGCGATATAGAGTTAGATAAACTGAGTGCAATATTTGAATTAATAGCAGTAAATCCAAAAAGAAATTCCCTACTTTTATATACTACTATGGTTAAATCCAAGCATAGAGGACACACGGCTTTATTAATTTGAGTTCCCAGTAATTTATTTTATTATAAACAGTGCACAATATAATAGACATTATAGAGCTTAATATAACTACTATATGTAACAAACATACACTGTGTTTTATTGTACATACATACATTTCTAAAGACAGAATAAAAATAAGAGAGAGAGAGAGAGAGAAACTCTCTCTCACACAAACACACACACACACACACACACACACACACACACACATATATATATATATATATATATATATATATATATATATACTCTAAAAAGTTTTGGTTCGTAAAATAATTTTTTTTAAAAATGCATATTTGTTTGTATTATCAGTTGATTGAAGACATATGATAAATATTGTAACAAATTACAACATTAAATAAAACTCTTAAAAAAAGCGCCTTTTGAAAATAACTAATATCTTCCATAATTACATTGTTATCACCTTATACCCGTATGTATTGACAAATTCTGTTCATTTGTATTGATTATACATGTAAAATCACTGTACTTTATCTTTGGGATTTATTGCAAATAAAAAAAATAATTTCTATTATTTCTTATGCTTACGTGACACGCTATTCATTTCCATGAATAAATGAATAAATATCGCATTGAGTCTTGGTTTGAATTTTCCTGGACACACAATCATTTCGTGTACAAAGACAATTAACCCGAGAATAATCTAGGTTCCATTGCAACTCGCACATCAAAGATGACAAAGTTCAGCATAGGGATCTGCAAAAAAAAAGTTTCGGTTGAGTTTTGTTTTTCTTCTCTGGGCTTAAAGGAACATGAATATTCATATCCAGAAATGACCCATTTGAAAGATGTCAGTTATACATCCAGAACATGTTTCGTAAATATACAAAAAAATTAGTTAACAATATTTCCACCGATTTAAAAAAAATTGACACAATATATATCGTACTATTTCACATATTTATATACGTCTTAATAGATGACTGTCGTTTAATGAGTGATCAATAGGGGTCATTTACGTTGGATTTTCTTGCAATTTCCGCCAACCAGGATTACATTTGATGGAGGACTGAAGGTTATTCAATGAGCTTTCATCAATGGTTGAAACTATATGTTCTCTATGAGAGTAGTTCAGCAATTTAAAACATCTCTTGTGAAAGAACTTATGTTAAACAATATTCTTGATAACTGTTCTTGGTTCCAAGTTCTTTGTGATTATTCTGAAGGTGAAAAACTGATTTTGGTATTTTCTCTCTGCTGCACTTTGTGGGTATAATTTACTGATTAACCACCATAATTTATTTTTGCTTCGATAGAAATAATCTACAAAATGCAAGTTTATCAGAAGTTGCATTCTAATTTTCGTAATATTTCTCATGCGATGCGTTAGAAACTTCCACTTTCTATTTCACAAAGTGTTTAATAAATACTGTTAATTTTCATTTTCCTAAACTGTAATTTCTTCAGGACTCAAAAGCCAATATTATTATAAATTAAAATGTATAAGGGGACCTACGTATCCATAATATACTTTGATATTTGATAGCAATATATGCATGACAATATGATATGTTACTTGTCGTTGTACTCTACTTCGTTACTTCGCATGATTATTACGCTCTGAATGGATCACATAAATAATGGACTATATTGTTAGAATTCCGGGAGAAGAAAAAGTGAATATCAAAGACGCTACTTTGTTTTTGTAAAAAATTAAAGAATGAAGGGAAGAGTAAATATTTTCATGTTTGTGTTAGTGATTTGAAAAAATGTCAGTTCCACATAATTCGTTATTTACCCGCTTACATTATTTTAATTATTACAACAAAATCAAAGCAATACTGCCACTAGTGCTGAGTGAGCAACATAAGAAAAGGGGGAATGGTTACATACGTAAAGAGTAAAAAGAGAAAAAGGAACCCAAAAAGTCCCGGTTACACGGTGTGTCAGAGAAGGTGAAAGAGAAGGACAGGAATACTGATGGAAAAAGAGTTGTGTGAGAGTAGACAAAGAAATGGAGAATAACAATTTTCAGGGGGTGTTGGGGAAAAATAAGAGAAATATGGAAGCCAAGCGGGTAACAAGTGACAATTGTCGTCGCAGGTAAACTATAGCTATCTGTAGATATTAGCGAAGTAATTATAGAGAATAGTGTCCACAGGCTGAAAGTGCGATAAAAGAAGCTTATATAGTAGAAGTAACGGATGCATTTGGTTGTTTTGACAGTAAAAAGTGAAACCTTAATACCGGTCTGGTGGCTTAAGTAAACATCCCCATGAATAGCAGGTGCGCCTAACCGTATATGACAACAGTATTCAATGCATGGACGAATGGTTGAATTGTGAATGTGCAAGTTGGATTCAGACGAGTGACCCACTATTCATAGTAGTAGATTTATATATTGATTTAATGTAGTCGTTTTACTTGAAGTCGAGTGAGAGATGGAGGCCGACGCAGCGCACTGTATTGCTTTCTAAGAGACTAGCTTCATCCAGGTTTAAGGTAGTCAGAATGATGGTTTATGATGGGTGACGGAAAGTAGCTTCGATCTGGCATAGTCACAATTTCCTAGATATCTCTTACTCCACTTCAAACAGTTTACAAATCATTCTCAAGATCAGCAGCAAGTTTCACTTTGTCCCTTTTGGCAGATAACTGAGTGAGGCTGGAGTAAATGGTGGTTCCGTCAGAGTAAATGCCTAATTGGGATTTGATACTTTCAGAGATATCATTGATGAAGATCAGAAAGAGTGGCGTGTCTAAAATGAAACCATTTAGGACAACCACATTTTTGTGATAAGCTTTAGACCGTACCCGTTCAATACGACGTTCATTATGATGTTTGATGAGAATGATCGGATCAAACCAAGCAGGCGGCCAGTGATAACTTAGCTCTGTAACTTATGAAGACAGACGTCGTGTTAGACTCAAACAAGTGCTTCAAAGATATCCAGGGCAACAGTGAGATCTTCACCGTTCTTATCGATGGCCGGTTAGATATACTTGGTGATTGTCGTTAGTAAATCAGAATTATACCTGGTAAACCAGAAACAATATTGTCTGTCCGAGAATATTTTTGTGGGCATGGGATGTCGAACCATTTCAACATTGATGCTAGAAAAAAATTGGTAGGAAGAGTATAGTGCGATAATTTTATGGGCCGGTGTTCCCCCTAGTTCGTAAATATGTGAACCACAGAATATCCTTTGTAGCACGCAGAAAAACAGGAAGTAGAGAGTTAGTAATGAAGAGGAAGTAGAGAGATAGTAAGTCTCCTTTGTCTTTTTGAAAAGACAGAAAAGATTTAAGACGCACATGTTTTCAAGACAATGACCGGGATTCTGTCGTTTCTGCTTTCTCTATGTTGATCCAATTTTGATCTTATCTCAGAGACCAGAGAGGGGGTTACGTACACATCCCTTAGTTGAGATTCAGTTCTATGAGGAAATCAATGGAGAAACTCCAGACGTGTCAAATGTGGAGTTGTGGGAATATTTTGAGATCAAGCACTCGGCCTTTACTGTAGTGGATGTGAAGACTTCAAATTTACTGATTAAAAGATGAATTGAGGATTTCCTGTTGTTCAGCTCATAATCGCAAATCCGCCAGAGTCTTTCGAGTCAAACTAGCAGCCTGCTATAAGATCTTTCGTTATATAATCAAAAAACAGCTTAACATCATTCATGAACTTCTTACACTGATACGAGCAGTGTCAACTAGGCGCATATGATTCTCAACCGCATGGCTCCGGTATATTTGAAAGATGTGATTTCTGTGGGTAATGGCGGCAAGGCATGTAAAAGAGAACCAGGATGAATGATGGTTAAGTTGTAACTGCCTGTCTGGGATGAAAGCATCGATGCCTGCTTTCACCCAGGAGGATAACTCAATTGCGCAGTCCTTGACGGGATGACAAAACACTTTTTCGCAAGGAATGTTACATAGAACATCATGGTACGAATCCCTCTCTGCTCTTTGATAGGAGTAAAACATTTTGTTAATAGGAGGTTACCAGAGAAGTGGTAGCTGAGAAAAATGTTAATGGAAACAACATTATATGACTTTACAAGAGGGAAAACTTGCAAGGCTTGGCGGTAGTCAGGGATAGATGTAAAGCAGCTATCTAGCAGAGTAGCGTGTTCTTTTGTAATACTGGGGAAGAGCTTGGGCAAATCCACTATTTGGCTAAGCGACTGAGTAATTGCACAATTCACGGCATGAGTGCCAAAATGTCGATGAAAGATTTTGTTTCAGCCGTTTGGCTTTTTCGGCATTAAAATAAATTTACACAAATATGTTAGTGACTGGTTGAGAGAAAATTACCTTAATTATATTGTGAGAGATACTGTCTTGGAGGAAGGGGAACGATACAGAAAGAAAGGATAGCTAACCGCTTTTAGAGGTGAAACACGGAGATGAGATATAAGGAGATTGGAGAGAAGTCATCCTAGCTAGATGGAGATGTTCACCGCCAGACCATGCATAATGATATTGGAATCTTTCATTAAGAGTAGAAGGTACGTAGAGATAAACCTACCATTCATTCTGGCAATGAATACTGATGGCATATATAGCCTGATGTTAGGGCTATTTATCCGTAGATTTTCGAAAAATCTAAAGAAATATATATGATCGATCCTCACTTGGCATCACGACTTCTGTCATTTTATCACATCAATGACGCGGATTCTTTCAGATATTTTTCATATTATTTTCAGGGCAACTGCTGTCAGGAGATTTCTTTTATCTGTTGTCCCTATCACATGAATTTAGGTGTGCTAGTAATTACCCTATTACAGCTGTAAAAGTGAAATATAACCACGATTTCTAGTTAAACAGTTACTTTTATCGCACTTTTCTTGCACTTTATAATTGTAGAAATCTCTTGCATTTACGTACATCCCTAATATCTAAAATATCAAAAAGTTTAAATGTAACAATGTTCATTTTCTATATTCTTGAATCCAGTTCATCTTTTCTCATTGCCCTGCTTTTCTCTCATTGTAATTCCGTGCGCAGTAGTGGCGGACCTGTCTTGTTTAAGGTGAACTGAGTATATAAATTACGTTGGTTGTTGAACTGAACGCTGTTTGGTTCGGTTATAAAATTGAATACTCTCAGTCATTGGTGTTTGTTTACATTCTGTAAATAGTGTATCTGAAAGATGGCTATCCTTGACGTTACGCAGAGTGCTCAATAGTAAGATGTTCGTCTAATAAAAAATTAGTTGGATCTCTCCTGGTTTAAAGCTAAACGGATAATCCAATTTCACGGAATACATGTGATAAAGTGAAACAGGTTTTTCTGCAGATTTTTTATATATATATATATATATATATATATATATATATATATATATATATATATCCTTAGATAGATCTGTTTCGCTGCATCACAGCTCATCAGTAAGATAAACATCCGATTTCTCCAAGCCATGATTGAAACCTGATCGAATTGTCATCAGTCGGCAATTCTACCTCTGAACAATGGGCAGACTTTACCGAGTTATATGCAATGTATGCACAGACCAGTAGCCGAGAGTGTTCAAATTAATTTCTGAAATAACGATAATTCTTCAAAAGAACATAACATTCTCTAAGAATGCCTTAAGCATCAGCTAACTGAAGAATACAACCGAGGCAATTGATTAGTTCAAAAATATAATAAATAAAATGAGATGCACTTACATCAAGTTTGATATTAGTGATTCCCATCCTTTAATATCTGTAAAAACCCTAACTGCATCCTTCAGTTTGGCTGTAAATTACTGCTCCATCAGCAACCAAGATATTAAAATCATAAAACAGGCACTAAATTTTAATTTTATACATTGAATATGTGTGGACTAGAAAACAACAACCCTGATTTTTGCATCTCTGTGTGGGCGTATGATTTTCCAAATTTCTATGATTTGTTCGAATATTTTTTGGCTCTTGAATTACAACTCAATCATTTTTTTAATTTTCAAATTGTAACTTTAATTTTAATTTTTTAATTTTACTTTTAGAGTTTATATTTAAATTGAATTTTTTTCTACATGTAATCTTAAAATGTTTAAATACTTAGATTCTTCTCCCTGCATTTTACTTTTTAAATTTTATTTTAATTTGAAATTTTAACTTAAATTTTTTGTCTTCCTCTAATGTTCGAATATTTAAATTTTTTCTCGTGTTATTGAAATGCAGTAACAAATTTCTATTAAAGGCATTAAGCCCATGAACATCAAGTGAAATTACATTAAAATCTATTAAACTCTAATTTTGAAAAATGCACCTGATGATTGCATAACGCAAGAAAGTCTGAGTCGTGCCATCAGAAGAGGTCAATATACATTAATATATATATAAATATATATACATACATGTGTGTGTGTTAGTTCTGTGTGTATATGTATACATATATGTATACACCATTGAGTAGATATCATACACTTTGCTACTATATATTTTATACAATGTGAATAAACTGTGTGTATACTGATGAGTCGAGATATCAGTTATTCTTTTAGAAGCAAGACTGAGAATCACCTCCGTGATTTCTTTTTCACTGATTATTTCTTGTACTCTCTACATATTTATTTACTTTGCCTTGAACGCGGAATGCAGGGATTTTCATGCAGGATGTCTAAGTGAAAATAAAGTAGAGTAAGAATGCGGTCAATATCCATCAGATTTTTATGCATGTGCCATCCAAAAATTTCCGAAAGTCTACCTGATGTTTACTGATATCATTTTATGTAATACGTCAGTTTTAGTAAGGCCACTTTCTTGCAGTATGCGATTTGTGTTGACAGGTTATACAAATATTCAGCCAAATTTTATTCATTTTTTCTTACTCTCGAGCAATTATTTCTGTAGCTGGGCAGCACGGCTTTTAGCAAAAGATGCATATTCCTGCTTATACCTTAGCATCTTTTTGTTTATACCAATTAATATTATCTACATGGAGGTCTGATACTGTAATTTACGCCGTCATTTTCCAGATGACATTTTCCTCTCATGCACGTACTTTGTAATCATTGTAAAAACAGAACGTTCTAACACGTGCACTATGATGTTAACACGTTTCATTTATGTTAACTGTAAGTCACGCGTTAACTGCCATATTCATATCAATATCTTAAAGCGTTCAAATGGACTCTCGGTTGATCTTTTCTGTTATATCCTCATTGAAAATGATGGAAACAGTTGTAAAGATATATTGCCATTTTAAATGCTATGCGAGTGTAAGTTTAACGCGCGCAGAATATAAACTCCGATCATGGATTACCAGTAATGTGACAGAGATAACTAAGTTAAATATATTGATATACATTTAGCGAAAACTAAAAGAATATGATCTGTATAACATTGATAACAATCTAACTCTTACTTTTATTAAACTGATGACAATTAATGAAGACATTTTCTCTGTTTGATAAAATTTACGAGAAATTTTATAGAATCATTGGTAATTCAAGTTTATATATTTTAATTTTCAGTAATTATTTCAGCGATAAAATGTGAGATTAAAGGTCAATTTAGTACCATGACTAAATTCTCTAAATTCTAAATTTTCTACCAATAGAAAAATCTCGTCAAATATAGTTGCAGGTATAGATCCGAAATTTTCTAACCACATGTTTTCTCGATTAAAGTGTGTTATGTTGATAATGAGATAGATGGTTTTTGTGAATGGGTGCAGAAACGGGTTCGAAAATATTAGGATTCTAAGAAAAACAGTGAACTGCAGCAAAGAGACACAGACCATCAAATGTATATATATATATATATATATATATATATATATATATATATATATATATATATATATATATATATGAAAACAATTGCATCGCCATAAGTTCATAAATCTTTAAAAAACTATCAAAATTATATGCAGACGTTAAAACATGTTTCAAAAATGCAAACAATTTACACACAACAGGCTGATTATTTATAAAACCTAAATAATGCGGATATAATCAATAATGTAAGAACGTTGAAAAGACTTTCTTTAAGGCCACTGGAGTTGAACATAAATAACAAAATTCACTTATTAAGTCTACGAATATTTTCTCCGTTAATATCTACCAACATCAATGCAACCATTTTCTAATCGAAGTGCAAATAAACACACATACGAAATAATTACTGAATAGAATATACTGAGTTAAAAAAAACTTCAACAAACGTTAATTAAAATAATTACCCTAAATACGTAAGAGAATAACCATTAAAAACACTAGAAATCGATTTATGATAGATACTATTATTGAAAACAACAAAAAACAACAATAACAACAATAACAACAAAAATTATAATATTTATATTAATACTACCACTACTACTAATACCAATATTAATAATAATAATAATAATAATAATAATACAAACTACCATTCTGGATAAAAGTAGCGCCTGTGATTTTTCGGCAGATGATGGATCCTATATTGACGGGGCAAAAATTCGCCAGAGCTTATCTGTACGATATTTTAGTTTTAAGCGATAATTTAAAAGACCATGCGAAACACACCGACGAAAATTTTAAAAGACTACAAGGCTTTGGGTTCAAAAGTTAAAGGGAAGAAATGTGATTTCTTCTTGAAAGAACTAAAATATCTAGGCCACATCATAAATGAGAATGGCAGGAAACCTGACACAAAGAGAGAGCTTCAGCAATCAAAAACATGCCTGAGCCTAAAAATGTCGCAGAATTGCAAAACATCCTCGGTCTTGCTAATTACTATGGAGAGTTTATCAATATTATGCATAAATTGAGGGCACCTCTCAACAAATTACTAAAGAAAGATGTCCAGTGGAACTGCTCGGAGCAATGCAAAGAGGTGTTTAACGCAATTATATATGAATTGACATCGGATTTCACCTTGACACATTTCGACCCTAGGCTGGAGATTAATGTAGCAAGTGATGCAAGCTCCCACAGTGTGGGAGAAAGTGTTTTACATAAAATGTATGACGGTATGACAAAACCAGTAGGCCACGCATCGAGAGCATTAATACCGGTCGAGAAAAACTATTCACAAATAGAAAAATAAAGTTTGTGGATTATTTTCGCCAGTAATATAAACGTGTGACAGTTTTCTCACAGCCAGCTTAACGAGCCATATGTCAAAATTCATTATGCAAATTCTTTTGTATAATCACACCCTAGATAGGACAAAAACAGTGCGAGTTCATTCAATTGACCGATAACGCGATATTTATTTCCATGAATTCATCAGAAAAAATAATACAAATTCAATACAACGTTTACCAGAGTTTTAAATACTACGAAATTTCATTCGATATTTATGCCACAAACAAGATCTACTTAGTATAAACAAGATCAACTTAATATAAAATGTTAAGTGTTATATCTGTAAACAGAGCTCCAAAAGATGTTATCGGAGTAATATAATATTTATAAAAGATAACACAACACATCATTTAGATTGGAGAAAAATTTTAATTCCATTACTATGAGCTAAATTAGCTGATTTATTCAAGCCATACAATACCATACAATTCATTCCATTTGTTATAAATATTTTCGCGGAATAAATATATGAAATGGTAAACAAATAACATGATTTCAAAACAGAGACCTTAGCGCTATCTCATTAGGGGATCGAAAAGTTGAAAAGTGTGGTAATTCATGGTTAGTGACCCCTATAGATATCCGGGATTAATGACCCCATTTCGATCGGTCAACAGATCACCAAATGAGATAACGCTAAATTCTCTCAGAAGGAACATTGCCTTAAAACAGAAAACGCTAAATCTTTTACATGTAAAATTAAAGAAAATTTATGCCGGGAATATATTTATATCGAATGAAACGAATATTGTGTTTCATGCACAGGGTCTTGATTATTTTGAAGTTTTCTTATGTTATCTTATGTAATATACTCGAGGTAAATATATCAAAATATATTTTGACGTAATTTTACATGACAATTCCACAAAAATGTATTGCATCCAGTTTTTACGGCATATATATATATATATATATATATATATATATATATATATATATATATATATATATCTTTCTTAACCGCAAAATGAAGGTCGTTTTGAATGGGCGTACCTCTTCCTTCTACAGCACGAATGCTGGTGTCCCACAGGGCTCTATCCTGGGCCCGACACTCTTCCTTATTTTCATCAATGATCTCCCATATGAGATCAAGTTTCAAGTAGCAATCTACGCAGATGACACTACAATATACTCTCGCACCAGTAAGAAACCTGTCGTGGCGGACAGACATAATCTCGCTGCTGACCTTGAACGGCATCTGCACTCTGTGGTGAACTGGGGCTTGTCAACTTAAATTCGTCTAAGACCAAGCTGTTGTCTGTCAATCATTACAGGTAACCTCTCACGCCTCCCATACGCATGGACCAAGCTATTATCCCTGAGAGCATTACACTACGCCTACTCTGCCTTACACTCTCCTCAGACCTAAAATGGAACCACTATATTGAATCCATAGTAAAATCTACTGCTAAGAATGTTGGGTCACTATGTCGATCCAGGATGTTTTTTCCGCCTGAATCCATCCTGAATATATATAAGTCAACCATCCGTCCGTTCATGGAGTACTGCTGCCATTTATGGTCAGGCGCCTTTGCCGTTCTCCTCAATGTTCTTGACAGGCTCCAAAGGATAGTCTGTAATGTGATAGGTACTGATCTGGCGGCTCGACTGCAGCCACTTCCCCACCGTCGAAATGTGGCCTCCCTTTGTCTGTTCTATAAATATTTTCATGGCTTCTACTCGGACGAACTGAAGTCACTGGTACCTCCTCAACAGGTGTTTACTCGTGCAACCAGACTGGTAACTGGGTCCCACCCATTCACAGTCAGATTATCCAAATGCAGACAAAAATTCTACTCCTGCATCTTCTTCTCTCGCACTTCCCGCTTGTGGAAGTCGCTCCCATATTCTTCCTTTCCTGACGGCTACAACCATCAGAAATTTAAATGCAAAGTCAATACACATCTACTAACCACTTGACCCTAGCTCTCTCCCCACACCCATATAACCTTCCCTTTCTCTTCACCTATGTATCTGTCATCGCACCTGCATTCTCAGCTTTCTATTGCTCCTTTCTAACTAGTTTGTACTCCTCACTCTTTTCTAATAAATCTTTTTACAGTTATGTAGCCCCCCCCCCACGCACATCAGTGGCATTTCTGCCTTGCTCGCGGTGAAATGATTAAAATTAGGACTCACATTAATGAAACGGTTCACAATGCTAGAGTAAATATATTTAATTTGAAAAAGAAACCAAAACACTATGAATTAAATATTTACATTGAACTTTAATCTCTACTTCATCTACCCTATATTTATACGTTTTTTCTCGCCATTTCTGGCAGATTTGCTATCACGATTTGGGATTTTTAAAAGTAAAAATAAAAATAAACTACTATGCAAATAATACAAATGAAAATGTCTAGATTGTATGCCCCGAATATGTTTTGCTTACAATTCTAAGTTTTAATTATAATTTTAGTTTTCATGTTTAGTCGCAGTAAACTAAGCAAATTAAACGTGATTAAATCCTCTGGAATGAAACCCGTAAATTGATAACTGATTTCTTAAATCAGGTTAAAATGAGATATTTTAATATTTTTTAAAGTCAAAGTTTAAATTTAGTGCATACTAAAAAAATATAGAGATTTAATATAAAAAATATCATACAGCAGCATTTTTATTTTATTTTAGTCTTTTAAAGTATAACTTATTTGATTACAACATTATTTCCAAGAGTTTTGGAAAATGTAAATGGCATATTTTCCCAATCGATATTTAAACACTGTGATAGCTAACTGACATTCTTTTGGTTTTCTCTTTGCATTTTCCTATCAAGTCCATTCAATACTATATCAATAACAGTGATATCAGAAGATGGAGGTCTCCATATCGTAATTTTTACAATTTGTTCCTCCTTTTGAACTGAGGTAATATTGACAATTAATTAGGAATATATTTTAGATAATTTTATTGTTCAAATGTGATTTTTCAAATTAAATCATTTGGCATACAATACATAGATTGTTATTGTATGATAATCTTTTATAGTTAAGAAATTATTTCAGTCAAAATGAACTGAAATACATTACTGTTACTTATATTTTATCTAACGCTTACAAAATACTAAATAAGGGATATTAAATTACTTTTTAAGAAAATGCCGTGAAACCAATAATTTTGAATATAGTTGATATATATATATATATATATATATATATATATATATATATATATATTATTTTTCATACACGAACAGAATAATTTAATCCTTTCCTGCCACTTGCATATAGTTTCATCACTAGGAACTGCGTGAAACTGTACAGAACCAGTGTTTTCAAAGATAAGGCTACTGAAGAATATACAGAATGATACCAAATGCGAGAAAACACTACCATTATACTCTAGAGACAAGGAAATAAAAATTATGAGACGAATCACTAAAAACTAAAAGAAATACATATCAATGTCAGAAAAAAGGACACAAAATGGGACGTAGGAATCGTGCTGAGATAACAAGTGTTGGCGATGGAGTATAATGGGGTGTTTTCCTCTCTGTTTAAAGCTGATAATTATTCATAAGACCGGCTTGTATGAAGTCGTCATTCGCTTATCGTTCACATTGAATTCTTTGCTGTTTATTGATTTGGTTCGAGCAGTTGTAAATGTAGGTGGTTGCCGGACTTCGACACCCATTGATCTCATTTGCTCTGATCTATTCGGTGAGAACAAAAATGGATTACAGATAAATTTATATGGGCTGCGAGGAGAGATATTACAAGAATTATGAAAGCGTATCGAAGAAGAAGAAATGTCATGAATTAATGAATTTTTCTAATGTTTACTTTATAAATATATCAATGATGTTAACATGTTAGCAACGAATGATTCGAGCTCTCTTGTTAAATATGAATCATCTTATAACATTTTGAGTCAGATAGTCCATACGATCACAGTGGATATTCATGCTTACACTCTCTCAACACAAACAAAGACACATACACGCACACACACAGACAGGCAGACAGACAGACACACACACACACACACACACACACACACACACACACACACACATATATATATATATATATATATATATATATATATATATATATATATATAGTCTGCCCAAGACAGATCTTTTTTTCGGTATCACAGATCACCAGTACGATTAGACATCCAATTTTTACTAGACAGGATTTAAACCCAAACAAACTGATAGATTATACATATATATATATATATATATATATATATATATATATATATATATATATATGCCACGCATTTATAATATATAAAAATATAATATTTATAACAAATTGCATATATATATATATATATATATGTGTGTGTGTGGGTGTGTGTGTGTGTGTGTGGGGGTGTGGGGGTGGGGGGGTGTATGGCTATTCAAGCGTCTACGCATCATTCATACATTGATGAATTTGAACACTCTCAGCTAAAGGGGTACGTATAACGCGCTAAAGGCCGCCTTCCCGCAACACAGCGCTCATAGCTCAGAAGTAGAAGTAGAATCGCCCAATGATGTCAAATCCGTTGGGTTTCAATCCTGGCTAGAAATAATCGGATATCTAACCGTACTGATGAGCGATGATGAAATACGTCTGTCGTCGGCTATATATATATATATATATATATATATATATATATATATGTTGTCATCCGCAGACAGATCTGTTTCGCTGTATCACACCTCATCAGTACGGTTGGACACCGATTGCGTTTAAACTCAGGATTGAAACCCGACCCAATTGGAGTCAGTCGGCGATTCTACCTCTGGGCTATCAAATCTGATTCGCTCTATCACGGCTCATCAATACGGTTTAACCCAGGATTGAAATCCGACTAAATTGGCGTCAGTTGGCGATTCTACCTCCCATTTATAGGTGCTCGGTAGAAGAAGTAGAATTTTAGCGTATGATATACCATACGCCATTAACCAGAGTTAATTCATTATTCAATGAGATGCGTTTTTTTCAAATTCAACTGTTTTTCAAAGTCTACCTTTCTTCCAGAGTGCTCAATCAGGGTGCGAGAGCGTAAATAGTTATCTGCAAATAGATCTGTTTTGCAGTAACATAGCTCCTCAGTACGGTTAGTCATCTGATTGCTTTTAACCCAGGATTGAAACCCGACCGAATTGCCATCAGTCGGCGAGAGTCTACCTCTGAGCTATGGGCGCTATTTGGAAGGAGGCAGACATTTAAGCGTGTATATTATCATTATACACGCCCAATAGCTAAGAATGTTCTAATTCATTACTGAATTAGCGATGCGTAGATGCTAGAGTATATATATATATATATATATATATAGTCAAATAAATAAGGAATGAAAATGAATTTCTTCGCTCAAAATTATTAAAATCAGTGCCCAAAATAAAAACAGAAAAATAATTATATATATTATCAATTATACTTTAGGACTACAAATTACAATCTACTAAAAAAATGTAAATTTTATTTTCGATATCGAAAGTCCAATGTGAACTCACGTTTTTAAAAATTATGTTAATAAAATTCCATTAAAAACATTTAAAAACGAAGAAAGGGAACGACACTGAGAAAACACAAAGCAAAATGAAAACAAAAGAGAAATAACTGAGAAGGTAGAGCAAATTGAAACGGCTAAGAGAGAGAATATTTAAATTTAGGGAGGAAGGGATTTGTAGACAGATATAGATATTGGATACATGGTGCTGCGGCTCTAAATTTTAGCATCTAAAAAGTAATTCCTCCATATATCAGATAAAAAGAAATATGGAGACAACTAAAACACACAAAAAGAAGCAGAAACCGAAGAAGAAAAGAAAGTGAAAAAACATGAGTACATGAATAGAAGGAAGAAAGGCGCGAAACAACAAAAAACCTAATAATTAAAAGAATAAACTTTGGGCGGATGTGATTTGAAAACATATACAGAACATCGGTTACATTGCTTGAAACCAAATCTTTGGCAGTAAAATACATGATGCAATCACATACACAAAAAAAGAAATAATTCATCAAATGTAAAATAGTGGATATTTAAAAACATATATCGAAGATATAAAATCATTAGAGAAAATTTAATATAAAATAATTTAAATTAATTAAATTCAAATTCAAATTTAATAATTCAAATTTAAAATCAAATTTATAATTAAAATAATAATTGAAAACATACAATAATATCATTTTTAGAATTAAAAGTAAAGTAAAAGTAAAATTTGGGGCGGCAACTAGATCATATTTTATAATAAAGACAAAATAAAATAAGAAGAGAGATCATATACTTAAATAAATTTGTTACATATTGAGGTTAATATTGAAAATGTTTACATTTGCTAACCTTTCACACCTAAGATATTATAATTCTGGCAGTATTGTAAGTTCAATTCTTTAATGTGTTTGAAATTTACTGTCGTTTCATGAATTTGATTTAGTAATATATCACTTTTCGTGTGCTTAATAGTTAATTTTTTTTTTGCAGACAAATGATTCATTGCACCCGTCTAGATATTCTAGCATGTTTGACATATGTTCATTTAACATACAGTGTTTTATTATCCTCTTTTACCAGGAAAAAAGATTTAGAATGTGATGTCATATTTTGTTTATTCTTATTAGTAAAAGATGAGATATTATTGTAAAAATACATTTTCAAAGATTTCCTTGTATTACTAATATAAAACTTTGTAATAGTAAGATCTTAATCGAGATAGCACATGTAGACACTATTTTTAATTTTTAATTTGAATTCCTTTAAACATTTTAAATTTTCATAAAATTCCATAATTTCTTTTTAGTCATTAATCAATATAATATTTTAGATTATTTTTTATACTCCAGATTTTTGTTTATGACTGAAAATATATATATATATATATATATATATATATATATATATATATATTTATAAATATGAATTTTTTCTATATATCCATATTGAAGATGACAGTTGAAAATATTAGGACAATATTTCTTTACATTATACATTTTATCAATATATTGTCCATACTCTCAGAGAAGGAAAAAAACGTCTATATGGAAGGCATAACACATACAGTATATATATATATATATATATATATATATATATATATATATATGTCGAAACAAACGATGACAGAAGTCAACATAAAATCTATTTTTGTTAAAAATAAACCGACATAATAAAATGTATAACAAAAATATATTGCGAAATTAACGATGATATGTAATACAGACTCAAATGAGAATGATCTTTTTCAAAAATGTATAATTATACTAATAAGCGTATGTACACGTGTGTGTATGTAAACGTGAACAAGTCTGCGTGTACACATTTCTTTTTTAATTTGCTTATAACGGTCATTGTCAAAAATTTTAGCATATGTTCTCATTCAAACTAATTATAATATTATATTGTCACATATGAAATGAAGTATTTGTTCAATTAAAGTTGATTCCATTGTCTAACGAATGAAATTGTTTGTATATAAATTTTCTTGTTATTTTCTAGAATATTTTTCTGTCCTGCTTATGTTTCTTTCGGTATGTTGTGACACAATAACTCCAATGGAAATTATTACAATGAAAACATTTCAAGTGGTCTTGCTGTATGTGTACAGTCAGAAAAAATGTAATGTGTTTGCTTTGAATATTTGACTGAATCATTTTTAACAACAGTGAGAGTATCAGACAAACAATAACTGAAATCTACATTGCACGCTTGAAAATTTATTGGTTGCGTTATAGCAGTCCTTTAAAAAGATTGTCTTATATTCTTGACTTAAAGAAGATAATAACAATGACACTGTTTTGCAGAGATACTAAATGTATTTACGAAAGATCCTACACTTGTAAATAGGGTTGGCCCAAATTTACTAGATGAAAACGCTTGAAGTTCGCTTCTAAATCAAAGGTCCAAAAGGTGCATCATTTTAGTTTCTATTTTTACATGATATTTCTCTTACTGATTATGATTTATCTTAAACTTTTTCACTTTTAATATACAATAAAACATTCTCCAACAATGAAGAAATAATCGAAGCATTTTAACTGTTATTCACATCAAATTATTATACTTTTAAAAATGTGATCCATCATTTGAAGGTACATTGGAGAAGAGTCATTCATCAAAATAATGGCTTTTCGAATGAATAAATTAGTTGTTTAATATTTCCTGATGGTTTAATTCATTTCCTATTCATTTATTCATTTAAGATCTGATTACACATTAATATATTTTGTCTAATGCCTGAAAAGATTCTATAAAGAAATAAAATATAGACTTTAGAAAAACACTAGCTACTGTAGAATCTATGCATCAATCAGTAATGAATTAGAACACTCTAACTACTGGTGTGTGTATATTTGGTATATCATCCTTTTTCTACCGAGCGTCCATAGCTCAGAGGTAGAATAAACGACTGACGCCAACTCTGTCTGTCTGCAGATGACTCTCTATACACAAAAAATTATTTCTTTCTTTCTCTCCCTTTATATATATATATATATACAGAGAGAGAGAGAGAGAGAGAGCGAAAGAAAGAAATTGATACGTAAAGAAAAAGAAATAATTTTATTTCGCATATAAATCGGATATATTTTCCTTCAACCGAAGAAACATATATTTGAGTGGCACAATAACTCATGTATAATATATATTTTTACTTTCGTATTTTTGCCAAACCGACGCTATCGTGGCTGTCAGAGATTACATTTCTTTAATGACTGTGTATTGATAGGTCTTCTTGGGATATTTTTTCCCCACAATTTGGGACTGGTAGATTTCCTTTCTGAGACTGGCTGACACCCAAGGCTACAGAGTTCAGACTTACTTGCTATTTGACCTATAATCTGTGTTGGGAAAAATCGATTACTGACTTTTCCAGTGGCAATAATATGACGTGAATGCAAGTGTTTGGTCTGGAACTTGAGATGTTGTTGTTAATTTTGCATTTCCCGCCTATAGCCGTTACGCTAGCAGCACATCACATCATCCTATATACATGAATATTATCTCTATATATATCTGCTGATCAATCTATCCATCTTGCTATTCATATATATATATATATATATATATATATATATATATATATATATATATGTGTGTGTGTGTGTGTGTGTGTGTACGTGTGTACTCCAAGAAATAAATTATTTTGTATTTCTTAATCCGAATTTTAAACTATACATTTCCTCCATATCTGTTTTCGAGTTGTCGCGTAATTTAATTATTAAACATTTTTTATTTATATTCGTTTAACTGCGGGAATATTAGAGATATCATATTAAAGATTAATATGTCATTTTTTTTTTTAGTCATTTCACCCCGAGCAAGGCGGAAACGCCACTGATGTGCAGGCGGATACATAAATGTAAAAAAATTAATTAGAAAAGAGTGAGGAGTATAAACTAGTTAGAGAGGAACAATAGAAAGCTGAGAAAGCAGGTGCGATGACAGATACATAGGTGGAGAGAAAGGGAAGGTTATACGGGGGTGGGGAGAGAGCTAGAGTCCAGTGGTTAGTAGATGAGTATTGACTTTGCATTTAAATATCTGGAGGTTGTAGCCGTCAGGAAAGCAAGAATATGGGAGTGATTTCCACAGGCGGGAAGTGCGAGAGAAGAAACTGCAGGAGTAGAATTGTCGTCTGCATTTGGCTAACCTGACTGTGAATGGTTGGAACCAGTTGCCAGTCTGGTTGCACGGGTAAACACCTGTTGAGGATGCATCAGTGACTTAGGTTCGTCTGAGCAGAAGCCATGCAAGTATTTATAGAACTGACAAAGGGAGGCCACATTTCGACGACGGGGAAGTGGCTGCAGTCGAGCCGCCAGATCAGTACCTATCACATTACAGACTCTCCTTTGGAGCCTGTCAAGAACACTGAGGAGAAGGGCAGCGGCACCTGACCATAAATGGCAGCAGTACTCCATGCACGGACGGATGTTTGACTTGTATATATGCAGGATGGATTCAGGTGGAAAAAACATCCTGGATCGACAGAGAAACCCAACCTTCTTAGCAGTAGATTTTGCTATGGATTCAATATAGTGCTTCCATTTGAGGTCTGAGGACAGTGTAAGTCCGAGGAGGCGTAGTGTATAACTCTACGGGAGAATCGCTTGGTCCATGCTTATGGGAGGCAGGAGAGGTTGCCTGCAATGGTTGACAGACAACAGCTTGGTTTAACATGAATTGAAGTTGACAAGTCACTTCTTACCCCAGTTCACCACAGAGTGTAGATCCCGTTCAAGGTCAGCAGCGAGATTATGTCTGTCCGCCAGGACATGTTTCTTACTGGTGCGGGAGTATATTGTAGTGTCATCTGCCTACTTGGGACTTGATCGCATCTGGAGGTCGTTGATGAAAATAAGGAAGATCGTCGGATCCATGAAAGCGCATATTTTATTAATATGCTTTCGTGAATATTATGTTATTATTTCCCTGTGAAATCTAACTTGAGATGATATCAGATCCATTCTATATGGATATACATTCATGAGTAAAAATTAGAATCTGTTCCTTATCTATCACTTTCCGCCAACAACAGATCTGTACTTGGGATCTTCTGTAGTTTCATTGATCGTTTGCTAATGTCTCTAGAATGCTACATTCAATCTCACACACAAGCACTTATATATATATATATATATATATATATATATATATATATACACACAATAATTTTGGTATATATAGTGTCCCCAAATGATTTTAATATTTCTTGTTTATTTCTGTATGTTTTAATCTTTTGTTTTTCTTAAGCATCCATCATTTTGATAACAGATATTTTGCCCAAATTATACTGGCATCTAAATATGTATATATCATAACTTCCAGCCAATGTATATATTATACAATAATAATAATTCTGTTAGCCGATAACCTTCCAAACATTGGATTGTTTCCAAACGCAAAAAAATAAATTATCTGAAAAGGCCCTTCACAAGAGGTGTTATGAAGATAAAACTGTCTACTTAGCACCCAACATGATATTTAAATTGCTTAACATTAAAAAATATACACAGGAAAAGAAATATTAAGTTATTACACCTCCCCTAATTCTTAGGCTATCAAACATTAGTCTTTTTAACAGAGATAACACTCTAAATAAAATGTTATATAAAAACGATAAAAATTAGATGAGATTACCATTTCACATAGCAATCAATTTTAAGGAAATACATAGTAAGCACGGTATTGTAAACTCTTGCAAAAGCAGATACAGGAGAAATTGTACGATCGAAGGTAAATGTATATCTACGAATATGCTCTATCAAGGTAACGTCTCTCCAAAAAATTTATTCTCATTCGCACATTTTGACCACACCGAAAATAAACTTTCAGATACATCTCTCGCGAAAATATTGTCAACTGATGAAAGAGGCCTAAAGCCACAGACAGACTGAAATAAATACGTTTAGCCCATATTCCGAATTTTTGGAGAAAAAAATTAACGTGTGCTTAGAAAAAATCATTATATTAAAATAATATTATGATAATGTAATTATAAACCAAAATAACGTATTAACTAGGCATTGTCGACATCGGAGTAGATATAAACTCCCTTAAAATATTTTAACTATTTCCTTCCTTCCAATTTAATTGACATATTTTTAGTTTATTTTTATATCGGTTAGTTTTTAAAATTAGACACGTGGTAAATAATTTTATTTCTAGAGGCTATTTTGGACATCTTGTGAAACCTCCACACCGCCACTCCTATAAAATGTTATCTCTCCTCTCCACTATTCTTGGCTTTTTCATCACGAATTCTCATTACCACTTCTCTTTCTCTACTAATGTTTATTTCCAGTATACTATAATTTCTTCATTTTATATTCGACTGAGTTGGAAATATGTGGATTCAGATAACCTGTTGAAATAGCTATTATTCAAATGTGAATTTTAAATTTACATATTAAATATCTGTATATGTAGTTTTGTCTTTTAAGGGAAGAATTGATAAAATCTAAGCTGTGTGGGTTAAAAACGAAAACTGCCTACTGTCTAGCCGTCCCAGAATCTATCTATCTATCTATCTATCTATCTATCTATCTATCTATCTATCTATCTATCTATCTATCTATCTAAATTTCGTTCTATCTCTATAAATTAAAGCGATAATTTTCAAAATTGTCAACTGAAGTATTAGCTTACGGGATATTTGTGTCGTTCAGAAATCAGACATATGATATTTACTTTTCTATACACTTTTTTCAATTTTTTATCATGAATTTATGATATATAAAAGGCGACATAATATTCCTGCTTTGCTCGCTACATTAACTTATTTGCAAATAAAGTTGTGGTGTGATGAGTCCAGCTCTCCGTCTCCCATGCCTAGGTTAATGAATAGAATAACTCTATCATAATATTGAAAAAAATCTGACACTTAAGGAAAAATGTTAATGAACAAATTTGCAAACATCTGAATGCGTTTTTAAAAGTAAGCTTAAAATGTAACGATGATTTGAAATATTGAGAAATAATGATATACAAACTATTAAGTAAAAATTTGTTAAGTATATATATATATATATATATATATATATATATATATATATATATATATAGATAGATAGATAGATAGATAGGTGTGAGATTTTGACCCTGGTTTTCACGCATTTACGATATTCTGTCGACTGCATAAGGGTGAAATCCAGGGTCACAAACTCATATCTATCACACGGAATATATTAGTTTTATCACAGATACTGGGCGCTTTCAAATAAGTACTTCGTTTATATTATATAAAGAATATAACATATTAAAAAAATGCAAATATATATATATATATATATATATATATATATATATATATATTTATTGTAACTAAGTTGTTGAACTCGTAGGTTTATTAACTTTTTGTTCATGCATTTACTTTTATAAAGAGTACTCGATACAAATGTAGAGCGTTATACTATATATATATATATATATATATATATATATATATATATATATATATATATACACACACACTTCAGGCGATAAATAAAAAATGTGCCGTATTAATGACACACATATTTAATAACAATAAGCTTGAAGAGAATGCTATTTTAAATTTAGAATTAAATTATTGTGTAAGTATTTTATAAAAAAATTTATTTCATATAAAAGTAACAGAAGTAAACGAAGTCAACCCTTAGATAATTAAAGGGAATATCAATCTCTGTGAAAATTCTAACATACAAGAACTCATTTTCAATTAAATAGATTAATGAAGAATATAATATAAGATAGATATGATTAAAAGCCAAAACAGTATTGGGAGATACTTCTTGACAATATCGGTCTTGTGGATGATTAATTTGCAGTATATTTCGGAAGTGCCTGACACGATGCAATAATGTTTTACAATCACTTTGCTTCAAAGAAAAAATTTGGACGCCGTTGATGCTTGAGAGAATATAAGTCCTTATTCGAGACAGTGAAATGAAGACCTCACTATTCTTTCATTTATTGATCACGGTAGAATATTGATCTCTCAAAGAACATATAACAAACATGCTAGCTCAGCTACATTACAATTTTCAGGTGTATTTGTGTGGGTTAAAAATAGTAGCTATGCAGGGGATTAGTTAGACACTCTATTAACGTGAGCTATTCGAATCTCTAATTATTTCAATTAACTGAAAAATATTGTCTCATTAAATTAAAATTAAGCAATCTGCATTCCTACGAAATAATGCTCGTAGTAATCTAAAATAATAATCTGTAAACATTAAGTCTAATTTGAGAACATAAAATAGTTGTAATGATAAAAACAGAAGTCTTTATTTGATAAAAACTTAAAGTGAAAGTGTGGTAAAGTAATGAAGAGTAACTCCTTTTCAAATTATAAAATAAGTATACACTTCCAAGTGGTATATATTCCATGAAAACGGTTTCCCGTAGAGTACGAGTTTTGGTCGGACCATCGAAACAAAATAACCATTCAGATACACGCAGTATGAAAACCTGTACTTCAAAATGCATATGTAACGAGTAGACGGTAGTTACATATTTCTCAGAGACATTTTACACTTTGGTATGATCGATAGATTTAAAAGCTTAATGCGCTCAAACTTGCAATCAATTTGACTTAGTGATTTCTTTCTACTTGCGAGGAGATTGTACAAAAAAGCAATACACGTTTTTTTTTTGGCATTCAGTGGCTGACAGAATAAGTGAAAATTGACTTACATACTAAAAGGGAAATGATCATGACTTTACAGAATCATATGACAAAGATTAATTTCATTCCGGGATGTCAAGGGTCAATTTGCAAATATTATTTTGACTCTATTTTATTCGAATTACAATGACAATCATAAACATATGCAAAATTAATTGCTACGAAAACATCAAACACGGAGACAGGGACACACCATAAGAAAACACACACATATGCGTGCACACGCACGTACACAATCACTTATATTATCTTCCAAATTTTCACACAAGCATTGTTTTCTTAGATACTCTATATTTTACGATAATAACTTCAGTGACAATTTAGTGAAATGCACAATCGCTCATTGTTAACTTCAATGGTAAATAAATGACTATTTGTATCCGATAAATTTTTTTTGAAATGCTTCATAAATATATGCAGCATTCGATATTGATAAGAAAATTGTTAAACTAATATATGATTAAAAGCAAACATGCAAAACTATTAGATCTTTTCAGTGTGATCAAGAAATATTTAATCAACGCGATTGCATACAACAAGCATATCCCCACAAAAAGGCAAAATTCTATTAAAGAATGGAAATTCGAATGGAAATAAAAGTTCTTATATACCTACTTCAATAAGAAATGTGTCGACTTGACTGGGCCTCAACATAAGGGAAGAGATTCGCAGGGCGTGAAAAACAATGTTTCGGTTTCCTTTGAAATCGAATTGCCTCGTTAAGCGTGTCAAACGTGTCAAACATTATATAAAACTGGATTTTACAAAAATTGATTTTCATAACATTCTATGGCCCAGCCATTCTGGTATAATTTTTTTTAATCATTTCACTCCAAGCAAAGCATTCCACTGCCATTATTGCGCGGGGGGTTACGTAGGGGAAAGGGATGAGAAAGAGTGTTTCGTTATAGGAAATGTCGGAAGGAGGGTGATAGAAAAATGAGGATATCGAGGATTGGGGTTGGGTAGATGGAAAGAGTGTTTGTGAGAATTGATGCAAGTTAGTGTGATGAGAGGTGTCTATTGTGTTTACATTTAAATTCCTGGAGATCATTGATCTAGATATTATCTGAGTCGCCTGGAAATATTTATATAATTTAACGTCTTTTCCAGAATTAGATATTATGATTTATGTGTTCAAAGGAAATTTGAAGAAATTGAGATGAAACATGAAACTGCACTGCTTTCCTAGAGGAAGTTTTTTCGTATCTTGCTTACGTAGATGACACGGGCATTCATGCAAGACGACATTTTCACGTACGACTATCTCTCGTGACACTGCATAAAAACGAGTAAATAAATGAAAAACCTGACACTTGGTAAATATTCTTTCATATGTCATTATTCGAGAACATGAAAAAACGTAAAGTTAAACTTTGCACACAGACACTGATTTTGAAAATATATTCACTAATTAAAAGTGCATTATCAATATTTGTCTTTTTACACATGGTTCATTTAAGTCGTTAAGAAAAAACGAAATTTTGCCATTAAATAATTCCTTTGCTTTCCAATTACACCTGCCTACACTTGTAAAGTTAAAGATACCGATGTATTGAGACATTCATTCTTATATTTATTTTAATTTTCATTATATATATCCATATTATCATTGAGTTTTTGAGATGATTATTCAAAACGTACAGTAAACAAATAAAAAAATGTACGACAAACGATGATTTAGACAAATATCCATTTAATGGAATATATATTTGAATTAAAAAATGAATTTATACATATATATATATATATATATATATATATCCGAGTGAGTATAGAAGGAGGAGAGAAAAATAATTTTTTTTCCGTCCAAAATATTAATTTAAAACAATGCTCAATATATGATGTATAGAGCTGTGAATATTTATTATGAATTATGTTTTAGAACATGTACAAAATTTCATCTATATATATCATCTTCTCTACAATCATATGGCTGTTTCAGTGTTTGAAACTCAAACACATCATCGGGAGAAATAAAGGTTTGAAATCATTCTCTGTTTATATTTGGTTCGTTGTTTTTTTTTTTTTTTTTTTAATCATTTCGCCCCGAGCAAGGCAGAAACACCACTGATGTGCAGGGGGTTACATAAATGTAGAAAGATTAATTAGAAAAGAGTGAGGAGTACTAGCTAGTTAGAAAGGAACAATAGAAAGCTGAGAAAGCAGGTGCAATGACAGATACATGGGCGGAGAGAACGTGAAGATTATACAGGGGAGGGGAGAGGGCTAGAGTCCAGTGGTTAGTAGGTGAGTATTAACTTTGCTTTTAAATTTCTGGAGGCCGTAGCCGTCAGGAAAGCAAGAATACGGGAGTTAGTTCCACAGGCGGGAAGTGCGTGAGAGGAAGCTGCAGGAGTAGAATTGTCGTCTGCGTTTGGCTAACCTGTCTGTGAATGGGTGGGACCCAGTTGCCAGTCTGGTTGCACGGGTAAACACATGTTGAGGAGGCATCAGTGACTTAAGCTCATCCGAGCAGAAGCCATGAAAGTATTTATAGAAGAGACAGAGGGAGGCCACATTTCGACGATGGGAAAGTGGCTGCAGACGAGTCGCCAGATCAGTACCTATCACATTACAGACTCTCCTTTGGAGCTTGTCAAGAACACTGAGGAGAACGGCAGCGGCACCTGACCATAAATGGCAGCAGTACCCCATGCACGGACGGATGGTTAACTTGTATATATGCAGGATGGATTCACGTGGTAAAAACATCCTGGATCGACATAGTGACCAATCTTCTTAGCAGTAGATTTTGCTATGGATTCAATATAGTGCTTCCATTTGAGGTCTGAGGACAGGGTAAGTCCGAGTAGGCGTAGTGTATTACTCTCCGGGAGAATCATCTGGACCATGCTTATGGGAGGCAGAAGAGGTTGCCTGTAATGGTCGACAGACAACAGCTTGGTCTTAGAGGAATTGAAGTTGACAAGCCACTTCTTGCCCCAGTTCACCACAGAGTGTAGTTCCCGCTCAAGGTCAGCAGCGAGATTATGTCTGTCCACAACGACAGGTTTCTTACTGGAGCGGGAGTATATTGTAGTGTCATCTGCGTAGATGCCTGTTGTCGTGGGGGTTGCTTGTGGTTATTGGTAATTTAAGCTAAAAACGTCAGTTTAGAATGGCTAATCTTTAGAATTGATGGATATTCATTCTGTGCCATAATTAACGTGATGAGTTCATTTTTATAATAACATATATATATATATATATATATATATATATATATATATATATATATATATATACTGGGTTTCACGTCTTTGCGATCGTCAGACAAACATCTTCATTTTTTTAAAAAATTATTGGATATATGTAAGGTTGCGTATAATGGTGCACTTTTGTTGAAATCGGTGGGAAATTGGGAGAATAATTTGTCGTCGTGATGTTTCTCATACAAACGCAGAATTACTGCGCATATATAATATATAAATATTATAATATATATAAAAAATTGCTTATATATATATATATGAAATTTATATATATATATATATATATATATATATATGAAATTTGTTATATATATATATATATATATATATATATATGAAATATATATATATTCATATTTCATATATATATATATATATATACATATACATGCACACACATGTATATGGTAAAGAATATCAGTTTCAAGAAACAAATATTTTTAAAGATCTTCCTATTTGAGAATGGAATTTATAAGGAAATATTATAAGGAAACTTATAAGGAAATGTCTAATCTCTGAAATATATTGATTCTGAACTGCAAAAAACTTTAGTAATGAAAGGTATTATTTTAAATATAAAAGATATCAAATATTCTTCTAAGGTTTTAAGACTTAACCCTTGTATAAAGACGGAGTTTGATAGAGGATGCTTTAAAGTGCTTTACATGTTACCAGCATTAGGCGTCATCAAGTTCTGTATTGTGAATGAGTAGTGTGTTCTTGCGACGTGTCAAACAAGGGCCACATGTTGCAAATCGGCTAAAAATCTACTTGGAAACGCTTACATTCGAAGTCTTACCCAACCTATTATGGTAACCAGACATTGCCCCGTCTGATTATCACTTGTTCTAATGAATGTCACATAGCCTGAGAAGAACTTTCACATTTATGAAGATGCAAAAAATGGGTGAAGTTGTAATCAGCCTCAAAACTAGTGAAGTTTTACCGACGTGAAATATAAATGCAGACAAAAAGATAAGAAAATATAGTGACTAGCGATAGACAATAAATTTCTAATAATTTTCCTTACTAATTGTTGTGAATAAAACATTACTTTTAACGAAAAATCAGATATAACTTATTCAAGGTCCTAATAGTTCTCTTTACATCTCACTCAACTGCGCCCGGCACATAATAATTGAGGTGTTGAAATCTGAGGAGTCATTTCGGCATGTATATATGGTGGTGTTGACGCTGAAATTACCATAGTGCATAGTCCTCTTGCAAGATATATATTCCTTCTGCAAGCACATGATTTACTCATAGCAGTAATATCTCATCAATGAATTTGGTTTAGACCTCTGTGTTTTATCTGAGGCTCTGGGGATTTAAATGGAGTCACACTATCAACATTTCTAGCTCTAACTCCAAACACCGTTATCACCATAATTTTTTTTGCATCATATGCACTGTCCTCAGATTGACTCCCATACACTCTGAGATATTCGTAGTATAGCTTCCAAAGCGATTGCTAAACAACCTAGGATGCCAATTCCAAAATTCTGGCGGAGAGACTGTCGTCAGTATTTTTTATTTTTTTCTTATATTGTGATTCGACAAAACAACAAGCATGTGCAAAATAAATATATAAATTTTCAGCAAATAATCACTGCATTCTGTATATTACAATGAACGCTCTATATCTTTTAATGAGCATGATTTACACAATAGTCTTCCTCTTCAAAACGTAGATAATCATGGTTCTTATTAATTTTCTGTAAAGTTCATGTTTAGACATTTTATAGCGCTTTCAATTGGTTTGTTTTCTATGAGTTTCTTCAAGATTTTGTCCATTTTTCTTTGAAAATGTTTTTATTTATGTATCTTATTTTGTTAATATCTATCTACAAATTATATTTTATGGAAGGTCTTCCAAATTTTTTCTTATAATTTTGGTCTACAGTAAAAAATAAGGCGACAATAGAGAATTTTTCAAATCATTTTTTGCTTTATTTACATATATCGATCTTTGTCTGTACGAAACTAAATTCTATCCAGTATATATATATATATATATATATATATATATATATATATATATATATATATGTGTGTGTGTGTGTGTGTGTGTGTGTGTGTGTGTGTGTGTGTGTGTGTGTGTGTGTGTTTGTGTGTGCATTATTATATTTTCGTCTAGGGAAAAAGTTTTCGGTTACAGACAGATACAAGACATGTGTTATCAATTTTTAATTTAAAACAAATCTAAGCTTACATCGAATAAAAAAAATAGAGTACCATCTTCTTAAATTACGTTTTTAAGATGGAATACTACTTATTTAAAAAGAAAAAGCATGTGGATGATTCATCAAGATTAATATTAAAAAAGGGAAACCTTTAAGTATACAATTATTACAGCATTTAAAAATAAAATGGAAATTCAAAATATAATATGAAGCGTATTACTCGAAATGCCAATAACCATGGAATAAATAGAATTAAAACAGAACAAAAATGCATATTATTTAAAAAGACAATAATGTAAGAAAGGTAGATGACATTTTCTAAAATTGTCTTAACAAATGTCTTTGCATTTTGTTTTGGAATATACGTTATGATTTGTGCAGGACTCCCGGTGGTGTCATGTTTAGACGTACGTAAAGCGAATGCTGAGACCAGAATTCGAACACTTATCGGGTTGGTTGCATTATATTATGAATACATAAGCTAAGAAAATATATAAATTCATCGCTTCATGCCCTAGATTTTAGTACAGAAAAAGACTATGCTCTATAGATTTCTTATAAACCAAACTGATGAAACGGAATTTCTTACTTCATAAAATACTGGAATGTTAAAATATATTTCCAAACACACAAGATGGATCCATGAGATACAATACATATTATGTCCCTACGATTGTATTGGCTTATTGTATCAGGTATATTAGATTGACTAAACTAAGAAATATTTTGGTCAATAAATGTATTTCAACTTTTAAGTATCTATATTTTTGAGGTGGGGGGCAATATTTTCATCCATTTTTCGGAGAGACCTCTCGATATATTCTAGCAGACTGCAGGCAAAGATAACTGAAATTTTAAAGTCTTTGTGGTTTTAAGATAATATCACTGACTTGCTAATAAATGATAAAGTGGAATTTATAGTATGGCGTCTTATTGATAATACTTAATCTATAGAATTACATTACATTTTAAAAGGTGCTACACACACATATGCATACACACAAACACACACGTAGATGTGCATATCTATATATCTACATATGATTGTGTTCCCGTCTGCAGTCATATAATAGTTTAAACTTAATGAGACATGTAGGGTAAATATATGCATTAAGTATTCATAGTTTATATAATATATATATATGCCCTTTGTGTGATTGATACATGCTAAGTTACATACTTTAATATTCTGACGCACACATATATAAACTGTTATGGGGAACATAGCTATTATTCAGATAATGATCACTTCCTCCAAAATTAATAAGAGTTAGCAAGAAGTTAACGAAGGGAAGTTCTTGGGGAAGATCGTAGGAGTTCTTTAGAGTTCTATTGGAGTTCAGTAGAAGTACTAGGTAGTTGTTATTTGTCAACGAAGTAGCCTAGTACTAAGGAGACAGCTTTCAGTGGAAGTTTGCCAACTTCCTAAAATTTTGGGTGAGTTCAGTCGATTAGCAACCGACATAGCCCGATTATAACCATTTGTACGGAAAACTACATCTTAACAATAACAAAAAGACAAAATATAAATAATTGTTTACCAGGCTTTCTTACTTGAGAACGGGTTTTTGTTTGTGTGGATCATCTAAGTGACCAACTTAATACTTGCGTGTTTGAATTTTTATTGGGTTTTAATTACAGAATATAGAAATTATATTTTCCTAACAACTATACATAAGTGAAATTTGCGACATAGAAAGAAATTAGTGTCAGTAATGGCTATGTTTATAATAAATGAACTCATCTCTTAATCGAAAGCAATATGGATTTCTTGACGTGAATGATTTTTTCTTTGACTGAAATGAATGCTTTAATATCACTGGATGCATTAAACAAATCACAAGTGACTATATCTACTGCTTATTAACTAATATTTTGTTCTATTTAACTTATGAGTTCTAAGCAAAGATTTGCCTTTAATTCTCGTAAATGTATATATAGTAACTACCGTGAGTCTTATCTAATGTGATTATGCTAAGAGTTATTATCATTTGGTAAGATCAACACAAATAAAGATCATAGGGAAACATTATATTCAATCTCTATGTTGCCATAAACTTATCAGATGATACTCATCACAGCTATCTAAAAAAGAACGTAAAAATACGAATCACGCTTTTATGATGCAAGTAATATTTCCATTAAATACAAGGAATTAATTAATATTAAAGGACACAGTCGATTGCTACCATTAAATATCGAACAGACTTATGTACAACCCATCACTACAAATATTATGATATATATATATATATATATATATATATATATATATATATATATATGTCTGTGTGTGTGTGTGTGTGTGTGTGTGTGTGTGTGTGTGTGTGTGTGCGCGCGCGCGCGTGTGTGTGTGGTGTGTCTGTGTGTGTGTGTGTTTGTGTACGTGTGTGCTTGTGTGTTTGTGTGTGGGCGTGTGTGGGCGTGTCTGTGTGTATGTATACGAAAGATATGTGAAGCTGCAGTGAAGTTTTATCCTTCATCTTCTAGATGCTGCGTTCCTTCAATATATTGGCATCAATGGATATCTACACATGCCTGGGCGTTGTAGATTTTAATATTTGTATTTTCAAACTTCGCTCCCCTCTTCGTCTAATCAAGCACAACAGGTTTGATATGAGTTGCTTTTTGCTGTATATTCTACCTTCTATCTTTTGGTTATCAAATTTCCCATGCCCTCTTTTCTCATTAAATTCAATAGAAAGTTTTGCTCTCGTCAACAATAGGAATATGGTAATTATAAATTTAATTTTTGTTCCCATTGCTTTCAGGTTTGGTCAATAATATTCTTAGCATCCTTCCAGAGTACAGCATTTCTTTCATTTAAAAATAATCTTCATCTGTTTGAATATTATTCAACATTCACTGCCATATTGGGGTCATATATCATTAAATTCAGTACTTTTAACTTGTTTTTAATGATATTTTCCTGTGTCTGAAACTTTTAGAATTTGAAAAGTAGAATATGAATTTTACAAGTTAGAATTGAAAGAAAATTATTTCAAGGAAAAAAAAGATATCCATAATTATATGTGTATTTGAGCTAGAATTAAGTGTTTTAATCATTGAAAAAATGTATTTTACTTATTATTTTTCTGTAACATTATTATTACTACCTCATAATTAGATTTATGTATATTATTATAAGAAACCAGTGTACTGTTATGTTATTCTTGTAAAATAAAAAACTTTATATTATATACACAATGGTTTTACGATTTTCATGTTTAATTCAGGTCGTTTTTACACAAACTCCAGTGAGACAAAATTAAATTCAATGTCACAAAAATAAAATAGCATTTATATAAATTTAGTAACCTGAAAAAACATTGCAGATTTATATTGATTACAATTCAATACAGATTTCTCTTAGTGAAAACCATCATTAACTATTGAAACGTCACAGTAGTTAAGAAATACGACAAAAATGAAATAATCACATATTTTGTTGTGATATTTCCATTAAAGTCAAGGAAGTAATTCATGTTATATGATACCGGCATTTTAAACTACTGGGTGGATAAAAACCTGGTGAACTGACACAAAATAATTGAGTGGTCAATCCCTCATCACGGCGGTGAACAAAATCAAGGAGAATATATTTACTAAATAAAAATATCTAAAACAGAGATATCCAGAAAAGTAATGGCAGGCAAATGTAGAAACAATCTACTCCAGTGAACGAAATAAACTTTTTAGTTCGAAATTCCAAAGTGTAACAGATAAATAAGGCCGGAGCGTGAAACGGTCGAAACGTCATGAACATGTCAATGATAATGTCGAAAATAACCCGAACAAATTAAATAATATGAATAGATAGAATATCCCATCTCAGAAATATAGACACATATTCTTTGTTTTGCTCATCTGGATCTTATTTTTTATTATATTTCTGATAAAGATATATAAAGACAATTTACAGCAGAAAATAATATACCAGACTTAACATAAAATCCAAATATCTAAAAAAACATAATACGGAACAAGGAAATGAGCTTAAGATTGATAGAGGAATCTACTATATCGCCAAAAAAATTGTCATAAAAGTACATAGTAGATATCTCAAAGGATCTAAATATAACCATATAAATGCAAAAAAAAATGAAAAAATACATCAAAAGCGTTCGTTTACACTGTAATAAAACTGACTACGAATTTGACATGCTACTCTGATGAAAGAAGGAAATAATTCCCTATGTCA